>JAJHZJ010000582.1:0-655000 GCA_023548195.1 Bettongia penicillata ogilbyi
AAGCTGTTCTCTCCACATAGATACACACACACACACACACACACAAGCACACACATCATATTTTTCTTCTTTTTCACAAGTGTTATGAACTATAGAGGCATTTAGTTGTTTGTCATTTGAGATATCAGATGAGATAATAATTGTAAAATACTTAACACAGTGCCTTACAGAGCTATATGAATGTTAGTGATGATGATGATGGTGGTGATTGGTGTGTAGTGATGATGATAATGATGTTGGAGAGGTATATTCTGGGCAGGTGGGTCAGGATACAATACCACTCTATAATTTTCTTCATTAAAATTAATTCAAAGAAGTTTCTTATTATCTAGATTTGTGGAATGCCTTTTCTACTTGTAGAGAAGATAGATGTATTCATAATCTATATCTGTTTTAATAACTGAGAAATTGTAACACACAATTTCCTTAAAAAATGATTAAGTTATTTCATCTTTTCAGTTTTACAGATCTATTAGTTCTTATATTTTCCCTTAATTGTTTCCCAGAACTGTCCTCCAAATATTTTCCTTTTCTCTATGCTAATATTTCTGCTTGCTTGTTTCTGTTGCCATTCTTTCCCTGAGTAGAATTATTTTCTTTGCTTCCATGGATTTAAAAAAATTCTTTTAATCTAGATGTAGAGTTAATAAAATCAATATCTCCATAAAATGTAGGACTAGAAGCAACTTCAGATATTTAATCTAAAACTCTCATTTTATGAGGAAACTTAAGCCTAATGAGGATAAGTGACTTACCCAAGGTCACCAGACATGTTCATCAATGGTTGACAATAATCTTACAGTGAAAATAAGTAAATATTTAATACTGAAAGAGTAAGAATAAGTCATGACAATAATATAGAATATAATTTGAGTACTCTATTGAGGGCTGGAGAGAGTGAGTGAGAAGCCGGACCATTCCTTCTTTGACATTAAGTTCATTAAGATGAATGCTGGTTTCTGGCAGCCCAGGTTTCTTCTTTTATTGGAAGGTGTCTTCTAGGGACATGGTACACTGAGACTTCATTTCAGATGTCCACTCCCATTGAGAACCACAGAGATTCCAGTATACATTTTTCTTATCTGTAAAAATGGTGACTTTTTTTTTTTTGGTAAAACCGTGTTGTCCTCAAAGTAACCTTGAGAAGTCACCTCCATGTTACCTTAAACTTTTGCTTTTTTTTACCATTGCTTTTTAGATATAAACTTCATATTGTTCTATATCTAGGCCCCTGGAGAAGACAAAATATCTCTTCCTTAGTCTGCATTACATGGGCATGTTTATTTCCTTGGGATTTGGTTACAGATCTTCACCAATGTCTTATTCTGACATTTTGCCATGCAAATGGAGTTGAACTTATTTTCCCAAAGACTGTATTTTTACAGGACAATATTTGATTGATTCTATAAAACTGGAAAATATTTGAATATGGATCTGACTTTCAAGAACTGGACTAGCCAAATGCGGAGACTGACCATGTGTTTGGTCACAACATTCCATGAACCAATCTACTAAAATGGAAAGGACTGTGATATGTGTCAGCCACCCACACTGATGCACCCATAAATCCCCTCAAATATTTATTTCAGAGCTTTTGAGGTTCAAATCTAGCTTATGCCTTCTAAGCTCAATTTGCCTTCCAAAGCATCATCAGAGTACCCTGAACAATACATTGTCTTTGCTTGGATATTATTATCCCAAAAGTTCTCAGCCTTATATCCAGACCATTAAAATGTCTGTGATAGTGGTATGCAGATCCATGATATAATCCACAGATATTGACAACATTTGGAAAATTTAAGGTCATCAAGGGGATGAGAAGGAAGGGTCACAAAATATATATTTTTACTGATATGGAGTCTAAAAATGCCAGAGTTTCAGGTCAGTTTGGAGAGGTCCTTAACCTGGAGTCCGTGAATTTGTTTTATTTGTTTATGTTTATATTTAAATAAATATATTTATTTAATTTTAAATATTTTAATGACTTTTTCAATATAATTAATTTTCATTTTCACTCAGTGCATCTTATTTTATAAATTTAAAAACATGATACTGAGGTGTGCTTCATAGGACTCATCAAACTTTGCAAATGGGACCCCAAACCTCTCAGGTAGAGAGTAGGATATAGTTGACAGAGAAGAGAAAATCAGAATAGACTAGCCTAGAACAGATCTGAGCAAAGCAAAATCTCCTCTGCCTAGAACATAGCTGAGACTAGAATGTAGCTATACAGAGTAGAATAGACTGGAACATCAGTATATAAGACCCAGTAGACTAGAACTAGATGGAGTAGACTAATTTTAAATATAGCTGAGCAGAACAGTCTACACTAGAATGTAGCTGACAAGAGCAGAATAGACTAGTCTGAGAGTAAAAGAAGATCCAGAGCATTTCAATAGATGTGTGATTGTTTTCAATGTGGTAAACATACATTCATCAATAAATGGACCTGAAGGAAAAATGGATAAGTGGTTGGTTGTTGTACAATATACCTAATATGTAAGGCTTCCCTTCTAACCATCCTGGTCTTAGTTTCAGGGTTGTTTCTCTGTTTACAGAATTCTATTCCAGCCCTAAATCATTGGGATGATGATGGTGAAGTTCATGAGTGTGTATATATGTGTATGCACAAGTGTACACAAAAGTAAAAAGGAGAAAACTTCATTGTTTTCATGGAAAGCCTCAGCAATGAAGCAGGGAGAAGGTAAGGTTATTGTCAAGATTATTGTCTCTGGTCTACAAATGAAGATGAAATCAAATTTTCCATTCAATTCAATAAAGGTTTATTAATCTACTATATAAAAATACTTGTTAGGCATTAGGCTTACAAAGATGGAAGAGAAAACTGTCCCTGACCTCAGAGATCTTAATTCTAATGGTAGATGGCAGTTCTATTGTGAACAAAAATAAGAAAATACAAGGTATTGTGAGTAAGGAGAGATTAATTACCAGAACCATTGGAAAGAATTCATCAAGTCACACTGACTGTGTCTTGAAGGACATGCAGCGCAATTCTTCTGTGGAGCTTAAAATATGTCAACATACGCCCTCCCCTAAACACACATTAAAATACATACATACACATCCAACTACCTTCTGTGCACCATTCTTCAATCTGGCACAGTGAACTTGATACAGTCAGAACAATGAGCTAAAACTATTTCAATATTGCCAAAGGCTTATTCTGTCCTCAGTGGGGGAATATCTCACTCTACTGATGATGCAATTCCTTTATTGTCATGATCAATGGCAAGACAAAATACAAATACAAAATTCTCTATTTGTCATTTAAGAGTCATAACTTAGCCCCCTCCTCCTACCTTTCCAGTCACTTTACATCTTACTCCCCAACAAATATGCTTCAGTCCAGTGATACTGAACTCGTAACTATTCCATGAACACTCCATTGCTCAGTTCTGCCATTTTCTCTGGCTGTCTCCTATGCTTATGTTGCTCTCCCTCCTCTGCCCCAACTATTGACTTCCCTGGCTTCCTTTAACTCTCAATTAAAATCCTGCCTTCTATCTCCAATGCTTTCCCTCTGTTAATTATTTCATATTTATCTTGTATCTAACTTGCTTTGTATATATTCATATGTGTGTTTCCTTCTTTATTAGACTTAAGCTCCTTGAGGGCATGGATTATCTTTTGTCTCTCTTTGTATCCCCAGTATTCATCACAATGACTGGCACATAATAAGAGGCTAAAAATGTGTATTGTTTAATTTTGGAGAGAGGTTAATGACTTGCCCAAAATCACACAGGAACTAATTCATAAAGCAGGATTTGAACCAGTTCCTGGGTTTCACAATTGAACATGCTTTCCATTATATCTTGTTGCCTCTTTATTTGGTTATTCACAAGGTGGATGTGTTTTGTATGGCTCTAAAAAGAGAAATTAGATGGAAGTTTCATAAGAGACAATTTCTGAATTACTTCTAAATCTTAACTGAATTGTATTACTCATTAAACTGAATAATCATGTTGACAGGGAATGATGATACATTTTCATATTCATCCTTTTTATAATCCCTCCATTCACATCACCCATTGTGTGATACTTTATGATTGTTATTTGTTTGATGTTTTTCCCTTTCTGGGGAGATGGCTTTTTATTCATTTGTGATTAAACGTTTGAACAAACCCTCTATTTAATAGAACAGCATTATAAGAAGAGTATTAAGTGGTTTTAGAGAAAATTCATTTTCTCAGTCTTTATGCTAAATGAGAAACAATTAATCAAAGTCTCTCAGTCTAGTCCCACAAGGTATACTAATGTTTCTTTTGAATCTGCACTCCTAAAGTTTTCCTATAGCTTGATCTCTAATTCTAAGATCAGAGAATGCTTCCAGGGCTTCTGTCAACCATGTGTGCCATTATTAGGCTCCTCAGCTGATAGCAAACACATAACAGTAAAATGATCCTAATTATGAAAGAAGACATATGCTATCTAAGTCACCTCTATTTTAAGCAAAAAGTCCTAAGACTAGAGGGCAGAGTTGTGAATGGTGCAGTGAATTCAGTGTTGATTACGGCATGAGCAAAATCTGGGTTCAAATCCTGCCTCTGACCCTGACTAGCTGTTCTAAACATGTTCCTAAACCTGTCTCTATTTCAACTGCCTCACTTGCCAAATGAGAATAATTGTAGCTATTATACCAATCCTAGAGTTATCATAAGGCTTAAATGAGGTTGTTTATGCAGAGTGCTATGCAAACGTTAATGTGCTCTATAAATCTTAGCAATGTTAGATGAGTTAATTGTCTGTTTCATTATGGGAGTTGAACTAGGTACCTTCTGAGATCAATTCCAGCTAAAAATATGTGACCCTCAGATTTTCACTTAACATAAGGCACTTTTATTTTAAATAGTATTTTATTTTCTCTGAATTATATACACAGAAAATTTTTAGCATTTATTTTACAGAATTTTCAGTTCAATTTTTCTCTCTTCTTCCCTTCCCTTCCTTCTTCCTAAAATGCTAAGCAATTTGATATAGATTATATATGTGCAATAACATAAAATATATCTCCATACTAGATGTAATTTTGAAAGAAGAAATAGATCAAAAGGAAAAAAACATAAAAAATAAAGTAAGTCAAAAAAGCTTAATTTCATGTGCATTTAGAACCTACCTGTTCTTTATCTGGATGTAGATAGCCTGTTCCATCATGTGTCCTTTGGAATTGTCTTGGATCACTGTGTTGCAGAAGAGAGCTAAACTGTTCACAGTTGATCATAACAATGCTGCTGATATAGTGTGCAATGTTTTCCAGGTTCTGCTCACTTCATGTTCATCAGTTCATACAAGTCTTTCCAAGTTTTTCTGAAATCTGCTTCATCAGTATTTCTTATTGCATAATAGTATTTCATTACATTCATATTTCACACTTTATTCAGCCATTCCCCTATTGACAAGGTATCCCTTCATTTACTAATGTTTTGCCAATACGAAAAGGGCTGCTATATATATTTGCACATGTATGTTCTTTTCCTTTTCTATGATTTCTTTGGGTTATAGACTTAATACTGTTATAGCTGGATCAAAGGATATGAACAATTTATTTGCCTTTTCAGCATAATTCCAAAGTACCCTTCAAAATGGTTAGATCAGTTCACAACTCCAACACTACATTATTGTCCCAATTTTTCCAAATCCTCTCCAACATTTATCATTTTTCTTTTTTGGCATCTTAGCTAATCTGACACACACAAAGGTGTGAAGTGGTACCTTTGAGTTGTTTTGATTTGCATTTTTTAATCAAAAGTGATTTAGAGTACTTCTTCATATGATTATAGATAGCTTTGATTTCTTAACATCTTTGACCATTTATCAATTGGGGAATGACCTGCATTCTTATAAATTTGATGCAGTTCTCTATATATTAGAGAAATGAGGCCTTTATCAGAGACACTTTCTATAAAGATTAAGGTAGTTTATCTCATTAGAACTGACCTACAATGGACTGTCTAATGAGGAAATGAATCTCTTATCATTTGACATTTTAATGGAGTATATGGAGGATTAGTTGAAGTAATTTGTCGTCCAACTATAAGGTGGTTGATTACCTCAACAATTTCATTCTGTAAATAACATCCCTCAAAACCAGTCTGAACTGCTTATTTCGTAAAGTGTAAATGAAGGGGTTTAGTACAGGGGTAACCACAGTGTTCATGAGAGCTGCCTCTCTGTTGGTGTCTAATCTGTTGGCTTGATTGGGCTTTATATATATAAAAATGCAACTGCCATACATTAGAAAGAGGACAATGAGGTGAGAAGAACAGGTGGAGAAAGCTTTCTGGCGTTCCTTGGCTGATGGGAGATGCACTATTGTGACTGTAATATTGATATAACAAATGATTGTGACCGCAAGGGAGGACAGAATGATAAACAGAGCAAGAAAAAAAGCCAATGATTCAATAACACTTGTATCAGAGCATGAGAGTTGTGTCAGAGGACCAAGATCACATAAGAAATGTTTGATGATATTGGGGCCACAGTAGGATAGCTGAGACACCTTTACAACTAGACCAGTTGTTACAATGATGCCCATGCTGCAACAGAAAAGAATCAAAAGGAAGCAGACCCTCATTGTCATGATGGTGGGGTAATGCAGAGGGTTGCAAATTGCCATGTATCGATCCATAGACATCACAGCCATGAGGAAGAAGTCTGAGACCCCAAGAGAAAGAAAGACAAAGGTTTGAGTCAGGCAGGAAGCAAAGGAAATGGTTTGCATACCTGATAGAAAGATTGCCAGCAATTTGGGAATAACACTTGTTGTAAAACAGCATTCCAGGAAAGAGAAACCACTGAGGAAAAGGTACATTGGTATTTGGAGGCGATGGTCCATCCACACGGTTGTGATGATGACTGTATTTCCAATGATACACAAGAGATATAGCAGTAGAAAGACCACAAAGAGGAGTTTCCCGAGGTGCTGGACAGCAGGAAATCCCTCTAAAATGAATTCCTCAATATTTGTCTCATTTCTCATTTTCACCATTTTATTATGGAACCTATAAAACAGAAAGGATCTTTTGGTTCAGCATGCATTTAATTTTCCCTAATTATGTTCATTGTGCTTTGCTAGACAAGGGGTGCATAAGCTTGTTGCAATTCGGTCTTTGGGCTCAAAAACCTTTTAACTGAAGAGGCATCTTTAAAGTGTCATTTCCATTCCACTGAGCAACTAAATACCCATCATGCCTGAGGATAGCTGGGTAACTTAAATTAAGTGATGGGGTGGGAAATATGCTCAAATAATTTATACAGCTGGACAAGTTTTAAATTTTCAGAAGTTGTCAAATAGCATATTCTGAGAGATTCAACATAGAGATTATCCTTGCATTTCAGAAAAGGGAGTAGGAGAAGGGGATAAGGTTGCCAACATGATAGAAGCAGCATTGCAATTGAGGTGAACCTTGAAGGAGTAAGAAAGGTATCACCACCAAGTGTTCTTAGCCTGGCATCCATGAACTTAGTTCATAAATTTCAATAATATCTCAGCATAACTATTTTCCTTTTTCAATCTTATCTATTTTCTTTTTCACTTAATTGTAATTTTTAGAATGGACTTCCATATCTTGCCCCAGGCTGGAAGTTCAGCAATCACTCACAGTTCAATTTAACTGATAATTAGCTACTCTCTTTCTGACCAGGGCAGATGTGCTGCATTCTAGGCACTATACTCCTTGGTGATGAACTTAGCACTATCATCCAATCAGCTTTAGTTCTTCTGTAGCTTATAAACCTGAGAACTCAAATGAATTATCATCCCAGCTTGTCCAGGAGCAGGGACCATAGGCATCTATTACCATAACCAGCCTACATATTTTATTTCATTCATTTAAAGGTATTATTTAGAGAAATCCATGGACTCCATTACACTGCCAAAGGCGGTCATCTCTCTCTCTCTCTCTCTCTCTCTCACTCTCTCTCTCTCTCTCTCTCTCTCTCTCTCTCTCTCTCTCTCTCTCACACACACACACACACACACACACACACACACTCACAAACACACATACATTAAGAATCACTGCACTAGGGCAAAAAGAGAGGATATGAGATGAAGGCATTCTAGCCATACAGGATAGAATAAGGAGGATAGAATAAAGTCTAAAGATAGGAAGGTATAGAATGAAATCAGTGATATAACCCAGGGATCAGTCAATAAATTAAAAAGCAATAATTAAGCTCCTGTTATGTGCTGGGGACTGAACTAAATTTTGAGAACATAAAGAGAGGTAAAAAAACAGTCCTAGGTAACCACGAATATAATAATAACCTCTTTGGCTAGTGAGTAGAATATGTAACGGGTTGTGTCATGAAATCATAGTATCAAATTATATTAGAACAAAACCATAGTGTATAAATCTGAAATAATTTGGAATTCATTGAATTGCTTCATATATCTTCATACAGGATGCTTTTAAATACATGGGGTTAGTTTTCTCAAATTTAATAAATCCAATCTGATTTAATCCAACAAACATTTATTAAACACTTACCATGCAATGCACTGAAGCTATGATGCTAAAATATAAAATAGTTCTTGACCTCAGGGAAATTATGTTCTGCTCAGGACACACACACACACACACACACACACACACACATACATATACTGATCAATTATCTAAACCAAAAAGATGAAAATGAGTATAATGTTATCTTAAATTTCAGTATTTCAATATTTAGTTTTTAGATTAATCTATGCTTATGAGACTTGATTGGTCGTAAATTCTCATTTTAAAACATTTCTTCCATTAATATTTGTATAATCAATATGACATTTCATTGCAACTATGCGTCTGACATCCGAGCATCAGCCTAGCTAATGGGTGAGGCTCATTACCAGAATTTATTGATGATGGCAATGAAACTTTGACACATTTTGATTGGCAGCCAGGTAACCTAGTAGATTGATTACTGCACCATCAGTCAGGAATACCTGAGTACCCAAGCAATCTTAAACACTTAATAGATGTGTATACCTGTATGAATCACTTAACCTCTACCTCAGTTTCCTCACCTGTAAAATGAAAGTAACAATAGCACCTACTTCCCAGGTTGTTGTATAGATTAAATGAGACTATTCTAAAGAGCTTTGGAAACATTAAAGCTCTCCATAAAATATAAATTAGAAATATATTAAATAATAATTAGTCTGCTGTATAGATCTCACAATGTTCAAAAACATACCTTTTATTATGTCATCCAATCGTCATATTTCTTAAATGCCTACTATGATACAGATACTCTTATAGGTACTGGGGTCACAAATTCAAAAGAATAAATATCAAAGTAAAGTAATTAATATTATTTATTTTTTGACATAATGCTTTCATGAAATAATAAAATTTAACTTTATTTGATCTTTCAAAATTGTGTCAGATAGAAAAGGTACCATTCTCTCCCATCCACCTTTAAAACAATTAAGAAGCTTGAGTTGATAGAGAATAATCGATTTGCCTAGGATCAAGGAGCTAATGTGTAGAGCTATGTCTTCTGAATGACTTTGCAACACTACTCTCTGCCTCTTTACGTAGAATATTTTGCCTTCAAGGCAATGATTTTTACTGTATAATAGTTTCTCACTCAAATCGTAATTCAGAGTTGTGCTGTGTATAGAATATTAGACACAGTCAGGAAGACTCAATTCAGATTTGCCCTCTGATACTTACTGGCTGCATAACCCGGTGCAAATCACTAAAAGTCTCTTAGCCTCAGTTTCTTCATCTGTAATATGGGAATAACAATGATATCTATCTCTCCCAGTTGTGGGTATAAATGAGATAACATTTGTAAAGAACTTTACAATTAAAGCACTATATAAATGCCATATTATTAGTATTTATGTTTCATGTACATCCTAAGCAAGAAGAATTAAGACCAGAAAACCAAAATGACCATACCTCCTTCTGGTAAAGGTGCAGGGAATGGAACTTTTTAAGACCACACAGGATTTTTCTTTGCCATATCTTTAGTCTCTACAGTTATTAAGTTCATAAGATGCATGATAGGAAAGCCTTTTATGATATAGCTTTAACTCTGGAAGAAATGCAGAAATAGGTAGTCATTATTACATATGGGGGGAAAACACAGAAATAGAGAGATTGAAGGGAGTTTAACCTACCAAAGCCTTTCATGTTACATGATGGGAAATTTAACAGTTAAGTGACTTGTTCAAAGGCATACAACTTGTTAAATGCAGAGCTACCAGAAGAACCCAATGTGCCTCCCAGTCTAGTGTCCCTCACCCCTACTGCCCCTGTTATATTGGATGACTGATAGCCATCGTGACTGAAGATAGCTTGATTACATTTTGGGTTTGAATGTCGCAACAAATGAAAGTGTAATTTTGAGAGTTCATGTATAAATTGATAACTGCTAGTGTCTTCTCTCGAAGATTTCTTTCCATTTACATGTTATATGTGCTGTATATCCATAGTTACTTGCACATTGTCTCCCCCATTAGGATACGAACCACTGGAGAGACTGTTTTTTGCCTTTCCTTTTACCTCCAGTGTTAATCATCATGCATAGTACATAATAAATACTTATTAAATGATTATTGACTGACATACTGAATGAATTATTGCAAAAAATTTAAAAGAAATATGATATTTGAGTTGATATATTTGAGATGCCTTGTGGTATTTCTCTTCTGACTTTAGATCAACTAATAGTTTTCAGTTTTCCTTTACATTTTTTTCTTCTCTCTAAGCAGAAGTAAACTTTTGCTTCTTTTGTTTTGTTTTGTTCAAATCTCCTCACATCTTGCTTTTTAGCCATTCTTACATTAAATGTTAATTTAGTTATCCATTGTGTAGAAACAAAGTCATTTGGAATAAATTGGTTTGGGCTCCATTCTCTGAACCATCATTCATTACACTCATTATTCCTTGCCTATGAAGCTCTTGGAGTCGCTAGGTGGCACGATGAATAGAGCACCAGACCTGGAGTCAGGAAGACTCATCTTTCATAACTCAAATCTGACTTCAGACACTTGTTAGCTGTGTGACTCTGGGCAAGTCACTTAACCCTGTTTACCTCAGTTTTCTCATCTCTAAAATGAACTGAAGAAGGAAATAGCAAACTATTCTGGTATCGCTGCCAAGAAAATCCCAACTGGGGTCATGAAGAGTCAGACGCAACTGAAGTGATTGAACAAAATTAACCCTAACTCACAAGTTCTTTTATATCAAGCATATTATTCCACTTTAGGATAGCAAAATTGGGAGCAATCAATGGGCTAGGGAGCAATTATGTGATCAAGGCAGAACAAGGGAAAATACGTTAACAGGGTCTATACCTTTGTCCTTGGGTACTTTTGAATTTCCGTCAAGTCAAATGCTTTTTTTTTTCTGACTAAGATATAGACAAGAGGAGCAACATCTTGCATTTGAGATTTTGGTTTGAGAGAAGGATTTAAAAATATGCAAATCATTTTTCAGATAACCAGAACCTAATATACTTTTGATCCTTTTCTTAGTTTCCATTTTCTGTTTTGCATTTGATTTTCTTACCAGGAAATCTGAGCTTTTCATTGAAGAAGTTCAGATCTCAGGATTTTAACTCCATGACAACTGTAGTTTTTGAATTTCCAGGCTGGCACTAATAAATTCAAGATGGAAATTTGACAGAAATGACTGACTTTCCTCCTTCAAACCCTGACTACCTTCCTGCTCTGCCTGCTTAGGGCAATGCTCTGTGAATCCCTTGCATTGGCTTGAAATGAGGAGCAGACTTTATGTACAATGTATTTATTATGATGAGACTCATATTGCCTCAGCTACACTGTTAACAGTGTTTCCCAAGGACCTAAATCATCACATTACAATCTCTAATCTCATCTACCATGTGTCTACAATTAGGACTTTACCTCATTGTTTTTAGAGATGAATATTTTTCCACTTTGAAGATGAACATCTTTTTTTTTATGTTATCCATTTGAGTATTTATTATGATAAAACAGAAAATACCCATGAGAAACCTAGATACACTCTGACACAATTAGGAGGAGTTAGAACAAAGTATGGTCAGTGGGGCATTACTTTAAAGCAGTTAATTGGTCACTTTTGGAAGTTCACCAACACTATGTTTAACCTTTAATTGTTTATGTTTTAATTTCCACTCCAAGTCCTAAATGATCCCCTACCAAGATCTTAGTGAAATGTAATAGATTTGGTTTTTTGGCAATATTTAAAGTCTTAAATGTAATGTATCACATGTATGGAGTTCACAATCCAGAGATAAGATTTCCAACATAGCATTTGTTTGATTGTAAATCAATATTTCTAATTCCTCTACTTGGTGGAGAACAAGCTAAATAGTATTGCTTCATGACTAAGAAGCTTGGCTGATATTTATAGTTTTAACATTTTCAAAATACTTATTCATTCTATAAATATTTTGCTTTCCCAAAATTACCCATAAAATTATTTTTTAACATTTGCTTTTTAAAATTTCAAATCACAAATTCTCCACTTTTCCTTCCCCCAACTGAGAAGGAAAGCAATTTGATATGTTATATCTTCAATCATGCAAAGCATATTTCCATATTAATCATGTTCTGAAAGAAAATACAGACTAAAAAAGCAACAAAAATAAAGAAAAACAATCAAGTATCCTTTGATATACAATCTGACTCCATAAGTTTTTTCTCTGGAGATTAGTGGCAGTTTTTTTCCATAAATGCTTTAGAATTGTCTTAGATCATTGTAATTATTAGAATAGCTAAGTCATTGACCATAGATTTTCATACTGTACTGCTGTTGCTATGTACAACGTTGTCCTGATTCTGTTAATTTCACTTTCCATCAGTTTATGTAAGTCATCCAGGTTTTCCTGAAAGCATCTTGTTTGCCATTTCTGATAGCACAATAATATTCCATCACAATCACATATTACAACTAATTCAGCCACTCTTCAATTGATGAACATTTCCTCAATTTTAAAATACTTTGTCATCAAAAAAGAGCTACTATAAATATTTTTGTACATATAAGTCCTTTTCTTTATCTCTTTGGGATATGACCTAATATTGG
This sequence comes from Bettongia penicillata ogilbyi, assembly GCA_023548195.1. Lineage (NCBI taxonomy): Eukaryota > Metazoa > Chordata > Mammalia > Diprotodontia > Potoroidae > Bettongia > Bettongia penicillata. The sequence goes on from JAJHZJ010000582.1 coordinate 13,053, forward strand.
TATTACTGAGTCAAAGAGTACATGCACTTTTATTGTCCTTTGGGGACTGTTCCAAATTGTTCTCAGGAATGATTGGGTCAGTTCTCAACTCCAAAAGTGCATTAGTGTCCCCATTTTTCCATATCCTCTCCAAGATGTCATTTTCCCTTTTTGTCACATTAGCAAATCTTGTGGTGTGAGCTGGTGCTTCAGGGTTGTTTTAATTTACGATTCTCTAATCAATAGTGATTTATAGCATTTTAAATATGACTATAGATTACTTTGTTGCTTCATGTGCCAACTGCCATTTCAAATCTTTGACCACTTTTTAATTGGGGAATGACACGTCCTATTTTCCTCCTTGTTATCTCTCACTGTCTCTCTGTCTCTGTCTCTCTGTCTCTGTCTCTGTCTCTGTCTCTCTCTCTCTCTCTCTCTCTCTCTCTCTCTCTCTCTCTCTCTCTCACCTTTCACCCTGTCCCTCTTCAAAAGTGTTTTCCTTTTGACCACCACCTTCCTCAATCCACCCTTGACTGTTGGTCTTTGTCTTCAAAGAGGACCAAAGTGACATCACCATGATAAAGTGAAATTTCAGTGTGTCCAACTATGGCTGATCAGATCAATATGAGCTTGGAATACTCTACAAGTTGGGCATAGATAGTCTGTGTGAACATTTGGGCTGGATATCCCTAATTTGTGCATTCCGCATTTACTTTGAACTATCTCAACTCTGCTTTGCTCAAAGAGCACAGCACCCTTTCTGATGTGGGCACACCATGCTGAGTAGTCCTGTGCCAGTGTCTCCCATGTTGCACAGTCAAATCCAAAGTTCTTGAGAGAGACCTTGAGAGTGTCCTTGTATTGCTTATTCTGACCACCATGTGATCACCTTCCCTGCATGAGTTCTCTATAAAATAGTTTTTTTTGACAAACATACATTTTGCATTTAAACAATGTGGCGAACCCATTGGAGTTGAGCTCTCTGAAACATTATTTGAATACTTGGCAGTTTAGCTTGAGCAAGGACTTCAGTGTCTTGTACCTTATATTGCCAGGTGATCCTCAGAATCTTCCTAAGACAGTTCAAATGGAAGAGATTCAGTTTCTTGGCATGGCACTGGTAGACTGCTCATGTTTCATAAGCATATAACAATGAGGTCAGCACATCGTCTCTGTTGACCTTCAGTTTAATAGTCAGTCTAATAACTCTTTTCTCCCAAACTTTTCTTCAGAGCCTCCCAAGCATGGAATTAGCTCTGGCAATGCATGCACCAAGCTCATTGTCAATGTGTATATCCCTGGAATGTACACTTCCAAGGGAAGTGAACATATCCACAGTATTCATAACTTCTCCATTTGTTGTAACTGATGGTTCCATATGCATGGTGTGGTGGTGACCGATGGAGCACCTGTGTTTTCTTGGTGTTAATTATTAGGCCAAAAATAGCACAGGCAGCAGAAAATTGATCCTTTGTTGCATCTCAGCTTCAGAGGCTGCATTAAGTGCACAATCATCTGCAAACAGAAAATCATGCACCAACACACCTCCACTTTGGTCTTGGCTTGTAACTTTTCAAATTGAAGAGTTTACCATCAGTGTAGTAGTTGATCTTGATGCTGCGTTCATCTTTATTGAAAGTATTTGTCAACATGGCTGAAAACATCATGATAAAAAGCATGGGAGCAAACACACAGCTCTGTTTCACTCCATTGATGACTGGGAAGGCACAAGAGCATTGTCCGTTATCCAGGACCCAGACAAACATGCCATTGTGAAATTGACATACAATATTGATGAACTTCAGGAAACCAAATTTTTACATAATTTTACATAAACTGTCATGACTAACAATGTCAAAAACCTTGGTCAGATCTACAAATGTTGTGTACAGACCTCTGTTCTGCTCCTGGCATTTCTCTTGGAGCTGTCAGTCAGCAAACATATTGACTGTTCCTCTGCCCTTTCTGAAGCCACACTGGCTCTCAGGTGTATGCCAGCTTCCAGGTGAAGGATCAGGCTATTAAGGAGGACTCTAGCAAGAACTTTGCAGCAGTGATTAAGAGAGAGATCCCCTCTGTGATTTACACAGGACAATCATTCCATTTACCTTTATAGAGATGGACAATGCAGGCATCCTTGAACTCCTGGGGGATAACCTCCTCTTGCCATGTAACCTGGAAATTTTCAGTCAGCTTTTGTATGAGCAATGGTTCCCCTACCTTGTAAAAATCAGCTGCAATAGAATCAGCACCAAGTGTTTTGCCATGTGAAAGGAGACTAATGACCCTCAAAACCTCTTCTTCAGTTGGAAGTTCAACTAAGGAGGGATTGACTTCAGCCTGAGGTAAATGGTCAATGGCCTCAGCATTTATTGATGGTGTGTTGAGAACACTATGGAAGTGTTCAGCCCATCTCTCTAGGATCCTGTCCTTATCACTAATCACTGTGGCTCCATCAGCACTGAGTAGTTGTGATGTGCCATAGGTTTTTGAGTCATAAAGGGTTTTCATAGAATTATAAAAGTGCTTTGGATTGTTACTACAAGCATAAAACTGAATTTCATCTGCCTTCTTACTGAGTCAGAAATCTTGCATCTCTCTAAGCTTTGCTTGTAATTTGCTTTTGATGGAATTAAATGCTGCCTTCTTAGAGGTGGATGAACTATCCTAGTGGTAAATCCTTTGGAGTTCTTGTTTTTCATTTAGCAGCTTCTGAACTTCCCCATCATTTTCATCAAACCAGTGTTGGTGTTTTCCAGTGTTCTGACCCAGATGAGTAAATGTATTGCTGTACACCAAATCTCTGAAAGCTGCCCACTCCTTTTCTGCTCCACTGTTGCCAACTGTGTATTGGCTCAACTTCCCTCCAAGTGAGAAACAAACTGTTCACGCTCAGACGAGTGCTCTAATTTTTTGACAGTAATTCTTCCGGTTGTCATTTTGCCTTGGAGATGGCGCTTTTGATGAATGAGAACATTTAGCTTGGAAAGGATAAGTCTATGATCAGTCCAGCACTCTGCACCACAAATTGCCTTTGTCATCGCACATTTTGTCTTGTCTCTTTTTCTTGCAATCACATAGTCTATTAGATGGCAATGTTTGCTGCGAGGGTGCATCCATGAAGTTTTACTGTGTTTAGGTAAACTGAAGCCAATGTTGGTGAAGAGAATGTCATGCTATGCACAAGTCTTCACCAGTAAATGACCAGTGCTGCTGCTATTTCCAACTCTATTCCTCTCTAGGACTCCCTGCCAAGACTAGTAGTCTGAGTCTACTCTAGCATTAAAGTTGTTCAGAATTATAAACTTGTCCTCTTTAGGCACATTGACAATAAGGGTCTCTAGGTCTTCATAAAACTTTTTTTGACTTCATCAGGAATTGTCATGGTGGGAGCATAGGCACTGATGATGGTAGCATGGAATTTTCCTGCAAGTGTCAATCGCATTGTCATGAGCCTGTCATTCATTCCTTTAGGCAGGCATATCAGCTTGCTCATTAGATTAGTTTTGATTGCAAAAGCTGTGCAAGCTTCACAGCATTCCCCTTCACTGTGCCCACTCCAGAAAAAGGTGTATCCACCTCCAACTTCTGTAAGGAGCAGTGCGACTCGGCAACCCCCTGGATGTCTGAGCAGCCTTTTAAGGATTGCACTGTTCACCTCCTGTTGCGAGAAAGGTGGCTAGAAAAGGTGCCCTAAACATTATCTGCTAATCCAACCCTGGCCTTATTACCACAGCAGGCAGGGAATCCCACTATGCAGTTGAAACACACACAAAAAAATGTACAACATGTATGAAAACATCTGCAAAGATGATTTCACTCACCACTGGCACATGAAACATGCACACATTATAGACAACACAAAATCCAGTAGACCTGAAAGGACTGCTCTTGTTGCACGAGAACTCAACAGGCATGGAATACAAATAGCAGCCCTGAGTGAAACAAGGTTGGCAAATGAAGGCCAGCTTACTGAAGTTGGAGCTGGATACACAAATCCACCCACATTTCTATCAATCCTCCTACTTTTATCCCCCTCCCTCCTCCATCCATATTGGATAAGATATATTTCTATATCCACTGAACTGATTATGTACATATGTTATTCCTTTGAACAAATTTTGGAGAGAGTAAGTTTCAAGCATTGCCTTCCAGCCCAACTTCCCTTTCCACTGTAAAAGTTCTTTTGTGACTTTTTTGTGAGATAATTTACCCACATTCTACTTCTCCCTTCCCCCTTCTCCCAGTGCATCACTCTTTCTCAACACTTTAATTTAATGTTTTTGGACATCATCCCATAATATTCAGCACACATTCAAGCCCTCTAAGTATAATCCTGCAGCCTGCCCTAGTAATGCTAAAGTTCTTAGGAGATATAAGTATCACTTTCTCATGTAGGACATGAGCAATTTAGTCATTTTTAATTTCTCATGATTTCTTTTTCTTTTTTAATTATTCTCTTGAGTCTTGTATTTGAAAGTCAATTTTTTAAATTCATCTCTGGCCTTTTCATCAGAAATACTTAAAAGTCCTCTATTTCATTAAATATCCATTTTTCCCCCTGAAGTATTATGCTCAGTTTTGCTGAGTAGGTGATTCTTGATTGCAATCCCAGCTCCTTTGCTCTCTGGAATATTATATTCTAAGCCCTCTGATCTTTAAATACAGAAGTTGCTAAATCTTATATTATCCTGATTATGAATGCATGATACCTGAATTATATCTTTCAGGAAACCTGCAATATTTTCTCCTTGACCTGGGTACTCTGGAACTCAGGTAAAATATTCATTTAAAGTTTTCATTATGGGATCTCTTTGAAGAGGTGATCAGCTAGTTATTTCAGTTTCTATTTTACTGTCTGATTCTTGAATACCAGTGCAGTTTTCCTAATAATGTCTTGAACTATGATGTCTAGACTGTTTTTTTTTTTAAATCATGGCTTTCAGGTAGATCAATAATTCTTAATTATCTCTCTTGGATCAATCTATTTTCCAAGTCAATTGCTTTTCCAATAAGACATTTCAAAGTTTCTTCTTTTTTCTTTCTTTATATTTTATTATTTCTTGATGTCTCATGGACTCATTAGCTTCCATTTGCCCAATTCTAATTTTCAGGAATTATTTTCTTCAGTTACTTTTTGTACTTCCTTTTTCATTTGGTTAATTCTACTTTTTGAGAAGTTATTTTCTTCAGTGAATTTTTATATGTCTTTTTCCATGTGAAAAATCCTGCTTTTAAAACAGTTCTTCTATTCATTGGATTTTTGTGCTTCTTCTACTATTTGGTGTATTCTGCTTTTCTAACCTGTTATTTCCTCCACTGTTTTTTTGTGTGTGCCTATTATCAAGCTGTTGACTCTCTTTTCATGATTTTTTTTTGCATCACTATCATTTCTTTTGCAATTTACTTCCACTTCTCTTACTTGATTTTTGCAGTCTTTTTTTGAGCTCTTCCAAGAGTTCTTTTTTGGGAAATAGAGACAATATACATTTTTCTTTACAGGTTGCTATTTTGACATTGTTGTCTTCTTCTGATCTTGTGTTTTGGTCTTCCTTGTTACCATAGTAACTTTCTGTGTTTTGATTTTTTTGGTTGTCTTGTCAATTTTCTATCATATTATTTGCTTTTTTACTTTTAACTTTATGCTTTTTAGCTTCAACTTTATGCTAGTATTATGTTCTCTTCCAACAGTGGAGGGGCATTGTCCAAAGTTTCTAGTTTTGTTTTTATCTGTGTGTGTGCAGCTATTTTCAGAGCTACTTCTTAAAGTCTATAAGTTTCTAAGTTCTTCCAAGGTGGTATTATCTAAAGAGAGGTGTGGTTATTGCTTTTCTGGCCTGTGCTCTGAGCTGTGAATGACCACAAACACTATTCTCTTCCCTGGAATTGAGACCGAGGTCCCCACCTTTGCTAGTGTTTCTCCTCACTCTGGGGCTGTGACCTAGAACTGTTTATGGACAATGCAACAGAGTCCTTCCCCAAATTCCAGCAAACAGTCCTCTGTAATCTCCTTCTGACCAGCTGTATGATAACTTTACCAATGTTTGTTGTGAAAGCTACTGCTATGAAGGTAGCCATCTCCAAAGCTTATTGCTAGCTTGTTGGGGTGCCACTTGCTCTGTTGCAGCCTGCACTGAATTGTACTCAGCTTGGTATGACAGACCTTTCCTGTTGACCTTTTAAGTTATCTTGGGGTTAAAATTTCTTCACCTCATCCTTTAAGGAGTTCTTCTGCTCCAGAATTCATTTTGTGGCATTATTTAAAGTTGTTTGGATAGCATTTGAGAGAGCTCAGTGGGTCCTTCCTTTATTCTATAATCTTGACTCTTTCTCCCCCTTTTTCATATTTTCTTGCTCTTAATCTTCATAACCCTCTTATGAAGTGGACAGTGTTATTATTAACCCTGTACCACTTGGGTCCACTCACTCTACCCTCCCCATGTTGCATGTAAATCCACTAAAAAATGTTACCTTTGATTGGATGTACTTTGTAGGAGTGTATGCACTCAAAATGATAATTTATGAACCTCCAAAAATGTGATTATCTATACTAGTCTGCCAGAAGACTCAAGAAAAAAGGGTGGTAAAACTTATTTTAGTGAATCTCAAGAGAACTTCAATAAAAGAAAGATCATTGAGAATCATGGTATGACACGGTCTGAAACAGGGATCAGGGAACAATGACTAGGTGTGTTGTTCTGCATTGTAAAAATTGTTGGATATTTATGTCCTAGCTTTGTTGCTTAATAGATTTTAACCATGGTTAAGCCAGTTATTTGGCCATTCTCTTTGACATGAGTAGACTGAATATATGACCTCCAATATCCCTTCCAGGACTAAATATATCATAACATATTCCTCTTGACCCCATCAGTTTAGAGAAATAAGGAGTGACCATTTGTGTAAAGGGTTAAAAAAAGATGCATTGTCATTATTAGTCACATTTCTGTCGAGGTGAGATGTGGAAGTATTATTGTCTGAAAAGTTTGAGGATGTGTAGGAAGCTAAGGCTAATAGTTCAGTATATGCGTAACTGAATATGCAAGGCTATGGATGAGTCTACATTTATAATTTAACTGATTAGGAGTACATTTGAAAAGACTAGAGTTGAGATTGGGGAGAAGATCAAGTTTTATCATTCTATTTGCACTATACCCATAACTAGTTGATGACTAGTCCTGAGGAGCTAATCTAACTGGAGATACATTGCTGTAGTATGTTCTGTCTCTAAACTTAAATTAGTAATAGATTTGATTATTTCTCCCCAGAGTTTAAGCTCTAATTTAGAACCTTAATGATTTGGATTCTGTGACTTTACAAGGTCACTGACTTAATAGAGACAGAACTCATTTCTCTTGACTTCTGGGAATGAAATGAAGACACAGGGAAACGATGCTGAATGGATTACTGAGCTCTAGATAGTTTCCTCCCCAGGTAGACTTTGGCTCCTTGTTTGAATGAATGTCATGTGTTTTTATGTTTATGTTTTTTGGATTACAGGAGTTGGGGGAAAGGGTGAAAGCCTGTTGAATGGAGGTCTGGCATATGTAAGATTTCATTTCCAACATTGTCCTTAATTAAAAGAACACATTATAATTCTTTAGAGCACAAGAAACTCCTCCTCAACACTTTAAATAGTTCCCAATATATAGTAGGAAATTAGTAAATATTATTTGACTGATTTACTGACTTTCCAAAGGTCCTAGATCTTCCCTTTCTAGAAAGTCTCTAAAGATTCAATTGTCCTTCCATTCTTTATCTCTATCATATTTTTCCACCTTCCAATGTTTTAATATTGTTTGTGATTTTCCCTTGGTCTCTCCAGATTCTTTATCCTTGCTTTGTTATTTCTCTGAAGCACTTATTCCTTTATTTCAAGGAATTTTAATCTTTGGAATGTAGTTACTCCCAGTTTCCTGAAACTGAGTGTTGTCTTTTCTGGCTCCAATCCTCTATGTGTTTGCTTGAACTTCTGATATGTTTTATTTATATTTGTGCATATTTTTTGTCAGGAAATGAGAGGTAGACATATATATATATGTAAGGACTTGTATAGGAATATCTATTTTCATTTTAATCCCTTTATCTTAACTCAACTAAATTCAATTCCATGAGCACTTATTAAGCAACACTTAACTGCTAAGCTCTATTCAAGGGACTAGGTATAGAAAGACAAGAATGAGGAGAGTTTGTCCTCAGAGAGTTCACATTTACCAAAGAAGAAGTTTATAAATTATTTGATTTGTTTTTACTCTTTCATTGAATTTATTTTAAGTACTTGAACCAGTTATGAGTAAATAATGATTCACAAACATGTGAAGGAAAGGGCCTCTCTAATCAGTGTTTTCTTTTATGGCAGTCTCAAGCTAATTAAGGATATATGATCATTATATAGGCACGTCACATCTCTACAACCTTCAAAATGTTATCGTCCTACTTGAAAACCTTCAGTGCCTCCCCTCTGCCTTGAGGACAAAATAAATCTCTTTATTTAGTCTAGTGTTTATGATGCTCAAAAATTGGGCTGTCATCACCTTTCCAAACTTATTTCATAATATGTTTTAACCTCACTCCATTATTACAGGTCAGAGGTGTTGTACATAGGATTTTTAAATTAGATGCTAGTCAACTCTCAGGCAGCTAGGTGCTGTAGTGGATAGAGGGTCAGACCTGGAGTCAGGAAGTCTCATCTTTCTGAGTTCAAATCTGAGGTTGAACACTTACTAGTTGTGTGACCCTGGGCAAATCACTTAACCCTGTTTGCCTCAGCTCTTCTTCTGTAAAATGAACTGGAGAAGGAAATGCAAATCACTGTAGTATATTTGCCAAGAAAATCCCAAGTGGGTCATGAAGACTTAGACATGACTGAAACGACTGAAGGACAACAACAAAAAGTCCACCGTTATTCAACCAACAAGCATTTATCAAATACCCGCCATGTACCAAGCACCGTGCTGGGTGTTCTGAAGGAGCCTCTGAGGTCCGTTCTAGCTCTCAGACTCTGTGATCTGAAAAAATCAGTTTCTAAACAAAGTGAAAGTTCTGAAGACAACAAATGAAAATGATGGATATTTAAAAATATAGATAACCAAGGCTATTATCAGAGAAGGTTTGAATATCAACACTGAGGAGACGTAAAGCCTCAGAATTAAAAGTAAGTCATCCATTTCTGTCCCTTTAGCAATGTCCTTTATAATTATGATCAAAAAGTATTTCTATACAACCACTGTCTTGCTCAGTGTCACACTGGTACCAAGTGTACCAGTCTGATCAAGTGTCAGACGCAGGATATGAGCCTATTTGCCCTGATTCCAAAGCCAGTAGGTATTGTTTTCACTGAAGAAAAGAATTTTTAAAAAATATCCAAACAGGGAAAGCTAGAAGTGGAGAGCCTTAAAGAAACTCTTTAAGAAGAAGAAATTAAATAAGCCACTAATATAATTTCATATAAAAGGGCAGAAAGAGTCAGGGAATTGAAAATTGAATGTACAAGTGTTCAAAGAACAGATATATACATTTAATACATATACATATAGTATGTAAAACATTTCCAAAAACATATTTTAAAGATAGACTAAAAGAAAAACACTTATCATTTCAAGGCGACAATATAACTCTACTCCCCAATAAAACAAGGTAATGGGGAGCAAAATCAAGCAACTCCCCCCAAATAGACACAAAACAAAATGAAATGCTTTAATTATTCATTATGAACAACCACATTTATAAGGAAGAGTAAGAGTAGTGAAATCAGTATAATTCATCATTTCAAGAAAAACCATAAAATGATACATACATTTTAATGAAACATGAATCATCAATGACCACAAAATGTCATACTCTTAGAATCTTAATAATAAAAGTTAAAACAACTTTGTGATACTACAGTACCATGCAAGGAATTGGTAAACATACTAATAATGATAAATTTCCAAATTAGTAGATCTACGAATAGACACATTCTCTTTTATCCTTCCATTGAGTCTCTGAATTGGTGCATTTTTTTTTTTTGCAAAGTAATCTGGAAATACTGAAGATTCATAATACTCTTCATGCTATTTGATTTAGTTTCTATTAAGATCATAGCCTACAAATCTAATTAAAACTAGGGGTGGGAGGAAAGGACCAGTCTGTACAGAAATAATTCTATGAGCCCTATTCACAATAGCAAAAAAAAATGAGGGGATAAAGCATGAAATCAAAAGAGAAAACATGTGAAGCACTTTGCAAGCCTCAAGATGCTCTTTAAATGCTAATATTCCTGTAACTCTATATACTCAATGATTGAGAAATACTTGAAGAAACTGTGACATATAAATGTAATAAATAATTGTATCGTGAGAAATAAGAAAATGAAGCATACAAAGAAATATGGTATGGCCAATATGAAATAAATCTTCTATTTATTCTCATATCCTTCTGCAAAAAAAAAAAAAAAAAATTCTTGTTCTTGTTTCTCTCTCTCTCTCTCTCTCTCTCTCTCTCTCTCTCTCTCTCTCTCTCTCTCTCTGTTTTTCTCTGCTAATAGCTGTCAAAGTAAGAATTAAATGGATAAACTCTGGGTTGACTAATCTCCTTCCCAAATATTTTAATTAAGCTATTTAAACAGGGGGAGGGGGAAAGGTCACATAAGAATTTCTTTGAGGCTCTCCAGTTTCCTTATGCTATAATCCACCCAAAATACAGTCAGTCAAAACATTATTTCCTGGACTAGTAGAAATCAGTGAACAAATACCTCAGTGTGTGATGAGTACATTGCCTAATGTACTCACTGTGGTAGGGCAGTGCAATGTAAATGGATAGATAGCTGTGTTCCTATGGGCATATTATTTGACCCATTATTATCTTCAAGTAACTCCAAGACCATAAACAACAACCTAATAGCAAATCTGTATCTGTGGTAGAAGTTTCCACCTTGGAGAGCTCCCCACATAAATATATACATATATGTCTTTGTCTCTGTCTCCTTTTTTGTCACGTTTCTGACTTTGTCTCACTGTCTCATCTCTCTTCCTCCTCATCTCTCTCCCTCTCTCAATCTTTATCTGTCTCTCTCTCCTTTCCATTCATCTCATTGTCTCTCCTTGTCCCTCTCCCTCCCTCCTTTCCCATTCTTTCCTTCTCCCTTCTTCCCTTACTCTCCCTTTCCCATATATATGATACATATACCACTTATATTTCAGACATATATGTATACATATATTAATATATTTATATACATATATAAAATATATGTCCACATACTAAATACAATATCTGCAATGAACTATTTTTTCTGTTATGAACAAATTTTCAAAAGACACCTTTCTTGAAGCTCAGACGCAGATGTGAATCTTAGTTATATCTATGATGTAAATCCAAGGAATCTTATCAAAAGGGACTTAAAAATATGGAACAAAGGAAGACATCAATGAACAAATTAGGTGCATCTGGAGGTGTATTAGGTGTATCCTATCCAGGGAACAATTAGTTTGAAGGAGAATTCTCAATTCACTGTGATAGCATGGAAAGGTTCAAACAGCTTTGAATCATCTTGATTAAGGAAGAGATCAAAGAATAGACTAACACTCTCCTCAAAGGACCCCAGAAACTCTGCTGTCTCTTGGCCAACCATTTCTTTAGAAAATTACACAACTTTCTCTCTAGAGATATGAAGGGAATTGGCATGAATTCTTGCCAGGTACCTATAGACAATTATACTAATAGTGAAACAGACATTCTAAATAACAATTTCACTTTTTTTCTTTTTGAAAGATGCTGTCTAAATACTAAGAATTTTTAACATACTGATAAATTTTGTTTTGATTCATTTTTTTCTAAAGCACATTCAAATTAACCTTTCAATCTACAGTGCATTATATTTCACCAGCACTTAACCAGAATTGGTAAATACAATAGTAAGTAAGATATATTTCACATTTTACTTTTGTAGTTAAATGTTGTACAACTAATTACATATAGGAATATTGAAGAAATATATAACAAATAGAACTGCTTAAAAAATTCATGGAGAGCTGACAGGGCAGAAATACATTGTGTTTTCCATAATTCTTCAGACCAGTCAGTCACTAGCATTTATTAAACACCTATTATGTGCCATGCACTGTGCTAAATGCTAGGAGAACAGCAAAAAGCCCTTGCTTGCAAAGCTTGCAGTCTAACAGGGGAGATAGCACACAAGTAACAAGGTGTATTTGTCCTTCATTGCTAAAGACTGAGAAATAATGCCATCCGAGAAATAATGACATCTCTTGCACTTGACTTCGTTTTGAGTGAGGGAGGGCTGTGTAGGTCATCAGCCTCCCTTCTCCTCCAAAGCCATTTAAATTCAGTGACCAGATATTCATCAGGATGACTGGAGATGACTCAGGATGAGGCAATTGGGTTTAAGTGATTTGCCCAAGGTCACACAGCTAGTGAGTGTCAAGTGTCTGAGGTGAGATTTGAACTCAGGTCCTCCTGACTCCTGCACTGGTGCTCTGTCCACTGCATCACCTAGTACACAAATAACTGTATAAACAAGATACCAACAGTAGAAACTAGAGGACAGCATTGTTGCTACTCCATGTTGTGTATTGTATCCTTTGGATGGATGCTAACTGTTGTGATGTTCCCTTGTGGTTCCTCACTTATCTACTGACATACAAGGGCATACTCACAATGCTACCTCCTCCTAGAACTCTTCCCTGACTATATACTGAGACATAACCAGAATCTTGTAGACAATGAACAGGTATAGAACTGAATGACCAGAACAATGTAGATTGGATTGAATTTACAAAATTATATAGTACCTTCAATGATTCTGATCTCTCCCTGAAAAAAATTCTAACATCAGTATTCATCCTGTGATGCCATGCATCTGAAAGTTGTAGTATATATTACATTCTCTGAGGGAATCAAAGTGGACAGATGCATGGTTGGCATGATGGGCATGTATAGAAAAGGTGGAGAGAAAGTCATCAAAAATAGGCAAGGCCATCAAAGAAAATGATTTACTATGCTTTGAGATCTGGGAATAACAAGCAGTCATTTGTTATATTAGTCCTCCCATAAATATCAATCTCCCTGGCATTCTAATTGAACATGGGCAAGTTTGAGGAAAGGGGAGAGAATTTGTATGGAATTAGGTGTGGTCATGTTGTGATCTGCATCATTGGCAGGATTACCTATACTATGAGCTGACAGATTCTCTGAAGTATTTTAAATCCAAATTATGGCAAACATTAGTGTGTCCTGAGGTCTTAAATCTAAGTTTGTTTTCTGGCATTGGAAGTCTTCCTATAAGCAGTATCTTCCTTCCTTCCTTCCTTCCTTCCTTCCTTCCTTCCTTCCTTCCTTCCTTCCTTCCTTCCTTCCTTCCTTCCTTCCTTCCTTCCTTCCTTCCTTCCTTCCTCATAATGCCTTTAAAAATGACAATAGCCCTTATTCATCATCAATACCAACCTCCTCATTTTGCATGTAAGAAAACTTAGGCCCCTGGTGAGTAAATGACTTTGCCAAATCACACACACAGGAAGCAACTGCATTGGGGTTTGGATCTAGATACTCCAGCTCTAAGTATAGCAATGTTTCCACTGTACCACAGAGAGGAATTCAGTTCATTTACACCCAAGGCTGTTAAATTTGATGCACCAGCATAACTTTTGTCACTAGGGGATAAAACACTGTGGTATGGTAAATCTGGAATGGGAGGAATGGAATTCAGTCTCAGTTTTGCTGTATGACTTGGTGAGTTCCTCCTAAAGCAACCATTTTGTGAGGGTCCCTAGGCCTGCCTGCATTCATTCCCTCCCCAGTCACGTTGCTGGCCTTCATTGCTACACTATCCTGCTGCTTTCCTCAGCTCCCTCAGCCTCCTTGCCTTGCTGGATCTTCCTTTCCTTCTTGAGACCAGCTCACCACGGAATATCCGTCTATAATGCCCACTCCCTTTTTTTCATTGGTGAGTTCTTACTGGGGATTCCATTTTGTGAAAGGGCCCAGGTTGTCCTGGTTTCTTTCCCCTCCCACCCCTGTTCTGATTTTTCTGGACATTGAAGTCACGCCCCCGTACCAGACATCTTCCTTCATCCCTCCTGCTCCACGCTTTTTCTCTGCCTTTTATATAACGTCTTCCCTTACTTGAAGGTAAGCTCATTGAGGGCAGGGACTCTTTCTAGTTTGCATTTGTACTTCCAACACTCAGCACGTTGCCTAGCACATAGAAAGCACGTCTGCTTCCTAAGACGGTCGTCTTCGCAGGAAGTCTATTCTCCGGGCAGCCTAGCTCAGGTCACTTTCCCCGGACCGGTGGAAAGCCACCACACTTTTCTCTGCCCTTGGGCACCACGTAGGAAAAGCCCAGTGTCCTCCCAGGACAAGGCCAGACAGAAGTGCAGGTCGTTGCTGCTGCCTTCACCCCTGAGCCAGTCTCCGGACCTGCACAGCTGTGCTACGTTGCCCCCGAGCAGGACTGGGAGAGGAACGGGGCCTCCTAGGAGACTGAGGCTGAAGATTCTGAGCTCCAAGGCCAGCAAACACCACATTTAACCGAAGCTGGAAGGGAGGATTCCCCATCACTTCCTCTTGCAGATAAAATGAAAATAGAAACTAAAGAAAGGAAAGAGAAGAAGCACAAAGTAGATGAATATGAAATCCAGAAGATGAAAGTCCGGTTTCTTCCTTATCCGAAGAAAGAGCTAAGCCCTTATGAAATGTACTGTCAGTCCGCATTCCCTAAGTGGCTCATCCAGTCTATTACTGGCACGTGGGTATCTCACAACGACATCGTTGCTATGTGAGGCTTTTCTAAGGTATTGATTGGAGAAGTCGTAGAAGAATCTTTGGATGTGTGTGAGAAATGGAGAGAGCTGACCCCACTGCAGTCCAAACTCATGTGGGGGGGTGTTTGAAGGCTGAAGTCAAGGGGGGTCGATTCCTAACTTCAAGCACCAAAACATCATCTTTCCCTGTCTAGTAAGCTTCCTAAGCTGTATTGCTGAAAATGGAAGGAATGACTTCCATAATTCCTCCCACTGAGGTGTTGTGCACTATTTTTCAGATGTCCTAAGGACACCATGATCTAACTTCCACCTCCAAATCTAAAGATCAAAAGTACCTAGTAGAAAAGGCAAATTACACTTGATGTAAATTCATTTGGTTCAGATTGGAATTGATCATAGGCCAAAGTTGCTCACTGCATCCTGGGCCATTGTCAGCTGTCTTGACCTTTGTCTTGACACTGGACTCCAGAGGGGTCTTGCCCTTGACTCTGGAGGAGGAGATATCAGAGGCTAATAACTTTGTACAGCTCTGCCTTACTCAGATCCAATTCAAGGCCAAGTCAAGACATCATCCTCTTGATGACACTAGTCCTCTTCAAAAAGGAAGGACAATGACAACAAGGTTCTACATGTAGAGAGAGAAGGACTTCCCAAGCAGGTGATGTGACTTAAACCCATTGCACACTCTCCCTTACTCCTGTGCCTCACTACTATTCTGGTCTAAGTTTAAGCCTGCTGCTCCCATGGATGCTGGATGTATTTGTGCGAAGAAATGAAGCAGTTTCTTAGGAGGTTTTGTTTTAACTGTCAACCATGTTATTTGAGAGTAGGAGTAGGTGGTGACCTCTGTAGCTGCCAATTAGAACAAAAGTTGGGAAATACTGCTGTTATTTCTTTCCTTCTCCTGTCCTTCCCCTCCCCTGCTCCCCTTTTTATAAAATTTTATTTTTACTTTATGGAATAAAGCAAACATTTTCATAACAAAGTATGATAAAAACACAATAGTACATGAAACTAAATCTACTCTGCACAACTGCAAATATCTTTCAAATATACAACAAAATTATCAGGTAAATTTTTTCTCCCCCACCCCCAGAGGTGGCTACCATTAGACAAAAATAGGTGTGCACGTGTGTGTATGTGTGTGTGTGCGTGTGTGTGTGTGTATGAAATTATTCTCTAAATACTTCCATCCTATTAAGGGAAACCATTGGAGAAGTACAAGATCTGTGTGGTTTTCAGAGACTTGGCAGCTTTCTACATCCAACTTCTGTTCCTCTTTCTGACCACATATCTTAGTTTAAGGAGGTTAATGCAACTAATCTGTATTCACTCCATCAGAATCCCTCTCATATTCAACCTACCAGATCCTCTGGCTGATTTAATAACAGAAGATCCAGAGTCAGGGATTGTGCAAATGTTGAAATGATAAGAGTTTTAATATAGTAGCAAAAGTATTTTATTAATGTGACAGAAAAGGCTAAATGGGGGAGCTTAATTTTCAGTGACAGGGGACCCCAGAAAGATTATAATGAAGTAACTGACTGCCAGGAGTATTATGAGCTCCATCCTTGTGGAAGTTTCACTTAACCAATTGAAGTTCTTTAAACAAAGTCTGGATGATACCTTTTTGTGTATGTTGTAAAAGGATTCTTAATAAAATATAAATGTGATGAGATAGTCTCTGAGGTCCCTTTGAATTCTAAAATATTTTGTTTCTGTAATTTGGAGTCTTACATCATGAGTTCAAGTGCTAACTCTGCCAGTTAGTAGGTCTGCAACCTCAGACAATTCATTTAATCTCTACGTAAAGTACAGGGACTGCGTGGTGCAGTGGATAGAGCACCAGTACAGAAGTCAGGAGGACCTGAGTTCAAATCTCACCTCAGACACTTGACACTCAGTAGCTATGTGACCTTGGGCAAGTCACTTAACCCCAATTGCCTCATCCTGGGTCATTTCCAGTCATCCTGATGAATATCTGGTCACTGGATCCAGATGACTCTGAAGGAGAAGTAAGACTGGTGACCTGCACAGCTCACCCTCACTCAAAAACAAAGTCAAGTGCAAATCATGTCATAATTTCTCTGATAGCATGGTCTTTGGCAATGAAGGACAAACACACATAAAAAAAAAGTGAGGGGGCAGAGGAGATACCTGTTAAGGTCCTTTTCAGCTTTAAATCCATGATCCAAACTATCATTGACTTAATGAGTTGGGAGGCAGTGAAACTCTCCAGTATTATGGTGATTGATAGGGAGATATTTTGTTCTCTGGTATAAACCAAGTTACTTTAAAAGTAATGATGTGGAAAGACTAACACTGCAAAAGTCTGGGGAGTTAGGGGAGTGTGTGGAAAATATAAAGATTCCAAAGGTATAATGAAGTTGGTCAGACTTTTGTGAATGTATTTACACTTGAAACCTAGAGGAACAGACAATTTTTTTTTTAGATAGGGTTATGCATTTGAATGGAAGTAGTACACTTATACAATATATGCCTCAGAAAGAATTATAGAATAGCTGCATGGAGCAATCAGAACAATGGGAGAGGAATTGCTGTGTCAGGATCCCTCTGCCAAGTAAGATTATCAGAGATTTACCATTAGTCTTTTCAATGATTGATAGAGAATTTAGAATCATAGGACTGGATATATTGAGCCTCCATGAGTTTGCCACTCTAGACAATGCAGTCACTCCCCGATGGAGGGCATGACATTAATTCTCTTTGTCCTGAGTTTCTCAACACCAGGTAAACCAGGAACAAAGGAGTGCTACCTTTCAAAAATAACATCAAATAAGAGCTTGCTCAAAGTGGAGTATACAGACATTGAATCTCTGTAAACTAGGTTTCTGGTTTCCAACTTTCAGGGAAGGATGAGAGGCTGATGAATGGCAATCTAGTCTGCTTAAGGTTTCTTTTCAAAAATGTGTTTTCTGATTGAAGGAACTTGAGAAACATTTGTCCTTGGAACATCTAGCTCCTGTCACAGAAGGAAGATCCTGATATTATAGAATCATGAAATTTTAGAAATAAAAAGAATCCCAGCATCCATCTAATCCAAGTCATGCCTGAAAAAGTAACGCTTTTATATAACACCTCAAAAACAATCAATCAACCTTTTCTTGAAGACCTTCAGTGGAAAGCAATCCACTCTTTCCTAAGGCAACATATTCTACCTTTTGATAAATCTAATATTAGAATCTCTTAAAAACAAACCTAACTTTGAGTTTTTTGAAACTTTTACACATTGCCCTAATATTTCCTTTTAGGTCAAAGAGGTCAAATCTAATCTCTCATAGAGGACAGATGGTGTGTGTTCGTCCTTTGTTGCTGAAAAAGACCATGCCATCAGAGAAATGATGACATGACTTGCACTTGACTTTGTTTTGAGTGAAGGAGGACTGTGCAGGTCACCAGCCTGACTTCTTCTCCAGAGCCATCTGAATCCAGTGACCAGATATTCATTAGGATGGTTGGAGATGACCCAGGATGATGCAATTGGGGTTAAGTGACTTGCCCAAGGTCACACAACTAGTGAGTGTCAAGTGTCTGAGGTGAGATTTGAACTCAGGTCCTCCTGATTCCTGCACTTATACTCTATCCACTGCACCACCTAGCTGCCCTGGACAGATAGTAAAACACTTGAAGACAACCATCATATGAATCCTGATGTCTTTTCTTCTTCAAGATACATATCCATACTTCAATTAATCTTTATAAGATATGGATTCAGGGCTCTTCACCACCCTGGGCATCTTACTCAGAAAATCATCAATTTCTTTCCTAAACCTGAATCCATTATTCTAGCTGTAGTTTGAGTAAAGCAGACACTCAAGACAGCAGGCAATAGCAAGTCTTTATTAGAACTCCATTCCTGGCCAGGGGTCTGCTATGGGCCAGAAATTCTAGTCCCACTGTCTTCTGAGTCAACTACTTCTTTTCTAAGTCATTTTTTCTTCTGCAGCATCCCAAACTTTCAATGAGTAGAAATGGAAATGATAATAATAACACTTATGCCTCATAGACTTCAGTGTCTCATCAAAGGCTTTTTAATTTTTGATAATACTTTCATTATAATAATTTCATTTGCATGATACAAATCACCATGATGGTTAATAACCACTTCCTTGGAAAAATTTTGGAGGATTTTGGGGTTTGTTTTTGTTGTTGGTCATAGAGTCACAGGTCTCTGATAACAGCTTTGTGTTATCAGTTTAAAAATTAGCCAATTCACTATCCCTTAATAGGGAGTTACTGGGAACCCATACTCCCTTCTGAGCCTTCCTAAATTACCTTTCACCTGGCAGTTTCTGTGTTTCTCCTTTATCATTTCATTTTTTAAAATTAATTTTTAATTTTCACCATTCACTTCCATACGATTTTGAATTTTAAATTTTCTTCCTCTCCATTCTCTTCCCCCTCCCCAAGATGGTGTGCAATCTTATATAGGCTCTATGCATGCATTCATCTTACATATACTTTTACATTAGTCATACTGTGAAGAAGAATTAGAACAAGTAGGAGAAATCATAAAAAAGAAGAAACAAAACAAAACAACAAAACAAAAGGAGAGCAAATCCGCCAGCATTCAGACACTAGAATTCTTTTTCTCCATGTGGATGGCATTTTCCATCATGTGTCTTTTGAAGCTGTCATAGATCTTGTATTGCTGAGAAGAGCTAATCTATCAAAGTTAGTCATAGTACAAGATGACTGTTTCTATGTACAATGTTCTCCTGGTTCTGCTCACTTCACTCAGCATCAGTTCATATAAATCTTTCCAGTTTTTTTATGAAGTGCAGATGATTGCTTATCATTTCTTATAGCACAATAGTATTCCATTACATTCATATATTACAACTTCTTCAGCCATTCCCTAATCGATGGACACACCTTCAACTTCCAGTTTTTTGTCACCATGAAAAGAGTTGCTATAAATATATTTGTACATGTAGGTCCTTTCCCCATTTGTATGATCTCTTTGGGATGCAGACCTAGAAGTGGTATTGCTGGGTCAAAAGGTATGCAGATTTTTATATTTGGGCATAGTTCCAAATTTCTCTCCAAAGTTGTTGTATCAGTTCACAACTCCAACAATGCATTAATATTCAATTTTTCCCACATCTTCTCCAACATCTATCATTTTTCTCTTTTTGTTATTTAACCAATATAATAGTTGTGATATGGTACTTCAGAACTGTTTTGATTTGCATTTCTCTAATCAATAGTCATTTAGAGAATTTTTTCATATGTCTCTTCTATCATTTCAAGAAGAGTAAGCAGATCTTTCTTCTTCAGAGGAGTCACTCATCACTCTTCAGAAAGAGCATCATTTAAAAAAATCTTCATGTGTATAGTTGTTCTTTTCCTTCTCTTCTTTGACAATTTTCTACCTTTCAGCATACTGACAAAGACCCACTTTCTTTACAGCCTTTCAATTAATTTTTCTCAAAATGTTTCATATATCAATAACATATCCTCCAAGATAGCCCTTTTACCTTGCTTTCTCTGTATCACTTTCTTCTACTTCTTATCTTACTACACAGGTTTTCTTTCCATTTATCTTTTCCAATCATTCTTCCTTATGTTTTTGTCTTTGAATCCCTGGTTATTTTCTTTCAGGGAACACTTCATTCTCTATGATGTCCTGGAGAGTAGACTTCCTAGATGATCACAACCTGAGTGTGGTCTTTCCTTGCTTTTATCTCCTATATTTGTTTCTACCTGTCTATTTACCAACTCTGAATTACATTTTTACACAACTAAACATTGTCGTCAAAATGAAGACAGATTTACTTCTCTGATGTCTATAGCCTAGAAAGGTCAGTTTTCGTGTATCTAGTCTTCTCAAGTACTATATCATTTAATTTCTATAGAAAAGAAAGAGTTTCCTGAGGGCTTGTTTAACCTCCTTGTTCCTCAAAGTGTAGATCAGAGGATTTAAGGTAGGGCTCAACACAGAATAGAGCACACCAGCCAACTTACTTTTCTCTGGGTTATAACTTGCAACTGGGCTTATGTAGGCATAGAATACAGCAGTATAATACATGGATGCCACAATGAGGTGGGAAGAGCAGGTGGAGAAGGCTTTCTTCTTTCCCTCTGCTGACCTGATTTTAAGGATGCTAGAGATAATAAAGCCATAGGACACCAACGTCAGTAGGAAGTTAAATACTCCATAAAAGGCATCCGCCAAGACAGTCATGACACTGTTTATGTAGGTGGAGGTACACGACAGCAACAAGAGAGGGGGAATCTCACAGAAGAAATGAGTAACCACATTGGATCCACAGAAGGATAGTCGCATCATTAGACCAGTATGTATAGAGGAATTGAAGGCACAGATTCCCCACACTCCAGCTGCCAACACACTACAGAGAGTCTTGCTCATCATGGTACTGTAATGTAGGGGGTGGCAGATGGCCACATACCTGTCATATGCCATTGCTGTGAAAAGGAGCAGCTCAGATGATAGGGCCCAAGTGAGGAAGTACAGCTGGGCCAAACAACCTCCATAGGAGATGATGTTTTCCTCTGACAGCAGCCCCTCCAGTACTTTGGGCAGAATGGAGGAGGTACAGATGATGTCCATCATGGCCAAATTGAATAAGAAAAAGTACATGGGACTATGAAGATTAGCATTAAGCACAATGGCTACAATGATCAGGACATTGCCTATGAGGGCCACCATATACAAGAAAAGGAAACTGCTAAATAAGGGGATCCTGAGCTCAGGGTGCTCTGAGAAGCCTTGGAGGATAAATTCAGTCACCTGTGTCTGGTTTCTTTTGGCCATTGGGCTGGGAGGTTTTTCAGGATCATACAGGAGACTCTCAGGCTGTGGGTAGTTGCATGTACTATATGAACTTGAAAAAAATGGAAGATTTTGATTAATAATTGACAATTTCATAAGCAATATTAGTGGAGATATATTCTCACACACTGGAGCAGATCTTATTTTTCCATGAATCTAACTTTGAAATATAGTTACAAACAGAACCCAGTTTTCTTTCATGCTTTTTAGTCATTTTTTAGTCATGTATGATGCTTCATAATCCGATTTCAGGTTTTCTTGGCAAAGATACTGGAGTGTTTCTCTATTTCCTTCTCCAACTCACTTTATAGAGGAGGAAACTGAGACAAATAGAGTTAAATGACTTGCCCAGGGTCACATGCTTGCAAGTTTCTGAGGCCACATTTGAACTCAGAAACAAGATGAGTCTTTCTGACTACAAGTCCAATGCTCTATCCACTATGTCACCTAACTGCCTTCTGTCATGTATAGAATCATTAATGTCTCTTGAATGAATGCATGGTAGAATGGAAGGATAACTGGACTTGGAGTCAGGAAGATCTGTCTTCAAATCCTGTCTCAGATATTTACAGTTTACTGACTGAACAAATCACTGAACTTGATATCTCTTATCCTCTTTTATAAGATGGGGATAAAAATGATACTTACCTATAGAAATCTTCTGAGATCTTCTGGGTATACATGTAAATTCATGGAAATGGTCTTGCATGCTTATTGTTGAATCAAAATCAATTTCTAAAATTTCATTTTGATTTACATTTCACCTTCATTCCCTTTTAATTCTTATATTTACTAAGGACTTTTTCCTTTTGTTCATAAACATTTTATGGACAAAACAGGGCTAGAAGGGGTAATCTATATAGGCATGTTTCTGTAACATTTGCCAAAGCTGTAAAATTCTCTTGGAACCTCATTTCCCTCACTTTGGGTTCTAATCTTCAACAACATGTCCTCTACCTCTGCAAGTCTATTAAAACTGTTCACGGTGTCATGGGCAAAGAAGATTTCCTTCTATTTAACTTTAAGCAAACATCTCTCTTCAATATGTCTAATGAGCTCAATTCAATAAACATTTATTTAATGTCTATTATATACATGGTGTAGTTGAAGGCATTGAAAATGCTCATATTGATCTGCCTCATGTCATTGACAATAAAATCCAGCTCATCTGTCCCTGTCTTCCTGCTGAATCTTGTACATTATCCATACATTTTCTGACTTGCTGTCTAAACTTCCTAGGTAATGTGAACTAGCTTGCCAATGTACTCTTAAGGACCAATAACCCTCATCAACTTAAGTAAAATTGCAATCAGGACCAATGTGTCCTTCCATCTGTTATGCAACTGTGCCTTTGTTTCCCCCAAAGAGAATGTAGTTTCTTGATGAATAGGGAGGATTTCACTTCTCTATTTGTATCTTCAACACTTAGCTCAGTGTTTGGCTAATTATGAGTACTTAACAAAATCATGCTTCATCCATTCCCTCATTCACTTAAGCTCATCAGAGGTGATCACTTTCTTTGTCTTTTTCTATTACAAGCGTTGGGTGCAGCACATGGGCTGTCAATTATTTGTCACTCTCAAGATATGATTAGCTCATCTCTTGTTTAAAGCATACATTTCTTTGATGACATCCTTTGCTCTAGATCTTCTTTTATTCCTCATTTTCATGTGTTGCTTCTTGTGCTACACCCATGATGCACCTCTCAACTGCCTTCAGCAATACTCTTTTCTAATTCTTGGGAATCTGTTGTGTTCCATGACTTGATACTATACAACTGCGCTGCAAAGATGAACTATGATTTAGTCAGCATGATTTCACTGAGTTTATAATTTATAACTGAACAGAGAAAGCAGTATCCCCATGGTTATTTTATGCTGTGAAAAACCATAACTTATGCTTTTTTTTGGTCTTGTAAGATTTAGGATTCATTCAACTGATAGCTGAGGTCACTTTGGGGAAAAATTTTCAGAGGGGAACAATCTTATATTTCTGCTTCAGAACTGAAGTGAGAATTTATTGAAGAGCATAAAATACATGCATAGACAGAAGATATAATCTCTCTCCTTTCGGATTACATTTCTCAGAGTGCAGTAATATCCCTCTGTAATTTCCATAGCCACATCATAAAAACAAAACAGTCTTATTTAATGAATAAACAGATTTCAGATTTTGTTCGACCACTACATTTTGCCCACTTGAATTTACAAACAACGTGATGAATTGAAGGTGGAAGAGGCAAAGGATGCCATGGATAATCTCAAGGTCCATTTCTTAAACCAATGGAGAGGTTAAAAAGAGACAAGACTACTACAAATTGAGAGTTAAATAATAGATAAAAATAATGTACAGAGAATGTATGTAATAAAAATTACACATTAAAGAACTGGAGGCAGAAATCAAGAAAAAAGTGACTGAAATAATCAAAACAGTGGCATCAGAAACAAGGAGAGAATTTCCTCAAAATGTAACAGAATGCTTAAGGAATTTAAGAAAGTAAAAAAATAGCAAATAATATTACAAGATAAATAAGGAGCTAGGTACACCAATTCCTTTTTATGTTGTTAGAAGTTTTAATAATTACAGTAAGAGCAGGTCTGATACTGTTCATTAGCATTTAAAAATATACTGACTTTCAGGTTAAGAATTTATTTCATAAATAGTATCCTGGTCTTTGTTGCCTTTTTTTGTACAGTTGTTCAAGTATTATCCCCTATGTAGCTTACCCTTCCATAAACATACAGTACACAAATTCTTTGTCAACATATACTTCATTGGGGAAGTAGCTGGATCAGGCAGTTAATTACCAGAAAGTTATGTGCAACCAAACATTCTTAAAGTAATATGATGATGAGATTTAGCTATTTACAAATATGCTAATAAAACAATGTGTTTGAATTTGAGTATGACTATTCTATGGGAAAATAGAACAATGTGAGTGGGGGAATAAACCAGAATAGTTTAAGCAAAAATGGAAGCCATGACATGAAGTAGATCATGAAGACAAATCAAATGACATGTAAAAATTATGAGATACTGTAAAAACTGTCAAAAAGGCACCTGCCACTCTATTCTCTATTTCAAAAAATTTGCACAATGAAATTCCTTGGAAATTATGAGAATTAAAATAGCTTGTGAAATAAAAGAATTCACAGAACAACAACAGGGAGGGACTCTAAATTCATTTCACTCGTGCTTATCTTTGTCTAGCTTCAACATTACACTAGAAATGAAAAGATACTTTAAACAGCTAGTGAGTCTAATATCACATAGTTAAAATCTAAAATGATGAAATATTTAAAATCTGATCGTCAAAAAATTAAAAAAACAACAAAATCTAGGGTGGTATAGTTGAATAAGTGTAAGATTTATGAAAAGAACTGGACTTAAATCGTAGTTCTGCCATCAAAAATATACTTGTGTAATTTTAATGAAATCATTAAATCTGTCCTGGCTTGACTTTCCTTACAATAAAATGAATGTTTTGAGTAGGTGACCTCTAATATTCATTTCTGCTCTAAATATATGTTCCATGGAAGATGAGGGAAGTATTGTCTATGTAGCTGTTCATCAAAAAACATCTGGGAATTTTAGTGGATTATAATCTGAATGTGTCAATAGCATCATTAAGTAGCAAATATATTCACTTAAGCTTAAACTGCATAGTGTTGAGAAGAAGGGAAATGCTATTGCTGTTTGTAACACATCTATAATATTATGTTCAACTCCACTGGAGATATTTTAGGAAGAACAGTAGTAAAACTAAAATTATGGGTTCTCATGAGGAGGAGGAATGCTTATTTTCTTGGAGAATTTTCATGACAGTGGAAAAAGTATTTCATTTTTTTTTTCCTGTTTGGAACTAGAGACCAAGAAGTAAGAGTACTAGGTAGAAATGGAAAAGGGACAGATTTGTCTTTAGGGAAACTGAACCCATGTAAAGAAAAGCTGCCAAGCAATTAGACCTACTCAAAAGTGGAATGGAGTGATGGAAAAGGGGGGTTCTTTCTAACTGTAGATCTTCAAATCAAGGGGCAGGAAACCTGTGAAGCCTTCAGTCAAACTGGATAGTTCCTGATATCTCTCCTAACTCTGAGACATAGAAGCAAATAGTAAAGCCAATAATTCTTTTGTGAAAACAAGAGCTGAACATTGAAAAGCAAGAATAACTTTTCAGAAATTCATTGACAATTTGTCCAAAATTGCAGTAGCTTTTGACAGGGTGTCGATGATAGTTCAGACGTAGGAACAAACACAAGCCATCAAATTAGGTGCTTTAATAAATTTTCCTTTACAGTTATGACTTTGCATTGTCACACTTTAGTTTGGTAACTCATGAAGGAATTATAAAAAGAAGAATTTTTGAAATTTTAATTACAAAATTATACTATTTGACTTGAAAAAATAGGAAAGGGAAAATATGTATATAAATCAATTGATTATGGATGTTACAAATAAGAAAAAAATCATAAATGAGAGTAGATTGGCACCTTCTCTGCCCTTCAGAGAACCATATGTCAGAGGTATACAATTTTTGGATCCAGAGACCAGCTCTGTAATCAAACTTCCATTGTCTCTACAATTTACAATGCCAATTTATAATTGTATTATGAAGAGAAAAAAAACCTGACCAAACTAAAAAAGCACTATTGAATGTATAAAGTGAAAAAGAATTCTATTTCCAATTTTTTTTTCTTTTCAAATAGGAGTTTTTTTTTAAAAAAAAATTCATACACTTTTGACTCAAAGGACATGCCATCCAACCTTGTGTAATCTCCAGAGAACTTTCCCTGAAAAACACTAGTTGTGAATGATTGTAACAGAGACTGTGGTAATTTCCACTTACATAGGTTGCCAAATTACAATTGCATTATTATTAGAAATGCTGAAAAAACATATAAACAAAGAGAGTTATATAGCAAAGCCAGCAATGAAAAAGCAGAAGCAAAAGAAGCAATGTTGTGTCCCATGTTTCCTTCAGCAAATTTCTATGCGAGTTTTCAGTGTGAAAATATTTCCTTTTCTCCCTTAATCCATCATACTGAAAGATCAGCTA
This sequence comes from Bettongia penicillata ogilbyi, assembly GCA_023548195.1. Taxonomy (NCBI): domain Eukaryota; kingdom Metazoa; phylum Chordata; class Mammalia; order Diprotodontia; family Potoroidae; genus Bettongia; species Bettongia penicillata. The sequence goes on from JAJHZJ010000582.1 coordinate 39,670, forward strand.
AAAGTGTCCATGATATTCTTAAATCAGGGCATTCTGTTGTGCTTCTACTCTTTAGGGAATGTCCTGTGTGTTTTTTTCTATTTTCAAGGATCAAATGGATTTATTCTAAGTGACATTTCATTATCTCTCTACTGAAAGTGGAAAAAGCTACTTGGATATAATGATTTTCCTATAACTGGTGGTCTTCAAATAGCTGCAGCATGGCAGTTGAAGGGAGGAGTTGTCTAGGTTCGTTGGATCATACATTTGGAACCCGAAAGAACTTGAGAGAGCATCTAGTTCAACTACTTCATTTTACATTTGAGAAAATTGCACCCCAGAAAGACAGGAATTTGTTGGGGGAATTAGTGAAGAACTCAGTATCAGATTCCAGAAGTGCTGATTCCCAAGGCATAAATTTCCTAACACAGCAAAGTGGATCTATGTACTGCATTGAATCCAGGAACAAAGTAATGAGAAAGCAAAACAAGAAAATAGAAAAAAAATGACTTTCCAGCCACTTGTTGCTGTAAAGATCTGAAATAAAACCCAATGATATTAGTTGATTTTGGCTTTCTTATTTTGGTTTATTTAGCTGTGTTTATTGATTAAACATGTTTACAATTCCATAAAAAATAATGTAATTTGAAACAAATACTTGCTAACATATGAAAATATTTTATATCATCAATATAAATATTTAAAATGTTGGTTTCATATTATTTCTTTACATAGTTATACTAGGAATCTTGAGAAAAAAATAATTGATATTTACCTTTGAATGATACTCCTCCATGTTCCTGAACATTTGAGCTCCTTCCTCAGTTAGATACAAAAGCATATATAGTTGTGAATCAAAATAGATGTCATAGCATCTCTACTCTGAGAATATCCTGTAAGTATCATGTAAATACACAACTCACATTTAAGCAAGTTTCATCCTGAATCTGTAGTGCTCTATGAGAAGATTCTCCATCCTCTGTGGCAGACATTTGGGAAAACTGTCCAATGTTTCAGGCTCTAAGTGGTCCCTAAAGGAATAACTAAATGAAATGGTTCCCTTGTTAGAACCTCTGCCATAAACTGTGTGCATGGAAAGGACAGTCCTGATTCATGTCTTTCATACCACTTGCTCCTTAGTGATCCGCAAGCAAAAATAATACAAAGTAGTGTACTCAGTTTGCTGCTGATTAATAACTTCTTAGAGATGCCAGACAGTTTTATCAATGTTTCTTTGACTTTGGCAAATAATAAGAACTTATTTTTGTGTCTTGTAAATTGACTTTAGTATCTCATATGTATTTTGTCTCCTTTTACTTCTCTAAGTAAAGAATATGTTCTAACCAAATTAGATTACGCATGACACATCACATTACTGCATGATTATACTCTGTACTAGGGATGGGGAACTTGCAGCCTGGAAGCCACATGTAGCCCTCTAGGTCCTCAAGTGCAGCCCTTTGACTGAAACAAAACTTCAAGTTGGATTCAAAGGGCTGCACTTAAGAATGTAGAGGGCCACATCTGGCCTTGAGTCTGCAGGTTTTCCACCCTTGCCTATATTCTCTGAACCCTGGCCCCACTTAAAGGAACATTGTGACTAATAGATCATAAGTGATTTGCCCAGGATCGCATAGCTGCTTGTACAAAACTATTTTCCTTCTTTTGATTACAAATCCTGAGGTTCCTGAAGTTCCCATCTGTTCCATATTGAAGAGTCAGAAATTTATTCCTTTGGTTTCCTATTCACTTTCAGCCCAATCCTAAATCACCCAGTACAAAATAATTGTCATGATAAACACTTATGGTTGATCATTAGCTTGAAAAAGTAGTGTAGGATCTTCATACACCTTTGAGAGACGAATGACAGATTGGAATTTCACTTTTATTTATGTCCAGGTCTTTCACAACACAGTCATTGTCATTGGCTGAGTATGCATAATTTCTGAGTGGCAAGACTTGCTCTTGACATGTGAGGATTTCAATGGAATCTACAATTATGCTTTCTAAGTTCCCTTGTGGTCTGCGAACATTGACAATCCCAGTAGAGCTTGGTATTGATTTTTTAAAAAATATAATACTTTATTCAAATGAGTGATGTCCTCTTCAAAATGAATAGCTGTGGGAGTTATGCTGAGAACATTTTTCTGGAAAGATTGGCTTTCAAAATCTATATCTCTACAGACACTATCCTAAATGGTTGCATTTTTTTTTGGGGGGGTTCTACATATACATTTTTATTAAACACATTTTCACATTAGTCATGTTGCATAGAAGAATTAAAATGAATGGGAGAAAACACGAGAAAACCAAAACAAAACATAACATAAGAGAAAATAGTCTGCTTCATTCTGCATTTCTATTACATAGTTCTTTCTGTGAACGTGGAAAGTATTTTGTATCAAGTCCTTTGGGAATGTTTTAGGTCCTTGCATTGCTGTGAAGGACCAAGTCTATCAGAAACTGTCCTTATACTCTGTGGCTGTTACTGCGTATAATGTTCTCCTGGTTCTGCTCATTTCATGCAGCATCAGTTCATATAAATCTTTCCAGGTTTTTATGAAGTCTGACTATTTGTCATTTTTTATAGCACAATAGTATTCCATTACATTTTTATTCCACAACTTGTTCAGCCATTCCCCAATTGATGGTCATTCTCTTGATTTCCAGTACTTGGCCACCACAAAAAGAGCTGCTATAAACATTTTTGTACATGTGGACCTTTACCCATTTTTATGATCTCTTTGGGATACAGCCCTAGAAGCGATATTGCTAGGTCAAAGGATATACATATTTTTGTGGCCCTTTGGGCATAGTTCCAGTATGCTCTCCAGAATGGTCAGATCAGCTCAAAGCTCCACCAACACTGAATTAGTGTTCCAACTCTCCCACATCTTTTCCAACATTTATCATCTTCCTGATTTGTCATGTTAGCCAATCTGGTAGTTGTGATGTGGTACCTCAGAGTTGTTTTGGTTTGCATCTCTAATCAATAGTGACTTAGAGCACTTTTTTATATGACTGTAGATAGATCTGAAAACTGCCTGTACATAGCCTTTGACCATTTATCAATTGAGGAATGACTTGTATTCTTGTAAATTTGATCCAATTCTCTATATATTTTGGAAGTGAGGCCTTTATCTCACACACTAATTGTAAAAATTTTTACCCAGTTCTCTGCTGCCCTCCTAATATTGGTTGCATTGGCTTTGTTTGTGCAAAGACTTTTCAATTTAGTGTAACCAAAATTATCCATTTTGCACTTTTTAAGGTTCTCTACCTCTTGTTTGGTCTTAAGTGGTATTGATTTTATTTAGGTCAAAAATAGAGTTGGGAAAGTTTTGCAGAATGGTGAGTAGGGATAAAAACATTTCCATCTTAACCAACCTCTCTCTCAGAAATGCCTGCTTGCCTTAAAGGAGAAAAAATTTTACTCAGTGATTTTCTAGTAAAAATCCAATTTAATACTTCCTTCCCTAAGGATTGTTCTTGTACTATTTTTTTTATTTGATAACCCTCTTTGCATATTCTTTGTACTGAGTCAAGTGAGAACTAGTTACTACTATTATCTGTTTTGAAAAGCTAACTTTAACAATAAGAATTTTCATGACATATCTCTTCAGCCTCAAACCATTTCCTTTCAACATCAAGGTAGCATTCTTAAGGGGAAAAAAATGAATCATGGCACATAATGAATTCCAATCTGAACAAATGAATCAGCCTTTATTGAATTAACACTTCACAAATATGCAACATGATTTAAAGCCTAAAGATGCTTAGGGTGTCTTTATGTGATTCTATAATGCTATCCCCAGACATGAAGGTACACAAGCAGTTCTTTAATCTATTAATTATTAAAAATAATTAATTAATCTATTACCTTTTCTTGTACGTGTATAAGAATAGGAACCTGTTAAAAGACAATGATAACTATTACATTTCCCCTCAATAGGGTTGATTAATTTCAAGAGAAAAGAGATTTAGGATGTTGGTGAGAAAGGAATAGGGTGAATTTGAAGGGGGACTTTTCCATCCTTAGCGGGGAAGAAGGCAGAGCTGGAACTTTGGAGGAATAGTGAGAATTCCAGTAGAACATGGCTTGATGTTGATTTCCTTTGGGTCAATGATACTCTTAAGGGTAAAGTTTTGTAGAATGGTGACCAGGAATAAAAACAATTCCATTTTAGCCAGGCCCTCTCCTAAACAGGCCCGTTTTCCTGAAAGACAAAATTCTCTTCAGTGACCTTCACAGAAAAATCTTTTTGATACCACCATTCCAAGAAAATCTTTTCTGAGGCACCTCCCCTCCACAATAGAACAGCACCTTGTTAGTACCTATTTAGGAAGTTAGGTGGCACAGTGAACTAGTGTTTGGGACTTGAAATCTGGAAAAACTGATTTCAGATCTGACCTTCAATACTTTCTAGCTATGTGACCCTGCACAAGTCACTCAAACTCTTTCAGGCTCAGTTTTCCCATCTGTAAAATGGGGATAATTATAGCACCTATCTTTCCAGAGTTGTGAAGTTCAAATAAGATAGAGCACTTTGAAATTTTAGAACACTATATAATAGTTATTATACTATTAGTACAGTCTTCATGCACAGATGCATATTCTTTTTTGTATAATTTTTATGCTTATATTTTCTTTCCCCTATTTGTTTTATAACTTCTTAGAAGTCACAGACTAAGACTCAATAGTCTTTGAATATCTTTCTTTGTCAAGAACAATGTCTTCTACGTTTAATATTTTGGTCTTCATCCATGATTTTATCAGTATGAGGATTTCTCCAACAAGGAAAATTCTTATACCACCACAAATAAGTAAGTGTTTTTCATCTTATAGTTTTAAACATGAGGATTTAAAGTCTAAATGATTTACCCAGAGTCACACAAGCAGGATGTGTCAGAGGCAGGACTTGAATCAAGATGTTAATTCAAGTAGACTCTTTCCCTCCACCAAACTTCCTCTCCAAGTGGATCTTGTGTATACTATATGAAGGGCTTTGTAATATTTTTGTTTTTTCAATGAATGAATAAACAGGTGAATGATGTAGGATGAGCACTTGATAAGCTTGTTAAAATGGGTGTAATGAGAGCAAATATAAAGAAATCTATCTCAGATAAACTCAACTCAATTATGATCATTAGGCATAAGAGTAAATAAATCTTTTTATACAACTCTTCCCATTTCCCACTCTTGTGCTCTAATTCCTGTAGCATGGTGTAAGTCAATTAGTTCCCCAATAAGCGTTTGTTCAGCTCCTATTTTTGGTAGCCCCATTGTAAGAGCTAGGTTACAGACAAAGGCAAAAAAAAAACCCAAGCAAACAAACAAAAAAAAACCACAAACAGGCAGTAAGTAATCTTTAGGGACAAGCTAGGTTGCTGAAATGCTCTGAGGTAATACCCAATCATATTAGTTACAAGAAACAAAATAAATCTTTAAGCATCTGTGACAGATGTGGAAAGAAAACAGAAATGTCTAATCAGAATGCATTGAAGAGCAGTCAAATGGAGAAAATGTTGTAGAGACAGATTCATTTCAGATTTAGAGGTAAAGATGAGAAAGAAAATTTACCTATAGAAAAAGCCATGAAGTAGTCACTCTTCCTAAAACTGCCATCCTTATTCAGGAAGTGCCCTGGGTCAAAGTGATGTGGGTTAGGGAATTCTTTTTCATCAAACAAGACAGAGGTAAGCACTGGGAACACGGTTGTGCCCTGGAATAAAGAAATAACAATAGTTAGTGGGTTAATAACTTGGTCTAGTGCTAAGTATACTCTTACACATAGTGGATGTCTATTAAATGCTTAGCGACTGAATATTGACTGAACAAATTCTTTAGGCTTTCATTGAAAAGACAGAAAAATTAATAACTCACCATAGATTTTAATGTTGAACAATAAACATAGCATGACACACAGGGTGTGAGGACACCTCTGCCACATTCATCCTGGTTGTCCAGGAAACCCAAATAAGGTTTTCTATCCAGAAAGATTGAATACCATTAAATACAAAAGGTAAAGCTCAATGGCTTAATTTTACAAGCTATTTTATCTTTTTGGTCTATTTTCATTACATAGTAGATATATATATTTGAGATGTTTACAGATTATTCAGTTTTAAATAGACAACTGACATGTGGAGATAAGTGATAAAGCTCAGGAAATACATGAGGACTAGCTATATAAATGTAGGAGTCATCGAAATAGAGATGAAAATTAGTAAATAAACTTTTCAATTTTTCTACACTTTATCTTCTGATTCTGTTTATCTTTTTGATCATAAATTCTTCTCTCCATAACTATATAAATGATCTTTACCCTTATTCCTCTAATATATTTATAATATGACTTTTTATATCTATGTAACATATGTATTTGTTCCCATGGATTCACTTATTGTGGTATGTGGTATGAGATATTAATCTAAACATAATTTTTGCCAAACTTTCCATTTTTCACAGTTGTTTAATGTATGTTTTCTTGAAATATAGTATCTGCTCCTTTTTATGGCTGAGGTTTTCAGATCATCTCCTACTTCTTAGATGTCTTCTTCACTATTTCCTATGATTTCATTTTATTTTATATGGTAGATATCTAACATTTTATGATTTTTTTTCAATTTTTGAATTTTGTTATGGTGTTTATGGTTGACTCACTGAATCATTTAATTCCCTTGACCAATTTAATTTCTTTTTGTTTTTTTAATATAAATTTATTTATTTAACTTTTTTACATTCATTTTCTTTTTTTTAAATATAAAATTATTTATTTAACTTTTTACATTCATTTTCACAAAATTTTGGTTCCAAATTTTCTCCCCATTTATCCCCTGCCCCCACCCCAATACACCGAGCATTCTAATTTCCCTTATCACCAATCTGCCCTCTCTTCTATCATCCCTCCCTTCTCTTGTCCCCATCTTCTCTTTTGTCCTGTAGGGCCAGATGACTTTCTCTTCCCCATTAACTGTATTTCTTATTTCCTTGTAGCAAGAACAATACTAAACAGTTGTTCCTAAAACTTTGAGTTCCAAATTCTCCCCATCCCTTCCTCCCCACCCATTCCTTTTGGGAAGGCAGGCAATTTAATATAGCCCATATCTGTGTAGTTTTGCAAATGACTTCCATAATAGTCATGTTGTGTAAGACTAACTATGTTTCCCTCCATCCTATCCTGCCCCCCATTGTTTCTATTCTGTCTTTTGATCCAGTGCCTCCCCGAGTATTGACTTCAAATTGCTCCCTCCTCCCATTGCCCTCCCTTCCATCATCCCCTCACCCTGCTTATCTCCTTCTCCCCCACTTTCCTGTACCGTAAGATAGGTTTTCCTACCAAAATGAGTGTGCATTTTACTCCTTCCTTTAGTCGAATGTGATGAGAGTAACCTTCATGTTTTTTTCTCAGCTCTCCTCTTTTTCTCTCCACTAAAAAGTCTCCTGCTTGCCTCTTGAATGAGAGATAATTTACCCCATTCCATTTCACCCTCTCTCCTCCCACTACATTTCTCCCTCACAGTTTACCTTAGTTTCTTTTAAGATAAGACCCCATCCTATTCAATTCACTCTGTGCTCTGTCTCTGTGTGTGCATGCATGTGTGTATGTGTGTGTGCGCGTGCACATATGTACCTGTGTGTGCGTGTGTGTGTATGTGTGTGTGTAGTCCCACCAACTACCCAGATACTGAAAAGTTTTAAGAGTTACAGATATTGTCTTTCCATGTAGGAATGTAAACAGTTCACCTTTGGTAAGTCCCTTATGACTTCTCTTTGCTGTTTGCTTTTTCATGCTTCTTCTCATTCTTGTATTTGGAAGTCAAATTTTCTTTTCAGCTCTGGTCTTTTCATCAAGAATACTTGAAAGTCCTCTATTTCATTGAAAGACCATTTTTCCCCCTGAAGTGTTATACTCAGTTTTGCTGGGTAGGTGATTCTTGGTTTTAGTCCTAGTTCCTTTGACTTCTGGAATATCTTATTCCATGCCCTTCGATCCCTTAATGTAGAAGCTGCTGGATCTTGTGTTATTCTGATTGTATTTGCACAATACTGTAATTATTTCTTTCTAGCTGCTTCCAATATTTTCTCCTTGACCTGGGAATTCTGGAATTTGGCCACAATATTCCTAGGAGTTTCTCTTTTTGGATCTCTTTCAGGTGGTGATCAGTGGATTCCTTCAAAACTTATTTTGCCCTCTGGTTCTAGAATCTCAGGGCAGTTTTCCTTGATAATTTCATGAAAGATGATGTCTAGGGTCTTTTTTTGATCATGGCTTTCATTTGGTCCCATAATTTTTAAATTGTCTCTCTTGGATCTATTTTCCAGGTCAGTTGTTTTTCCGATGAGATATTTCACATTCTCTTCCATTTTTTCATTCTTTTGGTTTTGTTTGGTGATTTCTTGGTTCCTCATAAAGTCATTAGCCTCCATCTGTTCCATTCTAATTTTGAGAGCACTATTTTCTTCAGTGAGCTTTTGAACTTCTTTTTCCATTTGACTCCTTCTGCTTTTGAAAGCATTCTTCTCCTCACTGGCTTTTTGAATCTCTTTTGCCAATTGAGTTAGCCTATTTTTCAAGGTGTTATTTTCTTCAGCATTTTTTGGGGTCTCCTTTAGCAAGGTATTGACCCGTTTTTCATGCTTTTCTTGTATCTCTCTCATTTCTCTTCCCAGTTTTTCCTCCACCTGTCTAACTTGATTTTCAAAATCCTTTTTGAGCTCTTAGATGGTCTGAGCCCATTGGATATCTATTTTGGATGTTTGGGATGCAGAGGCCTTGGCTTCTAGGTCTTTCCCTGATGGTAAACATTGTTCTTCCTCATCAGAAAGGAAAGGAGGAAACATCTGTTCACCAAGAAAGTAACCTTCTATGGTCTTATTTTTTTCCCCTTTTCTGAGCATTTTCCCAGCCAGTTACTAGACTGCTGAGAGTCCTCTCCACCCCACCTAGATCTGCCTAGCTAGTGCTTGGGGTCTGGGATTCAAATGCTGCTCCCCAGCCTCAGGGCTTTCAGCGGGGTGCGGGGCTGCTATTCAGTGTGAGGGATTAAGTTCAGGTTCTCAGGTGGGGGCGGGGCCACCTCTCAGGGCTCAGTTCCCTCAGGGGGTTTATATGATGACCTTCAGCAATGGATCTGAGATCATGTCTTCTCCAGGAGCTCCTGGCCACTGCTGCTTCTGCTGCTGCCTCCCGAGGGTGCCTGAGTTATGGAGACACCCTGCTCCCCTCTCGGCCAGCCCAGAAGTCTCTCTCGCTGACCTGTAGCGCCTGTGGGTGGAGGGACCTTGGAGGCCACCAGAGGTTCGTCCCTTAAGCCTGCTCAGATCTGCTCCTCTCAGGGCCACGTGATCCGGGCAGGGCTGGGCTCTGCTGTCTGGTGTGTGATGGACCTTTGGTGCCAGTTTTTCAGGGCTCTCTGCAACGGAAATCTCCACCACTCCTTGCTGCATGGCTTCCACTGCTCCAGAATTTGTGGGGAGTTCTTTTTACAGGAAATTTATGAGTTGTGGGTTCAGAGCTAGCATATATGAGTCTTTCTACTCCACCATCTTTGCTCCTCCCCCCAACCAATTTAATTTCCAAGGAATTTGGGGATTGGGTAAGTCTCTCTATCTGGCATGCTTATTCCTCTTCCAATTCTTTCCACAAGAGCAATGGTATTTAACCATTTTTGTTTGTCTTATACCCTTTTGGCCATCTTATGATGTCTATAGAAACCTCAGAATATTTTTAAAATACATACACCTGTAAAGGAAATCAATTTTATTGAAATAAAGATGAAATTTTTGCCATCTAAGTCCACCAATGCATTTGATCTATTCAAAGATCCTAGAATACCTCTTGCAGATCTTTTCTTTCATTCATAATATTTTAAAAATAGTTTTCATCTTTTTCCATCACTATCCCCATATCTCTTCTCCTAGCCTGCCAAGAGAGACATCCTATATATAACAAATACTATTTTTCAGTCATGCAAAACATTTCTGAAAGAGCCATGTTGTAAAAGAAGACATAGACAAAAAAACTTCAATGAAAATAAAGTAACAAAAATGTGTTTCAGTCTATATCCAGATACCCTCAGTTCTTTCTCTGGGGACAGATAGCATTTTTAATCATAAGTCCTTCAGAGTTGTCTTGAATCACTGTATTGCTGAGAATAGCTAAGTCATTCACAGTTGATCATCTTATAATATTGCTGTTACTTCATACATTTCACTTTGCATCAGGTCATGTGAGTCTTTCCAGGTTTCTTTGAGAGCATCCTGCTCATCATTTCTTATAGCACAATAGAATTCCATTATAATCACACACCACAATTTATTCAGCCATTCTCCAGTTGACAAGCATCCCTTCAATTTCCAATTCTTTGCCACCAAAAAAGAGCTGCTAAAAATATTTTTGTACATACAGGCCATTCTCTCTCTCTTTTTTTAAATCTCTTTAAGGATACAGGCCTACTACTCAAAGGTGTATGTATGGTTTTATAGCCCTTTGGGAAAAGATCCAAATTTCTCTACAGAATGATTGCATCTGTTCACAACTCCAGAAACAGTATATTAAAGTCTTATTTTTTCCCACATTCCCTCCAACATTAGGCATTTTCCTTTTCTGTCCTACTAGTCAGTCTAATAGTAGTACTTCAGAAATGTTTCAATTTGCGTTTCTCCAATCACTACTGAGTTAGAATGCTTTTTCATATGGCTATAGATAGATTTGATTGCTTCTTCAGAAAACTATTCATATCTTTTGACCATTAATCAACTGGGAAATGACTCATTTTTACAAATTTCTCTCTCTTTTCTATGTTTGAGAACTGAGACCTTTATCAGAGAAAATTACTTCAACATTTTTCACAGTTACTATTGCAAACTGTATTTCCTTTCACCCAATTCCCCCATTTATTCTCCTCTTTTTCTTCTTTTACCCTGTCCCTCCTCAAGCATGTTTTGCTTCTGAGTACCTCTTCCCCTAATCTGCCCTGCATTCTATCACCTCTCCCTTCTCTCATAATCTTCCCCTCCTACTTTCTTGTATGGTAAGATAGATTTCTTTACCCAGTTGAGTGTGTATGTTATTCCCTTTTTGATCCAGTTCTGAGGAGAGTAAAGTTCACTCACTCCTCTTCACCTTCCCCCTCTTTTCCTTCACTGTAAAAGCTTTTTCTTGCCTCTTTTATGTGAGATAATTTACTCAAACAGTATCCCTATTAAATCCCTTATGATTTTTCTTTCTTATTTACCTTTCTATGCTTCTTTTGAGTCTTGTGTGCAAGAGTCAAATTTTCTTTTCAGCTCTGGTCTTTTCATTATGAGTGATAGAAAGTCTTCTATTTCATTTAAAATGTTAATTTTTCCCTGAAAGTTTTATACTCAGCTTTGCTTAGTAGGTAATTCTGGGTTGTAATCCTAACTTCTTTGTTATCTGGAATATCATATTCCAAGCCCTCTTATTCCTTAATGTAGAAGCTGGCTCCATGATACTTGAATTGTTTCTTTCTGACTGCTTGTGATATTTTCTACTTGATCTGGAATTTGGCTATAATATTCCTGTGAGTTTTCATTTTGGTATCTTTTTCAGATGTTTGGTGGATTCTTTCAATGTCTATTTCATCCTCTGTTTTTAAAATATTAGGGCAGATTTCTTTAATAATTTCTTGAAAGATGATATCTAGGTTTTGTTTTTTTTTTTACCATGACTTTCAGTTACTCCAATAATTTTAACATGTTCTCTCCTGGATCTCTTTTCTAGGTCAATTTTTTCTCCAATGAGATATTTCACATCATCTTTTTTTTTCTGTTTTTTTTTTTGGTTTTGTTTTATTGTTTCTTGATTTCTCACAAAGTCATTTACTTTCATTTACTCTATTTTAATTTTTGAGCAATTGTTTCCTTCAGTGAATTTTGTGCATCTTTTCTCATTTGGCAAATCCTACTTTATAAAGGAGTTTTTTTTTTTTCTTATGTGAATTTTGGTATCTCTTCTTTTCATTTAGCCAGTTATACTTTTTAAGGCATTCTTCTACTCACTGGCTTTTTTTTTGTACCTCTTTTACCATTTTCTCTATTCTGCTTTTTGGATGTTATTTTCTTCAATAGTTTTTGTCTACTTTACTAAGCTGTTGACTCTCTTTTCATGATTTTCTTCCATCATTCTCATTTCTCTTCCCAATTTTTCCTCTATATCTCATATTTGATTTTCAAATGAAAATTTTTCAAATGAAAAGGAAATTTTTCAAATGAAAATTCATATTTTCCTGGAGCCTTTTAAAGTAGGAGATTTTGATTTGTTATCTTCTTTTGGGTGCCACCATAGTAACTTTCTGTGGTCAGATTTTTTCTGTTGTTTGCTCATTTACCCAGTCTATTCCTTGACTTTAAACTCTGCTTCCAGGGTGGAGGGTGCACTCTCCCAAACTTCAGCAGTTTTGTGCAACTGTTGTCAGAGATACTTCTACAGACCTATAAGTTTTCAGTTATTCCAAGGTGGTATAATCTAAGGCGAGGTGTGTTTATTATACTCTTGGCCTGTGTTCTGGTCTGTGAATGAGCAAAAGCACTCTTCTTGTTCCCTGGCACTGTGAGGGGAGTCGTCCTCTTCCACTGTAGACGCAAGCTCTGTTATACTAGCGTTCCTTCTCACCCTGGGACTGCCACCCAAGCCTGCCCACCCAAGAATGCACCAGAGTCCTGTCTCCAGTTCCAGCAATAAGACCCCTATAATCTCTTTCTGACAAGTTGTTCAACCCCATTGCTGCCTGTGGGTTGAGAGCTCTGGAAGATGCTGCCACTGCTGCTGCTAATTCAGTGGCTCCCAAGGCCAACTCCTGGTTTCCTGGGGCCCAGTCTGAACTGGCATGATAGGCTAGCTTTCTTGCTGATATTCTAAGTTGTCTTTAGTGTGTATGGTCTGAGGGGTCTGGAAACTACTACTGCTGCCACTGATTTAGCCATCTTGAAGTCTGTACCTGGTTTGCTGGTACCTGGTCTGTATTGGACTGTGTTCCTCTCTCATTCTGGTACAACAGACATTTCCTGCTGACTGTCTAATTTGTCTTGGGCTGGACATTTTTCACTCCATCTTTTTGTTTGTTCTGTCATTATAGAATTTTTTTAGAGTCATTATTTAAAGGCAGTTGGAGAATTTTAGAGGAGAACTCTGCCTTTACTCCACCTTCTTGTCTCTGCTTCTACATAAATAATATTTTTAAACACGAAAAAGCAAAAGATTATGGAAAGCAGGATAACTGAATAATTGATTGATGTTCTCCAAATCAGAACACCAAAGCCTTCTGATTCAGGTCAGAGTAAAACAGCAGTGTTTTCCCATCTTTACTAAGTGTTAGTCTCATTTATCAACTAGGTGAATAGAATTTTATAAGTTGAGATTAGAAGTAGGATTTTTCCTTTTGGATCACTTCTCTAGTGACCAGACATTTGAGGCTTTCTGCATGTAATTGGGCAGGCAAAATATATTTGTATTTTCTCTTTTATTTTCTGTTATTAATTAATCTGATATTGTTTATCATTACTTGCTAAAATACTTGTGAGAAAACCAGGTTATCCTGCTTCCACTTTTTCCGCATTAAGGAAAGTCTCACTGGTTTTATATTTTCTAAACGTATGAGCAATGATTAACAATGAAAACTCTGTGTTTGCATAGATCATATTCAGCCATGAAGTCTTCTCAAATATCACAGAATAATAGCTTAATTTTCATCATTGTGAAAGCTCATATTCTAAGGTTCATTCATCTATAATCTCTAATTCTAAACTGGTGGAAAGAATAAATAGGAAGGTATAATCTCAATTTCCTAAGGAGTAAAGCTCTATCAAGGGCCTCTGTTCCTTAGGAAACTCAACTGCTGGAGTATTGGGTAGGAGAAGGTTGTTCTATATATCTGCTTCCTCCATAGGATCCAAGCTTAAACCCCTCTAATTGGAGAATATTGATGATCTTCCCCAACCCTCAAGTGGTATGAAAGATCCCCTTCTGAATTTTCCATATTTTAACTCAGATCTTCTACTTATGGATCACATGTCAGCAATTATCCATCTGTATATGCTAGTTGGTTCTTGAGGCATTATTTCTTGACTCTTCTATGATCCTAACTCCCTGGTCACTGGGGAATCCAACAATAATCTATATGGGTGACAGATACTTGTGATATGTGATATTTGTAGCATTTCTGCTGTCTTTCAGGTTTGTTTGGGTTTTTTTGTTTGTTTTTTAGATTGGCTGATTATCTAGTCTTACCATGATGAGGAGTATTATTTTTTCCTAGCAGTCTAATTTGTTGTGTTTTCACAGCATAAGAGGATATTATCAACCAATTCAATTTTCTGACCACAAATTCAAGAGTTACACTGTTTACTATTCTCTGTATTCTTCTAAGCAAAGGCCATAATGAAGTGTTAGGTTTCTGACATCTGATCTCTTAAGAAGTGACTTTAAGTTATATCTTTTCCATTCAGAAAACTCCAATACATAGATAAATTATTTAGTCATGACTCTCAAACAAAAATTGATGTATGTAGAGTACAGCTTTTGACTCCATCCTGTGAGGAATTATGTGTTTGCTCTAACTCAGGACTTTTCATACTTTGTACGCTGAAGGTGAATGATGAAGTCCAAAAAAACCTCTGCTTTGGGTGTCCTTGAAGAAAATGTGACGGTATTATTTATTTGGACTCCAGCTTGGTTAAGCACCAACTTGGGTAACTTTCACTCATCTTGATCTCGGTCCACATGAATGCTGAAAGAAAGGCTATATAGCAAGAAATATATGTCCTATTACACCTTCACTAATTGAAAGCCCTTCAGTTGTTGACTCATAAGCCTGTATGTACTGAGCACATTATATCATCACTATACTGTTGCTGGTCTTCAGATTTCCTTCCAGGAATGAGAAATATATGCATAGCTTCTCAAAAGACTTGTTATTCTTGTTTATGTTCTCTAACTAAGCAGCTAAAGTTCATCACTTTTTTTTTTTTTACTGAAAATATGTTTCACTGAACACACTAAAGTCAGATGTTGTCTGTTATGTATTGAATATATCTGCAGCCATCTGGGCCAAAAGGTCCAGTTTTTCATAATATCCAAAATTTCATTTTGTTTCAAACACCAAAGTAATCATGAATGGTTTTCTTAGCTATGGACTATTTGACTTTTGGTAGTGGTGATTGCCTTTTCATATCACATGTGGAATCATTCTTGTTCAAAAAAGTATTCTCCAGTAGAAGTTCAAATTACGCCCTCAGTAGTAGGATGCCTTTAGTGGATCTAAGATGGATTCCTGTAGGGTCATATTCCACCTCTCTGTTGACTAATAGAATTTCGAGATGATCTTATTATAGGTGATCCATGGTAATTCTCTCTGCAGGCAGGATTGGTTCAAAGTTTCAGAATTTCCTTGAGACTGGCAAAATGGGTAGTAGGACCCATATTTTTAGTTACACAATCTGGTGTAGGAGGTCATGCTCTATTGTAGATCACTGTAACCTTCCTCAAGGGGATCATCAAGGTATATAATTCATGGAAACAACCACATATGACATCTGCATCCATGTTTCCATCCCACTATTGCCCATGTTGATTATATAATGCCACTACATTGGCAGATAATATTCAATTCAGGACTTATTACAATATAAATCAACTATCAATCTTTACTTGAAATTTAGGGCCATACAATTAGTTTTGAAAATTTTCAGTGACAGCCCTTTCAGTGTGTGGAAGACAAGTAACATCCCCCTAACACCATCACTCCTCTTCCCTTCATGCACCCTGTCATCAACTTTTAGCATTGCCTAGTCACTATTTTGTTCTTTCAAGAAAGTGTGCAGTGGGTTAGGAATGAAATTTAAAGTCTTAGTAAATGAAGTAAAGGTAGTAACCAGAAATGGGACAAAAAATAATGGACTCCAGAGTAGTTCAGATCTTTACCCACTTCCTACCCTCATGCATTGACTTGATTAGAGTAATGATTAGACTACAAAAAGGAAGAATTCTGAGAATTTGTTAGGAAAAATATCTCTTGAATCTGATTTTGACTGGTTAGAATAAGAAAACTTTGTGGAGGCACTGGGCAATGTTATTAAATAGTTTTAGGAAAAAAATAATTCTCCAAAGGTCTGCTGAAAGTTAAATGACAATTCTTTTTGATGAAGCAGACTGCTAACTCAGCTGTAACCTAAACTGGATCCTTACTCAAACTGGATTGTTTTATTTTTCTAAGAGGAAATTCTCCAAGTATAACTGTACAGTGGCTTGTGAGAGAGTAATTTGTAGGGATCTGGGTTAGTTTTGCTATCTTTTCCCTCTCTTTATGTAAAATACTTAATTTCAATTGATAAAAATCATTTTTGGCAGACTGGTACCTAAAATGGAGAGTATAGCTAGTTATAGCTAGAGAAGACTGTGAGAGGAGCAAGTGTCTGTTTCAATGTAAATTGATTGGTAGAGTACAAGGGATTTTTGTGTGTGTGTGTGGTGGTGGTGGGGGGAGTCCAGATCTGTGATTTCATCTCATTTACAAATTACATCATCAAATCAGCTGCATTTTGTAAGACCAGAGAATTGCCTGGGAAATGAGTTAACTGATTTTCCAATGGCCACACAGCCATTACGAGTGAGAGGTAGACTTGTACAAAAATATTTGCTAACTAAGGTAGATTGTCCATTTACTATTCCCTATTATCTACCTCTCTTGGGTTTTAAAAAGTACAGAGAAAATAATGGTTTTTATTATTTATTCATAGATATTTTGAAAGAATTTTAAAGGAATATATTATTTCATATTTACTGAAAAAAATATTACGCAGTTTGGCGATGGGGTAGATACATAAATAAGAAGGTTGTGGGCAAGATTTTGTAGGGTGACACAAATGCCAGGGATGTGCTTTAAATGCATCATGTCTTAACTGAAAAGTGCACTTCAGCTGGAGAAGTTGTTTTATGGCTATTAAGTTTATATCACTATTTTCCTCATGTATTCCAACCAACAAAGAGCAAAATGATGCAGTGACTGAGTTAAAGTTTCTCTCTAGCACATATTAACTGTGTAATAAGTTGCTTAATCTCTGAGTAACCCAGTCATTGACAACAGGTCACAGACTCACTAGAGCACATATTCTGAGATCATACTTTATGATTCTTCCTAAAATTTGTACATCAAGTTGGTTCTGGATTCTAACTCAGCTAAGGCATTTCTGTCATGTTCTACCTTCTTACCTTAGGTATGAAGTACTGTTGCAGTTGGGTGTCACGGCTTACTTCATGGGGTAAACTGAAAGGGACAAGATCAGAATATCTCTGTATCTCATATATCACAGCCTCTGTATAGGGCATCTCCAGTTTGTCTTTAATGGAAGGAATTCTATGTTGTCCAATCACTCGATCAATTTCTTCATGAATTTTATCTGTGTTGACATAAATAATGACCAATTTTGTGTTGTCTGATAAATTGGGAACACTAGACGTAATAGATACACTTAACAGAAAGTAAACTAAAAATACTCCTAAAAGACCAGGAAAGAGATCTTGCTCATACTTACTGAATTATAATTTATATATAATTTATATATTAATTTATAGCTGGAGAGAAGACATAGAAGTCACTTAGTCGAAATTCTTTCTTTGTCAAATAGGGAAATTAGGGACAAGAGAAGATAACCATGACTCAAACTCAGGTCTTTAAAGTCCAAATCCAGGGTTTTTTCACTACATCATACTAGACAAACCCCTTCCAAAAAAAGGCAAGGGACTGACTTTCTCACTCTTAGAAAGAACAATTGATCAGATAGAGACTATACCATTATAAATGTTAATTTTAAATTAGTCATATTACAGGCCAATTATATGTCTTGATTCTTTGACTATGAAGTCTCTGAGTTTTTGTTGTCTTATAAATGTATCATGGTATATGCTTACAACCAGTGAGCCATCTGAATTAAAGGCTACAACTTTTTTACCATCTACATGATTCTTTGTAAACTGACAGCCTATAGGAATCAGCAATCCAGGAAGAATGGGAGTATCCTTTATTCCTCATTATCCTTCCCTCTGAAATGTCCTTTAAATGGTCCATCCTGTGAGGAATTATGGATCTGCCTTAGAAAGGATAAAACAGAAACTTCTCTGCTCAGCTTTTAAACCCGTCACAAAAAAACCCTTAGCTGTTCAACTTCATTCCTTAATTCTGAAATCCAGTTAAATTGGTGTTCTCTTTTTTCTGTTTGAACGATGCTCTGTCTCTTATCACTTTGTCTTTTTTGACCATCTCTATACTTGTAATATATTCCCTGTTTTCCTTTGCTTCATAAAATCACTCTTCTTTCATGATGAGTTCAAGTTTTACATGATAGCTTTCCTGGAATCTCCCAATTTGTGTTTTCTATTTACACTTAGCCAGTCAGACAGTGAATCAACTAGTTTTTATTAAATCAGTACTATATCCCAGACACTGTGCTAAGTGCTAGAGAGACAAAGAAAGGCTGTTGACAATCTTTGCTTACAAGGAGCTCATAGCATTGTGGGGACAACAACCTGATAACAACCATGTACAAGCAAAATGTATACAGGATAAATGGGTTACATAATCTCAGAATAATGGCACCAAGATTAAGGAGAACTGGGAAAAGCTTCTTAGAGAAGGTGAGATTTTAGCTGATTTGAAGTATGCTAGGAAAAGTAGGGAGCAGAAATGAAGAGGGAGAGGGTTTCAGGAATGGGGTCACAGCCTGTGAAAATGCCTAGACTCAATAAATAGAGTTTCTTGTTCATGGAATAACAAAGAAGCCAGTGTTACTGGATAATAGAGTTCATGGAAGGAAGTAAAGTGCAAAAAGACTGGTAATTTTCCAGGTCATGAAAAGCTTTAAAAAGCCAAAAAGATAATTTTTATATTTGATCCTGGAGGAAATAGGGAGCCAGTGGAGTTTGTTGTATAAGGAGGTGACATGGTCAGACTTGTACTTTTGGACAGCTGAAGAGGGGGGTAAGTGGACTGGTGTGGGAACTTGAGTCAGGAAACAAATTACAGAATATTGAAACAGTGGAGGCTTCAAGTGATGAGGCCCTGAAACAAAACAGAGTCAGTGACAGAGGAGAGAAAAGGAGATGTTACAAAGGTAAGATGATAGTATTTGGTGATTGGTTAGATATAGGGATAAGAGAAGGTGTAGAATTGTAGATAACACTCACATTGTGAGACAAAGTGACTGGAAGGATGGTAGTACTCTTAGTTACATACAGGGAAGTTGGGAAGTTATGAAGGGGGGAAATTTGTTGGAGAAATAATGATTTTAGTTTTGGACATGTTGAGTTTAAAATGTCTATAGGTTTTGTAGTCTGAAGTGTTTAATAGGCAATTGGAGTTATAAGACTGGAGATAGAAAGGTGAGGTTTGAGCAAGTATATATGAGAGTCATCTGCATAAAGATGATAATTGGAACCATAGGAACTGATGAGATCATCAATGCAACACTAAAGAGGGAGAAGAGAAGGAGGCTCAGCACAGAGCTTTGTGGAATACTTCTGGTTAGTGAGCGAGACCCAGATGGAGTTACAACAAAGTCTGACAGTTGGAGAACTAGCAGAGAGCAGTGTTAGGAAAATGTAGAGATAAGAGAGCATCAAGGAGAGGGAAATTGGTGGTGTCAGATGATGCAAACAAAGAAATTCTCTTAATTACAAAATCAAATGGCCTTTTTTTTCTTCTCCATAAGGATGATTAGAGAAAAAGCTATTAGATTTTGTAATTAAGAGATTATTACTAACTTTGGGGTGAGTAGTTTTGATTGGATGAATATTTCAGAAGATAGCCTGCAAAGAGTTAAGAAGAATAAAAAAGCAGAAAGGAAGTAGGTACATATATTGTAGCTGGCATTTTCAAAGAACTTAGCCACAAGAGAGGAGAGACTTAGGACAGTAGGTATACCCTTTAAAATTATTCCCTATATACTAATATGGGGCACCTACATTGTGCAGTGGACAGACTGTCAGACCTGGAGTCAGAGAGATCTGAGTTTAAATCTGTCCACGGACACTTACTACCTTGTTGACCCTGAATAAGTCATCTAACCCTGTTTTCTTCAGTTTCCACATCTGTAAAATGATCTAGAAAAATAAATGGCAAACCACTTTAGCATCTTAGATAAGAAAACCCAAAAAGAGTCACAAAGAGTTGGATATAACTGAAGATGACTAAACAACAAAAACAAATATACTTATATGTGCACTGGACACCCTCATTACTATGTAGGATCTTTGAAAGAAGAGATTATTTCATTCTTTGTTTTTATATCCTCAGAACCTAGCACAATTCTTGACACATGGTAATAAGTGCTCATTGATTGACTGATTGGGTACATAAAGAAAGCATTTGATGCCCTTAATTCCTCTGGATGAAACACATTCTGGACATGTTCTGTTCTACTTTTTCAGTTTTGAATGGGACAACATTTAAAGAGGGTCCAATTGCAGTGTAAACTTCATGTTAAAAGAAATATCTACTCCAGGAACAATTCAACATTTTGTGTAGTCATGGAGAGTTAGAAGAGTTGCTTTGGAGAAAATGTGATGGCTGTGTTAAGTGAAAAGGTCAGCTGCTGTGCCCTGAGTTCTATGCTCATCCTCTCCTATTCATCCTTTCCTTTTCTACTCAGCTCACTCTTTTTTCTGTTTCCCACTATTACAGAACTCTATCCTATAATTTGAAATCTTGTTTGAGAGTTGTTCAATCACAATGATAAAGTGTTTGGCCAGTTTCTGCCTTAATCTGTGTTACACAACTTCAGATGGAATCTTGGGTGTTCCCATCAGAACACTGTGGATTTTCTCATTACCTTGCACTTCTGGGTACTTCAGGAGAAGAAGCAGTCCATATCTCAAAGTGGTACTGGTTGTTTCTGTTCCAGCATCAAATAAATCCATTCCTGATGTTGCCAGATTTTCCAGGTCAAACACAGATTCTTGATTTTTTTTGTCCTATAGATTGTTCAGGCAGAAATAAACAAATGAATGAATGAAAAGATAGATAAAGGAATGAATGAGTAAATAAATAAAAGTAGAACTGCAGTAAGAAGTGTTAAAAAATACCTCTGGGTCCAAAAAGAGGGACCCTAAATTAAACAGAGTCTAATCACTGCTAACAAAGCATTTATTGTCTGAGAAGAGCTTGCAAGAAGAAACTTTGTAGAAGACAGAGGCTGGGGTGGAGACAGAGATAGAGAATTAGTTCTCAGCAGCTCAAAAACGTTAGATTTGGTAAGAGCAGGGAAGAGCACACTACAACAGAACAACCATATCTCACCACCTCAGTTCTTTCTCTGGTTCTGCTCTCGAATGTCTGGACATTGCAGTTTGCACAACCATCCCTCCAACCCTAGGAAATGCCATCGCCTCTGTTGTCTTCTTAGATCCTGGAAGATAACTCTTCCTCTGCATTCCTAATCTTGGGTTAGTTACTTTTTCTTAAATCAATATTTTGAGGAAGTGATGAGGTCATCCCTATAGTCACTCAGTACTCTACTCAAATCTACTCCTGACTACTCCATGCCCTAGCAGCCTTCACACTCTTACGGGAGGTCCCTTGTCCTCTATGTTCTTCTCACCCTGGAAGATAGCCCAGGTCCTGGAGCCCCATCTTCTAATTGGTCAGTTCCTCTTGGAATCTCCATTTTGAGTTTATAGGAAGCACATGATAAATGCTCTTTGCCCTGAATTATTGGCTTTCTAGTCTCGGATGTTATGTCTCTCTTCATGCAACCTAAAATCCCATCATCTTTTCAGATGCCAGAAAAGTCATATTTTTAGTGAGCATAGAGTTCATTAAACTTCTTAATTTTATGCCAGGACTGCAATCTGTTCCATGAGCTGCCCATCTATTTTATGATCCAATCAATACACATTAATTAAGAGGCTTTAATATGTCAGACACTTTGCTAAACATCAAGGAGACCAAATATTGTTTAAAAGACAGTCTTTGCTCTCAAGAGCTCACAATCTGATGGGAGAGATAACATAAACACATTCTGTGCAAACAAATTATGTATACAAATTGGAAATAATCAACAGAGGGAAGACAATAGAATTCAGAAGTATCGGGGAGAAGAACTTCCTTTAGAAGGTGGAATTCTATCTGGAACTTGAAGGAAGCCAGGGAAATCAGGAAGAAGAGATAACAAGAGGGAAATTCCAGGCCTAAAGAACAATCAATGAAAATGCACTGAATCTGTAGCTGGAAGTGATTTTATATATATATTGGAGGTTCAAGAAGACATGAAATCTTGGAGAAGAGGCAGGCTATAAAGGACTTTGAGTATCCAATAAGAGGCTTTATAATTAATTTTGGAGTAAATAGAGAGGTATTGGGTTTTATTGAATAGGGGATTGACATGGTCTGATCTGAACTTTAGGAAGTTCATTTTGACAACTGAGTAGAAGATGTATTGGAGGAGGAAGAGATTTGAGGTAGGGAGACCATCAAATAGGCTAATGGTGCGGCTATGAGTTCATGAGGGCCTGCAGAAGATTGATGGTAGCATCAGAGGAGAGAAGGGGATGTTATCTGAGACGTACTATGAATGTAAAATTGATAGGACTTGACAGTTGAATAGGTATGAGGGGTTCAAGTGAGTACTTGAAGATGACGTCTAGGCTGCAAACATGCATGATGGGGAAGATGGTTGTATTCTTAATAGTAACTGGAACATCACTAATAAGAGGTTTCTTTAATAATAATTTCGGATTTGGATATGTTGAACTTAAGATGTTTATGAGATGTGTATTTCAAGGTGTCCACAAGGAAGTTGGATATGTGATGCTGCAGATCATCAGAGAGGTAAAGGTGGGATAAATAAATTTGAGAATCATCAACAGAGAGATGATCGAAGTCATGACAGGTGATGAGATCACCAAATAGAACAGTACAGAGAGAAAAGAGAAGGAAGCCCATGATGGAGCACTGAGGAATACCCCAGGTTAGTCCACATGACCTGGATTAAGATCCAGCAAAGAAAACTGAGTCATGGTAATAAGAAGTACTGTGGATTGTAATGTCATAAACCAAGAGAGAAGATAGTATCAAGTGTGTGTGTGCTCGTCTTTTGTTGCCGAAGAAGA
Source organism: Bettongia penicillata ogilbyi (assembly GCA_023548195.1). Taxonomy (NCBI): domain Eukaryota; kingdom Metazoa; phylum Chordata; class Mammalia; order Diprotodontia; family Potoroidae; genus Bettongia; species Bettongia penicillata. The sequence continues at coordinate 62,775 of JAJHZJ010000582.1, forward strand.
CCATGACATCAGAGAAACAATGGCATGACTTGCACTTGACTTTGTTTTGAGTGAGGGAGGTCTGTTCAGGTCACCAGCCTCACTTCTCCTCCAAAGCCATCTGAATCCAGTGACCAGATATTCATTAGGATGACTGGAGATGACCCAGGATGAGGCAACTGGGGTTAATTAAGTGACTTGCCCAAGGTCACACAGCTAGTGAGTGTCAAGAGTCTGAGGTGAGATTTGAACTCAGGTCTTCCTGACTTCTGCACTGGTGCTCTATCCACTGCACCACCTAGCTGCCCAAAAGAGGGTAAACACAAATGTCAAAGGCTACAGAGAGGTAAAGAAAGATGAAGTCTGAGAAAAGTCCGCTAGATTTAGCAATTAAGTGTTAATAAATTAAGACAAAGTTATTTCTTTTCAGATGATTTATGACAGAAGTTTAAACCTGCATTCCACAAACTGTGTGTAGTCACAACACTTCCTGGTGTAGATCCACACAAAATTAAAATGTAATTGGAAAATATTTAACAAAATAAATAAAAATACAGTACAGTATACATAACATTGATGTGTTGTTTTCTAAGTTCACATGTAATTGTAAGGATCTTATGTATGGTTTAACAGCGATTTCTATTTCAGTCGACACCACTTATCTATATTGTACTGCAATTAATGGCAGCTAGGTGGTGCAGACGTTAGAGTGCCTAACCTGGAGTCAGAAAGAATCATCTACCTGAGTTTAAATCTGGCTTCAGACACTTATTAGCTATGTAAACCTGGGCTAGTCCCTTAACCCTGTTTGCCCCAGTCTCTTCATTTCTAAAATGTGTCAGAGAAGGAAACAGTAAGCAACTCCAGTATCTTTGCCAAGAAAAATTCCAAAATGGTCAGAGAGTCAGATACAACTAAGTAACAATATGAGTAGAAAAGACATGTGACCAGGGGGTCGACTAATACTATGACTTCTGACCTTTATCAACTGAAACTGTTTCCAGAGAAGCTATTACATTCCCAAAGTTACTGATGATCACATGATTGCCAAATCTAATGGCCCTTTCTCAAAATTCATCTTTTTTAACCTCTCCGCAGCCTTTGGCATTGTTCTTTCCCCCTCTTCTCCTTGATGCTCTTTTTTTGTCTAGGTTTTCATAAGTACTGTCTTTGGGTTCTCCTTATCTGACCACTTCTTAGCCTGCTTTGCTGTACATTTCTCAAACATTCCTACTTCTCTACTGTCATACTGCCAAGACTTTTGTCAATCTCCTACCTTACCTCAAAGACAAGAACATTAATACTCCATTGGTAAGTGGGGTATTGTTGCAATCATCATGAAATTCAGTGTGTAATTGTGTAATACAAGCTACTAAATTGTTCATTTCTTTTATTATAAGAGTTCCACTACTGGGCATATACTTCAAAGAGTTAAAAAACTTTATATGTAAGTATGTTTACGTGCATGTGCAGAGATATATGTATATATACATATTTAAATATTAGATATGTGTATTTGTATAGAATATATTCATGTCTATCCAATTTATATATTATCTGTCTAGTCATAACAGCATTTTATCATGAAAGCAGAGAATTATAAACGTGAATTCCATCAACTGAGAAGTGATAGAATAAATTAATAAATTTTGGTGTCCAAATATGTTAGAGCATAATAGAGTAAATAAAAATAATAGAGAAATAATAATAAAAGAGCATTGAGAAGATCCGAATGATCTGATAAAGAATGAAATGAGCAGAACAAAAATAACAATTGAGATAATTGTTGCAATAAATTAAATGCAAAGATCACTAAGGAAGCTGAATGACACCCAACTGAAAAGTTACTAATCATTCCAAGTATTGCTAATGAATCATTTTCCACCTCTCTTACTAGAGACAAATGGTAGGATGCTTTGTCAAATGGGGCCACTTCGTATGGTTAGCTCTTTTTTCCATGTAAAAACTTAACTAGGGAGGGAAAAGATTTTCTAGAATGAGAAAACAAAGATTTTCAATGCAATCTATTACTAAAAGAGCTGAAATAGCTGTTTCTCATTAACCATTTCCCATGTGTACATTACCTGCTTCATTTTGTAGAGAAAGCAGTCAATGTAATTTTTAAGATTGTTAGGATCCAGGGTCTCTTGGTGTTTCTTTGTCTTATCCAAAATAAACTGTTTAAGTGCCTTGATATTTGAAAAATATTTCTTGTGAGGTCCAGGAATGTATTGGAAAAGCCAAGGGATATTATTATAGAACTATGAAAAGGGAGGGAAAGAGAAAAGTATCATATATGAGTTTACTATTTTTGAGAAAAACCTCCTACATAGTCATAATTTTATAATTGTTTAAATTATATTTTTCTTTGGAAAGGAAAAGGGCTTGCCCCCTTTAAAAACGTGATAGTTTAGAACAGTAATTGCTTAGAAAGCTATTGAATCTTGTGGCTACAAGTATTTAGAGAGGAATACTTTTAAAGAAGATCAGGAAAAATGAAGCATTTAGTATGATTTAGGGAAGTGACACCAAACATCTTAAGTACTGGTATAGAAATGTACAAAATTCTATTCAGTCCTAAGAACCTTTTCATGTGTTAGGGAAAAAATAATTTAAAAAATCTATGTAATGATTTAAAAAATAATAATGTCTTTATAGCTGACCTCAAAGTCAGGAAACCTGGGTTCAAAAGCTACCTTTGATACATACTAGCTTTATGAACCTGGTCAAGTCACTTAATCTCCTCATGTTCTGGGTCAGAGGGGTCAAAAATGGACAGTGGCCCAAGCAGATTAAAGTGTAATTGGGAAATATTTAACAAAATAAATAAAATAGATAGAACATGTATGTGGTTTTCTAAGTCAATATTCAGCCAACAGGGATCTTTCTGTGTGAATTAGTGGCTGCCCATTGCTATTTGAGTTTGACCCCACTGTTCTACGAATCTCTTCAAGATTATAATTAACTAAAAGTTGATAACCTGCTTCGGTAGAATAAATTTCCTTCTCTAAGGGTTTCCTATATCAGTGAAATCACGGATTCTGGAGTTATCCCTATGCTGCTCTATATTCCTGATATTATACTTCAAGATGGGTGAGTAGTCTTCTACCACAGGTTGACCCAGTCATGGAAGGAGAAAATTCAGTGCAATCCATTCCTGATGAATTCAGCTACATGTAGGAAGATAGCTTGAGTGTCATCTACAGAAATACTCTTTTCTATAGGCTCAGGTTTTGTCTCCCCAAATGCACATTCTTTGGAAAGGGATGTTCCCCACAATTCGTATGGATGCAGAAGGTGGTAAACAACATTCTGGCTTTGAAGGGGCTGTCAGAACAGGTAGATTGTATAAGCACAAATTAAGAAAACAAAAAAAGACAGGACTTATTCAACCTGAATAGGTTATAAGATAGGTTATTAGAATAGTCAATTACAATCATAATAAAATAAAACTAATAATTGGTAGAGAGCCATTCTGATAGCAACATCTGGGTTGAAATCCCATTTCTTCACTGTACTGTGTTGTATTGGAGGTGTGATCCAGGCCATGTCCTTTAACCTCTCAGTGACCCAAATAATTTCCTAAGACTATACATTGCAGAGAATTTGCTCATTCCCTTGGATTTTCCCTAACCCCAATGAAATTACAGATCCAGGTTACATCAGATAACACTATAGATAACATATATGTAACATTTTAAGGACTTCAGAGCACTTGATGCATATTTTCCCATTTGATGTTGACAATAAACCTATGAGGTGGGTGCTATTATTATCTTCATCTTACAGATGAAACTGAGAAAGTGATGTTTAGTGCTTTGTGCAGGGTCACACAGACTGAGTGGCAAGATTCAATCTCAGCTTATCAGGACAAGTTAGTTTCTGATCCTGACAACTTAGTGTTACAAAAAATAGGCAAAATTTATCCTTTGGAGAAGGGAAGGTTTGTGCCCTTTGAAGGGGTCTCTTGACTCCTTTGATGAGCTGGATAATATTAAAATAAATATTTGTTTCCTGTTAGCAGCTGATTAATTGTAATGTAGAATTGCTGGAGTAATATCTTGCTTTGAGATAAGTTTACCAAAGCCATAAACATGATGGGACATTGTAATACAATATGGTAAAATGGAAAAATAATTGGACCAGAAATCTTGAGCCCTCTAGCCAACTCCTGGATTCAATATTTGTTTGTCTCTGGCAAACTTTTCTTACATAACCTCTTGCTCAATTTCCTTATCCACAAAATGGTTATATGAAACAGTAACAGTTTTCATACACATACATGTACACACACTAAAGGAATGGTAGATGGAATACAATGACTTAGGTTAGACTTTTGTTATAACTCAAATTCAAGAGTCTCAGTAATTTCTCACCCTAAGTGAGGTTGAAAAGTTGAATTATGATTCTGACTCTGGCATAGTAAATACAAATTTCATGTTGGAGACACTCCACCTAGAATGTTTTAGAAGCCCTTATTTGGGTGCTGGCTCCTAATTTGACTACATAATAAAAGAACTGCCTGTTATCCATTTCAAGGAAAGACTTTCTACTCAGTATACTTTGGCAGGTAGAAACTGAAAAGGCCATCCAAGTGATCCGATGGGGTCATCAGAGCAACTCCCAGAAAATATTATATAATAGAATCACGCAGCAACTGTTCTGTGTGGCACTATGTACCCAGAGTCAACCCCAAGACCAGTGGAAAAATGTGTTCAGTAAACAGGGTCCACTGAGTAGAATGCCCAGTAAGAATACTGAGATGGCATTGCCAGAAGACACAAATTATTTTGAAATATCAAAGGCCTGTTATCTGCATGTTCCCTAGATGGCCAAATGTGGTGAACCCCCTAAAGTACGCTCCGGTCATACATGTTCCTTACATTTCTGCTTCTCATGAATGATTGTTGTTCATGTAGTCTTTCCACTGATGATATTACGTTTTTGTAAGTGAATGTGCTTCACTGTATATGCAATAGATATTATTCTGCTAGATTTATTGCCTTTTATGTCATTAAACATTTTGGATTAATTCTGTTCTCAGGACAATTAATAAAATATTTAATCTAAAATATATTTTAATCTAAAAATATTTAGTCTAAAACAAAATGTTGCTGCTACCACCATAGCATAGCCACCACTGGAAATTTCAGGTTTTTTTTTCTGAAAACTGCCTTCACCACTAATCCTCATAATTTTTATGGACAACATGACTATTTCCAGAGCCCATTCATGCAACCCTGCAAAAGACAATGACCTCACATCATGATTTCCTTATGCTTTGTGTGGAAGTTTTCTGGTAATAGGTATTACCAAAGAGGCTTCTTCCCCTTTGTGTTTCAAAAATGTGATGACCAAGTACACACCAGAGGATGACTCTGGCCTTACCTGAACCATTGGTGAGTTCAGTAGAATCAAGTTTTCCCTTAATAAGCTCATCATAGAAAGGAATTTCTCATTGTCATAATTAAAACGCTGATGGAAGAGGATGGAACTGATAACATTGCAAGGGGCACATCCAAGGATGAAGGTTGGGTCAAAGGGTTGACCTAATGATAAAGAAATAAAAAAAGGTAAAGAATAAGTTTAAGGATACTATTTTGAATCAACCAGAATTAGGATGGCAAGAAAAGGCTTCTGAGCTGAGCATGAGGTTGAGTTCCCTCCATGCTGATTTATGGCGTCTCTGCTAGACTAATTATCTTCCCTATATTTAGGACAGAAATGGTTTATGAAACATGAGAATACTAGAGAGAAGGCTTATATGCTGCCCCACTTCCTTCCATAAGGGTTACATCTGGTCACAGAGATGGACAGTGGTAAAGACAGTAACTCTCAACCCTGAGAGATTTAGAATTAGAGATATGTTATTTTTCAGGACCCAAGAAATATTCAATGATAACCAACTATTCGTTTTCCTCAGTTCCTCCAAAAGGAACTGAGCTTCCTCCTGGACACGCTCCTCAATGTTCCTCTTCCCCATTCCAAAGTTCCTCAGTGTCATCAGGGAAAATCGACGGATTTGTTTCCACTTTTCTCCATGACTGAAAATAATTCCTAGAAAAAGAATGAATCAAGCATGAGGTTAACAATTCTGTTTTGCTATGAACTGCTAGAATTTTTATTTGATCATTGTTTCTAACTAGCTTAAAGAACATCGTTAAATTCTCCTTCTATTTCTTACCTTTCCACCTCTACCACTTTTCCTGGAAGAATCTGAAACTTACCATGTCCTTTGTAAATGTCGTCAAATATTGGCAGTTTTCCTCTGTCTCCAAAAATTTCTCCCTGATCAATGAGAGCCTCCTTCAGTGCCTTGTAGCCATGTATCATCACCACTGGCTGAGACCCCAAATACACAGTAAACACAGGACCATACTTTTCAGATAGCTGGGAAAAGAGATAGAAGAAGCAACTCAAGGAACAGTGCCTAACTTGAAAATGGGTATATCTGGGCTTCTATCACAAGTGATAAGAAATGCAAGGCACATGGCTATATTTGCCCTGTAACTGAACCTTCCTATATGCATTGACTATTGCAAATAGAAAGTGATCTCTTCGAAAGAACTTTCCTAATCCTCTGTTCTTATTTCCATACATTTACCTGTCCTTGGAACATAATAAATATTAAATAAATTTTTGTTTTAACTTTGGGAATTATATCAAGTAGAGAGAGGACCGGTTTGGAAGTCGTGTGCCCTTGTTCTAGTCCATGTTCTGTTACTAAACAGCCGTGTGGTTTGTTTGAATTCATGTGGCTATCCCAGGTTTCTTTTTACCTCCTCTGTAAAATGAGTGGGTTAGGGTAGATTCAATTCCATTGAAAATATTTTTCATCAAGCACTTTCTGTGTAAAAGGCCTACATTAACACCTTGCAAAGGTGACTTATCAGGGCATGGTGCTGATCCTGGTGTATTGAAAGTTATGTCACTAGAATGGAAACCTTTGAAAGAGAGTGAAGGAAACAACATTTAAATAGTGCCTGCTAAGTGTAAGACACCATACTAAGTACATTTTACAAATGTTTTCTCATTAAATCCTCACAGCAATCCTGCAAAGTAGGATCTATTATTGTAATACTCATTTTACAGCTAAGAAAACAGACAAACACAGATTACGTGACTTAACCAGGGTTCAGTTGCTAGTAAATGGCTAAGTGTGGATTTGAACACGGGTCATCCTTACTCCAGGCTCAGTGCTCTATTCCCTGCATCACCAGTTACCTCAAGCTCTGATAGAATTTTCTCAGATTTAATCCTGCTCAATTGCTGGTTTGGAAGTTTTTGAAACAATGAGACCCTCCCTTCTCAAAACACACTCTCCTATTTTGCCTTCCCTAATACTCTCTGAGTTAATCTGGTTCTCTCTCCATGGATCATCCTCTGCCACTCGGGGTCTTCTCTCTATACTCTTTCCCTGAGCAATCTTACCAGTTTCCATGGATTCAGTTACTATCTCCAAGTATGTAACTCAAAAATAGATACATATCCATCATTAGTCTATTTCCTGAGCTTCAATATTATATTGCTAACTGCCTGGTGGACCTTTGTGCCAAGATATCCTATGGTCACGTCAAATTGAACATGTCTAAATGAGATTAACATTTTCCCCAAGAATCTCAGAATTTGAGAGTTGGAAAGGAACATATTGTTTATCAAATCCAGCCTATAAGCTAAAGGAATTTCCACTGTAACATATCCTAAAAATGGTTATCTAACTTTAACCCTAGCCCTTCTTCAACTTCTTTTCTGTTATTAGTATCACTATTCTCGCAGTCACCTAGCTTCACAGCCTTGGAATCACTCTTGACTTTCTTCAGTTATCCTCATCACCTCTTATCTGTACTATTGCAGTAGCCCCTGATGAGGGTCCCTGCCTTACTCTCTCCTTTTCCAATCCATCTTCCATACAGGTGCCAAAATGATATTTTTACCTCTCTCCTCTCTCTCTCTCCCTCTCCCTATCTCCCTCCTTTTCTCTCTCTCTTTTCCCTTCCTCCCCCATTATATCTTTCTTTCCCATCTCTAAATAATTTACATATACTTTGTTTTTACATGATTGTGCAATGTTCTACATGCCCCTCATAGCTTAGGATTTGAATTCTTAGGGGACAAGAATCATTGGCTCTTTTATTTGTCTCTCTTATCTTTAATACCTAAACCAGTATCTTACCCACACCATAGTAGTTTAATAATTATTAAATTGAACTGAAATATGTGCCTATTTTGGCTCTGAGAGGTGAGCATTCTCTATATTTTTCCTGGAACTAGGTTGACTTTTCACTTTCCAAACTGTGCCCCATGAACTTTGGCCATCCTCCTTCTCACTCTACCTGAACTCTGCCCGTGGAACTCTGGGCAATCACAGGTGACCTTTCAGCTTATCTTATTTGGAAACAAGCTTCCCTGTCACTTCTCTGTAATCTCAAGACTATCCCATAGAATTTCTCCCATCTGCTTTACTGAATCCCCCTTTTGAGTTTTCTCCTCCCCACGTATGAATGTAAGCTCATTGACAGCAGGGACCATCTTACTTGCTTCTGTTTGAAGTCCCAACTCTTACCACAGTTCTGGGAACATAGTAAATCCTTAATACATTTTCATCCTTTCACTCATTCATTCATTTATTCTTTCACTCAAGATCAGCTTAGATGAGTTCAGAGAAATTGCTTGCAGATGACTAGACAGTAGGTGAAAAATCATTGAAGGTGCAACAGTATACAAATGTATTTCTTAAAGCCTTGATGAGTGGTGATCTGTGTGGGTGGAGGTGATTCCCTACAATGAGATCACAGATCTCTTGAAATGTTGAATTACTTAATTCTTTCTCTGAAGAAATTTAGGATCTTACAGTAGGGATAATATATATAGTCCATGGAACTTTCTAACTGAACTCTTCATTTTCCATCTGCTACTCTGCTTGGTTTCAGCTCCACAAAAATCATGTCTTGTAAGGGAATTGCCAACCCCCAGCCTCTTGGATGGCATTCACTGGTCACGACTCAGGTAAACTGAGGGGAGACTGGTAAGGCATGAACAAGATGGCGCTGGGAGGAAGGGTTCTGCCCCTGTTTTGCTCAAGGCTGTTTTCCCAGGCTTTTCAGAGAACAAAGAAGCCAAAAATGTTTTTCTTTCTAGGGGCTACGTGTCCACCCAGGGCAGTCCTGGCTTAAGGTAAATTACTTCCTTATAAGGGCAAACTACTAGCTGATAGGTTCAATTAGGGCACTGGTGTCAGAGAAGAGATAAAAGCACCACTCACTGCTTGAATAAACGGAGTTCTTACTATCTTGTCTCCCGCCTCAATCATTGCTTACAGCTACACTCCACCAAGGCCTACAGCCCACCTCTGCTGGTCAGATAAGCCTGTGGGCCTGAGAGATCAGGCTCAAACTCCTGGAGTCCCTAACAATGTCTTACTCAGGAATGGGTGAAATCAGAAAATAGAAACTCATATTTCTTAAGTATAATTGATTTAACTCAAAAAATTCTTATCTGACCGTTATGGACAGATGTTCCACTAAGTCCTCCTCCGATATCTCATGGTGATGTGGATGTAATGCTGGGAACTCACAGACTTGCACAAAATGTAAGCTCTAAAGGTTCTGATATGCAGAACAGGCTCTGAGTATCTCTATGGAAACAGATTGATTTTGATGTTAATGGACCAAATCAGTTAAGCACAGAAAAGTTCATTACTGGGAAGTTGAGTACTTGGAAATCAATTCTTTGACTTTAATGATCCATAAGAAGAAAAGCATTGAAATGGACTTCATTCACACATGACCTCCTTTTGTTTCACTAGTAAAGGTAAGGATCGTAATGAAAAGTGGGGAGAAGGATGGTAAAAAAATCATACAGACCATGTATACATACATTATATATATACATACACATATATATGTGTATGTATATATGTGTGTATATATATATATATATATATATATATATATATATATATATATATATATATATATTTATTTATTTATTTGCCCAGTACTCTTTCCGATATGGGCATATATGTATATATACACATGTGTATGTGGATTTATATACAAACATACACACATAGGTTGGTTGTTGTCCTTGGTCTTCTAAGAGGACCAAAATGACATAACCATTGTAAAGTGAAATTTCAGTGTGTCCAACCATGGCAAATCAAACAAATATGAGCTTGGAATGTTCTACCATAGGCTGGGAACAGACAGTCTGTTTGAATATTTGGGGTGAATATCCCAAATTTGCACATCCTGCATTTACTTTGTCCTGTCTCAGTTGTGCTTTGCGCAAAGAACACAGTACCTTTTCTTATGTGGGCATGCATGCTGAGTGGTCCTGTGCCAGTATCTCCCATGCTGCATAGTCAAATCTGAAGGTCTTGAGAGAGACCTTGAGAGTGGCCTTCTGGCCACCATGTGATTGCCTGCCCCATGCAAGTTTTCCATAAAATAGTCTTTTTGACAAGTGTACATTTTGCATTTGAGCAACGTGGCCAGCCCACTGAAGTTGCACTCTTTGAAGTGCATTCATAATTTGAATGCTTGGCAGTTCAACTTGAGCAAGGACTTCAGTGTCTTGTATCTTATCCTGCCAGGTAATCTTCAGAATCTTCCTAAGACAGTTCAAATGGAAGTGATTCAATTTCCTGGTATGGTACTGGTAGACTGTTCATAGGCATACAACAATGAGGTCAGCACAATGGCTCTGTAGACCTTTGATTTGGTAATCAGTGTAATACCTTATCTTTTCTAACCTTTTCTTCAGTCTTCCAATCACTGAGCTAGCTCTGGCAATGCATGTGTCAACTTCGCTATCAATGTGTACATCCCTGAAAAGTACAAAGTGAACTTATGCACAGCTTTCAAAACTTCTCCATTTTTTGTAACTGATGGTTCCAGGTATGGATGGTGTGGTGCTGGCTGATGGAGCACGTGTGTTTTCTTGGTATTGATTGGGCAGCAGAGAATTGATCCATATTTTGTTGCTTTTCAGCTTCAGAGGCTGCACAGAGGGCACAATCACCTGCAAATAGAAAATCATGCACCAACACTCCTTCCACTTTGGTCTTGGCTTGTAACCTTTTCAGATTGAAGAACTTACCAGCAGTACAGTAGTTGACCTTAATGCCTTGCTCATCCTCATTGAAAGCATTTGGAAACGTGGCTGAAAACATCATGCTAAAAAGCATAGAAGCAAGCACACAGTCCTGTTCTATTCCACTGGAGTAGACTGGATGACTGGGAAGGCACGAGAGCATTGTCCATTATCCAATACCCGGGCAAACATGTCATCATGAAATTGACATACAATGCTGATGAACTTCTCTGGCCAACCAAATTTTGACATAATATTTCATAAGCCCTCATGACTAACAGTGTCAAAGGCTTTGGTCAGATCTACAAACATTGTGTACAGACCTCTGTTCTGTTCCTGGCATTTATCCTGGAGTTGTTGGGTAGCAAACACCATATTGACTGTTCCTCTGCCTTTTCTGAAGCCACACTGGCTCTCAGCTATATGACAATCTTCCAGGTGAAGGATCAGCCTATTAAGGAGGACTCTAGCAAGAATTTTGCCAACAGTGACTGAGAGAGAGAACCCCCGTGATTGTTGCAGGACAATCTATTCCTTTTAGCTTTATAAAGGTGGACAATGGAAGCATCCCTGAACTCCTGGGGGACAATCTCCTTTCACCATATAAACTGGAATATTTCAGTCAGCTTTTGTATGAGCAATGGTCCCCCTACCTTGTAAATCTCAGCTGGAATAGAATCAGCACCACGTGCTTTGCCACATGAAAGGAGCCTAATGGCCCTCAAAATCTCTTCTTCAGTTGGAAGTTCAGCTAAGGAGGGATTGACTTCAACCTGAGGTAAATGGTCAATGGCCTCAGCATTGATTGATGATGGTCTGTTGAGAACATTATGGAAGTGTTCAGCCCACCTCTCCAGGATCATGTCTTTATCTCTAATCAATGTGGCTCCATCAGCACTGAGTGTTAGAATAAGCTTTAAGTGTGCAAAGGAGCCATAGACTCATTTTGGTAACAATCAACAACATTTCGAAGTTTAATAAAAAATAGACAGCTTAAAACAGTAAAACCCATTAAAGTTTCAAAAAATCATATAAAAATGATAAAAAAAAACCAAAACTGTAAAAATAGGAAATGAACAGAGGCAAACATATTTCATGCAAATTTAACTGGTGAAAAGCAGATCCACCAAAGTAAGCCAAAGGAGCCCAGTAGCTCATAAACATAACATTTTTGCCACAAAGGAGAGAGAGGAAAATAGAAGTATAGAACACAGAGTAAGTGGTAGTAAAATACAGAGGAGAATGGCAGAGGAAGGTAAGCAGTAATGCTCAATAGTGAAAAGTCATAGAAGCAGACATGGTGCAAAATAAAGTGAGCAGAAATATGAAAATAATATTGATAATGACTACAGAAATATTAATGGGAATAATTAATCATAATAGCTAGCAATTATATATATAGTGCTTACTATGTGTCAGGAACTGTGCTAAGCATTTTTTACAAATATCTCATTTAATCCTCAACCCTAGGAGAGAGGTACTATTATTATGCCCATTTTACAGTTGAGGGAACTGAGGGGAAATGATTAAGTGACTTGACTAAGGTCACAAAGTTAATAATTTTCTGATGCCAAAATTCAACTCCAGTTTTCCTCACTCCAGCCCTAGTACTTGATGCGTTGTGCCATCTAATTGGGTGGGGAGATCACTGGGGAGAATAACAACAGGAAGGATTTGCTTATCCACACTTTAAGATTTCTTTATAAGAAACATAAAATACTTAATATCTCTTTAGTAACATTAATTTACTTTTTAATAATCTAATTAATTATTAGTAAAAATAGTAATTAAATAATATAAGATGTATAAAATAAAATGAGATTTCTTTATAAGTTCAATTGCAGCAATAGATTTGTTTCAATACCCTTCTGATCATTCTTTACAAAAGACTTATAAATCAAGGAGAAATATGTACTGCATTGACTTTTGGAATTTTTCATTTGATTGAAAGCCAAGGACTTCTATGTTGAATTCAAATGGAAATGATTCACTATAAATGGTGACATCTTCTAGACGTTCCTATTTGTTAATGGCATTTCACTGATTGAATCAAACCTAGGACACTAGAAAACCACCTTTGTGCTATGCATGATTGTTCAAGATATCAGCTTAATGATTAACAGAAGAAAAATTAAATTAATAAAAAATGTTTATTGTACAGACAAAGATGTGGTTCAAAATATGCTCCATTTAGTTATCAGATTTTGTACAAATAACTCTTAGAAGCTCTGCATATGGGAAGTGAGATGGACCCAGGATTTCATAGTCCACATGTCAATCAATAAGCATTTATTAAATGTTACTGTGTACTAAACACTACCATAAGTGTTGGGAATTTTTTTTAAAAGACAAAAGGCAGTTCTTGCTTTCAAGGAATTCATAATCTAATGGGAGACACAACATGAAAACAGCACTGGATAAAACAAGATATACATACAGATACATATAATAAATTGGAAATAAATACGTGGCACTAATATTAAGGTGGAAGATTAAGAGAAAGGCTTCTCATAGAAGTAGGGATTTTAGATGAATCTTCAAGAATGCCATGAAGTAGAGATAAGGAAGGAGAATTTTCTAGGTGTGGAGACTAGTCAGTGAAGATGCCTAGGGTATGGAAATGGAAGTCATGTGCAAAGAACAGCAAGGAGGCCAACATTACTGACTCACTGAGGAAAGGGGTGAGGAAAAAGGTATAGGAAGACTTGTAAGGTGAACGGGGACCAGGTTATAAAAAGGCTTTGCCGAAATATAAGATTTTATATTTGGCAAAATATGTTTAAATATAAATATTCTCCTTGGGATAATGTGTGTATTTATACAAATATTTCAGTGTCACAATCTTGAAAGAATTGTAAGTCAAAGGTTAAAATAGAAAAGGCATGTTGGACAAAAGTGGGGCTCAGGGTATTTCCAGTGGTTATTTAGTCATAAAAATGGAAAGTGGTATTATTTAAGACACATACAATGAGAAAAAAAGTATTTCAGTCTTGTAGCAAGGTCACGGGAAAATATGTAGATATCCCTATATATAGATATCCCACTAATAACTGTGAAATACCAGTAACCCTAGAGTAGTAGTTCTTGACCTTTTCTGTGTCATGGATCACCTTAGCACTCTGGTAAGATAGGTTCCTTTTACTGAGGTAAATGTTTTAAAATTAATAAAATAAAATATGTAGAAATACAAAACAAGCCAATTATATTAAACTATAGTTATCAAAATAGTTTTCTGATCCAAGTTGAATCTGCTGACATCAAGAGGTCAATGGAGCTCAGGTTAAAAGCCCTTGACCAAGAGGAAGGCTGCCAACATGGGTACACCCACTTATGGCTGATTAATGGGAGAATGTGGAAAAGATTTGCATAGAATAAGAAGACATTTCTGAGTTGCAGTCTACACTATTAAGGGAAATACCTACATCAGTGAGAACATAGTTTCACTGGTATATTGAAAAAGCCTTAAGATCACTGTGCATGTGGTTTGTTTTATTTTTTAAGGGAGGAGGGGGAGATTTGAGATTTCACTGTTATAGAAACTCCTAATAAGGAAATTCCTTTTAACAATGCAGGTTGGTGCCTTTTCCGCAATTTACAATCTTAAAGTGTTTCCTGGGTTACTATGGAGATTGAGTTACTTGTACAGGGCCATATAGCCATTGAGTGACAGAAGCAGAGTTTGAATTCAGGTCTTTATGATTTATGGAAAAATTCCAGGTACCTTAAATCAGAATTAACCACAAGATGACAATAATAGAAGCAAAATGTCCTGGATAGGAAAGGTGACTATCCTGCTGTACTCTGTTCTGGTCAGACTACATTTGGATTAGTGTGTTCATTTCTGAGTGTCACAATTAAGGATGAACATTCATAAACTGGCATGTGTTGTGAGATTAGCTGGATTGGTAAGGAGATTCAAATACTAAGCTGTGCAAAGATTATTTTAAGGAAACACAGATTTTTAGCCTAAAAGAACAGGTTTAAGAGAAATGTGATAACCAGTTATTTGAAGGGCTATCAAGTGTAATAGGGATTAGACTTATTTTCTGTGCCACAGAAAACAGAGTGAACATTGGCTTGGAGGATGAAAGAGGTAGTTTTCAGCTGGACAGATAGAAAAAAATTCTTAATAATTAGATGTCTAAAAGTAGAATGGGCCACCCCCAGTAAGTACTGAGTATTCTTTTCATTTGGTATCTTGAATTAAATCTGAGATCATCTTGTCCAGCACCCTAATTTTGGAGATGAAGAAATTCAACCATAAAGACAAGTCATTTGCCCAAGGTCATTTAGATTTTAAATATCAGATCTAGGATATGAATCCAAATTTTCTGACTCCAGCTCTGCTGATAATACCTGTTTAGTAAGCGAATTAGATATTTTTATGTGTCATGAACCCCACTGACAATCTGATGAAACCCACCAACCCTTTCTCAGAATAATATATTTTTAAAATTTAGAATAGATGAAAATAGCAAGTTGCAATTAAAGGGTTATAAACATGATGTGCTTTTTTCCCTTTTCAGGTTCATGGATCGTTGGAAATCTATCAATTAATCTATGAAAATCCATAGGTAGCAGACTAAGAACGCTTGGTCTATAATATCCTTCCTACTACAACTATAATGACTATATGATAAAAACAGCTTGACCTAGATAGCCTATGAGATTAAGCACCCCTAACTCTGAGATTTCATAATTCTTTGATTTCAAGGTTATGAATATTTAATTTTCTTGACTCTCTGGTCAAGCTTCAGATATAATGATTTAAGGTGAGTGGTGGGAGCAACAGGGCTAGATGTCCCATAGTTCATTAGTCACCCTGTTTTGCTCCTGGTCCCTCAACTAAAACAGTTACCAAGGAATGCTCAGCCTCATAGCAGAAACTAGAATAGAACAAGCATATGAAATTCCCTTGTCCTATTAACGGCAAAAATAAAATTAATATTTATATTTAACATTCCCCAGTGCAGTTAATATGCTTGCTAATGCTAATTTTTATTTCCATCATGTCTCCCATACTATTTTTTATGTCTGAAAACAAAATTTTTCAAAGGTAAGCTTATTTTTTGAATACACTCCCACTTCTGGATATACTTGCAAAGACTTAAATATAACCATGAATACATATATGTCTATATTGTGTATACATGCACACACATACATACAATACATGCAGATATACTTATATAGTCAGTATTAGTTTGGCCTACCACTTATTCTCTTTAAGAACTGTCTGACTTAGTCTTTAAGGTAACGTCATCCTGACTCTGGGTCTAGTGCTCCAGCCATCATGCCACTAATATTTCTCATTATATCATGAAAACCTTTTTGGGATCTTTGTTTCTAATCCCCAATCATCCCTAGAATCAGGCATGAGATGTCATTACTAGAGGGCTTTATAATTGACATTCCACTTGATGGAGTCCAATCACAAGATTCAGTTCTCTTACCTTGCAGAGAGACATGGAGAGATCTTTCATGTCTAACTGTAGCATATTTCCAATGATGGGGAGAGGAATTGGCCCAGGAGGCAGCTTCCTTCCTTTGTAGCCTTTTCTCAATAGTGATAAAATGACCAAGAAAGAGACACAAACCACAAGGGTGAGAGTGGTGACTGCCCAGGGCTCCATTGCAGCAATCTGGCCACAGCTAGAACAGGTATCTCTTCAAAACTCAAGCTCAAAATGTCTGACTTGTTTTTTAAGTGGGAGTGGAAGTAAAGAGTCAATAATGAGTCTATAGTCCTACAAGGAAACAACACATATTTTTCAGTAACTCAAACTGCAGAGGGCAAAAGAGTTTATTAAGCAATATCCAGTTTCAATGCTCTGGCAACCATCCCTGTAACTGTACCCTGTAATTCCCTGAATACTACCAGGAGGGAGATAGAGAATGCAGAGGATTCATGACAGTTTCATTTGACATTCTTGATCCTGGTCCTGTGCACTTTCTCTACATTTTCCCTTTTGTTGAGGTTCTCTGTTCTTGATGACAGCCAGCCCAAATGACATTCAGTCATAAGAGGAATGGATGTTGTCAAAATCAGAGTATAACATGAAAATGTAAAATACAAATTTTACCCAATAAGGTAAGAGAAAGATCCATTAACCCTGGAGGGGTTCTTTGGAAATCTTCACATACTTAGGCATTGTCTTTATTAATAATCATCTTTATTGTCAAGCATTATTCTGACAAGGACCAAATCTAGAAAGTATGGTTGCACACTTCAAAATAGACCCTTGGTCAATAGATTATGAGTTTAAATTCCTTTTTCTTTCTTAATAGTATTTTATTTTTTTCCAATTACATGTAAAGATTGTTTTCAACGTCCATTTTTACAAAATTTTGAGTTCCAAATTTTTCTCTCTCCCTCCTTTCCATCCCCATGACAGCAAGCAATCTGATATATGTTTAGCAAATTTTCATATTAGTCACGTTGTGAAAGAAAAATCAGAACAAAAAGAAAAAACCATGGGAAAGAAAAAAAAGGGAAAATAAAGTGCCTTGCTTTGCATTCAGACTCCATAGTTCTTTCTCTGAATGTGGATAGCATTTTCCATCATGAGCCTTTGGGAATTGTCTAGGATCACTGAATTGCCAAGAAGAGCTAATTCTGTCATAGCTGATCATTGCAGAATGTTGCTGATACAATATATGACATTCTTCTGCTTCTGGTCACTCCACTCAGCATCAGTTCATATAAGTCTTTCCCAAGTTTTTCTCAAATCTTCCTGCTCATCATTTCTTATAAGACAATAGTATTCCATTACATTCATGTACAACAAGTTGTTCAGCCATTCTACAATTGATGGGCATCCTGCTCAATTTCCAATTCTCTGCCACCACAAAAAGAACTACTCTAAATATTTTTGTGCATGTGAGTCCTTTCCCTTTTTTATGATGTGTTTAGTATACAGATCTAGTAGTGAAATTGTTGGATCAAAGAGTATGCACAGTTTTATTGCCCTTTGGACATAATTCCAAATTGCTCTCCAGAATTTTTTAATCAATCCACAACTCCACCAACCATGAATTAGTGTTCCAATTTCCCCCATCTCTAATGCTTATCATTTTCCTTTTCTGTCATACTAGCCAATCTAACAGGCATGAGGTGGTATATCAGAGTTGTTTTAATTTGTATCCCTCTAATCAATAGTTATTTAAAGCATTTTTTTTCATATGACTACAAATAATTTTAATTTCTTTATGTGAAAACTACCTGTTCATATCCTTTGATCATTTATCAACTGGGGAGCAACTTGTATTCTTACAAATTTGACTCATTTCTCTATATATTTTCAAAAGGAGGACTTTATCAGACACAATGGCTTTAAAATTGTTTCCCAGCTTTCTGTTTCCCTTCTAATCTTGGTTGCACTGGCTTTGCTTGTGCACAACTTTTTTTAAAATTTTAATGTAATCAAAATTATCCATTTTGCATTTCATAATGTTCTCTATCTCTTGTTTGGCCATAAATTCTTTCATTTATCAAAGATCTGACAAATAAACTATTCCTTGCCCTCCTAACTTGCTTGTGATATCACCCTTTATGTGTAAATCATGTATTCATTTTGACCTTATCTTGGCATATGGTGTAAGATGTTGGTCTATGCCTGGTTTCTGCCAGACTATTTTCCAGTTTTCCCGGAAGTTTTTGGCAAATATTGTGTTCTTATCCCAGAAGCTTAAGTCTTTTGATTTATCCAAAGATTTCTGTAGTCATTGACTACTACATCTCGTGTACTTAATCTAATTCACTCTTCCACCATTCTATAGCCAGTACCAAATAATTTGATGATTTCTGCTTTATAATACAGTTTTAGATCTGGTACAGATAGACCACTTTCCTTTGTATTTCTTTTCATTAACTGCCTTGACATTTTAGACCTTTTGTTCTTCCAGATGAATTGTGTTACAAACTTTTCTAAGTCTATAAAATATCTTTTTGGTAATTTGGTATGGAACTGAATAAGTAAATTAATTTAGGTACAATTGTTATTTTTATTATATTAGCCCAGCCTACTTATGAGGAATTGAAATTTTTCCAATTATTTGGATCTGATTTTATTTATGTGAATAGTGTTTTATAATTGTTTTCATATAGTTCCTGGGTTTGTCTTGGCAGGTTGACTTTTAAATATTTTAAATTGTCTACAGTTATTTTGAAAGGAATTTATCTTTCTATAGAAAGATTTTTTTGATGATTTATATGGATTTTTTTTACATCCTGCAGCTTTGCTAAAGTTATTCATTATTTCACATATTTTTTTTTTAGTTGATTCTCTAGGATTCTCTAAGTAGAGCATTATATCATCTGCAAAGACTGATAGTTTTGTTTCTTCATTGTCTGTTTTAATTCTTTCATATTTTCTTCTTTTATTTCTAACATTTCTATTAAAATATTGAATAACAAAGGTGATAATTGACATCCTTTCACCCCTGATACTATTGAAAATACTTCTAGCTTATCTCTATTATATATAATGCTTGCTGATGGTTTTAGATAGAAGCTACTATAGGTACTACTTATCATTTTAAGGAAAACTCCATTTTTTCCTACTCCCTAGGGTTTTTAATATGAACTGTTTTAGTGCTATAGTGCTTTAGTGCTATATTTTGTCCAAAGCTTTTTCAGCAATCTATTGAAATAATCATATGATTTCTGTTAATTTTGTTATTAATATGATCAGTTATGCTGATAGTTTTCCTAATATTGATCTAGCCCTGTATTCCTGGTATAAATCCCACCTGGTCAATTTGTATTACTGTTGTAATAAGTTGCTCTAATCTCTGTTTAAACTTTTTGCATCAATGGTCATTAGACGTATCATCCTGTAATTTTCTTTCTTTTGGCTCTTCCTGGTTTAGGTAACAGCACCAAATTTGCATCACCAAAAAAAAAAAAAATTGGAAAGACTCCTTCTTTGCCTATTTTCCCAAGTAGTTTATGTAGCATTGGATTTAATTATTCTTTAAATGTTTGGTAGATTTCACCTGTAAATTCATGTGGCCCTGGGGATTTTTTCTTAGGGATCTTTTTGATAGCTTATTCATTTCCCCCCTGAAAAAGGTTATTTAAGTATTTTATTCACTTTTCAATTAATCTGGGGAATTTATATGTTTGTAAATATTCAACCATTTCACTTAGATTGTCAAATTGATTGGTATATAGTAGGGAAAATATCTCCTAATTATAGCTTTAATTTCCTTATAATTTTGATACTGGTATTTTGTTTTTTCTTTCTTTTCATAAATCAAAATTAGTCAAGGTTTATCTATTGTATTTTTTAAAAAGTAAAACCAGCTTAGTTTTATTTGTTAATTCAATGGTTTCCTTAATTTCAATTTTATTAATCTCTCCTTTGATTTTTCATCACTTATAATATGGTATTTAATAGGGGATTTTTAATTTGTTCTTTTTCTAGCTTTTTTAGTTCATGCCCAATTTATCAATCTCCTCTTTCTCTATTTTATTTATATAAACATTTAGAAATATAAAATTTCCTGTAAGTACCACTTTCACTGTATCCCATAACTTTTGGGAAGTTGTCTCATTATTGTCATCCTCTTAGATGAATATTTTGATTGTTTCTATGATTTATTGTTTGTCTCACTCATTTTTTAGAATTGGATTAGCTTCCAATTAATCTTGTTTATCTTTCCATGACCTTTTGTTACATGCATTTTTATTGCATCATGATCTGAAAAGGTTTCATTTACTTTTTCTGTCTTGGATCATAAGGATTTTATGATTTACCTGGTCAATTTTTAGTGTAGGTGCCATGTATTGCTGAGAAAAAAGTATATTCCTTTCTATCAGCATTCATTTTTTCCAGATATCTACCATATCTCACTTTTCTAAAATTCTCTTCACTGTCTTAACTTCTTTCTTGTTTATTTTGTGGTTAGATTTATAAGGAGAATTGAAGTCCCCACTACTACAGTTTTGCTATTTTTTTTCCTGTAACTCACCTAACTTCTCTTCTAAGAATTTGGATGCTATATCACCTGAAGCACATGTTTCATATTGATATTACTTCACTGTGGATGGTACTTTTTAGCAAGATGTAGTTTCTTTCCTTATCTCTTTTACTTAGCTCTATTTTTGCTTTGTCTGAAATTAGAATTGCTTCCCCTGCTTTTTTATTTACTTCAGTTGAAGCATAATGTATTCTGCTCTAGCCTTTTACCTTTACTGTATGTGTATCTCTCTGCTTCAAATGTGTTTTCTTGCAAATAACATACTGTAGGGTTATGGTTTCTAATCTACTCTGATGTCCCCTTCCATTTTATGGGAAACTTTATCCCCTTCACATTCACAGTTATGATTACTAACTGTGTCTTTTCCTCCATCGTATTTCCCCCACCCCCCTGTTTATGCTTTTCTCTCTCCTTTCCCCTTTTCCCTCCTCACCAGTGTTTTGCTTCTGATCACTACTTCCCTCAATCTGTCCTACCTTCTATAAATCTGCTCTCTTTTCTTTCCCCTTTCCTCTTCTACTTCTTTCCTCCCCTTTACCCTCCCTTCTATTTATTTTCTCCCTTTTCTTTCCCCCTCCTCCTACTTACCTATAGAGTAAGATTGATCTCTATATCCAAATGGGCATGTATGTAATTCCCTCTGCCTCTGGTAAAACAGAACTCACCAGAGCAACAACAATTCTAACATACGCCACCAGCACCATCATCTCAACTGACTCACACAGACCAACAGACAGGACTTCCGCCTGAGAAATAAACGCAGACAGACAGGGATTCTGTCTGAGAAATTATATATATATATATAAAATATCTCGTCAAAGACTCTTGATTGATTAATTCATTTAAAGGCAAGACCCAATCAAACCACTTGATTCTCTAAAAACAAAAACAGCAAAAGATCCAACTTTGCTTGCTGTTAGTCATCTAATAAGTGTTTATGCAGCACCTCTTCAGTGTCAGCCCTATTCTGAGAGTTAGAGATACAAATAAAGGCAAAAGAAAGGAAGCAAGAAGAGGCAAAGCTAGCTTGCTGAAGTGTTCTGAGATAATACCCCATCATATTGGTTACAGAAACAAAACTGAATCATGTGGGCATTAGAGGCAGATGTATAAAGAAGCCAGAGATGCCTTCTCAGAATGCATTAAGATAAGCAGCCAAATGGAAAAGTTGTTGTAGAGATGGATTCTTTTCACATTTTGAGGTTAGGACAAGAAAGAAAATTTACCCATAGAAAAAGCCATAAGTAGTCATTCTTTTTAAAACTACCATCTTTATGCAGGAAGTGTCCTGGGTCAAATTGATGTGGGTTGGAGAATTCTTTGGGGTCAAATAAGGCAGAAGAGAGAAATGTCAACACTATTGTGTCCTGGAGAGAAGAAATAACAATAGTAAATGGATTAATATCTTGATACAATGTTCAGCACAGTGCTTTGTAAATAGTACACACTTAATAAATGTTTCTTGATTGACCAAATTCTTTAAGCTTTCAATGGAGAGAAAATTTTCATGTCATCACAATTTTTTTTAATATTTTCCCTTAATTACACATAAACACAACTTTACCATTTACTGTATATTTTGAATTTGAATACACAATTTTTGAATTCAGAAATAATAATTGAAACTTTTCCAAAACTATAGAAATACAAGTCATTCCTCAGTTGCTAAATGGTCAAAGTTTATGAACAAACAATTTTCCAGCGGAGAAATCAAAACAACCAATAGCTATATGAAAATACACTACATTTTTGTTGGTTAAAGAAATGCCGATCAACCTTGAAATATCATTTTACAACTACCAAATTGGCTAAGATGGTAGGAAGTAGAAAAGACAAATTTTGAAGAGAATGTAGAAAAGTTCATTGTTTGTGCAATTATAAAATGATCCAACCATGTTAGAGAGCAATCTGAAAGTGTTCCTAAGGCATTATTAAACTCTCTACATCCTTTGGGCATAATAAGAGAGTACTGTATACAATAACCACAATATTGTTTTAAGAACAACCTTGAGCCAGTAAGTTACTTTATTTATTATAAATACCCAAATTAATCCTAAAGGATATATGAAGAAAATATCTGTAGCAAGAGATAGAATTGATAAATAGATGTATATGTAGAATAATTTTATGTAGATAGACCTATCTGTGTCTAATAATGACTGGTGGAGGAGAGGATTGAAGAATAAAAGAAAAAAATGTACAAGATAATTTTGTTATACATTGGAAAGGAATAGCAAGCTGTGCATTGTAGATTTGCAGTTTCATATTCAATCATCTTTTTTTATTGTACTGTGCTATTGAAATGCTTGTTTTATTCCATAAATTTAAAAAGTAGATTTGGTTAATGAGCAGGAGGTACAAAAGCTCACTGAAGAAAATAATTCCTTAAAAATTAAAATTGAGCAAGTGAAAACTAATGACTCCATAAAACTTCAAGAAGCAATAAAAAAGCAAAAGAATGAAAATGCAAGAAAATATGAAATATCTCATTAGAAAAACAGTGAAAAATGCAGGAGAAATAATTTAAGAATTATTAAACTATCAACTGGCTGTGATTTAAAAGAAGAGTCTAGGCATCATCTTTCTAGAAATTATCAAGGAGAACTTCCCTGGTATTCTAGAAATCGAAAGAACTCTGATTCCCTCCTTAAGGAGATCCCCAAATGAAATTGATGCTTATGTAAGAATTTTTGCTCTACACTGAATTGGAGCCAAAAAGAAAAAGACAAAAATTGTGGAGGTGCAGGATCTGTGCCTATAGAACCCGGTGTTTTGACAAAAATGAAAACTTTCCTTGAGAAAGGCTAGCAGTTTTAAGCTAAATGAAAACTGTTATCTAGAAGGTTTCTTTAAGTAGCCATGAGCCAAAACTTGATGAATAAGAGAAAAGTTTGATGTTTCCCACTGCAATCTATAAATTCAGTGCTGCTCCTTGGCTAGTGAACATGCTAAAACCAGCTGGGTTATGATGCTTTGACCAGGTTTTTAAAATGAGGAAAATAACACGACTGCCCATTTCCAAAGGAGAGAGAATTTGTCCAAGTGCATTTTGATGGGAGTCCAGTGATTTCTATTATTGAAAAGGATAAAAGAGATTCATCTTTGTTCTCTTACCTGAGACTTGTAAAAAGGACCTTAGGAGGGGAGGGGAAAAGGAACTAAAAAAAAAAGGCAAAACCACAGCTAAATAATATGAAAACTAATCCTACCGGCTAGAAAATATCCAGTTCCACTGAGGAAAGGTCAAGAGAGAGGGATCCTGGGAAAGACAAAGGCAAGGTCAAACAAGATTCCATAAATACAAGCACAATGTATATTCCTCTCTATAGATTCACACCCACACACATATTCACACAGACATACACACGTGCATACACGCACACACACACACACAGCTTTCAGTGTAAAAGTCTATGACAGCACATATTTCATTTTTTGTGGCTTTCAAGAAAACTAACTGCAGAACTACATGCAGTTGAGTTAACAATCGGCTTGTGCTTCTGCCACATCTCCTTTTCCAGCAGTGTAGAGATGTTTAAAGTGCCCTCTTCTGGTCAAGTGGAATGAACATAAGAGAATGAATTTGGCCATGTCAATTGAAAATCCAAGAACCCTGAAGACTTAACTCCTTACATTTTGAAGCCTCATTGAAAAAATTGTCCTGTTGACCCCATACAAGTTAGCTCCAGAAGTAAAACAATGTCATTCACTGTGGAACTCAGAGACTCAATTCTTAGGAGTTGTATAATTTAAAGACAAAGTTAGATTATGTTCTCTGCAATATTCAATTCCTTTACAGGTCAAATAAATGTGTACAAGTTCTAAGTATTTTAAAGAAGCAATCATGTAAAATCATTGTTCCAGGTGTTACTATAATACTCTAAATTGTGTCACTCAAGTAGCTTAAAAATTTTAGAACTAGATAAACAGATTAGGGGCATCTAATGTACATAGACCATACACATCTGACCACGTGTATATGCGTGGATTACACTGAGCTGAATTGCAAAACCCAACTGAATAGACACATTGTTCCGGCTATTAGAAAAGATTATTTATCTTTCTTGATTTTTTTTGAGTGTACAGTACAAGGGATTTTTAAAAATTATTTTTGCATTAATGTAATTTACATCTGCTGTCACTCATGCAATGGAGTTGCTCTGATTTTCTGTTAAAGATGACAAGGGCTTTGAGCGTGTGTGTGTGTGTGTGTGTGTGTGTGTGTATAATTAAAAAAAGTATACAGTTACATACCATTCGATAGGAATGGGTTTTACCAATTAACAAGGAGTCCTTCTGAAAGAAGTTAGAAGAATATGGAGCTAGGGAGTGTGTAAAACTACTTTGAGTATTCTATGATGTTTCAGCTTCTTTGGCACATGTTAAAAACAATAGCTAGATGAATGTGATGTTTGTTTATAGTGAAATTGCCATGCACCAAATGATAGAACTGTAATGGAAAAAAAAGATTTTTATAAAATGAACAAAAAATAATTTTTCAGGCCTCAAAACCATATTCTCCTTTTAACATCAGAATAGCATTCTAAAAGAAAAATAAATAAATCATGGCACATAGTGAACTCCAATGCGAACAAATGGATCAGCCTTTATTGAACTAAAACTTTTCAAACATGCAGCATGGTTCAAAGCCTGAAGATGTTTAAGATGTCTTCATGCTATTCTATAATGCAACCACGACATGAATGTACATGAGTTCTTTAATCTAATGTCTTTCCTTGTACGCATCTATGAAAATTGGAGATTATTCAAAGACAATGACAACTATCGTAGTCCCCTTTCAATAAAGTTGTCTAGTTTCAAGAGATAAGATAATTGGGATCTTGGTAAGAAAGCAATAGGGTAGATTTGAAAGATGATTTTCTCTTAGCAAGGAAAAAGGCAGAGCTGGAACTTTGGAGGAACAGTGATAAGTCCTGTAGAACATGGCTTGATGGTGATTTCTTTTGGATCAATGGTACTCTTGAGGGTAAAGTTTTGCAGAATGGTGACCAGGAATAAAAACAATTCCATCTTAGCCAGACTCTCTCCTAAACAGGGCTGTTTTCCTGAAAGAAAACAAGATTCTCTTCAGTGGCTTTCATGTAAAAATCCATTTTGATAACATCATTCCCAGAAAATCTTATCTCAGACACCTCCCCACCAGCTCAATAGATATCACTTTGTTAGTATCTACTTAGGAAGTTAAGTGGCACAGTGAAACAGAGTGCTGAACTTAGAACCTGGAAAAACTGATTTTGCATCTGACCTAAGGCATTTTCCAGCTAGGTGACTGCACAAGTCACTTACCCTCTTTCAGACTCAGGCTTCCCATCTGTAAAAGGGGGATAATTATAGCACCTATCTTTTAGGATTGTGAAGATCAAAGAGATAAATGAAATACAATAGTTTGAAATTTTAAAGCATGATATATATATTAGCTATTATATTATTAGCTATTATTAGTACAGACCATGCATTCATGGTATTCTTTTTAAAGTATAATTACTTATACTCATATTTTCTTTCCTCTACTCAGTTTTTTATATCTTTGCAGAAGTAATATGCTATATTTCAGTTATCTTTGAGTATTTTTCTTTGCCAAGCCCAATGCCTTCTACTTTTTATTTTTTTGAAGATTTTATCAATACAAAGGTTTCCTAATAAGGATTTTCTTCTACTACTGAAAATAAGTAGCAGTTTTGCACCTGAGACTTTTAAACATGAGGACTTAAAGGCTAAATCATTGTCCAGAGTCACATGACAAGATTTATCAGAGGCAGGACTTGAATCTATGTTGATATTAAAGCTGCCTCTTTCCCTCCACCAACTCCCTCTCTGCATGTACCTTATATGTCCTATACGAAGTGCTTTTTAATATGTTTATTATTTTAATGTATCAATGAATAGGTGGATGATCTAGGACAACCATCAGATAAACATGTTAAGATGTTGTGTGTAATGAGAGAAAATGGGTTGAAACCCATTTCGGTCAAATTCAACTCAGTTGGGATCATTAGCTATAGGAATGAATAAATCCATGTTTCCTACCTTCCACCCATGTGCTTTAGCTACTATGGTGAGGTGTAAATTCCTTAATCACCCAATTAGTATTTATTCTACACCTGTTCTAAGAGTTAGGGATACAGGCAAAGACAAAGCAAAGGAGGTAAGAAGTATTCTGAGGGACTAACCTAGGTTGCTGAAGTATCCTCATTCATATTGGTTACAAAACCAAAACTGAATCATGTGATCATCAGTGACAGGTGTAGGAAAAAACCACAAGTGTCTCCTCAGAATACATTAACAGGAGTAGCCAAAGTGAGATGTTCTAGTGTCATTCATTTCAAATTGAAAGGTAAAGATGGGAAAGAAAATTTACCTATGGAAAAAGTCATGAAATAATCACTCTTCTTAAAGCTGCCATCCTCATGCAGGAAGTGCCCTGGGTTAAACTGATATGGATTGGGGAATTCTTTTGGGTCAAATAAGACAGAAGAGAGTGATGGGAACACAGTTGTGCCCTGGAATAAAGAAATAACAATAGCATATCATAGCTTTGTCCAATGCTAAGCATAGTGCTCTGCACACAGTAGATGCTTAAACATGTTCCTTTCTGTCAATCAGCTTTTACAGAATACACGACTTTCCTCCAACCCAATGAGCTCCCCACAATGACAGGAGAACTAGCCATCTGGTGTCTGCTTCTGTCAACCTCTTGGCTGTTAGATCCTCAGCTGTAGTCTCCCATTTTCTGCCTTCTGTTGTCTTGGCTTCTGTAAGCTAGTTTTCTTGTGAGATTCTTTTCTACTGTCATCCCTTCCCTAACTTATTCAGCCATAGAATCATATAATTTTCTATTTTGAGAGAACCACAAAAATCATATACTCGAGACCCCTCAAGAGGCATACATACTCCCCACAGAATCCTGAGAAATGTTTGTCTAGACATGGATGCTTTGATGATGTGTATCATGCACCTCTTTGGCCATATTATGAAATCTATGGACACTTCAGAATGCAGGTTTTAAATTCATAAAATAAAATACATAAGATTGTAAAGGAAATCAGTTTTTATTGAAATAAAGATGTAATTTTTGCCACCTCAGTTGTCTGACCCTCTGGGATCTATTCTTAGACCCTAGAACACCTGTTATAGAACTTTTCTTCCTTTCATAGTATTTCAAATAGTTTTTTGTTGTCTTTTTTATATCACTATAATTTCCCCCTGTATCCCTGCCCCTAGCCTATCCAGGGAGACATATAAAACTATATAACAAAGAGTATTTTTAAATACAAAAAAGCAAAAGATAATAAAAATTATGTAGCTGAACAATACATATAATATCCTGTGAAAAATAACCTAAAATCTTGTTTTGTTTCTTCAAGGAATTCTGGTTGAGCTTATGATAAAACTGATTCCTTGTAATATTTGTGAATTTGCTTGTAAAATTTACTTATAAATAGTTTTATTGTCTTCTTTTGGACTTGTGTCCTAAATATCCCCAATCCCATGCTATTTCTCCATCATATGTGTTTTCTTGACTGTGCTCATTCTTCAGCTTCATATATTTGAAAGTTTGTCAGGATCATGCTCTGTATTTTACTTAGGGAAGGGATAGTGTATTCTTCTTTCATCCTGATCAATATTATCTGAGGATAGACTAATGAGCTCTGTATTCTTCAGGGAGCAGTCAGGTGATATAGTGGGTAGAATGTAGATGGGGTCAAAAATACCTGAGTTCAAATCCTGCTTTAGGGTTTTACTAGTTGTGTGATCCTGGGCAAGTTACTTAACCTCTATCTTCCTTAATCTCCTGAACTGCTGATAATAGCACTTCCCTCACATAGTTGTTGTGAGAATAAAATGAAGTAGTACTTGCAAAATGCTTTGCAAACGTAAAAGTGCTATATAAATGCTAGATAGTGTTATTGTTGCTGCATTTGCTAGTTATCGCATTTGCTATTGTTGTCATTGCTTTTACAGATGTGGTTTCAAATAGCAAGTTGCAGTAGGTTAGGCTCTACTGGGGACATCTCATCTAGCATATGTCTTTCTTGAAGTCCTCCAGATCTGAACTCTGCAAGTACTTGGTTCAGGGTCATAGTAAAAGAGTTGTATGTTCTAGTCTTTATTAGATAGTCTGGTTTGCTAAGTGGAAGGATTTTATAAATTTGGATTAGAAGTAGAATTTTTCCATTTGGATCATTCTAGCGACAAAACATTTGTCTATCTTTATACATGGACCTGAGCAGGCAAAATGCACTTGTATTTTCTTCTTACATTTCTGTTATTAATTAACCTCATGTTATTTGCCTATACTTCTTAAAGGACTTGTGCAAAAACTGGGCTATTCTGCTTCCATTTCCTTCACCTTAAAGAAAGTCCCACTGGTTTTATGTTCTCCAAATTTGTAAATAATGCTTGCAATGAAAGCTTTTGATTTGTGTAGATCACATTCAATCTTGAAGGCTTCTCAAAGATCACCAAATAATAACTTATTATTGTAAAAGCTCACATCCTAAGGCTTATTGACTTGTAATCTCTAATTCTAAGCTGGTGAGAAGAATAAAGAAAATAGTACTGTCTCTAGTTCCTAAGGAGTAAAACTCTATCAAGGGCCTCTGTTTGTTTGGAACCTCAACTGTTGGAGTATTGTTTAGGTAGGGAAAGTGATGTCCTCCATATTCAGTTCCTCCTCCCTATCCAGGCTTATATAACTCTAATTGGAAGAGTTTTGGTGATCTCCCACAAACTTCAACTGGTATGAAAGTTCATGTCTATATTTTTCATATTTAAAACCAGATCCTCTACTTATGGGTGATCTTCTATCATCAACTATCCATCTGTATTACCTTGATTCTTCTTAGGGAATATTTTTTGGCTCTTCTATTATCCTAACTCCCTGGTTCCTGAGCTATCCAAAAATAATCTATAAAGAGTTTTCTGGGAGCCTAGATGGAAGAGTAAGAAATAAATAGTTGTCACTCTGCCATATTGACCTCTAAAAAAGTAATGCCCCAGAAAAAATCCTGGAAGAGTGGAGCCAGTGAAAAGGTGAGGTGTAGCGTGTTAGTCAAGGAAACTTGGAGGAACAACAAGAAAGGTCCATTTCACTTGGATAAAAGGAGAGCACATTCCAAGAAGTGTTCCAGCAAATTGGTGACAAGGCCAACCTCAGCAAATCAGCAGGAGCTCCTAACTCCTAGTGTGGTGGAGCAGGCCAGCTCCAACACTTGGACCCCTACATGCTTTAGCATACCCAAGGGAACTGGCAGATTCCAGCTTGGAGAGCCACCATATAACAATAACGGAACAAGATACCAAAACTTATAGGACACAACCAAAGATGTTCTTAAGGGAAATTTTATTTCTCTAAATGCTTACATAAATAAAATAGAGAAAGAGAAGATCAATAAATTGGGTCTATAAAAGATCAATAAAAAGCTACAAAAAGAACAAATTAAAAATCCTCAATTAAATTCCAAATAAGAAATTCTGAAAATCCAAACAGAGATTAATAAAATTGAAATTAAGAAAATTGTTGGAGTAATAAAAATTAAGAGCTGGTTTTATGAAAAAAAAAAACAATAAAATAGATAACACCTTTGGATAATTTGATTTAAAACAGAAGTAAAACCAAATTGCCAGTCAAAAATGAAAAGGGTGACTTCACCACAAATGAAGAAGAAATTAAAACAATAATTAGGAGCTATTTTGTCCAACTGGATGCCAATAAATCTGACAATTTAAGTAAAATCGAAGGATATTTACAAAAACATAAATTGCCCAGATTAACCATAGAGGAAACACAATATTTAAATTACCCCATTTCAGAATAAGAAAATGAATGAACCATCAATGAACTCCCTAAGAAAAAATCTCCAGAGCCAGAATGATTTATAAGTGAATTCTATCAAACATTTAAAGAAAAATGAATTCCAATGCTATATAAACTATTTGGAAAAACATACAAAGAAGGTGTTCTACCAAATTCGTTTCATGAAACCAGGAAGAGCCAAAAAAGAGAAAGAAAATTATAGACCAATTTTCCTAATGAATATAGATGCAGAAATTTTAAATAAAGCATTATCAAAGAGATTACAGCAACTTGTCATAAGGATAAGACACTATGATCAGATAGAATTTATATCAGGAATGCAAGGCTGGTTCAATACTAGGAAAACTATCAGAATAATTGACATAAATGAGCATAATAACACAATTAACAGAGATCATATGATTATCTCATTAAATGAGGAAAAGCCTTTTGAAATGATGCAACATCCATTCCTATTAAAAACAGTAGAGTGCAGGAGAATAAATGGAGTTTTCCTTAAAATAATAAGTAGCACATATCTAAAATCATGAGCAAGCATCATATATAATGAGGATAAGCTAGAAGCATTTCCAATAATATCGGCAATGAAACAAGGATGCCCATTATCACCACTGTTATTCAATATTATACTAGAAATGTTAGCTTTAGCAATAAGAGAAGAAAAAAGAAATGGAAGAAATTTGAAAAGCAATGAAGAAACATATCTATCACTTTTTCCAGATGATATGATAATATATTTAGAAAATCCTAGAGAATCAATTAAAAAAACCACTTGAAACAATTAACAACTTTAAAAAAATTTCAGTATATAAACTAAACTCATACAAATCATTGACCTTTCTATGTTACTACCAACAAAGCTCAGCAGCAAGATACAGAAAGAGAAATTTCATTTAAAGTAACTGTAGATTGGGGATGCTACCAACCAAGGTAACTATATGAACACAGTTACAAACCACTTTTCCCACAAATAAAATCAGATTTAAGTAACTGGGAAAATATCAATTGCTTATGGATAAGCCAAGCTAACATCTATAAAAAATCACAATTCTATCTAAATTAATTTACTTTTTCAGTGCCATGCCAAACTACCAAAATTATTTTATTGAACTAGGAAAAAAATAATAACGAAATTCATCTGAAGGAACAAATGGTCCAAAAAATGAGAGAATTAATTTAAAAAATGCAAGGCAAGGTAGCTTAGCAATACTAGGTAAAACTCTATTAATCAAGCAGCAGTCATCAAAACTATTTGGTAGTGGCTAAGAAACAAAGTGGTGGATTAGTGGAACAGGTTGGGTACATAAGTCAGAGTAATAAATGACTATAGCTATCTACTGTCTGATAAACACAAAGACTCTGGCTTCCAGGATAAGAACTCACTATTTGACAAAAACTACTGGGAAAACTGGAAAATAGTGTGGCACAAACTAAGCATAGACCCATATCTTATACCATATACCGAGATAAGGTCAAAATTGGTACATAATTTGGACATAAGCAAATTAAAAAATAAGATAAGCAAATTAGGAGAGCAAGGAATTACATACCTGTGAGATCTATGGGGAACAGAAGAATTTAAGAGCAAATAAGAGATAGAGAATACCATGACATGCAAAATGGATAACTTTGATTACATTAAATAAAAAAGATTTTGCACAAACAAAACCAATGCACCCAAGATAAGAAAGGAAGCAGAAATCTGGGAAACAATTTTACAGTCAGTGTCTTTGAAAAAGGCCTCATTTCTAAAACATATAGAGAACTCAGTCAAATTTATAACAATACAAGTCATTCCCCAGTTGATAAACGGTTAAATGATATGAACAAGCAGTATTCAGATGAAGAAATCAAAACTATCTATAGTCACATGAAAAAATACTCTAAATCATCATTGATTAGAGAAATGCAAATTAAAAACAACTCTAAGGTAACACACCATACTAATTAAATTAAATTGGCTAATATGATAGAAAAGGAAAGTAATAAATGTTGGAGAAGATGTGGGAAAATTGGAACACTAATGCGTTGTTGGTGAAGTGATTCAACCATTCTGGAGAGCAATTTGGAACTATGTGCAAATGACTATAAAATTGTGCATACCTTTTGAGCAAACAATACCACTACTAGGTCTGCATAGTGAAGAGAGTATAAAAAAGGGAAAAGGCTCCACATGTACAAAAATATTTATAATAGCTTTTTGTGGTAGCCAAGATTCGGAAATTGAGGGGATGCCCATCAATCAGGGAATGGATAACTAAGCAAGGGTATATGAAAGTAATGGAATATTGCTGTGCTATAAGAAATTATGAGAAGGCTGGTTTCAGAAAAACCTGGAAAGACTTGTGGGAACTAATTCCAAGTGCTGAGAGCAGAACCAAGAGAACATTGTAATATATATATATATATATATATATATATATATATATATATATATATATATATTTTAATTTTTTAAATTTTTTTTCAGATTGTTGATTATCTTGTCCTTTGACAGTGTAGAATACTGTTTTTCCCCAACAGTTTTCTTTGTCATATTTTTGAAGTATAGGGAGACATTATCCACTGAATGAATTTTTTGACCACAAATTTAAGTGTAGCTCTGGTTACTATTATCTTCTGTGCTTTTCTAAGTCAAGGTGCATAACTAAATAGTAGACTTCTGTTTCAACATCTGATCTCTCAAGAAGTGGCTTTGAGTTAGTGTATCTTTTCATTCACAAATATCCATCACATTGATAAATATCAAGTCATAGAAATATGGACACATATGGAGTGAGTCAATAAAGCTAAGATGGACTCCTGGAGGGCCATTCTCCCTGCCCCATTGATTACAAGACCCCCATCCTAAAGATGGGCTTGCAATAGATGATCAACGTTCATTTTCTGTGAAGGAAGAATTGGTTCAAAGCTGCAAAATCTGCTCAAGCCAATGGCATAACCTCTGTAGGAGGAACCATATTTTTCATTACTTGATCTGGTGTGGGAGGTCCTGATAATGCATAGATCACTGTGACCTACACCACAAGTATCATCAAGGTATCTAATTCATGGAAATTACTGTATCTTTTCCACTAATACCCGTAAAACATGTTGAGCATATAATTCCACTACATGTCTCTGGAAGGGCAAAGTCCAATTCAACATTTTTTATAATATAAGCCAACTGTCAATCTACACTTAAAATTTAGTGCCATATTTCAGTTTTGAATCATTTCAGTGACAGCTCACTTCAGCATGTAGAAAATAAAAGCCAAACTAACATTTCCCTATCTTCACCATTCCACTTACCTACCACTCCCCCATCCTGTACAACTTTTAGTATGGTCTAGTCACTTTGTTCTTTTAGGAAAGTATGCAAAAGGTTATGAGTTAGAGCTAAGGTCCCAGAAAATAGATTAAAGATGATAATCAGACAAAAGACAAAAAATGTCAGAGTCTATATTGACTTTGATTAATGATCAGATTTCAAAAAGGAAGAAGTCTTTAATAATAGAAGTACCCCTTGATTTCACCTTTGACTCAAAATAAAACATTTTGTGGAGGCAATAGTCAATGACATTGAACTGACTTAAGAAAAAAAATAATTTTATGAAGGTCTTCTGAACTTAAATGATAATTGTTATATTTGATGAAGAACTTTTAGCTAAATTGTAAATTGTTAGAGGAATTTTGTCTACTATTAAGAGTAAATTTTCTAAATTGTAAAATGCATTGTGAAAGAGTAATTTTCAAGTTCCTGGGATAACTCTGACATCTTTTGTATCTATTGAAGTAAGAAAAATGGATAAAAATTGTTTCTGGAAGGCTTGTTCCTAAAATGAAGATACAGGTGGATACAACTAGAAAAAACTATATTAGTAGCAAATTGCTCTTTCAAAGCTAGATGACTGATAGAGTATAGGGGATTTTTTTCACGGTAGTGGGATAGGTCTGGACAAGTAAGTTCATCTGTGTAGGAAACCCTTGGTGTGGAAACTCCATTGACTAAAAGACTAGAAGATTACCTGGCTAGTGAAAATTAACTGATTTTACAATGTCCACACAACTATTATCTGTCTGAGGCAGATTTAAACAAAGGTATTGTTAACTCCAAAGTAGAATGTCTACTCACTATACTCTGTTAAAGAGTAGAAATAAAATAATAACTTTAATATTTCTTCAGAATAATGAAATATATGGAGTATTAAAGGAATGTGTAATTATTTCAATTTGACTGAAAATATATAACTCAGTTTGATGATGGGTAGATATATAAATGAGCAGGTTGTGAATAAGATTCAGTAGGGTGATAAAAATACCAGGGATATGCTCCAAATGGATTTTTTCTTAACTGAAAAGGCCACTTCAGTTAAAGAAGTTGTCTGTTATAGTGATTAAGTTTCCATCACTATTTCCCTCACATATTCAAAGCAACAAAGTGCAAGATGACACAATAAATAAGAATTGGCCTTGAGTCAAACTCTCTCTCTCTGGCACATGTTATCTGTGTAGTCCTGGATAAATCACTTCTCCTCTCAGTACCCCCAGACACTAACACTACAATATATAAGCTGGATTCACACTTTATGAAACTTGTTAAAATTTGTACACGGAATTGTGGAGTCCAAAGAGAATACGGATTCTAGATTCTAACTCAGCTACAACAATTTTGTCATGTCCCTATTTCTTACCTTAGGTATGAAGTATTGATAGAATTGGGTGTCATGGGTAACTTCATGGGGCAGACTGAAAGGGGCAAAATCAAAGCATCTCTGTATCTCATGCAGCACAGCCTCTGTGTAGGGCATCTCCAGTTTGTCTTTAATGGAAGGAATTCTATGATGTCCAATCACTTGATCAATTTCTTCATAAATTTTATCTGTGGACATAAAAGATGACCAATTTTGTGTTGTCCAAATGATAGCAAACAATGAACTGGGCATAAGAAATATAGTTAACAGAAAGTAAATTAACAAAATTCCTAGAAGACCAGGAGAAAGGTTTTTATTATACTGATTGGATTATATATTTTAGAGCTAGAAAGAAGCCTTTAGATATCACTTAGTTCAAGTTTTTTATTTGTCAGGAAATTAACAAAAAAGAAGATAACCATGATTAAAACCCTGGTCTTCAGACTCTAATTTCAATGTTTTTTTTTTCTCTATAACATTCTGAATCACCCACTCTTCCCCCTCAGAAGGGTAAATGATTAGCTTTCCCATTTTTAGAAAGAATAATTGATCTGACAATGACCATATCATTGACAAGACTGATCTTCAGTTAGGACACATCACAGGCCAGTTGTTTGTCTTGATTCTTTGACTTGGAAGTCCCTAATTACTTTGCTATATTAAAAACATATCATGCTACACATTTATAATCAGTGAGTAATATGAGTAAATGGCTAAATCTTTTCTATCTTCTGCATGACTCCTTGTAAACAGACACCATGTGGTAATCAGCAAATCCAAGAAAAATGGGAAAATCTTTTATTCCTCACTATTCTTCCTTCTAAAATGTTCTTAAGTGATCAAAAATTTGGTCAAAAATGGTCAAGAGATTTGACTATATTACTCCTCTACTCAATAACGTTAGTGGCTCCTTATTGAGTAAAATCAAATCTCCTCCACTCAGTTTCAAAAGCACTTCACAAAAAGAAACAAATGAAATATCCTTACCTTTTCAACATCATAGCTTAAGTATATAATCCAGCCAAACTGGTATTCTCACTTCTTTTTGAATGACACTTCATCTCCCGTAATTTCCCATTTTTCATTTTTCAGCCATCCTCATACTTGAATGTATTTCCTCTTTTCCTCTGCCTTATAGAACCTCT
Organism: Bettongia penicillata ogilbyi; assembly: GCA_023548195.1. Lineage (NCBI taxonomy): Eukaryota > Metazoa > Chordata > Mammalia > Diprotodontia > Potoroidae > Bettongia > Bettongia penicillata. The sequence goes on from JAJHZJ010000582.1 coordinate 99,488, forward strand.
CTCTTCTTTTAAAATGAACTCAAGCTCTACATTTCATATGATCCTTTTCCAGAACTTCCAAATTGTTGCTTTGTATTAACACTGGCAGTTAATAAGTGAACTACCATTTATTGCAAAAACAGCATGTCCAAATCACTGTGATGTGTTGGGATTACAAACAATGACCAAAGACAATCTCTGCTCTCAAGGAGCTCTTTGCACAACACCGAAGAAAATATACAAACTATTATATATGCAGATTAAAATTGGGAGGTAACCATAGAGTGAAAACATTAAGATTAAAAATGAGCTGGGAAAGTCTTCTTGCAGAAGACAAGCCTTTACTTGAAAATTGAAGAAAGCATGGAAAGCTAGGAGGCAGATATGAGGAGGGAAAGAGTTTCAGGAACTAGGGGACATCCCTTGAAAATACCTAGAGTCCATAGGTGGAGTTTCTTGTTCATGGAATAACAAAGAGACCAATGTCACTGGATAATAGAGTTAATAGAGGAAAGCAAGGTTAAAGAAGACTGGTAAGATTATAGGCTATGAAGTTATTTTTTGTTTTTCCCAGTTATATATAAAAACAATTTTTAACATTCTTATTGTTCATTTTGTGTTCCAAATTTTCTCTCTTTCTTCCTCACTTTGCCCCTGTCTGAGACAGTAAACAACTTAAAATAAGGTATACATGTTCAGTCATGTAAAACATGCCACCATGTTAGACATGTGAAATAAGACTCAGACCCAAAAGAAAGAAAATCACAAAAAAATAAAGAAATTGAAAAATAGTATGCCTTGAAAAATAGTACTCCGTCAGTTCTTTCTCTGGAGGTGGATAACCTTTCTCAACATGTATCCTTTGCAATTGCCTTAGATCACTGTCTTGCTGACAGTAGCTGAGTTATTCACAAATGATCGTCATACCTATTGGTCTTACAGTGTAAAATGTTCTTTTGGTTCTGCTCATTTCACATTGCATCAGTTTATATAACTCCAGATTTTTTTGAAATCATCCTGTTTATCACTTCTTATAGCACAGTAATGTTCCATTACAATCATATACCACAAGTTTTCTAGCCATTCACCAATTGTTGGGCACCTTCTCAATTTTGTTTTTAGCCACCACACAGAGTTGCTATAAATATTTTTGTATAGATGAATCCTTTTCATTTTTTGAATTTAGAAGACTTTTATATCCTTCTACCCTCTTAAACCCATTCCTGATGAAAATCGGGCTCCAAATATACCAGCCACCTTCCCCCATCCAATCTTCATTATCAGCTCTTCCTCTCAGACCACCTTTGTATAAAATACTCTTTTTCACCTGTTCCTAAATGGTTTAACTTTTGAAATGATATCATACTCTCTTCTTTCTCACAAACTACTCAATTACTAAAAAGAATCTTAGACATATGTTTTACATTTCCTTGTATAGAAGGTAAGTAGTTTGTCATCATCAAGTCCCTTATAGTTAGTCTTTGCTATGTACCTTATATTCCTCTTGAATCTTATATGCCAAATCTTCTGTTGTGTTCAGTTTGTTTTTAAAAAACAAAATCCTGAAAGTCTGATAGTTCATTTAATGTCCATTTTTTTTAAAAAAAATTCTGGATTATGCTTAGCTTTGCTGAGTATTAGATTTTCTGCCACAAACCCAGTTCTTTTGTTCTTTGCTATATAGTGTTCCAAGACCTGTGGTCTTTCAGTGTTGCCATCACTATTCTTGTGTGAATCGAATTGTGACACCACCATATTTAAATTGTTTTTTTTTTTTTCCTTGCTGCTCATAATATTTTAGCCTTGACCTGGAATTTCAGAATCTAGTTATGATATTCCTGTGGAATCATGGTGGTTGGTAGATTTTTTCTATTTTTACTTTCCCCTCTTGTGCTAATGCTTCAGGACAATTTTCTTTAATTATTTCTTGCATTATTTTATCAATACTCCTTTTTTTAAAATAAAAACTTTCAGATAGTCCAATTATTCTTATGTTTTCTCTTCTTGTTCTGTTCTCCCAATCAGTTGTTTTTCTAATGTTTCATATTCTTTTCATTTTTTCATTTTTTCTATTTTGTTTTATAATTTTTGGTCTCTTGTACCTTTGCTGGTTCACCTCACCCAATTCTAATTTTTAAGGAACCATTTTCTTCTTTAAGTTTCTGGATCTCTTTTTCTAGTTGACTGACTTTTTGTTCATAAACTCCTTGTTTTTCTTGGATTTCTCTTATTAAAAAAATTTTTCCTCAGTCTCTCTCATTCAATTTTGAAAGTCTTTTAAAAGTCTGCTATGAAATCTTTTTGGGCAGGTGACCATTTGACATTTTTCTTTGGGGTATGAGAGACTTTTCTTTTACTTCAGTATTTCTCTCTGAAGATGAACCCCAATCTTTTCTATTCTCATAATAACCTTCTGTGCTGGATTTTTTTTTCCTTTGCTCATTTTAAAAATTTGTAGCAGTTTATTTTTTGCAATCTCCTCCAGTCCTGGGATGGGCAAATAGTGCCTCTGACCTAAAATCCTCCTTCAGTACTCCCCTTCAGCTTGGAATGAAATCAAAGATTCCACTCTTTTGTAAGTGCTCACAACCAGCATTGTCCCCTCACTACTGCTTTCACACTTACCTTGCGTAAACTGATTCCTTCTCTCTCAGTACTGCCTCTCAGCAGCACAGCTGGATCTAGCTTTCCTTGTCAGTAGAAGTTTCCTTAAGATGCCTGGATCCCCATATTGTCTGAGAAGTGACAGTTCCTGTTACTGGGCCTGAGACCACATTCCAACTCACCTAGCCCCAAGGCTCACAGCTTGTTGTTTCAGTGGAACTAGCCTGAGGAGTTTTCTCTTCACAATGATCAAACTTGGGTCCTGGAATTTTTCTTCAGATCTTCTGTCTTTGTCCCAGGAGGACCATTATTGTGCCCCAACCTTTCTTAATTTTTAGGGTTCTTCATTCACCCTGGGGTACTATTTTGGCTTGTTTGCAGAGGGGGAGCCAGGAAATCTGGGGAGCTTGGAATTTTCTGACTACTCTACCATCTTCTCAGAATCCTCCGTCTACAGTTTTTTTAAATGAGATTTCTTTTTCTATCCCTTGCTGCTGTACCTCATTGGTAATGTCTAGAAATGCTGGTAATTTATATTGGATTATTTTATATCCTGCATCTTTGCAAAAGTTTTAATTTTTTCAAGTCATTTAAAAAATTGATTCTCTAGGTTTCGCTAAGTATAACATTATATCATCTGAAATGAATGATAGCTTTGTTTCCTCATTACTTATTCTAATTCCTTCAATTTCTTCTTCTTCTCTTATTTCTATAGCTAACATTTCTATTACAATATTGAATAATAGTGGTGATAATGGCCTTCTATACTTTACCTTAATCTGATAACAGATAATATTTGCTGTTTGATTTTCATATTTTACTTATCACTTTAAAGAAAGCTCCATTTATTCCCCTGTTCTCTAATATTTTTTTTCAATAGAAATGGGTGTTTTGTATAGTCAAAATATTTTTCTGCATCTCTTGTGATAATCATATGATTTCTATTTTTTTTTTATTGAAACAGCCAGTTATGCTGATAGTTATCCTAACATTGAACCAGTTCTGCATTGCTGGTATAAATCCCACCTGGTCGTGGTGTATGATCCTTGTGACATATTGCTGTAATTTCCCTGCTGGCATTTTATTTAAAGTTTTTATGTTAATATTTATTAGGTAAATTGGTCTACAATTTTCTTTCTCTGTTTTACCTCTTCTTGTTTTTGGTATCAGTAATACCATATTTATAGTGTGAAAAGAATTTGGTGGGACACGTTCTTCACCTATTTTCCCTAATACTTTATATAGTAATGTGATTAATTGTTCTTTAAATTTTTGGTAGAATTCACTTGTGAATCCATATGATCCTTGGGTACATTTTGTTAGCGATTACATTGATGGCTTGTTCAATTTCTTTTTCAAAGGTGGGTTTATTGAAGTATTCTATTTCCTCTTCTGTTAATCTGGGCAATTCATATTTTTAAAAGTACTCTTCTATTTCACTTAAATTATCAGATTTATTGGCATATTTTGTGCAAAATAGCTCCTAATTATTGCTTTAATTTTCTCTTCATCAATCAACCAATGGTATTTCTATATTATTGTTTTTTTTCATAAAACAAGCTTCCTATTTTATTTATCAGTTCAATGGTTTTATTAGTTTCAATTTTGTTAATTTCTTCTTTGACTTTCAGGATTTCCATTTTGGTGTTTAATTGGGGATTTTTGATTTGTTCTTTTAGTTTTTTTTTCTTGTTAGTTGCAGACTCAATGCATTGATCTATCATTTCTCTGTTTTATTGTTGTAAGCATTTAGAGAGAAAAATTTGCTCTTAAGCACTGTTATACCTGCACGCAATAAATTTTGTTATGTTATCTCACTGTTGTCATTCTTTTTAATATAATTATTACTAATTTCTATTATTTGTTCTTTCATGCACTCATTTCAATTACTTAGTTTCCAATTTAATTTTAACCTATCTTTCCCTGGCCCTTCATTAAATTTAATTTTTATTGCATCATGATCTGAAAAGGATAAATTTAATATATATGTTTCTTATATTTGATTGTGAGTTTTTAAATGCCTTAACATATGGTCATTTTTTTTGTGTGTGTGGGTGGCATGTACCACAGAGAAAAAGATGTATTCCTTCCTATCCCCATTCAGTTTTTCTTCAGAGGTCTATCATATCTAACTTTTCTAAAACTCTATTCACCTCCTTAAGTTCTTTATTATTTATTTTGTGGTTAGATTTATCTAGTTCTTGAAATGGAAAGTTACAGACCCCACTAGCATAGTTTCATTATTTCTTCCTGTAACTTATTTATCTCATCCTTTAGAGAAGTGAATGCTCTACTATTTAGTCCATGTATTTTTGAATTTATTTTACTTCATTGTCTATGGTACCTTTTAGCAAGATGTAATTTTTTTCCTTATATCTTTTAATAACACTTATTTTTACTTTTGATTTTTATGAGATCATGATTGCTACCTCTGTTTTTATTTAAAACTTTAGTTGAATCATCAGTCTTTTATCTTTACTCTATGTGTGTATGTCTCTACTTAAGGTGTTTTTCTTGTAAACAATATATTATATGATTTTGGTTTTTAGTTCACTCTGCTATTCATTTCTATTTTATGGGTGAGTAGATCCCATTTACATTCACAGTTACGATTGCCAAATGTGTATTTTCCTCTATCCCTTTCCCTCCTGTTTTTATTTCTTTCTCTCCTTTAACTTGTCCCTCCTCATCAGTGTTTTGCTTCTGACTACTGACTGCCATAGTCTATCCTCCCTTCTATCTGCTTCACCCCTGTTATTGTCCACCTCCCATCCCACTTCCCTATAAGGTAAGATAGATTTCTAAACCCAACTGAGGGTGTAAGTTATTCCTTCTTTGAGCTAAATCTCATGAGACTTAAGTTCAAGTGATTCTTATTTACTCACCTTCTTTCTTTCCCTCCACTATAATAGGTCTTTTACACCTCTTTATGTGAGATGATTTACCCCCTTCTACTTCTCCTTTCCCTCTTCTCCCAGTGCAATCTTCTCTCTTATCCCTTAACTTTTTTTTATATCAACCCATCAAAGTCAATTTTTGTTTGTACCCTCTGCTTTGTATATTCTTTCTAACTGTCCTAATAGTGGAACAGTTCTTAAGTATCATCTTTCCATGTGGGGATGTAAACTGTTTAACCACATTAAATAGCTTATGTTTTGCCTTTCCTGTTACTCTTTCTGTATTTCTCTTGAGTCTTGTATTTGAAAATGGAATTTTCTGATTAGCTCTGGTTTTTTCATCAGGAATGTTTCAAAGTCCTCTATTTCATTGAACGTTATCTTCCCCTTGAAGTATTATGCTCAGTTTTAATGGGTACGTGATTATTGGTTGTAGCCCAAGCTCATTTGACTTCTAGAATATCATGCCCTATGCCCATTAATCTTTCAATTTAGAAATTACTAAATCCTGTATAATCCTGACTGTGGTTTCTTGATATTTGAATTGTGATTTTCTCACTACTATCATTATATTCTTCTTGACCTTGGAGCTCTAGAAGTTGACTATATAACTCCTGGGAGTTTTCATTTGAAGATCTGTTTTAGAGAGGGATAAGTTCTTTCAATTACTATTTTACCTTCTGGTTCTAGGATATCACAGTAGTTTTCCTTGATAATTTCTGGAATGATGCTGTCCAAGTTCATTTTTTGATCATAGCTTTCAGGTAGTCCAATTATCCTTAAATTATCTGTCTTGTATCTTTCCAGGTCAATTGTTTTTCCAATAAGATGTTTCACACTTTTTTATATTTTTCATTCTTCTTATTTTGTTCGATTGAGTCTTGATGTCTCATCAAGTCACTAGCTTTAAGCTGCCCAATCCTAGCAATTATTTTCTTGAATAACCTTTTATACTTTTTCCCATTTAGCCAATATGGCTTTTCAAGGACTTTGTTTTCTTTGGTGGACTTTGTACGTTAATTTTGCATATTTTGTGCTTCCTTTACCATGTTATTGACTCCTTTCATGATTGTCTTGCATAACTCTCATTTCTTTTCCCAGTTTTTCTTCTACCTTTTTTGTTTCATTTTTATAATCTTTTTTGAGTTTTTCCAAGAGTTTATTTTGCACTTGAGACTAATTCATGTTTCTACTTGAATGCTTATATATAGGTGTTTTGATATGTTTGTCCTCTTCTAAGTTTATGTTTTATGACTTTGGGTGAGCTTCTACCTTTTCTCAGCCATCATGGCTCTGTCTCTGTGAAGGGCTTTAAAAAGCCAAACAAATGATTTGTATTTGATTCTGGAGGAAATATGGAAGTGTAGGAGTTTTTTGACTGAAGGGCTGACATAGACAGACTTGTGCCTTAGAAAGATCAACTGGACAACTGCTACAAAATGAACATAATAATCTAGATATGGTATAATGAAGAAGCGCACAGAACAACAGTTTAACCACATCTCACTTCACTCTTTTCTCTGGCTCCCCTTTTGGTCCTCTGAACTTCTCTGTATATATTAGCAGAATGGGTGGATTGGTGTGTGGACTTGATTCAGGGGGAAAAATTAGTAGGATAATAAAATGTTGGAGGCTGAAAGTGATGGGGTCCTAAACCAAAACAATGGCAATATCAGGAAAGAAAGGATATTTTTTATATAAATATATATATATATATATATATGAGAGATGTTACAAAGATAAAAATTATGCTGCTTGACAACTGAATAGAGGAGTAAGAGGGAGTGTGGAATTGTCCATGACACCAAAGTTGCGAGCTAGGGTGACTTGGAGGATGATAGTAGTCTCAGCAGTGATAGGGAAGTGAGGACATTATGAAGAAGGGAGGATTTCTTAGAGAAACATCATGATTTTAGCTTTGGGCATGCTAAGCTTAAGAATTTTATGGGTCATATATTTTGAAATGCTTAATAGGGAGTTGGAGTTGAAAGACTAGGAAGTAGAGAGATTAGGGTTGGACAAGTATGCCTGAAAGTCATCTGTATAAACACAATAATTGAAACCATGGGAGCTGATGTGATCACCAAATGCAACACTGTAGATGGAGAAGAAAAGAATATTCAGGACAGAGCTCTGTGGGACACTCATATTTAGTGGGTGAGACCCAGAAAGATCTCTAGTAAAGTTAGACAATTAGAGAACTGGCAAAAAGTGATGCCAGGAAAATATATAGAGAAAAGAGTATCAAGGAGGAGAAGGCAATTGAGGGTATCAAATGATATAGAAGAGAGAAACTAATTGTTAAATCTAATGGCCTTTTTCTTTCCAAGAAGGATGAGGATCAAAAATAAAAGACTAAATCTGGCAGTTAAGAGATCATTAGTAACTTTGGGATAATCAATTTTGATTGAATTAATAGTTCAGAAGCAAAGTTATGAAGAATTAAGAAGAGCAAAAGAAAGGAAAGTAAAAACACTTATTGTAGAGGGCATTTTAAGGGGGTAAGCCTCAAAAGGCAAGAGAGACATAGGACTGTAGTTATACTCTTTAAAATTATTTGGTATATGTTTTATGTGCACTTGACTCCCCCACATTGATATAAAATCTTTGAAGGAAGATATTTCATTCTTTGTTTCTGTATCCCCAGAAATTAGAACAACATTTGACACATGGTAGGTGCCTAATCAATGCTTTTTGATTAACTGATTGGGTACATATGAAAAGTGTTCAGTATCCTCAATTCCCTTGAATGAAACATATTCCAGAAATGTTCTCTTCTACTTTTTCAGTTAGGAAGGGAACAACATTTAAAAAGGGCTCACTTATGTGGTAACCTGCCAGTTAATAGTAACATCTACTCCAGGAACAATCCAACATTTTATGTGGTCGTGGGGAACTGGAATAGTTTCTCTGGTGGGAAAAGTAGTGACTGTGGTAAGTAGAAGAGTGAGCTGCAGTATCCTGAGTCCTGTGTCCGCCCTCTCTTATTTGTCCTTTTCTCCACAGCCTATTCTTTTTTTTTTTTCTGCTTTCCACTGTTATGAGACTCTTATATAAGCTACAGTCTTATTTGAGAGTTATTCAATTACAATGCTAACATGTTGGGCAAGTTTCTGCATAAAGCTGGGTTAGAAAATTTAAACTGGCACCTTGGGTTTTAGTATCAGAGCATTCTGGATTTTTTCCTTTACCTTGTACTTCCTGATGTTTCAGGAGAAGAAGCAGGCCATATCTCAAAGTGGTGCTGATTGTTTCCAATCCAGCATCAAATAAATCCAATCGTGCTGCTGCCAAATTTTACAGGTCAAACACAGAGTCTGGCTTCTTTTGTTCCTACAGATTGTTCAGGCAGCAATAAGAAAAAAATGAATAAATGGATGGACACATAAAGGAATAAATAAATAAATAAATAAATAAGTGAATAAGTGAATAAATAAATAAATAAGTGAATAGAAGTGCAATAATTAAGAAATAATGACCTTAAAGCCAATCATAAATTGGTAGGAAGGAAACATGACTTTAGTTCCCGCCCTAGTCCAACCACTTTTAGCATTCTCTCTTTTGTAGAGGAGTAGAGCCTGCCTAATGCTTCTTGCTTGTCAGACATAGACACAATTCTGCCCTTGCCAAACTCTTCAAGACTTTTCTGCCTATCTTTTTTCCCCTTGGAATCTGCTCTTACTTTGTTGTGATGTTGGAGGGAATCTGGCACAACAATACCTGCTAAGGTCTCTGTAGAGAAATTAGAAAATGACTTTTTGGTATTTTAGGATATTTTGTGGGTCTGTAGCCTAAGAACTATCTAAATCCATTAGTATTTCCTTGAAACTCACCCAGAAAAAATCGAACCTCATCTAACAGTGATATCAGAGAGCCCAGAGGTCAAAAACTATAACAATGTATTTGGAACCCAACAAAGCAAGAGGTGGAAGATTGATTGGGAATGACTATGAAGCAGCAGCACAAATGGCAGGATTATCAAGCAAGGTGACTAACTTGGATATGAAAAATTTGGGGCTGGACACAAGTTGTAGTTTAGTTGAGATTGTACTTATTCATTAATCAAGACATGTTAACCTAGGGTGGCCATTCCAAAGTCAATGGGACTCCTCTCCATTACAATGCTGAAAATATGGTCAATTAACTTTGGTTTAAAGACCTTTAGTGGAGAGAAATCCTACTACTACCTCCTGAGACATTCTGGATCTTACATTTTCATTTGATCAAGACTTTATCTTTCCTTCTGCAACTTTTGGTCATTTCTCCTTGTTCTACCTATTGGGACTAGGCAAAAGAAACCTAATTCTTTTTTTTTTTGCCTGTCACTCCTTCAAATAATGGAAATTCTCATCTCCTCCATCTCAATCTTCCTTCCCCGGGTGAAACATGGTTAACTCCTTCAACCAATTTCCATATGACATAATCTCACAGCTCTTTACCATGCTAAATGTCCTTTTCTGGACACTCTTTAGCTAGTTAATATTCTTCCTCAAATCTGCTACAAAATGAACATAATAATCTAGATATGGTATAATGAAGAAGCGCACAGAACAACAGTTTAACCACATCTCACTTCACTTTTTTCTCTGGCTCCCCTTTGGTCCTCTGAACTTCTCTGTATATATTAGCAGGCTTCTCACCCAAGCACATGGAACCAACTCTGTTGTCTTCTTACACCCTACAAGGTATCTCTAAGTATCCCTGACTTTTGATTAGTGATTTTTTTCTTGAGTCACCATATTGAGAAAGTAATCAGGTCATACCCATAATCACTCCTTCAGTGCCTTCTCCAGATCTACTCTTTACTACACCCCTGCTTGTCCTAGGAGTCTTCTCACTCTAATAGATCCCTTGTCCTCTATATTCTTCTCACCCAGGAAGATAACTCTGGTCATGAAGTGCCATCATCCATTGGTGAGTTCCTGCTGGAAGCTCCATTTTCAGTTCATAGGAAGTACATAATAAATTCTTTTTGCCTTGAATTACTAACTCTCTGTTCTTGGACATGTTTCTCTTTATGAAACCTAAAATCCCATTAACTTTTTGAGTGCCATAAAAATTTAATTTCCAGTGAGCTGTGTCTGGATTCAGTCATGTGAATTCCCCATCTATATTGATAGTCATTAAAACTGCTATGTGCCAGAAACTGTATTAAACACCAGTCAGACAAAGTGTAATCTAAAAGATAGTACTTGCTTTCAAGAAGTTCACAATTTAATGGGAGAGATAACATGAAATAACTGTATGGAAATTTTATATATATGTATGTGTGTGTGTGTGTTTTGTATGTTTGTATGTATATATACACATACACACACAAATGAGAAATAATGACAAGAGGGAAGGTAATACAATTAACGGGTACTGGGGGAAAAAATAACTTCCTATAGAAGGTGGAATTCTAGCTAGGACTTGAATGAAGTTAGAGAAGTCAGGAGGAAGTGATGAGAGTGAACATTCCAAGCACAAAGGACAACTAAAGAAAGTGCGCTGAACCCGTAGCTGAAGGTGGTTTTTTCTTTGTCTGAGGAACAGCAAGGAAGCCAGCATTACTGAATCTCAAAATATATCCACAGGTATAGGGTGTGTAAAAAGATATGAAATCTTAGGCTAGGGGCTGACTATGAAGGGCTTCAAAGTACCCAACAAAAGATTTTGTAATTGATTTTAGAAAAAATAGCTATTGAAATTTATTAAGTAGGGGAGTGACATGGTCAGATCTAAACTCTAGGAAGATTATTTTGACAGCTGAGTGGGAGTTGAATTAGAAAGGGGAGAGATCTGTGGCAGGAAGACTATCCAATAGGTTATTATGATAGTATTACTAAGAGCTGATGAGAGCCTGCAAAAGAGTGATAGCAATGTCAGAAGCGAGAATGGGATGTAATAAAGTGGGGCAGAAGCAACGATTGCTAATTACAATGCCTTCTCAGAGATTTCCTCAGTATTAATCTAGAGTTTTCTCCTGATTGCCTTCTTCATGAGCTCTGACCCCAGTCTTAGCACAGGACTGAAGAAAATTCAATTGCTGAAAGGATAGTGGGTCACAAGAATAGGGTGAGAAAAGCAGACTATTGGCCCCACACAGTAGCCTCTCAGAATCTCATTCTCGAAGTCTCCCACTTGTTTCCTTTAACTTCTTGAGGGCCAACAAACTTGTTCAACTTTAGTGATATGAAAAAAAATGGTGAATGGAAATATTAAATATATTTCACTAAAAATCCTTGTAGTCAAGTTACACATCAATAAAAACATTTGCAAATAGTAAAGCTATAAACATTATCATTAGGAAAATTAACCCAGAGAGGACTGGGACTACTAGATTAGAATAATTCAGAGGAGAAAAAGAAGCATAATGACATTGTGGAAGGCAAAGAAGGTTGACTAATGTGTCCAAATTACATAACCTGCAAAGTTTGTCTACTAAATAAAGTATTGCATTAAAATGCCGCACAATTGAATTCATTTCTGCAAAAGAACTCAGAGGAAAACAAGACATTTGATATAAAAATGACTAGACTGAAAGCATAAAAATAGATAGAGTCAACAATGAAAAATGTTGGCATATTTGAAAAATATATATCAAATGAAATTTCTGGTAAGAGCAAGACAAATCTGTGAGTTTGGAGAGGGAAACTTTATTTAAAAAAATCTCACATTGAGAGATATTGAAAAAGCAAAGATGAACCATTACTTTTTCCAGATTATAAGATGGTTAACTTAGAGAATCCTAGAGAACCAATTAAAAATTAGTTGAACTAATTAATAACTTTAGCAAAGTTGTGTGATATAAAATAAGCCAGCATAAATCATTAGCATTTTTATAATTTATCAACAGCAACAAGAGATAGGGAAAAATCATTTAACTTTCTGTAGACCTTATAAAATGCTTGGGAGTCCACCTGCTGTGACAAACCCAGGAACCATATGAACACAATTATAAAACATCACTCATACAAATAAAGTCAGTTGTAAACAAGTGGAAAGATATTAGTTGCTCATAGGACTAAGCCAATTTAATACAGATGATAATTCTACCTAAATAAATTTGCTTATTCAATGCCATATCAATCAAACTACTCAAATTATTTTATAGAGCTAGAATAAAATATTAAAGTTCATCTGGAACAACAAAAGCTCAAGAATGTCAAGAGAATTAGTGGAAAAAAAAATATGAGGAAAGGTGGCCTAGCCATACCAGATCTCAAATGGTATTATAAAGTGGTAATCATCAACACAATATAGTACTAGCTAAGAAACAGAGTGGTGGATCAGTGGAATAGATTAAGTACACAAGACAGAGTAGTAAATGACCATAGTGACCTAGTGTCAGATAAATTAAAAAATCCAAGCTTTTCAAATAAGAACTTGCTATTTTACCAAAAACTGCTGTGAAGACTGGAAATAGTATGACAGAAATTTGGTATAGACCACCATCTTATACTGCATATCAGATAAGATCAACATGGGTACACTATTTAGACATAAATAAATGATACCACAAACAAATTAGGTAAGAATGGAATAGCTTGCCTCACAGATCTATGGAAAAGAGAAATAGAGAGCTTTAGAGATGTAAAATGGATAGTTTCAATTGTATTAAATTTTTTAAAAAGAGTTTTTTGCACAAAGAAAATCAATTCAACACAGATTAGAAGCAAGAGAAAATATAATGAACAGGCAGTTTTAGTATGAAGATATCAAAACTATCTATAGTCACATGAAAAATTATCTAAATCATTATTGATTAGAGAAATGAAAGTTAAAACAACTTTGACGTACCTCCTCATATTGGCTCATATAACAGAAAGTGCAAATGATACATGGGATATGGGAAAACTTGGACACTGTGGTTGGTTGAATTATGAATTGATCTCTTCCCATTCTGGAGAACAATTTGAACTATGCCCCAAGGACTATAAAACTGTGCATACCCTCTGATCTACCAATACCACTACTAGCTCTGTATCCCAAAGAGACTTTAAAAAAATGAAAACACACCCACACACACACATATATATTTAACAGTTCTTTTTGTGGTGATAACAAATTGAATTTGCGCAGGTGTCCATCACTTGAGAAAATCATTGAATAGGTCATAGTATATGGATATAGTAGAATATCATCTTTCTCTAAGAAATGATGAACAGGATGATGAGAAAAACAGAAGGACTTACATGAACTGATGGAAAATAAAATGAGGAGAACTAGAACAAACTTGTACACAGTCATAACAATATTGTGTGATGATCAACTTTGAATGATTTAGTTATATTCTCACCAATATAATGACCCAAGAATATTCCAAAGGACTTGTCTTTAAAAATATTATCCACCTCCAGAGAAAGAATAGATGGAGTGTAAATGCATATCAAAATATACTATTTTTTTGCCTCAATTTTGTGGGGTTTTATGATCTCTCTTTTCTTTCACAACATGACTAATATGCAAATGTTTTTTGCATGATTGCACATGTGTAGCCTATATCAGATTGCTTAATGTCTCATGGATTGGGAGTGGAGGAAGTGGAGAGAATTTGGAACTCAAAATTAAAAATACAAATGTTAGGGTTTTTTTACCTGTAATTTAGGGAGAAAATAATATTTTAAAAAGAAATCACTGTTTTATGTTGAATGCTCTCTTATACTCTACTGTGTACAGTTAAATGTTCTTTTTATTTTCTCATTCTGTATTTGAAATAATTTTTAATTGCTAAAAGAGTTTACATATATGTATGTATGTACATACATATATACATACATGCATATATCTATACCTATATATCTATATATATATCTGTGTGTGAAGCTCAATCATTGAGGAAGCAAATCTAAAGAGCAAATTATAAAAAACAATATGGAAAGATCAAGAAAAGGGCAAGAGTACAAAGAGACTATTTCAAGGCCTAGAAAATACCTTCTTTCCTGAGTAAAATAATATTTTTGATGATGGGGCACAATGCAGAAGATTTTTTTTCTGTCAAGATAAGAAAGGATATACCAATAATGTTTAGGAAAATAGTGGTATGGGCTCAAGAAAATAAGTGGACTAAAGGGTTTTTTTTTAGTTTTTCCCTTGGTTTTTGAGTGGTGGTGGGAGGGAATATACATTATTGAAACAAAGACTCACCTACCCAGCAAAATTGAGTGTGGTCCTTCGGGAGGAAAATTAAATATTTAATGAGATAGAGAACTTTCAGACAATCCTGATGAAAAGAGCACAGCTGAATAGAAAATCTGATATGGAAACAAAAAATTAAAGATAAGCACAAAAATTAAAAAAAGAACAGTTATCAGAGTTATAATTCAATAAAATTAAACTATTTGCATTCCTGTATGGGAAGATGACACATGCAATTATTATAAACTTTATTAATAGGTGCTTAAGAGAAGCTTACACAATTAGAGGGTACATATGTGGCTCTATTACATTGGAATGATCTCTGAATTAAATGAAGAGGGTTGAAAGCTGAATACATTAGGAGAATAGGGAAGGGAGAGGTGGAATGGGGAATTCTCAATGGAAGAGAAAATTGGCAAGGGCACACGATGTTTGAGCCTCCTCACAGAGGACACAGTCGTAAATGCCTACAGTAATCTACAAGTTATTTCATCTTCAAATACAAGACTCAAGAAAGGCATAAAAAGCTAAACAAGAAAATAAAAGGAAAAAAAAACATGTTGTCCATAAGGGTAAGTTGTTTACATCCCTCCACTGGAAAATGATACTTGTGAATCTTGAGAATTGTATCTTTAGTAGGACCTTTAAAGGGGATATACATAGAAAGAGGGTGTGGGTATAGATTAACTGATGTGATGGTAAAATCCTAACTGATAGGTGAAAATGGATTGTAATAGGAGAAGAAAAAAAGAGGAGGCAGAAAAGGATAAATTACACGATGCAGCACAAAAACATAGTACAGTGAAAGAAAGGAGGGAGATGAAGATTGTTTGAACTTTACTTTCATCAGATTTGGTTCAAGGATGAAATAACATACTCAATTAAGAACAGAAATCTCACTTGTCCTACCGGCAGTAGGAGGGGAAAGGGGAGAGAAAAGGGAAGACGTGGTTAGATGGGAAGGAAGAAATAGTAAAGGAAAAGAGAAAGAAAAGGGAGGAGGACTGACAGAAGGGATGGAAGATTGGTGGAGGTAGTTGTCAAAGCACAAGTCTTTTGAGGAGGGAAAGGAATAACGGAGAAATAAAAACATAAACGGGGGAGATAGGATAGAGAGAAAGACACAGATAGTAATCATAATTGTGAATGTGAATGGGATGAACTCTCTCATAAAACAGAAGCAGATAGCAGAATGGATTAAACAAAATAATCCTACAATATGTTGTTTATAAGAGATACATTTGAGAGATGGGGGGATACACACAGGGTAAAGGTAAAAGGATGGAGCAGAATATATTATGCTTCAACTGAAGTAAAAAAAAATCAGAGGTAGCAATCTTAATCTCAGACAAAGCAAAAATAGATCTAATCAATAAAGATAAGGAAGGAAACTACATCCACTATGGACAATGAAGTAAAACCATTACTAAACATATATGCACCAAGTGGTATAGCATCCAAATTATTAGAGAAGTAAAAGGAGTCACAGGAAGAAGTAGACAACAAAACTATCCTAGTAGGGGACCTCAACCTCCCCCTCTCTGAACTTGATAATTCTAACCTCAAAATAAACAAGAAGTGAAGAAGGTGAATAGAATTTTGTTCTTTTTTTCATTTTAAGCATGTCTACTTTGATTCTTATACAACTAGATTTTACCTATGAAACAAAGAAAATTAACACTTTTATGACTCATAAGTACATTGTGATTTATGACCTTATACAGAGTTAGATAAAAAATAAAAAAAACCTTTTGATTTACAAACATAATAGAATGTTCATGGGGAGTAAAAAAATGATGAAAGGGGGGAATTCCAAGAACATTGGGAAGATTTGTATGATATGATAAAGAGTAAAATGAGTGAAACTAATGCAACAATAGAGACAGTTATTACTACAAATTAAAAGAAAATCTCGCTAAAAATAACCTGAATGATGCCCAACTGAAAAGTCACTAATCATCCCAAGTATTGCTAATGAAACATTTTTCACCTCATTTCCTAGAGACAAATGGCAGAACACTATATACTTCCTCAGCAGAATCACTTAATATGGTTGACTCTTGTTTTTTTTTTTTTTCCATGTATAAACTTAACCAGGGAGGGAAAAGAGTTTGTAGAAATAACTCTGATGAGAAAACAAAGATTTTTCAATAAAACCTATTTTTAAAAGTGTAGAGATAACCATTTCCCATGAGCCAATTTCCATGTGTACATTACCTGCTGCATTTTGTAGAGGAAGCAGTCAATATAATTTTTAAGATTATTAGGATCTAGAGTCTCTTGTTGTTTCTTTATATTATCCAATATAAACTTTTTAAGTGTCTTCGTATTTGAAAAATATTTCTTGTGAATTCCAGGAAAATAGTGGACAAGCCAAGGAAAATGATTGTAAAGCTACAAAAAAGGGAGAGAGAATGAGATCACATATGAGTTTACTATTTGTTCAGAAAAATCTCTGGCATAGTCATAATTTTACAATTGTTTAAAATTATATTTGTTTCTTTGGAAGGGAATAGGGCCCATAGCCTTTAACAATGTAATAGTTTAGGGTAGCAGTTGTTTAGAAGGCTAGTGAGTCTTGTGGTTAGAAATACTTAAGGAGGAGCACTTTTAGAGATGAGGAAAAAGGAAGCAGTATGAATTAGGGAAGTGACAACAAACATCTTAATTAGTGGTACAAAAATGTGCAAGGGAAAAATTATTTATTAAAATATGTGTATAATGGTGTTAGAGACAGCATGTGGAAATGGAGTTTCTATTGCTAACCACAAAGCCAGGAAACTTAGGTTCAATTGCCACCTTTGACACATACTAGTTTGTGAACTTTGTTGAGTCATTTAATCTTTCAGTGTTCTAGATTTAATCTCCCAATGACCAGTGGATGAGCTACATTAAAATTTAATTGTGAAATATTTTTAAAAAAAAATAAATTAAAATACAATTGAACACAAATATCATTAGTATGTGGTTTTCTAAGTCAATATGCAAGCTGCAGGGATCTTTATTTATGGATTAGTGGCTACCATTTATATCTGAGTTTGACTTACTCTTCTAGGTATCTCTCCAAGATTGTAATTTGCTAAAAAGTTACTGACTTGCTTTGGCAGAATGAATTTCCTCATCTGAGGTTGCCTATACTGGTGAAATCATAGTTATCCCTATACTGCTCTATATCCCTGATATTTTATTTACAGGGTAGGTGAGTGGTGTTTTGCCACAGATTTGCCTAGTCATGGAGGAAAGAAACTCACTGCAGCTCATTCCTGGTGCATCTGGCTGCAGCTGGAGGAATAGGTATTGTGTCATCTACAAAAGTTCGCCTTTCATAGACTCAGCCATTGTCTCACCAAATGGTACCTTCTATGGAAAGGGCTATTCCTCAAAATGCATAGATAAGTCATGGGCTGCCCTCTGCAGTCAATATCTTTTTCCAACCCAATCAACAATTACCCACTCATTCAGTATTTTGAATCTGTCTGTGCAGTACTATTCAAGCACAGAGCATATGGACACAGAAAGCAATAAACAGCATTCTGGCCTTGAAGGGGCTGTCAGGACAGCTAAGTTTTATAAAAACATATGAACTAGAAAAGAAAAGAAAAAAAGACAGGTGTAGAGTATAAGAAAAATAAATAACAATCATAACAAAGAAAAAATAGTCATTGATAGATAGAGAGCCATTTTGATAGAAACATCTGGGTTAAATTCCTGTCTCTGTACTGTACTGTACTGTACTGGAGATGTGATCCTGTCCATGTGCCTTAATCTGTGAGTGACCTCCAGATAGTTCTCCCAGATTATAAATTGTAGAGAAGTTATTGATCCAGGTGTTTATTCACTCAGAATTCCCAATGAACTTACATATTTGGAATAGCATTGGATAACTTTATAGTTAATATGTGTAACATTCAGTTAATATATACATGTGTATGTGTATATACACATATATGTAATATATGCAACATTTTAAGGTCTTCAAGGTCCTTCTCACTGGATGTTCACAATAAACCTATGAACTGGGTGCTATTATTATCTTCATTTTACAGATGAGGAAATTGCTTTGTTCATGGTCACCCAAGTACTGAGTAGTAACATTCAATCTCAGTTCATCATCGCAACAAATCAGTTTCTGGTTTTGACAACCTAGAACAACATAAAATGAGCAAAGCTCATCCTCTGAGAAGAGAAAATTTTGTAGCCTTTAAAGTATGTTTCTTCTTGCTCTCTTTCATAAACTGGACAATTTTAAAATAAAATAAATATTTGTGTCTTGTTAGCAGTTGCCCCACTGTGATGTAGTGATGCCCTACTTTGAGATAAATTTGCAAAAGACATAAACACAATGGGACATTGTGGTGGTGTGTGGTATAATAGAAAAATCACAGGACTGAAACTCTAGGCAACTCCTATCTCCAGTATTTGTTTGACTATTGGCAGGTCACTTAACTTCTCAGTCTCAATTTCCTTATTAACAAAATGTTTATATTTGGAGACAGCAAAGTTTACACACACACAAAAGAAAATATAGATAGAACACAATGACTTTTGTTTGGCTTTTGTCATACCTTAAATATAAGGGTCTTGGTAATCTCTAACCTAAGTGAGATAGGGCATACTAAACTACAATTCTGGCCCAGGAGAAGGGAATACAAATTTTAGGTTTGAAGGACTCTGCTTATTACAAATTTTAGGGCTCTTTCCATCTTTGGTGTTCACCTGTTCTGCCTAACTCTCACCTGTGACTTCAAGAAACTGCAGCATGCGTAGCAGCCACACCCTGGTAAACTGTTTCAGCACATGGGTCAAACCAGGTTGAGGGTAACCAAGGTTTCTCAAACCAATTGGTGAGTTAGGGGAGTGTCTACCTCAAGCATGTGAAAATTTCATCTAGTGGAATGGGCGAATGAGAACAATTTGTTCCAACGGCCGTGAAGGCACTTGAAGCAGGTGATGTGGAATGCTTAGAGCTTGGTTAGACACCGAAGATGCCAAGGACATCCACTGCATCCTGAGCCATCACTAGTCGTCTTAACTCTGTCCTGCCACTGGACTATGATGACTCAGGAGAAGTGAAGCTGATGACTTTGTGCAACTCTGCCTCACTTAAATTCAATTTGCACACAAATAAAAAAAAGGCATATGTATATACATATATAAATAAATATTATATATATGTATATATATATAGTATTTTAAATGTATATAGTACTATAATTGTTATGCAACTTTGCTGGAGGTTTGGGGGCAAGAATTACTTTTAGGTTTGTTACTTTGGAATATATATATAACCAAGTACACAAGTAGATAGTAACTCAGCATTACCTGAGCCACTGGAGTATTCAGAAGATTCAAATTATCACATGATATCTTCATTATAGAAAGAAAATTTTCATTGTCATAGTTGAAACGCTGATGGAAGAGGATGGAACTGATAACATTGCAAGGGGCACATCCAAGGATGAAGATTGGGTCTGACCTGATGATAAAGAAATTCACAAAATGGAAAGAGCAAATTTAATCATAATATTTTGTACCAAACAGCATTAGGATGGTAAGGGAAAAGCTTCTATCTGCATCTGATCTGAGTATGGGCTTCAGTAACCTCATTACAGATCTAGGGTCTCTCTGCTGAACTGTTTCCCTTCTCTATATTTCAGACATAAATATCTTAAAAAACAGAAAAATAAGGAGAAATCTGATCCTGCTGCCCAACTTCCCTCCCAAAGGTTTCCATCTGCTTAAAAAAATGAATAGTGGTAAAAAGAGTGACCTACAAACTCAGAGAAATTTAGCACTAGTGATGTGTAATTATACAGGACCCATGTGTCCAAAAAAATAATCAATGATAACCAACTATTTGTTTTCCTCAGTTCCTCTAATAGGAACTGAACTTCCTCCTGGATACGCTCCTCAATGCTCCTTTTGCCCAATCCAAAGTTTCTCAGTGTCATCAAGGAAAATCGGCGCATTTGTTTCCACTTTTCCCCATGGTTGAAAGTAATTTCCTGGGAAAAGAATGAACCAAGAATGAAGTTAATAATTTTATTTTGCTTAAAGCAGAATTTTGATTTTATCATTGTTTACAGCTAGGGTAAAGGTCATTGTTAATTTGTCCTTCTCCTTCTAACCTTTCCATCTGTACCATTTTTTTGAAGTATCTGAAACTTACCATGTCCTTTGAAATTATTATCAAATATTGGTATTTTCCCCCTGTCTCCAAAAATGTCTCCTTGATCAATCAAAGCCTCCTTCAGTGCCTTGTAGCCATGTAGAATCACCACTGGTTGAGACCCAAAATACACAGTAAACACAGGACCATACTTTTCAGATAGCTGGGAAAAAAGATACAAGAAGTAGCTCAAGGAAAAGTGCTCAACCTGAAAATGGGCATTTCTAGGTTTCGGCTTAGAAACGCAGGGCAAATGACTATGTTTGTCCAAGTAGGTGAGAACACATACATACATACGTGTGTGTATATATGTGTGTGTATGTATATATATATGTGTGTGTGTATGTGTATATATATACACATACACATACATGTACACATATAAATAAATATTTTATGTATAAATAAATATTATAAATGTATATGTACATATATAAATAAATATTTTATATATATATATATATGGTTTTAGGTGTATATAGTAATATAACTGTTGTACAACTTTGCTGGAGGTTTTGGGCAAGAATTCCTTTTAGGTTTGTTACTTTGGAATTTTTAGCATGGTATGATTTGGTTTCCTAAGATTGGATTCTTTAAAATAATAAATTCATGTATTTTATTTATATAGTAAATAACAAGAGGAAGCTGTCAGGTATATTGGCCTTTTGAATTCTGGAATTGCTCTACTTCTGTGCAGCAACAGGTGCAAATAACTACAAAATAGCACCCTCAATAGAATTCTGTAATGGCAGAACCAGCAAAATAATGAGGTGAAACAATCTTGTAGCCCAAGAAACAAGGAAGGTTGACTGAAAAGGTTTGTTTCACTTGGGTAAAATGGGAGCACAGTCCAGGACAGGAGAAATTCTAGCATGCCAGCACCTGGCTCTGCCTCAGCAAGCCAACAAGAGGCCCTAAACCCTAGCGCAGCACCAGAGAAGCACACAAATTCCAAAACCAGCACCACCCACATGCCTTAGCATAGTGCCTCATAAATGGGTATGCAACAGCACTGGGATCACCCTCCCCTTGTACTTCAGTGCAGCCCTGAGCAAATGGAAAGATGCTGGCACCAGGACATCCCATATGCCTCAGTGTAGCACCAGGTGAGATGCACTGGGCAACACCATGCAGCATCAGCCCATGTCTACCTCACCTCCACTCCTGCACAGCAATAGGTGGCAGCAAGACACCCTCCATGGCTAAAGCACAGCATGGGATCCCCAGCATGCCGCAGCATTGTGCCATTTCAATGGAGTAGAAACCAGCACCATAGCCTGCCCCTGTTATGTACATCAGCATGCACCAGGCCCAACTCATGCAGCCTACAGGCAGTACCAGTCATGCCTAACCTCACCCTACCTATTATCATAGCACTAAGCCAAAGAGTCCTCCATGGGCCACAGGGAAACGCCAGTGCAGCTTGAGAAAGTGTCCCAGAAGCAGAGCTCATATTTAGAAAAAAAGGAAAAAGTCTGGAAAGAGGAGCAAAAAAAAATAATCTGACCATAGAAAGTTATTATAGTATCAGGAAAAATCAAGACATAAACTCAGAAGACTACCACAATGTTAGAACACCTATGTGCAATGCCTCCAAAGAAAAATAAGAATTTGACTCAAGTCCAGAAAGAACTCTTGAAAGACCTCAAAAGGGAGTTTAAAAATCAAATAAAAGGTAAAAGAAAAATTAAGAAAATAAGTGAGAGAGATGGGAAAAAAACAAGAAAAATGAGTCAACAGCTTGGGAAAAGAAAATAACATGTTAAAAGTAGAATTGACCAAATGGAAAAGGAGTTACAAAAATTCACCGAAAAAAACAAGTCCTTAAAAGTAGAACTGGCTAAATGAAAAAGGAGGTAAAAAGGCTAAAGAAAATAATGCCATAAAAATTACAATTGGTCAAGTGAAAGCTAAAAATTCAATGAGTCATCAGAAATCTATCCAAAAAACAAAAAAATGAAAAAATAGAAGAAAATGTAAACTTCCTCACTGGAAAAGCAACTGAACTGGGAAATAGATCTAGGTGAGATAATTTAAGAACCAGTGGATTACTCGAAAGCTATTATCAAGTGGAGAACCTAGGCACCATGCTTCAAGAAAATATCAGAGAAAACTCTCCTAATATCCTAGAAGAAAAGGTTCTAGACATTATAAGAATCCACCAATCACCTCCAGAAGGAGATCTCAAAATGAAAATTCCCAAGAATTTTATAACCAAATTCCAGAACTCTCAGGTCAAGGAAAAATTATTGCAAGCAGACAGAAAGAAACAATTCAAATATTGGGGAGTTACAATCATTATTACCCAAAACTTGTAGCTGCAACATTAAAGGATCAGGGGTGATGGAACATGATATTCCAGAAGGCAAAGGAGCTAGCACCACAACCAAAAATCACCTATGTGGCAAAATTGAACATAATCCTTCAAGGAGAAAAATAGTCATTTAATGAAACAGAAGATGTTCAAGCTTTCCACAGAAAAACCAGAACTGAGCAAAGTAATCTGATTTTCAATATCAAGATTCAAGGAAAGCATTAACAGGTAAAAAGAAAAAAAAACATAAGAGATTCAGTAAGGCCAAATCTACATGGGGAGATAATACTTGTAATTCTTAATGACATTCACAATACAGTTAGAAGAAGTATACGTAGACAGAGGGTGTGGGTAGAAGGCAAATTTGAGAGGATGATATAAAAAAATTGATTAAGGGGCGAGAGAGGATTACACCGGGAGCACATGGAATGGAGAGGTAGAACTGGGGAAATTCTCTCTCTTGAAGAGTCATGAAAGACCTATTATAGTGGAGAGGAAGATGGGAGGGTGGACACTGCTTAAACTTTACTGTCCTCAGAATTGACTTAAAGAGTCAGTCAGTTGGGTATAGAAATCTATATTACTTTACAGGAAATTCAGAGGGAAGAATTTAAATCAAGGGGGGGAAGATGGGGGAAGGTAGTAGAAGCAAAACACTGGTGTGGAGGGAAAGGGTGAAAGGAGAAAGATTTATTTAAGTACAAAGAAAGCAGTGTATCTGTTCAACAGCTTTGTGATTATTCATGACAAAAGTTTGATAAATCAAGGAGAAATATGTTCTCTGAAGTCCTGTGCTGGATTCAAATGGAAATGATTCTCTATAAACTGTGGCATATTCTATATGCTATTATTTTTTAATTATATTTCACTGATTGAATCAAACCCATAATAGTGAAAAACGTGTCTGTATGACACATGAATATTCTAAATATCAGCCTAATAATTCATAGAGGAAAAATTAAATGAATGATAACTATCTATTGTCCAGACAAATACATGCGGATGAAAGTATAATCCAATTGATTATCATATGGATATAAATAACTTGGAGAAGTCATATGGACAGTGGGATGCAGAATTTAGAAGTTCACAAGTCAGTCAATAAGTATTTATTAAGTGTCACTATGTACTAGTTACTATGGTAAATGCTGGGAAGTAAAAAAAGGCAAAAGACAGTCTCTGCTTTAAAAAATAACTCATAGTATAAGGGAGAGGGAAGGAACATGAAAGCAACGATGGAAAAACTATATATATATAAAATATACAAAACACATGTACATTATGTATAATGCACGTGTGTTGTATATTTTATATATACATATAGGTTTGATAAATTGGATATAGTAAATAAATGGCACTAGCATTAAGTGGGGGGCAATCAAGAAAGTCTTCTTATATAGGATGGAATTTTAGATGGGTCTTGAAGGAAATGAGGAAAGCCATTAGGCAGAGACGAGCAAGGAGAGTATTCTAGGTGTAGAAAATAGTGAAGATGCCTGGGAAATGAAAATGGGGAGTCTTGTGCAAGAAATATAGAAATACTGATACACCAATAATTGCAAAATAAGTAGTCCTAAAGGAGCAATTTTTAACCTCTGTGTCAAGGACCACTTTGGCAGTCTGGTGAACTAGGCCTATGGTCCCTTTTACTGAGGAAAATGTTTTAAACTTAATAAAAATAAAATACATAGAATTATAAAGCAAGCTAATTATACTGATATATAGTTATCAAAATATTTTTCTGATCCAACTTGAATCTGCTGAAATTAAAGGGGTCAGTAGAACCCAGGTCAAAAGATTCTGACCTAAGGGAAGGCCTTAAGTATGGATAGATCCATTAAGGCTAATTAATGGGAAAACATGGACAAGATTTGTATAGAATGAAAATACACTTCTGCATTGCAATCTGCACTATTGAGGGAAATATCTATATCAGGGAGAATATAGTTTCATCGGTACGTTGAAGAAGCATTAAGATCATTGTGCTTGTGATTTGCTTTTCAAGGGAGTAGGGGAAGACTTTGGATTTCATTGCTATAGAAATTACTGGCAAGAGACTCCCTTCACCAGTGGAGGTTGGTGCCTTTTCTGCAGCTTACAATCTTAAACAGTTCCTAGCTTACTGAGAGACTCATTTAGTTGCCCGGGGCCACATAGCTAGTAAATATAAGAGGCAGCATTTGAATCTATGTTTTTCTGACTCCTGGAACATCATTCTGTGCCTTAAATCAGAATTGACTGGATGACATTAAGAGAAGTCAAATATTCTGAATAGAGGTGACTGTCCTGTTGCATTCTCTTCTGGTCAGACTACATTTGGATCACTATGTGTTCTATTCTGAGTTTCACAATTAGGGATGAACATTCATAAGCTGGCACATGTTAAGAGCATAGTCAAGTCGATAAGAGGGACTCAAGCACCAAACTGTGAAAAGATCAATTGAAAGAAATAAAGGTTTTTAGCCACAAGGTACAGGATTATGGTAACCACTTGTTTGAAGGTGATCATATGTAAAAGGGATTAGATTTTTTTCTGGGCCCCTCAAAAATGGCATGAGGAACACTGGATTGGAGGCTGAAAAGTGCAGTTTTCAGCTGGATAGACAGAAAAATATTCTTAACAATTAAATCTTTGTAAAAGTAGAATGAACCATCTCCCAGGAAGTACTGAGTAACCCCTTCACTGAATACCTTGAAGGAAATTTGAGATCATCTTGTCTAACACCCTTAATTTGGAAAAGAAAAAACTGAGTCATACAGAGTTTCAGTTACTTGTCCAAGATCACACAGATTCTAAGTATCATATCTAGAATATGAATCCAAATTTTCTGATTCAAAATCTAGTGCTAATGCCCACTTAATAGGGAATTTTAAACCTTTTTGTATGTCATGATATACGATCTAATCTGATGACAATTGATGTTGACAATCTGATGAAACCTACCAACCCCTTCTCTGAAATAATGAATTTTTAAAATTCATAATTGGTGGAAAGACTAATTACAATTAGAAGGCAATTAAAAAAATATTTTTCCTTTCCAATTCGTGGATTGGAAGGTCACGGATCATGGATCCCAGGTTAAGAATCCCTGGTTTATAATATCCTTCTTACTGTGTGTTCTTCATTCATTGCCAAAGAAGACCATGCCGTCAGACAAATAATGACATGACTTGCACTTGATTTTGTTTTGAGCGAGGGAGGGCTGTGCAGGTCACCAGCCTTACTTCTCCTCCAGAGCCCAGATGGCTCTGATATTCATCAGGATGACTGGAGATGACCCAGGATGAGGTAATTGGGGTTAAGTGACTTGCCCAAAGTCACAGAGCTAGTGAGTGCCAAGTGCCTGAGGTGAGATTTGAACTCAGGTCCTCCTGACTCCTGCACTGGTACTCTATCCACTGTACCACCTAGCTGCCCCAATCCTTCTTACTAAAACAGATTAAATGACTATACAACAAAAAAAAAAAAGATTCATTTAGGTAGCCTCTGAGATTATGCACCCCCAACTCTGAGATTCTGTGATTTATTGGTTTCAATACTATAAATACTGAATATCCTTGACTGCTTGGCCAAGGCTCTAGATACACTTATTTAATATGAGTGGTGGGGAGCAACGTGGCCAGATTTCCCATAGTTTATCTGTCATTCTCTTTTCCTCCTGGCATCTCAACTAAAACAATTACCAAGGAATAACAATACATATTCATAGCAGAAGTTAGAGCACAATACTTATGCTAAGTTCTATTGTCTTATCTAAATGTATAAGCATTTAAAATGAGTTTAAGATAATATTGATATCTAAATTTAATGTTTTTCAGTGCAGTTAGATGACCTGCAGTGGAGCTGACCTGTAAACATTCATAAGAACTTACGTATAACCATGAATATATATATATATGCACTCATAAAAATACATGCATACATACATATACAGTCAATATTCACTTTTGTCTATAACTTCAAGAACTGTCTGACTTTGTCTTTAAGACAATATCATCCTGACTCTTTGTCTAGAGCTCCAGCCATCATGCCACCATTATCTCTCATTATGTTATGAGATCTTTTACGGGAGATTTGTTTCTATGCCCAATCATTCTAGATTCAGTTATGAGATGTCATTACTAGAGGGCTTTGTAATGGACATTCCACTTGATTCCACAAGATTCAGTCCCCTAACCTTGCAGAGACACATGGAGAGGTCTTTCTTGTCTAGCTGTAACATATTTCCAACGATGGGGAGAGGAGCTGGCCCAGGAGGCAACTTCCATCCTTTGTAGTCTTTTCTCCACAGTGATAAAATGACTAAGAAAGAGACACAGACCACAAGGATGAAAGTGGTGAATCCCCAGGGCTCCATTGCAGCAATCTGGTCACAGATAGAAGAGGTTTCAGGTCAAAAAATCAAGTTTAAAATGCCTGATTTATTTTTTTTTAAAGTGAAGCCAAGTTAAATGACCAATAAACAGTATTTAGTCCTACACAGAAACCACAGCAGTGCCCTAGCAACCTTTCCGGAATGTAATCCCTTGAATGAGGGGGTGGGGAATGCAGAGGATTCTCAACAACTTCATTTTTCACACTTGATCCTTGTTCTTTGTATTTAGTCTACATTTTCTCTTTGTTTGTGGTTGACTGTTCTAGATGGCAGCCTGAATGACATTTTCACTATTTCAGCTGTAAGAAGAATACATGTTGCTAAATTCAGAATACTAAGTGAAAGTGTAGAATACATATTTTCCCGGTAAGGTAAAAGCAAGACCCAGTAACCCTGAAAGGGATCTTTGTGAAACTTTCACATAGGAAGGCATTAGTTACTTCTTTGATAATATTTCTTGCTAAGCATTAGTCTGACCAGGACTGAATCCAGTAAGTAGGCTTGAAAGCTTCAAAACAGTGCCTTGACCAATAGACTATGACCTTAAATTCTTAATTCAAGCAACAAAGAACAAGAATTATCTCCAGAGGACTCCAATTTAATATTTTAACATTGACTCTTTAGGGATTATCATTATTAGGGATTATTAGTTTATTTAGGGATTAATTTATCAGTTACGTAATTGCAGATCTTGAACCCTGAGGCAATTAGATAAAGAATTTCCTAGGCTCTAGAGGCGGAAGAAATGTTAGTAGTAATAGAATAATAAGATTATAGGATCATAGATTTACATCTGAAAGTGAATTTAGGCATAATCTAATCCAATCTTAGACCCAGAGAGGGGAATCACCTGGTCCCATGTAACACACTGTCAGTAAATAGAGACCTAACATTCCAACCTCAGTCTTTTGCTTCATGATATGGAATAATCCTGCCTCTAGTCAGTTATCAGAAGAGTAAATGGGGCATACAAGATATTCTCTCCATCATTTATTTTAAATTCAGTTTTTTAAACTAAAGGAATAGATCCTAGAGTGGTGAATTACCAGGGGTGGGGATGGGAGTGACAATAGAACAGGGAAATAAGGGAAACAACTGAATGAATTGTGGGAATTCAGTGAACCACACTGACTCCATCTTGTGACTCGGTTCTGGATCTAGCTCAGTTTTCTTTTTATTCATTTATGAATCTGGTCTAATTTCCATCTGGCAATAAGACTTTGTTTAATTAAATGGGGATTATGAGAAAACATTAATGTTTTGTTTGAACCTAGTCCTGCATGGCTGGGAAGCTGGGCAACATGCACCCATTGGTTAGAGACTTTTCCTAAAGACCTAGTTTTTGCTAACCAAAAACTCAGTAAAATCTGAAGATACATGCAAGGACTTCTCTCACAATAACAAATCTCTGGCAGTCATGTGTCTTATCTGGAACTGGCACCATATGGATTATGGTTTCTATGTTCCTTTGATTGAATACA
Source organism: Bettongia penicillata ogilbyi (assembly GCA_023548195.1). Classification (NCBI taxonomy): domain Eukaryota; kingdom Metazoa; phylum Chordata; class Mammalia; order Diprotodontia; family Potoroidae; genus Bettongia; species Bettongia penicillata. Next base: position 128,428 of record JAJHZJ010000582.1, read on the forward strand.
ACATGTTTGCAGAGTGGGACACCTCTTTTTCTTTTTTCAAGGAATTGCACTTTGTTTGCTCTCCCCACCCCCTCACCAATTCTCAAAACTCTCTCAACCCCTCCCAACTCAGAAAGCCCCAGTCTTTCCTTCAGTTAGAAATCAGACTATCTAATCTTGCATCCTGGTTTATATTTCCCTGTCCCCTCTTGTGTTTGGGCTCCAGCATCAAACTGAGAAGGTCTGGTTCAAATTTGTTATGCAATTGGCATCCTTTATTTAGTATAACAATATGCTCAGAAGTCTGAAACTTTGTATCCTCAGCTATTTCAGAGTTCACCTATCACAATTTTTGGCTAGCCAAGCAAGGTTAAGTAAGGACTCCAACCTCTGGAGTTATTCAGAAAATCTCCCTTAAGTATCTCAGTTAATCTTTTATCTGCTAAGGTGAAGTTTACCCATGCACTGCTGGGAAAGCATTGCCACAACCTTGAAGACTGGAGAACGGGTAAGGTTTGTCTGCACATTACTGGTAAAGGTTTACCCCAGCCCTGAAGGGTAGGAAAAGGTTAGTCCATTTATTGGAACATTGAGGTTAGGTTTACCCCAACCCTGAAGGTTGGAGAAAGATTCTTCTCTTCACGGAAATTATGACTTCTGGTAACAATAAAATACTGGAGAATTCTCCCATGTTAAAAGGTCTTTGGCATGAGTCCAGGGGAAGAGCTCACTGTTAAATCAACATTCCCTTAGAAAAGGTTCTTATTGGCTTGTAATTTTCCATCCAGGAGTGAAGGAGTTGACTAAAAAAATAAAGTTTTGGTAAAGTTATGGTAAAATATATAAAAATTTAAATGGTTCCCAAAATTGATTCAAAGAAGGGATTTTTCACTATAGAGGAGATAAGAAGGCTAGCAAGTATGTTTGTCTTATCATTTTGTCAATGTTTTTGTTTCTTAATAAAATACTCAGAAAAATCCTTATCTTGTGACATGTTTATTTTTCATAAATTTTGCAATCTTGAAAGATGTCTAAGGGGAAATGCAGTCAACAAGAAAAACTGGTAAAGAACTGTAGCCAAAGAGTTGAGAATACTGGAGAGATTTAATGGTATTTCTTACTTCAGGCAGTTCTCCCAAATGATAAATGTTTTGTCCCAGTAAGCAGAACAACTCCCAATTCAGGCTTTAAATCAGATATTAGGTTAAAAAGAAAAAAAAATAAGCTGCAAGATACATTCTTTATGTCATTTCAACCATGGTTATGTTGGAATTACAGAGATAAAGTCAGATAATCAAAGAAAGGAAATGGTATTCCTGGTTTGTCTGATAAAAAAAAAATCTTTGTAGATTCTGGAGGTTTGGAGTTCAATTACTTAAGATTGCAAGGGAGAATTCCTGGGAGTTGTGGCTATTCCAGGAACTCACCCTCCCTCTCTGTGTCCTATCAGATAAGGCACTTGGCAGAAGCTTAACATATTTTAGTCAATTTTGAGGCACCACTCTGTAGAACTGATTTTAAGAAAAAAATATGACTTACATTTTGTGAAAGTTTCAGGACATAAAAGTGCATAGACTGCCTTTTCCCCTAAAGATTGATAAAGTTATTGTTTGGGTATAATGAAGAATTATACCCAAGAATGTCTTCCATTTGCCCAAATGAACAAAACTTTTTGGATGCACCCTTGGAGCAAGCATTGGCATTTAATATATTATGTCATTGTAAGAAGAGACAGACAAGATGTGAGTGACAAAGATGATGTGTTTCACGGAGTGCTGCATTAATCTGAAATTTATTGTCTCCAAGGTAAACATTCACATTCAACAAAAGTGGAGGTCCCAAGGCATGACAAATATCAGAAGACTCAATGTCAATGTATTAGAATGATTCTCTATGTATGAATAGTTTGTTACTGACTTGGAAGGAAAGCTGAATCCACCCACTGTTGGTCACAATGGAGCAGAAAAGTGTGGGAATTTTGTAGACAGTTCTTTAGATTAAGGTCTCATATCTCAAATATATAAAGTAATTTGTCAAATCTATAAGAATATGAGTCATTCCCCAACTGATAAGTGGTCAAAGGATATGAACAGGCAGTTTTCCAGTGAAGAAACCAAAACAATTTATGGTCATATAAAAACCGCTCTAAATTACTATTGATTAGAGAAATGCAAATTTAGAAAACCTGGAGATATTGTTTTACACTTAGATTGGATAAAATGAGAGAAGGGGCAAGTGACAAATGTTGGAGAGGATATGGAAAAATTGGGATCTTAACTCATGTTGGTGGATCTACAAGCTGAGCCAACGATTTTGGAGAGTAATTTGGAATTATGCCCGAAGAATTATTAAACTGCCTATACTCTTTGGCCCATGTAATACTACTATTATGTCTATTTCCAAAGATGATAAGTAGAAAAGAAAGAAAAAAAACCTATCTATTCTAAAATGTTTATAGCAATTCTCTTTGTGCTGTCAAAGAACTGGAAATTACAGGGATGCCTATCAATTGGGGAATGACTGAGTAAGTTGTGATGTATGGTTGTGATGGAATAATACTATGCTATAAGAAATGATGAGCTCAATGACCTTGGAAAAATATGAAAAAGCTTGCACGAAATAATGAAGAGTGAAATGAGAAAAATCAAGACAACATTTTGTAAGTAACAAGAGCAATATTGTTTTAAGAATCACTGAGCAAATAAATCATTTTGACTATTATGGATACACAAATTAACTCTAAAGGACATATGAAGAAAGACTTATCTCCATCCAGAGAAAGAACTGATAAATAGAAGTTTGTATAGAAAAATTTTACATTTATATAATATATATGTGTGTATACTTACATATTTATGTACATATATACACACATATGTATATGTATATATGTGTGTATATGTATGAAGTAAAGAGATAGGAAAGAGGAAGAAAGAAAAAAAATACATGATAACTATGATATATTTAAAAGGAATACCAAGCTTTACATAGTAGATTTGCAGTTCGATGTACAATCATAGTTTTTATTGTACTGTGTTATGGAAATGCTTATTTTATTCCATAAATTAATAATACATAAATGTAAATGAAAAAAAAATTTTAGGGGGGGCAGCTCTATGGTGTGTTTGGCTTCTGGAAGGTCACCACTAGACCCTTTCTAGAACCCTCTGTTTGGGTTCCATGAGTGATGAAGATTATATTCAAAATCATTTTATAGCTTTTCTAATAGGGTTTCAGGTTGCGAGATTCTCTTCTCACAGAATAGATTTTTTTTGATAGGATCTATAGTGATACCTTGAAAAATTCTCCAGGAATAAAATATCAGAAGAATCTGAATCTCTTCTGAAAGCTCCCTTGTCCTCTACTTTTTTTTGTTCTGTTTGTAATCCTTGTTGCGTTCAGTTTTTCTACCTTGGTTCTCCTCACTCAGCTATTCCCACCAGGAAAAAGTGGGGGATAAGTGATTTCTAACTTTCCTACTTTTAGGGTTGTGCAATTAACACCCAAACTTTCAGGTTTTCCAGTGCTTTTTTGATACTGGCAACTGTTTAAAAGTTGGCCTAATACCCAGCTTTGTAACTCAGTCAAGTCTTAGTGCTTTGAATACATCCCTATCTGAATTATCCAAGAATAAACATTTTTATTCTTTTTGAAGAAATAAATGATCAAGCAAAGAAGTACATAAAGTGAAGGTATACAAAATAGGGACATATATGATGACATAGAAAGGTTAATCTATGGGTTACTGTCCAAATTATGACTGGAATATTCTAGGAACAATTTAATTTTTAACAGGTAAATTGGTGACTGCAAATGGAATGAGGTCTTTTACATCCTTAGATTTGGAGACAACAAAATCTCCCTTGGAAGAATAACTCCTCATACTCTTTCAAATAACCTTACCATAATTCTTTTGAGAAAATATCAAACTTTCTAGAAGTACAATAAAGTAAGACAGATTTAGATATCTGAGTACACCCTAGGAGGGTACACTAAAGAATTTCTTTTTTGGTTAAGTTTTGTAATTACAGGGACACATATATACTTACAAAGGTATGTACACAAATATGTGGATACATACAACTTTTGCATAACATATATATGCATATATATACATATATACACACACATTTATGTATGGAGAGAGACAAACAGACACATATTCTAGACTTTTGAGTGGTTTGGCTGTTATCTTTCTAAACTCATTTCATTATTGCATCAACTCTTTTTATTTTTAATGGTCTTAAGATAAGCAATTATAAATCATCATCTACATCATTTTTATTGATGTCCATTGTCTTTTTGACATGATTGAAAGTATTCTATACTCATTCTCCAATCTCATCTGATTCAGTATCATTGTCCCTGTTAATCCATTATCACCTTTTAAAATATTATAGAATTAATAAGCATTTTAAATAAACAAACTAAAAACAATGAAAAATATTTCATGATATTCTTATTCGAATATTTTGTTTGCCCTAAATATATATAAAGACAATTTTTAACTTTCATTTTAAAAATATACTGCTAAATTTTCTCCCACCCCTTTCCTTTCTCCCCATCCCTGAGATAGATAATAATTTTATATAAGTTATACATGTACAGTCATGCAAAACTTATTTTCATGTTAGTCATGTTGTGAAAGAAACATAGATCAAAAACACCATGAAAAAAGTAAAAAATAATATGCTTTGTTCTGCATTAAGACTGCATCAGTTCTTTGCAGGTGGATAACATCTTTTATCATGAGTCCTTTAGAATTGTCTTGCATCGTTGTATTACTGTGAATTGCAAATCATTCCCAGTTGATCAATGTACACTATTTTTATTACTGTGCAAATGTTCTCCTCATTCTGCTTACTTCATTTTTCATCAGTTTGTGTCTTTACATTTTTCAAAATCTTCTTTCTTGCCATTCTTTTTTATATCATAGCAATATTCCTTTACAATCATACAACACAGCTTTTCAGGCATTCCTCAATGGACATTCCCTCAATTTGAAATTCTTTACTAAGATACAAAGAGCTCCTATACATTTTGTTAACATATAGGTCCTTTCCCCTTTTTATTTCTAAGGGTAACAGACCTAATATTAGCATTGCTGAATAAAAGGGAAAGCACAATTGTAAAATTTTATGGGTATAGTTCCAAATTTCTCTCCAGAATGACTGGAACCATTCACACCTCCACCAATCGTACATTCATGTTCCAATTTTCCCATATCCCTCTCAACATTTCTTATTTTTCTTTTCAGTTATACTAGCAAACCTGATAGATTTAAGGTGGTACCCCAGAGTTGTGTTAATTTGCATTTCTCTAAGCAATAGTCATTTAGAGCATTTTTTCATATGACTATATATAACTTTGATTTCTTCGTCTGAAAACTTCCTGTTCATATCTTTTGACCATTTATCAATTGGGGATTGACAAGTATTCTTATTATTTTGATAAAGTTCTCTATATATTTGAATAATAAGGCCTTTATTAGAGACGTAAATTTTTTTTCAGCTTTCTGCTTTTCTTCTGTTCTTGGTTGTACTGGTTTTGTTTGTGCAAAACATTTTTAATTTAATATAATCAAAATGATCAATTTTGCATCTCACAATGATTTCTATCGCTTGTTTGCTGATAAATTCATACCTTATCCAAAGATCTCACAGGTAAATTATTCCAAGCTCCCCTGATTTGGTTATACTATCACCTTTTATGTTTAAATCATAACAACTTTGACCTTATCTTAGTATACATTATGAGATATTGGTCTATACCTACTTTTTGTCATATTATTTTCTCAGTTTTAAGGTTTTTACAGTTTTTCCTGCTGTCATATAGTGAGTTTTTGTTCCAAAAGCTTGAATCTTTGAGTTTATCAAATACTAGATTACTATGGTCATTTACTACTGTGTCTTATGTATCTAATCCATTCTGTTGATCCATCACTCTATTTCTTAGCCAGTACCAGATTGTTTGAATGATTACCATTTTATAATACAGTTTGAGATCTTGTAAGGTTAGGTCACCTTCTGGTTTTTTTTTTCATGAACTCCTTTCATATTCTTGACCTTTTGTTCTTCAAGATGAATTTTATTTTTTTCTACCTATGTAATATAATTTTTGATGCTTTGATTTGGAACTGAATAAAAAATTTATTTTGGCATAATCATCATATTTATTTATTTATTTTTATTGTACTTGCTAGGCCTATCCATTACCAGTTGATATTTTTTTCCCAATTGTTTAGATTTGACTTTATTTGTATGAAAGTTATTGTGTAATTTTGTTCATATGGTCCTGTGGTTAGTCATGGCAGATAGACTGTATTTTATATTGTCTACAATTATTCAACATATGTGTGTTTACTTTATGACCTGCAATGTTGTTAAAGTTTTTAATTATTTCTACTAATTTTTTAATTGATTCTCTAGGATTCTGCAAGTAGACCATCTGCGAAGAATGATAGTTTCATTTTCTCATTACATATTTTAATTACTTTAATTTCTTTTTTTATCATATTTCTAGAGCTAGCATTTCAGTACACTATTGAATAATAGTGGGATAATAGGCATCCACACTTCACATCTGCTCTTATTAGGAAGGCTTCTAGCTTATCACATTATAGATAATGCTTACCACTTATTTTAAGAAAAACTTCACTTATTCCTATATCCTCTAGTACTTTTAATTAGAATAGGTGCTGCATCTTGTCAAAAGCTTTTTCTGCATCAATTGAGAAAGTCATATAACTTTTGTTGATTTTTCTGTTGATATGGTCAATTATGCTAATTTTTTTCCTAATATTGAACCAGCTCTGCTCTCTTGTAGAAATCTTTTCTGGTCACAGTGTTGGATCTTTGTGATATATTGTTGTAATGTCCTTGCTAGTATTTTATGTAAATTTTTTGAACTGATGTGCAAGAGGGAAATTGGTCAATAGTTTTTTTTTTTTCACTCTTCTTGGTTTAGGTATCAGCACCATATTTGTGTCATAAAAGGAATTTGATAGAACCCCTTCTTTGCCTACTTTCCCAAATGTTTTACATAGTATTGTAATTAATTATTCCCTAAATGTTTGCTAGTGTTCATTTTTAATCCATCTGGCCCTGGGAATTTTTCCTTAAAGAGTTCATTGATGACTTGTTCAATTTCTTTTTCTAAGATGGTGCTGTTTAAATATTTTACTTCCTCTTCTGTTAATCTTAGAGACTTGTATTTTTGTAAATACTCGTCTATTATGCATATATTGTCAGATTTATTGGCACATAATTGGCCAAAATAGCTCCTGATAATTGCTTTAATTTCCTCTTCATTAGTGGTAATTAATTCTTTTCATTTTTAGCACTAGTAATTTGGTTTTCTTCTTCCCTTTTTAAATTAAATTGACCAATGGTTTATCTATTTTTTTTATAAAACAAACTCCTACTTTTATTTCTTAGTTCAATAGTATTCTTACTTTAAATTTTTATTAATTTTTCCTTTGATTTTTTAAGGTTTCCAATTTGGTCCTTAAATGGGGATTTTTAATGTTATTTTTCTAAGTTTTTTGTTTTCTTTTAGAGTTGCATGCCCAATTCTTCATCTGTTTCTCTATTTTATTGGTATAAGCATTTGGAGATAAAAATTTTACCTAAGTAATGCTTTGGCTGCATCCCATAAATTTTGGTATGTTTTCTCATTGTTGTAGTTACATTAATAAAATTATTGATTTTTTTCCCTAGGATTTGTTCTTTAAACCATTTATTCTTGAGGATTCGATTATTTAGTTTGCAATGAATTTAATATATTTTCCATGGTTCTTTTTTCATCTGTTTTTATGGCATTATGATCTGAAAAGGATTCATTTAATCTTTGTCCTTTTCTCCATTTTATTGTGAGGGGTTTTTTTTCAGTAATATATGGGCTATTTTTGTGTAAGTGCAATGTGCCTCTGAGAAACATGTTTTTCTTTTCTATTCCCATTCTGTTTTCTTCAAGGTCTATCATGTCTAACTTTTCTAAATTTCTATTCACTTCCTTAACTTATTTCTTGTTTGTTTTTTGTTGCAGTTATCTAGTTCTGAGTTGGGAAAGTTGAAGTCCCCTCCTAGCATTGTTTTAATGTCTGTTTCCTCCTATAATTCACTCCTTTAAAATTTTGGATGCTATTCCATTTGGTACATGTATATTTAATGTTAATATTACTTCATTGTCTATAGCAATTTTAGCAAAATATACTTTCCTTCCTTATTTCTTTTAATTAGGTATATTTTTGCTTTTCCTTTGTCTATCGTGAGTGCTATGTCTGATTTTCAAATTTCAGCAGAAGCGTATTAAATTCTGCTCTTGTCCCTTCCCTTTGCTCTGTGAGCGTCTCTCTGCTTCAAATATATTTCTTGTAAACAATGTATTTTAGTATTCTGGTTTATGATCTACTCTGGCATCCTCCACTTCCATTTTCTCTCTGTCTCTGTCTCTGTCTCTCTCTCTCCCTCTCTTCATTTCTTTCTCCCTCTCTTCATCTCTCTCTTCCTCTCTTTTTCCCTCCCTCTCTCTTCATGCTGTGCTTCCTCACAAGTGTTTTGCTTCTCACCACTGCCTTCCCCAATCTGTCCCCCTTTCTATCTGCCTTCTCTTATGCCCCTCATCTTATATTTTCCTATATGGTAATATAGATTTCTATTTATATTTGAGTGTGTATGTTATTCCCTCTTTGTAGCCAGTTCTGATGAGACTAAGGTTCAAGTGTTGTCTGCCATTCCTCCCTCATCTTTCCCTCCAGCTTAAAAGCTCTTCCTTTCAGGTCACTTTCTTTTGAGATAATTTATCCCACTCTACCTTTCTTATTCTTCCAGTTCGTCCCTGTTTCTTATCCCTTTATTTTATTTTTTTAAAATCATCTCATCAGCATCAACTTACACTCATGCCCTCTGTCTATATATTCTCCTTCAAATGACAAAATAATGATAAAATTCTTAACAGTTTCAAGTTTTTAAATGATACAAGTATCATCTTCTAGTGTAGAAATGTAAACAATCTAACCTTATTGAACCCCTTATGTTTTCTCTTTCCTGTTTGCCTACATCAGTGACAATATAGTTCCATTAGTATATTGAAGAAATATGAAGATAGAAATTATCTGTGCATACACACCCAGAAGTTTCTCTTCAATCATCTCATCACCAAACTGGCCAACATCACCCTGAGGCTACTCTTCATATTAGGGACAGCTAGATGGTGCTGTAGATAGAGCACCAGTGGAGGAGTCAAGAGGACCTGAGTTCAAATCTCACCTCAGATACTTGACACTCACTAGCTGTGTGACCTTGGGCAAGTCACCTAACCCCAACTGCCTCAACCTGGGTCATCTCCAGTCATCCTGATGAATATCAGGTCACTTGATTCAGATGACTTGGGAGGAGAAGTGAGGCTAGAGACCTGCACAGCCTTCCCTCACTCAAAACAAAGTTAAGTGCAAGTCATGACATCATTTCTCTGATGGCATGGTCTTCTTTGGCAACGAAGGACAAGCACACACACACACACACACACACACACACACACACACACATGCACTCTTCGTATTGATTCAGAATAGGTCTTTGAAATTGTGGGCATGTGAAACCCATAGTGTACCTGCTTTCCTGCTTCCCTCCTCCTGTCAGCCTCCCTAAGTTCTTAAAATATTTTTTAATCAGAATCAGTTCTGAACTTCTAGCATAAGGCTTAAACCCATGAAAAGTCTACATAGCCCAATTAGATACTTGAGAATGACTAAATTGCTGAATGGAATTAAACTCCTTAAATGGTGATCTAGTTGTACCAGTCAATGATAAGGTTGTGTTTGTGTAGGTGGCTTATTGGGGTGGGGATTTCCAGAGTTTTTCATAGAAAAGTTAAATGAGTAAATAATAATAAAAGTGCCAGGCCTTTATTGTAGGTGAATTTCATCATGTACAACAACAAAAAAAATATCAAACATTAGATGTTCGGGGAACATGAAGTAGGGGGCAAAGGAAAAGGGCACAAAGATCCAGTCAGTCACCCAGAGAGACAAAAATATAAGCACAGCTCTGAAAGGACAGCATACACAGCTTTGGTGCCTAGTGACCTAACTGAAGGTGACTTCTTGCTCTAGTATCAATGTTACGACAGTAATGCAATCCATTTCAGAAGTGAAACCCTAAGCTGTCATATACACAGGTGATTTACACTTAATATGGAAGAAAATCAAGGATTTTATAGGGATTGGTAAAGTCTTAAAGTTTGATTGGCTTTCCACCTTTGGTGTTACAGAGAGTCAGAAGCTTATTAGTTAGGAACCTGGGAGTTTCCAACAAGAAAAATTCCAGACGTAAGGGTTCCAAAGAAGAGACAAGGAAAGTTTGCTTAGCAAGAAGAGTGGATGTTAACCACAGAGATAAACTGTTATCACAAGCACTAGGATTAGAAATCAAAATGCTCTTTTAAATAGTTCTATTCCAGCTCAAAGCAGATTGAGTGTCTATTTACAAGAAGTACAATTCCAATAAGAAAATTCTTGATTCCAGAAAGGAATTGAAGGTTCAGCACATCCTTTTTCATATCTCTGATCGGGGAAGAAGTCTGAGCTTATAAGTTGGTGGGATAGAGCCAAAACCAACAGTAACTGGGCTGGTATCAATCTCTTCTGGGCGGACAAGAGATTTCAAATTAAAATGCTGTAAAATGATGATCATGAATAAGAATAATTCCATTCGAGCTAGACCTTCTCCAACACACACACGCTTTCCTGAAAAAGAGCATGAGTAACTTCAGTCAATGACATTTTTCCACTACTCCAATGCAGTTAATTGAATACATAAATAGCAGTTTACTTCTATTTAACAAGAATTTATCATTCATGTAACGGGGCAATTGAGGTGTATTTTCAAGGGAACTAGGAATTTGAAGACATGTTACAAATGGAAGACAACAGTAGGAAAAAAATTACAAAGAAAAATGCAACCACCTGGGGTGATATAATATATCGGATCAATCTCTCTGAATAACTTGAAATTTATTGATAATATGTATATGGTATAATACTGGATATTTATAATGATGATCCAAAGTCACCAAGAGAATACTGAACCATATGGATTTTCATCTAATCCAGGAGCCATGGAAGCATGGCATATATTTAGAGAAGTTTCCATAAAAATGAGTAAGATGAGGCTTTTTTTAAGCTTTGAGGTCTTTAAATTAGCTTTAGGTATTTGTAGAATTCATTCAACAATACATTTTAATGATTCATATCAGAGATATTTGTCACATGAAGTGTGGTTGCTGCTTTTACTTTGTCTCACTAAAGAGGAAAGAACACATGAGAATCACAGTGTAGTACTAAAAAAAGAGATAAATACTGCATATGCCTGATAGTTTTGATATGAAGTTGGTCTAAATTTCAGGTGATTCATTCATTCAATTCATTATTTCCACAGATACTTATACACAAATCAATGTCCTGAAACATATTGAGTGCTGAATTTAGATTCTGAAGTGCTGGGCTAAAGTCCTACACCAGTATGATTTGGTGATGACGGGACAGAAAAAATGTACTTTTAATCTGTGGTAAAGGAAATGTCTTAGTTTGTGATAAAGAGAATGTCTGGAATGATGGAGGTAGTACTACAGTCTGCAACTATAGTCAGATCATATTTTAAGAATTTTGTTGTGTTCTAGAAGTCATATTCTAGGAAGGATAAACTGGGAAGAGGTGAGAGGAGGATGAACCTAATGATGAGGGAATAAAGAAACATGTCATTAAATGATCAGTTGAAGAAACTGGGGAGGAGAATTAGAGAAGACTTGAAAAAGTAAACTTCCAAATGTGGAAAGCTAGCTAGCATTTCAAAAATTAGATTGATTCCATTTATCCTTATGTGTAGAGGTAGAAGTAGTATACACATGTAGCAGCTAGGTGGAGCAGTGGATAGAATGCTGGGCCTGGAGTCAGGAATTCCTGAGTTCAAATCTGGCCTCAGACATTTACTAACTATGTGACCCTGGGCAAGTCATTTAACCCTCTTCGCCTCTGTTTCTTCATCTGTACAATGAGCTAGCATAGGAAATTCCAAACCACTCCAGTATCTTTGTCAAGAAATCCCTAAATGGGGTCATAGAGTCAGACATGATTGAGACAGCCAAAGAACAATAAACAGCACACACATGGCAGAAAAACAGATTGCAATTCAATTTGTGGTAAGCCTTCCTAACGAACAGTGGAAAGGTAGAACAAGATTCCTGAGTATATAGTCAATGAGCTTCCCATAACTGGAGGCTTTCAAGCAATGAGACAATATGGGACAGTGGAAAGAGCACTGAATTTGAAGTCAGAAGAGCTGGATTCAAACCTACCTCTGTTACTACTTTTATAACCTTGGGCAAGTAGAATCCCCTCTCTGCATCTCCATTTTCTTCTATGCAAGGGAGCTGGACCTGAATGACTCTCATTTCCCTTCTAGCTATAAAGCTCTGAGCCTCTGATTTTATGAACTTTGCCTGAGTAGAAATGGGGTCCCTTATACCTATGAGGGACTGGGAATCGCGCTGAGTTCTCTGATGCTGACAAGTACAAATGCAGCAAAAAAACCTTCAGTGTTTCAAGAAAGCAACTCTGGGAACTCAATTAATTATTGGGAGTGATAAAAAATGAATGTTACTTACCTGCAGAAAAAGCTTTGAAATAGTCACTGTACCTAAATTTTCCATTTTCATTCAGAAAGTGTCCTGGGTCAAACTGTTCTGGATTAGGGAATTCTTCACTGTCTAACATGACAGAGCTCAGCGTTGGAAATACTGTTGTGCCCTAAAGTAAATAAACACCACACAAATGAGCCAACTTGCCAAATGAGCTGCTTGAATTTGAATACCCTTAGTGACACAGGGTTATTCTAAATCTCAGGAAATTAATTGATTCATTCAACTCATTATTTCCAAAGATAATTATTTATAGGAGGCAGTATTCTAGAGTGTATTGAGTGCTGGATATGGATTCTGAGGTCCTGAACTAGAGTCCTAAATATTTCACATGAGACATATTAATGTGGGCAAATTCCTTGACCATTCTTTGTTCAGTTTTTTCACATCTAAAATGGGAATAATTGTATGAATGACTGTAGTTATGCCAGGAACTCACATCTACCTCAAAGGTTCACTCTACTAAGAATGTGTTCTAACTTGGAAAATACAATAAAAATGTGATATTGTCCTTTTTTCAAAAACCTCCAATAGTTTGATTGAAGTTTTAAGCACCTATGTTACATGCTGGGCAATTGGCTATGAAGAGGTAAGCAAGATATGGTCTAGAGAAAATTGATAGTATGGTAGTGTTAACCAGAAATGTGCTAAAACTGCTGTGGTCAATACAACAGCTTCCAAAGAGAGGAACAAACTTGGAGGAAGAAAGAGGATGGAAGAGATGATTTTTAAAAAATTCTCAGGGGAGCAATTATAAACGTGATAAAACAGATAAGCAACATAGAAAGGCTGGGTAAGCATGCTAGGTACCAAACAAACAGTCCCTAATGTGGGGAAATGTCATTGGGGTCAGATCTTAAAACCAATATTGTTTTTAAATTATTACAGCATATAACAATCTAGAATATAAATCTCAGGAAGCTGTATCTAATTTACAAGTGAGAAAACTCAATGGAAACCCAGTGAAGGTAGTGATTTAGTCAGTCACATAGGTAGTAGGCAGCAAAGCCAAGATTAGATTTTAGTCTACTGATTCTCAATCCATTGGCAGAAAACATCCAGAAATAGGAGCTTGACCAGCCCTCTGAAACTGGAATATTACTTTTCTGACCTCTTCTCCATCTGATAATTTGGTCAATGAGACAGATCCCATTTAACGCGTGGGTGCATGTGGGAATGGAGGACTTGTGGATTCTTCTGACCTTGGGGATGGAATATCCTCTGAACTGGAAGTCTTGATTCATTATGTGGGGCAGGTTGGAAGGGACAAGATTAATGAATCTCTGGATCTCATGCACCACAGCTTCTGTGTAAGGCATGTTTATTTTGTCGTTCATGGAAGGCAGTCGTTCTGGTCCAATCACTCGATCAATTTCTTCATGAAGTTTTTCTGTCAAGATATATAGAAAGGTTAGTACTCCTGGAAGGCATGGCCTAAGGTTCTACCTTATGACAACTACTCCTACATTCTAAGAAGTATGAAGAAAAGTGATGTAGAAAGTTACTTGGGACTTTATTTTTATTGTGTTCAGTTGTTTCTTTTATGTGTCTCTTCATGACTCCTTTGGGGTTTTATTGGCAAAGATATTAGAGTGTTTTCCATTTACTTCTCCAATTCATTTTACAGATTAGGAAACTGAGGCAAGCAGGGTTAAGTAACTTGCCCAAAATCACACAGTTGTAAGTGTCTGAGGCCAGATCTGAACTCATAAAGATGAGTCTTCCTGACTCTGGGGCCAGCTTTCTATCCACTGAGTCAAGTAGCTCCCTATTTGGGATTTTAGTGGTGCTGTTTTGGTAAACTCAGGGAGTTTACTGATAGTTCCTGTGATCAATACATGTTTCAGTAACAGAATAAAAGCATGGAGATCCAATGGTTATACTATCACAGAGGGACAAGAACACCCAGGGGTATTGTCTCACCTCATAGTAACTCCAGGAACTGAACTGTCATGAGGAAAAGGTATTAAAGAGTCTCAGATCACATGTCTACACAGTTCAGGTGTTTAGGGTTAGATATGAGTGCGGGGACACCAAGCACTTAGTTTAGGCTTGTTGGTTCCTTAGTTAGGGAACTTTAATAAATTAATAAAACAGAAATAAAAACTGCTAGGAGAGTCATTGAAGTGCTTAGGACTTTTTGAACCTAAAACTGTGATTCACCTACCGATATATCTGAGCAATCTGTACCGACCATTTGATTGACCTTTATCTTTTTGGCTCTGTCTCCCTCCATCTCTCTGGGTATGTGTCTCTCTCTAATTTATCTGTCTCCTATTTGGTTTCTCTCTCCATTTCTCCTCTTCCTCTTCCTTCTCCTCCTCCTCCTTCTTTCTTTTCCTCCTTCTCCTCCTCCTCCTCCTCCTTCTCCTTCTTCTTCTTCTTCTTCTTCTTCTTCTTCTTCTTCTTCTTCTTCTTCTTCTTCTTCTTTCTCTCTCTCTGTCTCTCTCTGTCTCTGTCTCTGTCTCTCTCTCTCTCTCTCTCTCTCTCTCTCTCTCTCTCTCTCTCTCTTTCTCTCTCACTCTGGTTCTTTTCACCCCTCACCTTCAACAGATTCACTAGAATATGGTGCACCAGAGATGTTGGTCCATTCACTGAACGACTCTATCTCCCACATCAGTTGTCAAGGCTTGAGGACCAGACACTTCCAGAGATCATAGATTTAGAGCTAACAGAGGTCCTGAAGATCTCTCATGTTGGTTAAATTGAGTCACAGGGATGGTGAATGACTTGTCTAACATTATAAAGAGCAACAGAGTCCAAATTGAAATCCAAGTCACGGGATTGCCAAACTACTGGCATTTTTAAATGGCTTAGATTCATCCCACATAGTGTGAGTAGAAATAGGGATCTTCCTCAGAGTCACTGGTTCAAATTGAACTCAGTGCTTACCAACTGAAATATCTATGTCTTTCATCCACTCAGGTCTTCAATTCCTTAATCAGTTCTTCACTAGTATTTAATACTAACAAGAAGATTCATTGAATTCTTTTAGTTTTGATAAAAGTCTAATCTTTCCCTCCTTGAGCATACTAAAAGACAATGTGGCACAATTGGAAATATGACTAGAAGTTCTTCTTAAGCTCAAAAGTTATACTCTATAATACCAATACTAGGTCTGTATTCTCAAGAGATCATAAAAAAGGGAAAAGGACCCTCATGGACAAAACTATTTATAATGGCTGTCTTTGTTGTGACCAAGGATTGGAAATTGAGAGGATGTCATCAATTGGGGAATGGCTGAAGAAGTTGTGGTATATGAATGTAATGGAATAATTTGTCATATAAGAAATGATTAGCAGGTGGACTTCAGAAAAACCTGGAAAGACTTGTATGAAATGATGTTGACTAAAGAGAACAGAACCAGGAAAACACTGTATACAGTAACAGCAACATTATGCAATGACTGACTTTATTAGATTTAGTTCCTCTGAACTATGCAGTGATCAAAGACAATTCCAAAGACTCAGGATGTAAAATGCTATCCACATTCATAGAAAACACTATGGAATCTGAATGCAGATAGAAGCATACTATTTTTGCTTTCTTTTTGTTTTTTTTTGTTTTTTTCTTTCTTATGGTTTTTCCCTTTTGTTCTGATTCTTCTTTCACATGAACAAAGTAGAAATATGTTTAATATGATCATACATGTATAGCCTATATCAGATTGCATGCCATCTTGGGGAAGGGGGAGTGGAGGGAGGGGGAAAATTTAGAACTCAAAATCTCATAAAAGCAAATGTTGAAAAGTGAAAATAAAGAAATAATTGATTTTTTTTTAAAGGTTGTACTATAGTGATCTCAATGGAAGTTTCTCTAGAGTAAGGAATTAGACGTTAGAAAAGTTCAGAAACTTCCTTAAAATTACACATCTTGTTAGAGACAGAACCAAAGCTAGTAACATGATGTCCTGATTAGAACTACCTCAGCACTGCTTTCTCCTAGACCCCATTGTTCCTAGCTCCTCTTACCTTCCACTTCTGGGTGTTTTAGAAGGAGCAAGAGTCCATATCTCAGAGTGGTACTGGTTGTCTCTGTTCCAGCAAAAAGTAAGTCTGACACAGTGACTGTTACATTTTCTAAGTCAAATCCTTTCTTTTGATTCTTTTTGTCCTGAAAAATATTTTACATAGACATGTGAGCAATTTATTAGTAAATAGATCAATGCTTTCCCACAGGTTCAGTGATATCTGTCCCATTGTGGGGCCCTAAGAAAAGGAATGCAGAGATGAATTCAAATCCTATCAACAACTTTTGCAGGCTATGTGAATATACAGTTCTCAGCCTTTTCTTCATCTATAAAATGAGACTCTAAGGTGTCTTCCTACTCTATATGTATTCTGGAGCTAGTATTTACATAGCACTTTTAGGTGTGCAAAGTATTATACATGTTTTCTGATTAGATCCTTACAATAGGCATGTTAAGAAACTACTAATATTATCCCCATTTTTACACATGAGAAAACCAAAACTTGAGAAAGATTCACTGAGTAGCCCAGTGTGACGCAGCTAGTAAGTGTCTGAGAATGGATTTGAACTCAGATCTTCCTGATTCCAAGGCCAGCTCTCTTATCCACCATAACACCCAATTGTCTATGATATGAGAAGTCTTCTAAACTTAACTATGAGCAAAGAACTTCTGACTACTCCTTGAAGCCAAGTTCTCTCCTATAATAATGCTATTCAGGTTGCAGAAATTCAAAAGTCCTATCTACGTAAAGAAAAACAAGCAATATCTGCTGAATGTCAATAGTGTAGACATCCATTCTAGAGAGAGATTAGTTTTATAATGAATTTTTTAAAGACTACATTTTATTTTGATTTTGATACATAACTTTTCAGCCTGCTTTATCACAAGCCTCATATGCAGCAAAAGTTGTATATGAGGTACATGTCTCCTGAAACAGCAAGGATGAGACTGTGAAATCAAGCATGGCTCCTTGGGAATCCAGCTGGTCAGAAAATCCCCTAAGTAAATTATATAGAATTCTATATCATGAAGACAGGACAATGGGACACAAAAGTTAAATATTGTAAGGGTCTTAAAGTTATGTATTGTATATCTGTACCATCTATATGTGCTCTTTCAGGAAATGTATGTTTGTCTCTCCTTATCTTGGAATGTAGTCATGGTGTCAATTCCTAAGTATGTTAACTCCTGAAATGACTGGGGCAGTTGCTTGTTCCTGAGCCTGCCCAGGCTATGCACTAAACAATTTGATGTATGTGTTCTCTTCTATTCCAGCATATGTTCTTGCCCCCTTACAGTGACCCAGTTTAAACTCTGCTGTGCATGACACAGCAATTAGAGTTCTCTAGACCTCATTATCCTGCAGAAACAACAGAATCAAATGACAAAATGACTTTTTATGTCATACCTTCTCCATTTGGACTAGCAAACAGTCAGTGAAATCTTGAGGGTTGTTGAGATCCAATAATTCTTGATGCTCTTTGACTCGTTCAAACACATACTGTTTTGCTTCAGATACATTTTTCGAAATAGTCCGATGACTTCCAGGTAGGTAACGTAAGTAAGATCCTATATTATTGTAAATCTAAAAAAGAGAGAGTAATAATAATAGCTAACACATATTATATTTTATTATATGCCAGGCATTTTATGCTAAGGATTTTACAATTATCTCCTTTGATCCTCACAATAACCTTGGAAAGTATCTGCTATTATTATCCCTATTTTACAGATGAGGAAATGGAGGCAAATAGAGGTTTAAGTGATTTGCACAGGGTTATACAGTAAGGGTCTGGGGTTGAATTTGAATTCAGATCTCCCTAACTTTGATCCTATTGTGTTACTCTCTGCACCTCTCAGCTGTGCCATCACCTTTTGGTTTGCTGAGTGCAAGACAAAATTGTTCACTGCGTTGATTGTTCATTGTGTAACTTGATTTAATATCTTTCTGTCTCGGTATCTCTGCCTCTGTGTTCCCTATCTGTCTCTATTTCTATATCTATTTCTTTGTCTCTCTGTGCATCTCTGTCTCTCTCTGTCTCTGTCTGTCTGTCTCTCTCACTAGCTAGAAATGCTTTTGCTATTGGAAATTCCTACATGGAGAGTTCCTCCTTGCAGAAAAAAGTGACAGATTTTTCATGTACTCATCTAAAAATTGAAGAATACCCAATTTAGAGGAGATATCAAGGTTCTTTCAGTACAAATCATTTCTGAAGCAGAGGACAACTGATATTCATTCCCCACTTGATCTATTAAGATGAGCAATTCATTAAATATCAAGGCAATCCATTCCACTTCGGTACAGCTCTTCTTTAGAGGCAGTTATTTTTTCCTTTATAGAGATCTGACATCTACTTCTCTATATTTTCTACCTACTGAGTTTATTTCTCTTTTTTGTATTTGTTGACTCTCTGTGTTTACCTCAGTGTCCCCAGAATAATTGAAACACTAATCCAGCAAAGGAAAGTTATCTTTCCCATGAGAGAAAAAAATGACCTCACCTGAATCCAGGGTGTGCTTAACAGGTAGAAGTTTTCATTGTACAAATGTAACAACCTCCGGCATTTCTTGTCTGAATAGTCAAGGCGGCTATGGAAAAGGATGTCATGGATGACATTTAAGGGACCACCACCAAGGACAAAGGTTGGATCAAAGGGCTGGGCTGAAAAGAAAGACAAAGTAGCAAACAGATGAGAGATTTAATAGATAATATTCTGATTAGATGCATGTGTGCATGGATATGTGTTTGTGTATGTCAAATTCTTCTTTCCATCTGTTTCCACTGTTTCAATCTCTTACTCATTATAAATCCCTCCCACCAGGGACTAATTTCCTAGTCTCTACATGTTTCAGTTGTCTTGCTGATCAATCTTGTGACATCAAAGGAATATCATTTCTGTATTTAATGTTTTCATGTTGTATATTTTTTTATTCTAATTAAAGGAGAAGAGGCAGTGTTGAAAATCTACTCTTCTCCCACCACCCCCTTCCCAATCTGGTAGATAGGGAAAGAAGAGAAACTAGTTTATCCTCTTTTCTTGGTGACATGACATTTATTAAAAATGAGCTAGAATCTTTGAAAGTGGCAGTCCAAATCAATATTGTCAGTCTCTGGATAAAAATAGAAGCACCAAAAGATAACATCAGTAATAATCTTACTGAAATCACAAATTTAGAGCAATAAATGTCCTAAAAAGCCAAATAGTCCAACCTTATCATTTTATAGAAGAAGTAAGTGAGACCCCAGGAGATAAAATTACTTGACTAAGGTCACATAGGCAGTAGACTTTCAAAACAAGACAGAAGCCCCATTATTTTACTCTGACTACTAATTATTGATTTCTATTTTTATAGTGTTTTCTAATTTACAAATCTTTCACATGCTTTCTCTCATTTGATCTGTACAACTACCTTGTGAAATAGATCGAGTATGCATTGGATTTATTAGTTCTGTTTGACAGAAGAGGAAGCTGAAGGACAAAGGGATTAAATGGCTTTTCCTAGGCCACCTGTGATCTACATACAGACCTAAACATATGCCAGAAGTAAATTATCCTGTGCATAGCATATTAATGTAGTAACTAAAGATTCTTTGCCCTTCCTTCAAAAGTTTGCTTTGTCAGGAATGAACCTCTCTCTAGACTAGAAAAGTTATTGGTTAGTTACCAACATTAGGAAAGGGACTGAAAACAATAATTACATTGTATCCCTAATCCAAGAGCAGAAGAGTTACAGTAGTAACCATTATCTGAGTGTCTATGCTTTATTTAAAGAGATTTTGAAAAGTCCCAAGCTCTAGAAGCATAAAAATATATGGTTCATAAGGGACTTTGGAGCTCTGTACTTCCTTCCTATGAGACCTGGGACAAATCACCTCATCTCTTTAAGCCTCAGTCTTTTCATCTGTAAAATAATAGAGTTGAGCTCTGGGACCTCTCTGCTCCCTCCCAATTCTATTGATACGATCCCTTAATCATCTACTTCATCCTATTTTTGACACAGGAATAATTTTTATGGTATACTGGACATACAGTTTTCCCACTTCAACTTAAAAACTTCCAGAGATGAAAAATGTCACTTTTGGTCAGCATTAGTGGTCAGGAATGCTTTTTATTTTTTTATTATTGAGCTAAATCTCTATCTCTGTCTTTTTGTCTCTGTGTCTATCTCTCTCACTCTCTTTATCTCTCTTACTCAGGTTCTAATTTAGTTTATTATCTGGTTCTCCCCCTTGTTCAACAATAAATCCCATGACTCCTTGTACTTCTTTTAAGCCCAGACCACATTCTCACTTATATTATCATTCCTTTTGTTCCTGTCTCCTCTCCCTCACAAGAACATGCTCATTGAGATCAAGGTCTGCTATACATTATTATTTTCCCTCAAGGCCTTAATGGACATTTAACAAATATTGCCCAAACACGAACAATTTGTCTTCCTGAGTGCCTCAACCAGGAATTGAGATTCCCTCTGAATTCTTTCTTCATTGCTCTTTTTCCCCATTCCGTAATCTCTGAGGACTGTGAGGGAGAATCGACGTGTGTCTTTCCATGTCTCTGAGTTGTTGAAAATAATTCCTAGGGAAGAAATATCAACATATGGGTATTATATAGGCATATTAAATATTACTTCATAGAATCACCTTCAAGAAAATAAGACAGGATATCAAAAAAAGCAAAGATTTATGGGAAGGGTACAGTCCCAGTTTCCACAGGCTTACATTCTTTTCAGGGATAAAACATGCACATAGATAAGTAAATTTCAAATCTACATCAAGTATTCAAAATAAATATATATTTTAGTAGGGAGGGAGCACTAATAATTTGGGATGACTGTATCAGAAAAGGCCTGGTATAGCATTTGACAAACAAGCCAAGCCTTGAATGAGGTTAAGGATTCTAAAATGTAGAGGTGAGGAGGAAGAACATTCCATACATGGAGATTGACCTATACAAAGTGAGGGAGCTGAGGGGATTTAAACACTAAGTGGTCGTGGTAATTGAGTGAACCACATTGACTCTGCCCTGTAATTCAATTCTGGAAATAGCTCAGTTTCCTTTCTATTCAACTATGGGTCTAGTATGATTTCTCTCTTGTAAGGAAACTTTATTCAATCATGGGAACTGAGAGAAAACTTTATTGCATTATTTGAACCTAGTCTTTCATAGCTGGGAAGCTGAACCACCTCCACCTATTGCTTGAAGACCCTTAACTAAGAACCTAGCATTTACTGACCAGAAACACAGTTAAATCTGAAGATGGATGCAGGAAATTTTCTCACAATTATACATCTCAAGCAACTCATGTCTTATATGAAAACTGGCCCTACGTTGACCAGTCGGTTATTTTTTCTGTATTACTTTGAGTGTTCACAGACATCTAGGAGGAGTAGAACACCTCTTTTTGTTCTGATTTCAAGAAATTCCACTTGTTCATTCTCCCCTTACCAACTTGGAAAGTCTTCTTTCTTCCAAGTAGAAATCAGACTACCTAATGTTGTACTCTGGTTAATTGTTTTCTTTTAATTAATTGAACTTGCTTGATTAATTGACTTTAATGTATAAAAATCTTTCTCCCCCTGTATTCAGAGTCTAATGCCAAAGCTAAGCCTGCTGGTACCAATTTGTTGGACAATTGCCATGTACTGCTTAATAAATTGATATACTTAGAAGCATGAACCTTTCTTTTATCAAATCAATCATTTCATCTTTCACCACAACATGCATCTAGGTAGGAAATGGGAAGTTGTGTGTGGAAAATTACAGGTAGGTCAATTCAGATAGAATGTAGGATTTGTGGGGGCAGTAATATGAATAAGGCCACAATGACAAGTTGGTACTATATCATGATGGCATTTGTGTGCCAAGCCTTGGAGTTATATTATCCTAGAAGCAAGGAGGAGCTGTTCTCAATCATTAAGTGATGTAAAAAAAAATGGTGAAAAGAACAGCCAATTTGGAATCAGGGAACTCATGTTCAACCCATGTGACTCAAGTATGTTGCTTCACTTTTGTGCTTCATTTTTCTCATCCATAAAATGAAAGGATTAGATTAAATGGCCTCTGAGGTCCCTCCTTCCAATCTCTAAATCTGCATTCATATGAAAATTGAATTTAGAGTCAGTACCAATTGGATTCACATTCAAGTCCTAGCGCTCCCATTTTCTACCTGTGTGATCCTGGCCAAGTCCTATGACCTCAAGGCCTTAATTTTTTTTCACTGTAAAATGAAAGAGTTGAATTTATAAGGTGTCTCCAATTTTAACATTAAATGGTCTAAGAACATCGATTAATTACTATTACCTTCTGCTTAACACATATTTAGAAAACTTAAGTTTAAAAGATTTAGAGACCTACCAGAATCCTTATGGGCTTCAAAGGTTGGTACATCTGCTCTCCCTGAAAACTCATTTTTAAGATCTAGCAGAACTTCCTTCACAGCTTTGTATCCATGCAACACCACAATACGTGTTGAACCAACATATACCGTGAAGACAGGGCCATACTCTTTAGCTAACTGTAAAAGATCACACAGAGAGAGAGACACATACAAACAAAACCCAAGGTCATTCAACACTTGATAACAAAGGTGCTTTGTTTTTGTTTTACTTTAGGAATTACCTTTTATTGCCAGTCATTTAAAAACCAAGATGACTGACAAATCTCATAATGGGCATCTAGGATTATGGATGATGATAATTTTAATGATAGTATAATGCTTGATCTAAGGTTGGTCTGTATATTTCCCAAAAGTTGGATGCAGAATTAAAAATTCAGATGACTTTTAGGTAGCAGTGTACATAGAAGAGTAGGGAGATATATTGAAGCTGGTTGCGGGGAGTGGCATTTTAAAAAATCACCTTTCTTCAAAGCATTGAAGGACTTATAGGAGTTAGTTCTGCTCATGAGTAGAATTGTAAGGTGTCAATGAAAGGACTTTCTGGTAGGAGAAAGGTTCATGGGAGAAGGGGAGGGAAGGAGGTGGGGTTTATACATAAATAACTATGATGTAGAAACAAAACTCGTAAGTAACACTTTTAAAAAAAGAGTCAATTAAAAAAAAAGATTCAGTAAATGTACAAAATTTGGATAGGGTCAGAAGAGTTTAGAGCCAGGATCTTGAATATTGATATTAATACTGAAATTGCCATACATAGATAAAAACTACTGGATTTTATTGATACAGGAAAGCGAATTGGATACAGGAAGTTTCTAGCTGATGTTTTAACTCCACATTCCTAGACCTTTCCAGTCTAAAGAAATTTCCTATCCCTGGACCTCCTTCCCTCCACTACTTTTCCTCATTAATCTTGAATACTTGTTCATGATAAAATTGTCAAGAATGGATACTAATGAGTTAGAATGTCACTACTGAATGGAATACAAATTTATTTTGAAACAGAATCTAAAAGTAATGGATGGAGAAGGGGTTAGAAATTATTTTGGATTGGGATGACCTTGGACAAAGCGGGCCACTGCCAATCTTTGCTTCCTCATAGATTAGGCCCTGCCTTGGTTCACCCAATCTATTCACCTAAGTTACTAAGAATTAAGCCATTTTATTCCCTCTGTCCTCTAATTCGTGTCTTGCAGCATTGACCTTCTGCTTTGTTTTTAAAGTCATGCAATGTAGATAGAAAGAGATTAAAGTTAAGCAGCAAAGACAGAAAGGGAACTCTCAGTGCAATGTGAAAAAAAGAGCACTAGATTTGTAATCAGAAAGATCTAACTTCAATCTGTTTCTGTTTATTACTATCTAAAATACCTAGAGGAAAGGGAAGAGGAGAGAATGGGTAGGGAAAACAATCCAGATTAGATAAATTAGCTCTTTCACATTTCTTCACTTGTTCCATACATTTTAATAAATTGTAACTTTTCCCCTCCTCCCAAAAAAATTTCAGTAAAAATACAAGTCCTATTCCTCAACAAAATAATTACTCAGATGGAGGGCAAAATGGCTAACTAGGATACAGTTCCCTCATCTAAAATCAGGAGGTAAAGAAGATAATATCTAGTTCCCTTTCTGTTCAACTATTTTTTTTTCCCAATAGAAAAGCATACATAGGACATGAATAGTTTTCAAAAGAATTGCAAATTCTACATGACCTCATGAGAACACACTCCAAATCACTAATAGAGGAATGCAAATTCAATCAACTTGTAGGTTTCACTTCCCAATATGCAAATTGGCAAAGATTTTCCAAAGATGGGAACTGTCAGTATGTAGGAACTCGGATATACTAATGCACTGTTGATGGATCTTTGAAGTAGGCCAGTCACTCTGTATTTCATTTTGGAATGACATAAGAAAAGTGAGGAAACTCTCTCTTTGATTCAGTGGTCCCACATTTAGGCATATACTCCAAGAAAGTCAAAGACAGAAACAAAGGTTTAATCATATGCTAAAGTATTCATATCAGAATTCTTTCTTGTAGCAAAGAACTAGAAACAAAGAGGTTGTCCACTTACTGGAGAATGGTTGGAATAAAACTAGAGTATATAAATGTAATGGAATATTATTTTGTGGTAAAAAAAATCACAAATACTAGAAATTCAGAGAAACTTGGAAGATTTACATGGACTGATGTAGAATGGAATAAAGAGAACCAAGAGAATATTGCAGCAATGATTGCAACAATGTAAATGGAAAGATGATCAAAACTTGGAGTAATTAAAAGAATGATTAAAGTTTCAGAGAACAGATAATTACACATAATTACAGCAGAAATAGAAAGGACTAATAAGCTATTGTATATACTCTCACGAAAGTTTAATGAATCAGACATTTTGCTTAATTGTTTTCAGTGTTTTGTCTGTAGGGATGGTTCAATCTGGTGAGGGGTGAGTGGGTAATGACTATGATGAAAAGACAAACAGCAGAAATAAATTTTAAAAAAGAATCGAATGAAAAGAGAATGGAAGCATTTTTATAAGTTGCAAAGAACTAAACAAATATAAGACATAAGAATGCAGTATCTGCAAATATTTTAGACTTTTAGGCTCATTCAATTTGTAAAGTACTGAGCAAAATTAACACATCAGCCCACAGAATACGAATGACTGATTTTGTCTTTCACATATGAAGATATCAGGGTTAGGCTGTTCTTGGAAAGTTAAATACTTTCAAATTAATTCATGAGGAATTTTTAGAAAAAAGTTAATTTTTTTTATCTTATTGTTGCTTCCTTTTGTTTTTAAATTAAATGATAGGAATTAAATAGGGGAAGTTGTATTATATATCTCCCTCTGCCCTGCTCTACACAGCAAGCCAGCCCCTGTAATAAAGACTAAAAAGAAATAGAAAAAAAGACAGTTTAGTAAAATTAGTCAACACATTGATTATGCCCAATGGCAAATGTAATATTCCACACTGGTATCTTCTGAACCCTGCATTTTCTCAACTGTTCTTTAGACTGAACTTGGTTATTATAATTGCACAGCATTTAGTGTTGGGAGTTTTTTGTTTGTTTGGGTACTGTTCTTGTTCTTTCTGTTTACATTGGTATACTTATTGTGAATATTATTATCTTGCCTGAGTTTTCTTCACCATGCATGGTTACTATAACTTCCTATTTTACACCAAAGTGCAAGTCCAAGACCAGGACCAAGATCAACTAAAAAAACACCAAGCTTGCTTATCATAATTGTGTGGTGATTGTGACATGACCTTTTGCCAGAATCACTGTATCACAACTTTGATTGGTTTTTGGACCTGGACAGGAAGAAAAAAATATTAAAGAAATCTGGGCAGCTGGAGGTCAGAAGGTGAGGTACGTGGCTGGTGAGGAGATTCTCCAGCTGTTTTAGAGTCTGAGGCTGGACTGCAATCTGTTTCTCTCTCTCCAAGGGGAAAGGCAACTTGGATCTTCATGAGATAGTTCAAGGCCAGCTCGAGTCCAGATGGTTTTTGCAACATGAATTGCTTACCGAAGTGGCTTCCTTTCTTCTTGCTTCCTTTCCTTCTTCATTTTTCTTTCCAGGGTTCTCTTTTCCTCTGGAGTCAGTTACTGCTCATCTTCCTTTTTCTCATCACTTACTGTACTGAGACATTTCTGTATCCACAGGGTCTGGATATCTTGGCTCTCAGTTCCTTCTTTTTCAGGGACTTCTCCTGTGAAAGGGGTTCCTCTATCAACAGGTTTTTTAATTTCCTTTTCTTTTTCTCTGACACTTCTACCCTTTTTTTCTTTTGCACTAGCATCCTTTTCTTCAGGACGATCTGCACATGGGATGCTTACTCTCAGGAACTTCCTGTTCAGTCATTTTAATGAATCCAACATGAAATTGATCTTATCACCCAAATAGATGGTGAACAGAGTAAAAAGCAATCAAATTGATCATTTTATTTTGTAAATTTATGGAAATCAGCTGTGGTGATTGGTTGAGATCAGGATTGTTCTTATAGACAGAACAAGTGTTACTGAAATCACACTCCTATTCCCCCAATTTTTTCCCACTTGTCAGCCATGATGACTGAAGTCCCACTTTTATTAATTTCTTCCTTTTAGATAGAGCCCTGCAATTTTTCCTATTCTTTGGATGCAAAGGAAAACTTTAGGATTCATAATTTTGAAGTCAGTTAAACTCAAAAAGAATTGTAAAGGGAACAGCTCCCACCTTAACCTAGCATTATTTACATCCGCCTTCCAGTCCATGTAGCTACTTTTAAAGAAAAGAAAATCATTGCTTAGAGAGTTACTTATTGAAACATTTTACCCTTCAGTAGTAAGGAATATCCTTTCCTTAAGCTTAAATCTAAATGATTTAGAGAATTAGCACTCCTATAACTAAGGACAGCAGCAGATAAAGTGTATTTATCTACTGACTTACCTCACACAGGCAGAAGATTTTATTTTACCATTTTTTCTTTACTAATCTGACACTTGTATTTTCTTTCTGAGCAAGGTTATCTGAAGCTTTTTTAATCCCAACTCACCCATCTGGGTCAGTAACTTGTGTGGTAAAGTGCCAGGCCGGAGGGCAGGAAGAATCATATCACTGATACAAATCTGGCCTTAGACACTTACTAGCCATGTGACCTTGGGCAAGTCACTGAAACCTGTTTGCCTCAGTTTCTTCATCAGTACACTAATTTAGCACAGGAAATGCCAAAGCACTCTAGTATCTTTGCCAAGAAAACATCAAATGGGGTCACTAAAATTCTGACTTGACTGAACAGCACTCATCATCTCAGCCTACCACCACCTCCAAGTTTTTATGATACCCCTTTCCAGGGAGAAGAAAAGGCAAAAAAGGGAAGGGAACATGAGAAAAGAGGGAGGGAGAAAGAGAACATTTATTTGAAAGTGCTTTATACTTAGTATCCTCTTAGATTCTCTCAATATTACCCAGGAATTTGGTCAGGCAAAAATCATGATCCCTACTTACACAGAAGAGAAGATGAAAGTTCAAAGCATGACTTGTCCAAGAGCATACAAATTTAAGAAGTAAATCTGAAACTCCAACTCAGGTTTTAGGACTTCATAGGAAATGTTTCTTCTACCATGATATGTATGCTTTACGTCTTGGAAGGATGTGCATTTGCCCCAAGCTAGGTCAGTCACTAATGTAATGATCATCTAGAACTTCATTTTTAAAATATTTCCTACTTAATTGTCCAGTGTTGGACCTGGTATCACTAAATCTGGTTTCAAATCCTGCCTCAGACATGCACTGACTATGTTCACATGAACATTCTATTCAATGCCTCAGTTTCATCATCTATAAAGTGAAAATAATAATGTCTATATTTCCTACTTCAAAGGCTTGTATGAAGAAAGTAGTACATGGATGTAAGCTGCTATTAACAGTGATCAAGGTTCTTTTTTCTTTAGATACATGGCTATCTGTATACAAAATGCCAAGCAACAGATCAATTCAAAAGAAAGAGTTCTTTGAAAATAGTTCATGCTCAAATGAAAGTGATATGCAGAATGATTCTCTGATTTTTGGGTCAGCCATAGTCTGTATACTAGGAGGTAATATCACTAAAAACCCAGAAGAACTTGTAGCTTTCCTCTGAAGATATTTTAGCCAGTTCAACCAAAACTTTGTCTGATTTTTTTTTAGTTATGACCTTGCCACTAAACAAGAAGAGATAGCTCCATGAATAACAACAGTGCAACCATCTGTTTAGTATTAGTAAGACAATCCTTTGCCTTTCCCCATCATTTAAATTGGCTAAACGTTTTTTTTTATTATTTTGATTCACTGGTTTTAGGATTAAATAGATACAGTAAAATCAATCCATAACTTTCATGTGTTTGACAAGTGTCAAATTGTGTGGTAATTATGACATGACCTTTTGCCAGAATCACCGTTTCATAACTTTGATTGTTTTTTGGACCTGGACAGGAAGAAAAAATATTAAAGAAATCATCTAATAGTTATCAGGGGATTGAGAAGTCATCCAGGTCAATTCATACTTGAATATAAATCCACTCCATGATATAATTAGCAAATTATCTTTTACTTAAAGAACTCCAGTGCTAGGAAATATATTACCTCCTGAAGAAGACACCTGCCCATTTTGACAGCTCTGCTATTCTTGGATGCTAATTAATAAAAGAAGCATATGTTTTAGCCTTGATTCTTCAATTAAAAAAATAAGAAAACAGCTTTCCATACCTTGTCAAAAGATTTGGGGATATTTTTAATATCCAGGTTGAAGATGTTTCCAACAATTGGAAGAGGAAATGGACCTGGAGGAAGTTTCCAGCTGTTGTAAATCTGCTTCCATACCGAGACAAAGAGTAGGATAACAAGCCAAAGTAGCAAGGCAAGGCTGACACCAAGAACAGCCATTATAGCTTTGGTGTTCTTACTGCTAAGTCAAGATGTAGGGAAGCACCAAGGAAGCTTTTTTATGCAGCATCCTGTGAACAGCGTATGATTAGTTGAACAATAATTAATCTGCTCCAAGTCATGAGTTCTGTTTGCCTTGGCTAACATTTCAAAGTTTGACTCCTTGTGTTTTAGGTCTTCTAATCTAAGTATCAAGGAAAATATTGAGATTAAACATCAGTATTCTGGAATCCGCAAGCATTCTGGCTTGATTTCATGTGGCATCCACGCCAACAAAAGGAATAAAAACAAGTTTTCCCAATACTTATTTCAGAAACCCAAGTGAATCCAGGGGATTAAGTAGAAAGAGCATTCATTCTTCCAATAGTATCCAAGCCAAGGAGTTAAAACGTGGTTAATGTGTCCTTCTTTTGGAACATGTAAAGAAGGCAGAATTTCAATTATGACAGAACTCACGTTCTGGCATCCACTAAAGCATGTGATGCTTTAGCAATTGCAGTTGCTTGGTAATGGAATTACTTGGTGGAAAGCCTTCATCTAGCAGCTAAAAAATCCCCTGTTCAAACTTTCTATGTTCCATTAAAGTGGTAATATATATACACTGACTATAATTAGTGACATTTCAGCTTATCTATCACTGGAAATATTGTCATTGCCTATGAATACTTTTACATCTTCCCCATGTTCTCCCACCCTCCATTAGGTTCCATCCAAGCAAAGGGCCTTGGTACAAAGGAATCAATCTGACATGTGATTTGAAGGACTAGATAGCTGTCCATTGCTAATGAGATAGGATTTGCTTGCTTCAAAATAGACTTGCCTCCTCAAAAGAATCAGTGCTAAATTTTTTCTTCCCCACCCCCAACATCAACTACTGTCAGATGAAAATCAGAGTTTGAAAAGAAGATGTGATTTTACCTCCAACCCTCAAGAGGAATTGAGCATCAGGTTTTAGGAATTCTCACAACCAACAGTGTACTTAAATATGACTGATCTAGACCATGAGTAGAATTGAATTAATGGTATTCATACTTTATTTTTGCTCTCTGCTTCACCTCATCAGTTTCTTTTCTAGTCAGTAGAAGAATGCTAAATCTCAGTCTCACTCTCTCTCTCTTTCTCCCTTTCTCTCTCTCTTTGTCTTTCTTCCTTCATCCCTCCTCCCTCCCTCCTTTTTTCACAGTGCCCCAGAAGAGGTACTACTTTTCCTTCTCATTCCAAATTATTTGTAGAAATGTTTATATGTCTATATCACTATGGATTTAAAAAATTTTCATTTTTAGAAGTAATTTTTGATACTTTTACATATTTATAATGAGAAATATCTATGGGTTACCTAGGTGGTGCAATGAATAGGATGCCAGGCCTGGAGTTAGGAAGACGCGTTTTCCTGAGTTCAAATCTGGCCTCAGACACTTACTAACTGTGTGACTCTGGGCAAGTTGCTCAGTCTGTTTGCCTCAGTTTCCTCATCAATAAAATGAGCTGGAGAAGGAAATTGCCAGTATCTTTACTACAAAAACTCCAAATAAGGTTATGAAAAGTTGGACACACAAGAAACAATGACAACAAAAAGAAATATCCATAAAAATCTATGCACTTGGATTTTTTTTATGAAATATTGTCCACTTTCCATCTTAGAAAAATTCACACTAATTTTGAAAGCTATTAAGCCAACTTCATGTTTCATGGTCCACTTGTTAACGATTTAAAGTGATCTGGACCATGCCCTGAATGCCTTTTGTATCTGTTTTCTGCTGGATGCATTAAAGATACTCACCTATGCTCAATATATCCTGCTTCTTAAACTTCTTTTCATGTACCTAAAGACTACAATAGTTTCCCTCAGCACTGACATCTGTGACAGAGACACATTCCAAAATTATTTTTTATTTTTTCACATTCCAATGTTTTCAATGTTTTTGGGGTCAAGCCATAGCTATGAGTAATGCCAGGCTACCCTAGCCTCCCACACATAGCTCTTCCAAGTTTCAAAAAAAAAGTTCTAGGTTCTAACATGGCAGCACTTGAGGTTATGTGATTTCACCTTATATAACTAGAAATATGGATCCATAAAATCAATAGTATTCCACATTTACAGGTCCCAAAAATTCAGTGATATTGCAGACTTCTCTCTTCACTGGCTTGGAAACAGGATCTAGATTTGCAAATGATGCAGAACAAAACTGCCCCAACTCCATAGTTTTATGCTCGTTCATTCATTCCAGTAGTTTGAGTTTATGTTTTATCACCCTTTTGCCATTAATGCTGGCTCTGGCCATCTAATGGCAGAGCAGAGAATCTACTACTGCTTTTCTGTGTACCTACCACTCATAGTCTCCTGGGTCAGTGGTTTCTTCTTCTTCTAGGGACACAAATTTGATAAACTTGACTTGGTGTCTGCAGTGCTTAGGACTACACCTGACATATAGTAGACACTTAATAACTTTTGTTGACTGACTCTCTATGGGACAACTACTGCCATCTCTTTGGATATATGACTCTTTTATTTTCCAGAGTAATATGACTCAGTAACTTAATCACTGCAATAGGTACAATTTGTAGTTCCACATGGTTTCATTCAGATCCACTTTGTTAGTTCTAGTCTATCTGTGTGTTCTGATCTGGGTCCCCCTGATCTCCTAGTTCTTTAAAAGAGTAACCCTCAGTACTGTAATCAGTGTAAAGTACACAGTTAGTCAATCAACATGGCAGAGGACCCAGACAAACAAGAAACACTTATAAAACAGAAGTAATTTCTTTGATGTCTAAAGTTAGTAGAAAAAGGTACATCTGATTGCTGATTTTGGAATATCCCCAAATTATAAGAGTCTAAGGTTGTATTTATTTTCTTATCAGACTTTCCCCTTATCTTGAAATTATCTAAGTGCCTAAGGTGGCATTTTGTTTGTTTTCTTAATTGATTTTTCTCCTCTCCCTTCAGAAAGCATTACTATTTCAACAAAGTAAAGATGAAAATAAATCTTCTTGATTCAAGTTCAGTGCTCTTTCAGTTGGGCCACCTAGCTGCCTCCCCCCTGTCCCAGGTAGCTACCAGTAATTACCATATCAATTTCATTAAGCAATTATCATCAAGTAGTTTTTACAAGGGGATATTTACTTTGGAGATTTAGCAAGAATAGAAATTACAAATATTTCTGTTCTCTGACATCTGGAGGTACTCCCTCTCTAATGCCATTTTGGTCTCTAGGGAAATAAGCATTGAACTTATGACAGTCTCTAAATTTAATATGTCCTATCAAGTTGACTTCCAAAATGTGACCTATCCACTACTTAAGATTTTGTCTTAGTAACCACTGATGTCAGTCAAGAAAATTGCTCATAATGCAGAACTTCACTTTTCACTGTCAAGCATCTTGAAAATCTCCAACTTTTGGACCTCTGGTGGCTTACTTTTCTGACTTTTTGGAACTCAAATGATCATACCCACCACTAGTCTCCTTCACCAAAGAATAGCAGAGACAAAGGGCACAGTAGAACTATGTATCCATAAGCCATATTGACAGAGCCCGGTTGGGGACTGCTTATGGAGTTTTACCCTCTTCACTCGAATACAATGTTATGAATGAGAACAAACCAGAGAATGAGCCAATAGTAAGTTCAAACAACTTGGTTTTACTAATTAATATTTTCTGAATGCATCCCAATTCTGGCTCCACAGCTAGTCAAGGGTCAAACTCTTCACTGTAAGGTCAGCAGATTTGGACCAGTTCAAGAATGCTAACATAAACCACAAATCATGGAGCAGAACTGTACATACAACTCTTCCTTTCCAGAGGCAGGCTTCCTAGTCTTTTTCAAATGGAATTGCATGACCCTTCTCTATTATACATGTGAAGAACAGTTTGTAGGTTAGAGGGTAGATACTCTGGCTTTTCTCCTACCTTTCTAACCACTGCTACTCTGTCTCCTCTGCTAGTTTATCACTGTTCTCTTGATTCATTAAGGTAGAGAGGCCCTGAACTATTTTTCTCAGCTCTTTTCTCTCTTCTGCCTATTAATAGTGGACACTCCCACTTCTTCAACCATCACCTTCATTGATGACTTTATCTGTTGATGACTCTCAAATTTCTATCTTTGCCCCTGACTTGTCTTCTGAGCTCCAGATCTGTACCTCCAGTTACATATGGGACATCTCTAAGTGGCTATCCAGTGAGTAAGATCATGCTGCTCTTCTCAAAGATCTTTAGTGAATCCCTCTAGCCTCTTAAGTAAGGACCATGAACTATGCCCAAAGGGCTACAAAAATGGGCATACCCCTGGACCCAGAAATGTCCCTTCTAGGGCTGTAGCTCAAAGAGATCATAAAAATGAGAAAAGGTCCTGCATGTACAAAACTATTTATAGCAGCTCTTTTTTGTGGTGACCAAGACTCAAAATCGAGGGAATGCCCATCAATGGGGGAATGGCTGAACAAGTCATGGTATATGAATGTAATGGAATACTACTGTGCTATAAGATGATGATTAATACGTCCTCTCAAGTTGACTTCCAAAATGTGACCTATCCACTACTTAAGACTTTGTTTTAGTTACCACTAATGTCAGTCAAGAAAGTTGCTCATAATGCAGAACTTCACTTTAAGTTCAGTGCTCTTTCCGTTGGGCCACCGAGCTGCCTCCCCCCTGTCCCAAGTAGCTACCAGTAATTACCATATCAGTTCCATTAAGCAATTATCATCAAGTAGTTTGATGGAGGACTTTAGAAAAACCTGGAAAGACATATATGAACTGATCTGAATGAAATGAGGAGACCCACGAGAACATTATACACAGAAATAGCTGCAAAGCATGAGGATTGTTTCTGACAGACTTACACTTTGACAGCAATGCAGGGACCTAAAACATTCCCATAGGACTTGATGCAAAATGTCATCCACATCCAGAGAGGGACTATGGATTTGGAATGCAAAATGAAACAGACTATTTTCTGTTTTGTTATGTTTCGGTTTGGTTTGATTTTTCTCCAATTTCTCCCATTCATTGTAATTCTTTTATGCAACATGACTAATGTGAAAATATGTTTAATAAGAATATATGTGTAGAAATCATATAAGATTACATACCATATCAAGAGGGAGGGGGATGAAGGAGAGAAAATTTAAAATTTATGGAAGTGATTGTTGAAAACTGAAAGCAAATTAATTTAATCTAAAAAATCACCAAAAAGTTAGGTAAAGATCTTGTTGTTTTGCATAGGATTGAAATCCATCAACAAAATTATAGCACCCTATCTTTCCATATTTTTCCATAACACTTTTTTTCCCAGACAATCTCTATTCTGGCCTCAAATTCAACTAGATGCTGCACAGAAGAGAGTGCTGGATCCAGAGACAAGAAGATCTAAGTAAAAATCCATCACCACACACTTACAGGCTATGAGAATGCAGGAAAAGTCATTTTACCTCTGACTCCATTTTCTTCAACGACTTTGTAGGTTGTTATGAGGATTGAAAGAGATAGTTTTATAAAAAATGCTTAGTGTGATGTCTGGCACATAATTATAGGCACTCAATAAATATTTGTTTTTCCCTCCCTTCTGCTGCATATTCTTAATAATTTCCTGACTTTTTGTCCTTGCTTACACTATTTCTATATGTGGAATATTGCCCTCTCCCATGATCTACCTTTCTTTCCAAGTGTTAGATTTTTGTCCATCCTTTAAAGCATAATTTTTATAGATTTCCTTCGGACAGTCTTCCATATACCCCTAGCACAAAATGACAACCATGAACTTCATATGATATTTTACTTATACCCCTCTTATGACCTTAATGTGTCATTTTGTGTTATAGCATTTTATCTATATCATATTCAATTAAAAAAAATCTGTTATCTACCAGATATATGCATAAAAGGTATATGTATATTAAAGGTCTGAAAATATGGAAATCAAAATAGTCCTTGGCCTAAAAAAGCTTATAATCAAACAGAGTTGAATATAATATGTACACAAGATATAAAGGGCATTAGGGCAAAGAAAACAAACCTTTAATAAGCACCTACTAAAGAAAAGCTTGATGTTAAGCATTTTATGTAGATTGTCATATGATGCTCATAGCAAGCCTGGTGTTATCGTAAACCTCATTTTATAGTTGAAGAAACTGAGGCAGGCAAAAGTTAAGTAACTTGCCCAAGGTCACACAGTTAGTAGGTGTCTGGACCCAGACTTGAATTCAGGTCTTCCTGATGCTGGGTCCACCACTCTATCCATCACACCAACCAGCTGTTCTGAAAGTAGAAATAATAGAAATCCTACAAAGTAGAAGAAGATGCCCAGGGAATGTACTTTTAGAAACGTAGAAGAGAAAAATGATGTGGGGATGTGGATCAGGTAATTTATGGAGGATGTAGGACTTGAGATAATACGATCTTATTAATCTTTAAACTCCATTATGGCTGGATCTACATTTTATTTAAATTTTCTCCAGCTCTGAGAGCACTTTTCTGCACCAAGTAGGGACTTAATAAATGCTAAGGAGTACAATTAGACTTATTTGATAACGGAAAAACAATGTCCCAGAAAAGGAGAGCTAGTTGGGACTTTGGACATCCTCTGAATTTGTTTCCAGCATAGGATTTAGAGCTTGAAAAAGTCACTTGACCAGAAACAATGCTGATCACTTGTTTTTTTCTTCCAATCCTATTTAATCTTTCACACACCATTCTGAAAGTTCCAAAATATGGAACAGATAGCAAGTAATTACCAGCAATCCATAAGAGAAGACAACACAGCCTGGGTGAAAGCATTACAAGTTAGTGCTGAAATCTTTATTTCTTAGAAGCTTCACTTAGCATCTCTACTTTAGCAGCCTCTATGTGTGTGGAATAGTAAGTAAAGAGAGTTTATAAGTTTTCAGCTGGGTTCCTATGTATAATATAGAGTCAGGGAACTACAGTGACTTTGTTCCAACACCTCTCTCTTACCATCATAAGAAAAAAACAAAGGATAATTCTTTTGTTATAATAGATTTTATTGGTATATTTTGTTTTGCATCACCATGTATATCTCTCTACCTCCCAGAGAATCATCTCTCCTTGAAAACTTTTTAGAAAGAAAAAAGAGGAAGAAAAAATTAGCTCGACCAATGAATACATATAAAAATCTTCCATTATATGCAATTTTCTGTACCCCTGGATGGTCCAACCCTTCCCCTACTTCTGCAAAGAAGTAGATGATTTGTCTTCTCATATAGATTCTTGGGTAGCAAACTGATTTGTAATTTCACAAAATTCCTTTTTGATTATTTTGTGGATATTTATTTTTCCATTAACATTTGTTGCTGTCAATGTTTATATTGTTTTCTTGACTCTATGTGCTTCATTCTACCTCAGTTCATACAAATCTTCCCATCCTCTATATTTATCTCTTATTCATCATGTCTTACAGCAATAATATTCCATTATATTAATTTGTTTAAGTTAGTGCATAATATTTGATCTTTGCAGGATTTTGGTATCCCCCAAAATTCTTGCTGTAAATATTTTTTGCATATAAGAAACTTTTCATTTTTGTTAGTAATTTTCTTGGAGTAAATGATCAATAATAGAATCTTTGCCACTTGTTAGGGGTGGAGCCAAGATGGTGAAGTAAAAGCAGGGACTTCCTTGAGCTCATCCCCCAAACCTCTGCAAATACTTGTAAAAAAATGACTCTAAACATATTCTTGAGCTGCAGAACCCAAAAAATGACAGAGTGAAAAAGACAAATAAAAGGTTTCACAATGAAGGGGAAGAGGGAGGAGGTGAGAGCAAATGAGTAAATCTTAACTCTGATTGGATTTGGCTTAAGGTGGGAATAACATACACACTCAATTAGATATTTTACCCTACAGGAAAGTAGGGGGAAAGGGGATAAGGTGGGGCATGATAGAAAGGATGGCAGATTGTGGAAAGGGATAGTCAGAAGCAAACACTTTTGAAAAGGGACAGTGTCAAAGGCGAAAATAGAATAAGTAGGTGGGGAGCAGGATAGGATGAAGGGAAATATAGTTGGTCTTTTACAGCATGACTATTATGGAAGTGTTTTACACAACTACATATGGATGACCTATATTGAATGACTTGCCTTCTCAATGAAGGTGGGTGGAGAGGGAAAAACAAAGAGAATTTTGAACTCAAAGTTTGAAAAACAAATGTTAAAAATTGTTTTTACATGCAAATGGGCGATAAGATATATAGCAATGGGGTATAGAAATTTATATTTGTAAAGGAAGCACTCCAACATACACAGGAGGGCCTGCTGTACTGGTTCTTTGATGTGCTTTTCTAAAAGTAAAAGCAACGTTTGAGGGGGTTAACAATCACGTTAATCAAGCACATATATCATTCACTTAGTTCAGGGGAAAAAGTAGCGCCCTGAACTTCAGAGAGACTAATAGACAGGGTTGTCAACTATCTGACTGTAGGCAATACATACATTACAGATAAACAGACAGATCCAACTATTTGACCATTACATAGATACCTAGTTACTGGACAGAGAAGCACCAACATGTGGGTTTTAAAAGCCAGGGGCCTCATTAGCTTCCACCCAATCTCCTTTGACCAGGCAAACACTTTCAAAGAGTAAGCCCAGAAATAAAACCTCACCTCAGAGTATTTATATGCTTTTCAGAGCCAGAGGGCATCACCACCTTTGAGAACCAATGTCTCATAAAAAATTAACAAGAGGTGTGGGCCTAATCAAGCTTCTTTTAATGGATGGGGAAGATCTTTAACTCTCATTAGTATTACAATGCCCTATAAGAAAATAAGGGGAAGAGGAAAAAGGGGATAAAAGGTGGATGATAAAAGGAAGGGCAGCTCTGGGGAAGTGTTAATCAGAAAGTATGCCATATGGGGGGTGAGGAGAGATGGGGAGAAAATCTGGAATTCAAAATAAATAAATTAAAAAACAATGAAAAAGAATTTCTCCTTTATTGGATATGAGCTTTTAATCACTTTATCTCAATTACTCTAAATTTGGTTTTAGAGTGTTTGTACTCACTGACTGCTCCACAAACCATGCATTAGTGTTCCAGTCTTTCCTCAACTCTTCCAACACTGATTGTTCTCATCTTTTGCCTTCTTTGGTAGTTTTGTGGCTATGAGGTCAAATCTCATAGTTGTAGTGATTTGCATTACTGTTATTATTAACACTCTTCATATGGTTGCTAATGGTTTGCAACTCTACCTATACATATCCTTTGACATTTTAATTGAGGAATGATTTTTGATTCTGTTAGTTGTCTCTAATATGTTGGGTACCAAACTCTGATTAGATATAATTATTATAAATGTTTTTCCCTAAGTGGAAAGCATTTTTTATCTTGTTTTGAATGTGTTGGGGGGGGCTTGTTTGCACAACAGCTTTTCAATGTGAAATTGAGGCAGCTAGGTGGTACAGTGGATAGGATACTGGGGCTGGAGTTAAGAAAACCTGGGATCAAATCTAGCCTCAGATGCCTACTAGTTGTGTGACCCTGGACAAGTGTCATAAATTCTGTGTGCCTCAGTTTCCTCACCTGTAAAATGGAGATAATAATAGTACCTATATTCCAGGATTGTCATGAGGATTAAGGAGATAATATTTGTAAAGCACATGGCACAGTATCTGGAACATAAGAAAGACTTAATAAAGTTTATTTTCTTCCTTCTTATAATCAAGTTAAGTACTTTATCTCTTGTAATTACCTCTAGTCTTGTTTAGTTAAGAATACATCTCCTACCCATAGCTGTTAGAGGTGTCTTGTCAGAGACAGACAGATAGATAGATAGATAGATAGATAAACAGATACATACATACATACATACATACATACATATACGTAGGTAGATAGATGGATAAATAGATTATATGTGTGTGTATGTGTGTGTGTGTGTGTGGG
The DNA here is from genome assembly GCA_023548195.1 of Bettongia penicillata ogilbyi. NCBI lineage: Eukaryota > Metazoa > Chordata > Mammalia > Diprotodontia > Potoroidae > Bettongia > Bettongia penicillata. The sequence continues at coordinate 167,765 of JAJHZJ010000582.1, forward strand.
TGTGTGTGTGTGTATGTGCATCCTTTAACACTCAGATTACACATACATTTTTAACTTATTGTGGAATCTGGTATAACATGTTAGTCTAAGCCTAATTTTTGCCAGAATGTTTTCTAGTTTTTACAGAAGCTTCTGTTAAATAGAGAAATCTTGCCTTGGTAGTTTGTTCATTTTTTATGAAAAATCATGTATCAATCAAATTCCATTATGTCTAATTACCCCCTTTCTATTCTTTGATGTACTTTTCTATTTTTTAAGCAGTATAAAATATTCTTAATGGTGATTGGTTTATAATATAGGTTGAGGCATGGAAATGTTCCTCCTCTTTCATTCCTACTATTTTTCATCATCTTCCTTGATAGTCTAGATATTTTGTCTCTCAAATGAATTTAGTTATTGTATTATTGCTCCCTATAAAGTATTTCTTTGGTAGTTTGATTGGTAGAGCATTAAGATTCTAAATTAAGTTTCCTGGTATTGTAATTTTTCTTACATTGACAAGCCCTGCCAGGGACATTGAATCTTCCTCCAACTGTTTAAGACATCTGCTGTTTTTTTTTTTATTTTTGCAAATAAATCTATATAAGCATGGTGTGATTTGGTAAATTTCCCCACCCCAAAACCCATGCTATATATTTTGTAATAATTTTGAATGGAATTTTCCTTTTTAATATTACCTTTTATATGTTGTTATTATAAAGAAAGTGATTGATTTTTGTGAGTGTATGTTGCTGCCTGCAAATTTGCTGAAACTTTTTATTTTCTGAGTTATCTTCTGTTTTAACTTTCAAACAACATTTTATTTTCCCCAATACATATTAAAACATTTAAAAATATTTTTTAAAAAAAGTTTTCTGTTTCAAATTCTATTCCACTACCTTCTTCCTGAAGTGGTAAGCAATCCAATTTAGGTTATATATGTGCATTCATGTAAAACATTTACTATTGGTCATTTTAAACAAGAAGAGAAAGAAAGAAACAGAGAAGAAAAGAAAGAGAGGGAGGAAAGGAATTCACTAAATAAGTAAACAGATATATTATACCTAACAAACAAAAATCAACACTAAATCCCTATCAACCAAGTGCCATATAATCTAAATTTATTAAGGAAAAATAACTGAATTTCAGATAACAGAGTAGGAGGCTTTAATATTCCTTTCTCAGAATAGAATCATTCTAAAGGAAAGAACAATAAAAAGAAAAATGGATAACTAAAAGGTATCCAAGAATTGCAAAACTAAAAGATGTATGAATTTTCTGAAAAGTGAACATTAAAAAATAGATATCATTTGGGATAACACAGTAACTTTATAAAAGTAGGTCATGCACTCAGGTCAAGAGAAATTATAAATAAATAGGCACAAGGAGAAATACTGACCTAACCTTTGGGAAAACTGTAATACAACCACCAATAATAATTAATGAAGGGAGCATGAATGTAATAATTAAAAAACCCAACCATATATGGATACAATGATATCTTGAATGTTTATCAAACAACAAATCACAAACAATAACTGGATCATATGATTATAGGACCATGGAATTGGAGCTCAAAAGGTCATTGGAAACTATGGAGTCCAACATTCCCATTACACAGATGAAGAAACTGAGACACAGAGGTCATACGGTTTTGATGGAGTACAAGCCCAAGTGGAGACCTTTGTCCCTTACACTGGGAGGTTTCAGGTCCCATTTGTTAGAAGGGCTCTGGAAAGCCTGACCTTGGCAGGGCTTTTTGGATTCCCCTTACTTGATTTAGCATTCTTTTGATAATCCTCCCTTTGATACTGGTTGCTTACTTAGGATTCTTTTGAGGTCCAAGTCACCCAGCCAGGACTGTGAATTGTCTGGACTATCAACAGCCACTCCCACCAGAATCCTCCTTGGGTTTGATCTTCCCCCCCTATCCAGACCATCCCTGGGACTTGAGACTGCTTGGCAACACCTGGATTCTTCTCTCAGTCTTTTTCTGTATTTAAGTTCCATCTCTCTGCCATGAAGGCCCCCAGATTCAGTCCAGCTCAGACTCTGTCTAGCTGAGATGCTATCTGACTTGCTTGTGAATACAATGCTTAGACTCCTTAAGAGTCAACCCAGTATGAAGAATCTTTAATAAACTTTGTTTTTCCTTGGCTTTAAGAAGGCTTACATCAAATTCATTCAAGCAGGACCCTACATGTCAGTATTTTAAGGTACATCACCCCAAACCTCAACAGTTTCTCCAAGGTCACACAGTTCGTGAGGGTCAAAGTCTCACTGTACCCAGATTTAGTGCCTACATAGTTAAAAACTCAGGTGATAAGACTATATTAAAATCTCTGAAATTTATCTAAAGTGATCGTCTAAGGATGTTCTTGATAACATATATTATCAAAATAGAAAAAGAGAACATTAATACATTAAATATGAAATTTAAGAATTAGAAAACAAGTAAATAAATAAATGACAAATGAGTGTAAATGAGGAAGTCTTAAAAACTAGAGGAGAAAAAAAGAATTAAATTAAAAAACTAATTTAACTGAAAACCTAAAACTTATTTAATTACTAAAAAAATAAATTAACTTTAAATAAGCCAGATTGAAGAAGAGGGAAAATTCAATATACTTTAAAAAATGAATATGATAAAATCACAACAGAAGTCAAATTTAAAAAGTATATACTTAATTTTTAAAATGGTAATAATAGAAGGAGGATTCTGGAAAGATGACTGGGTCAGAAAATTCCAACCTCTCTAGATTTTCCCCCACAAAAGAGTCAAAATTGTGCCTTGGGGCAAACAAAGTGTGGGTGAAGATAAATAAGAGTGGAGGCCAACCAGATTCTTCCTGGGACAGTTTGAGAAGATTAGAAGAAAAATCTCAGGATGAAGTTTGGTCCCTGGTGAATAGTAAACACCTCCAGGTTAGGTTCCTTTTATCAACAAGAGACAAGCCCTGGGGTTAGTTGGTTTGGGAGACTGCCTCAGGCCCCAGCCACTGAAACTTTTACCCCTGGATAATGAGGGGAGTTGAGTATTTAAGCCTGAGAACCTCTACTGATAAGAAACACCCGTCCCAGCTGTGCTGTGAAGCAACAGGGATAAGAAGGATCCAGTACATGCCTGGTGAATGCAGAAGCATTCAGGGGCCTGAATGCCCCTGACTGTGGGCACTTACAGGAGATAGGAAATTTGGTTTTGGTTCCAGGCTAGAGGGGTAAGCTGAAGATCTGGGGCAAGAGGTACCATTTCCTATATCCCAGGGCTAGAGGTGATTACAAAAATTGAGCTATTACCACACGCACACAGACACACACACACGCGCACACACACACACATACAAAAAACCCCAAGCTATTATGGAAATAGAGATGACCAGGGTTCATCTTCACAGTAGATTATTGAAGTACAGGAACTCTCAAAGAGTAATGTCAAATGGTTACTTGCCCAAAAAGAATTCCTAGAAGAACTTTAAAAAAAAAAATTTAAAAATCAAATGACAAAGATGGAGGAAAAACTAAAAAAAAAAAAAATAATAATCCAAGAAAAACAAGAAGGTTATGAAAAGATAGTAAACCAATTAGAAAAGGACATCCAGAATCTTAAGGAAGAAAATGTCACCTTGAAAATTAGAATTGGGTAAAGTGAGGTCAGTGAAATTATAAGAAATCAAGAAATAATTAACCAAAATATGACTAATGAAAAAATAGAAAAGAAAGTGAAACATCTTATGAGAAAAACAATAGATTTAGAGAATAGATCAAAAAGAGAAAATATAAAAATAATCAGACTAGCTGAAAGTGATGATAAAAAAAAGAATCTTGATACAAAAAAACAAGAAATAATTAAAGAAAATTGTCCTGAAGCATTAGAACAAGGGGGAAAGTAGAAATAGGAAAAATCCATCTATCATCACTTAAAAGAGATCCTATGAGGAAAACTCATAGGAATATCATAGTCAAATTCCAAAACCTCTAGCTCAAGGATAAAATATTAAAAGCATTAAGATTAAAATAAGTCAAATTTATTGCTGCCACAATTAGATTCCCACAAAACATAAAAGCAGATATATTAAAGGATCACAGGTCTTGGAACATAATGTGTAAAAAAGCAATAGAGCTGGGATTCCCATCAAAAATATGATATGCTATAAGACTAAGTATTATGCTTATTAATAATTGGGTAACTCACAAGTAAGATTGAGGAAATCCTGAGTAGGATACGAATTTAAAAAGTAAAACCATTTTGGAACAGCTAAAAAGAATAATTATTTTATACAAATGAGATGGAAGAGGAAGAATTGATACAGAGGAATTAGATGGGGAAAGAGGGCTGATAGTTCTGGTAATCTACCTTCATCAGGAATGGGTTTAAGAGGGAACATACATATTTAGAAGAGTATATAAGTCTTCTAAATTCAGAAGAAATAAAATGGTAGGGAAATAGGGAGGGGGAGAGGACAAGGTAGAGATCTTTGGAGGGAATAGGTAAAAGGGTTATATAGAAGGGTGTTTAGATTTATGGGAGTGGGAGGATAGGGATCCTTGGAGGGGCTAGGCAAGTAATAGGAGGACAAGGTAGTGGATAGAAGTAAAATAGAAGAGGCAGGAGGGATAGAGAAACAAGAGATATGCACAAACATAAAAACAAAGATCAGGAGTACAACATGTTTAGAAAAAGTATATGTCTATATATGTATGTATCCATGTATATGTGTATGTATATATCTATGGCTATAGAGAAACATGTCTAAATTTTTTGTAGCCTTCTGGGTGTGGGGTTAGGGGGAAAAGAACAAAATAAAAAAATGCATTGCAGAGAACAAGAGAACTCACAAGGAAGCAAAAAAAAGATGGACAATCTTCAACACAATAAATATTACTTATCATATAGTCTTTCTTGAAATGCAAATTTGTTGTTATATAACTTGAATCCTTTCTTATGTTCTACTATGCATCTTTCATGCTTTTTTTTCTTTTTAACTTTATATTTAAGTGGCAATATTTGTTTATGATATGCTTTTGATTCTTCAAAGTATATTTGTATTCTGGTGTCAGAATGTAAAATAAAATAAAATAAAATATATATGTGTGTGTATGTATATATATATATATACATATATATATATATTAAAGAAACTTCTGAGATTCAAAAAAATCTACAAAAAATATGAAATTCTAAATCAACATATTACATTGTATAGATTTTAAATTATCTGATTTTAGAAAAAAAATTGGGTGAAGCCAAGATGGTGAAGAAAAGTCAGGAAGTTGCCTGAGCTCTCCCCAATTTCCCTTGGAAACAACATTAAATCAAGCCTTCCAACAGATTCTCAAGCTACAGAATCTACACAAAGATGGAGAGAAACAATTTTCCACCTTAGAAGGATTTTAGGAAATTTCTGTCTATCTTGGGTAAAAAGGGGAGCACAGTCCAGCACAGATGGTATCTGGGCAAGCATGAGGGAGGCTCTTAGCCACAGCATAGATCCAAGTCAAGACCCCTCCATCCTGGCTCAGGAGGCCTGTAGCACAGGACGCCAACTGTGAGGCTTCCAGTACCAGTGCAGAAGGTTAACTGTCAGTCACAAAACCCTGGCACAACAGGTATAACTAAGCCAGGCCACCCCAGCTCAGTGGATAAGCTGTTAGTACATGAGACTCTAGTGCAGAAAGCCAATGACCAACACAAGAAGTTTGGCACAGTACTTCCTCTTCCACAGGAGCAGAGCTCAACTTTAAAAGTCATGAAAAAGACTAAAAAAATGAGCAAAAATGCAACAACAGAAAAAAAAGGCCCTGAACATAAAAAGCTACTACAGGGAAGATGAAAACACAACTCAAAAGAGGGCAACACTGTCAAAATACCTACCCACAAACCCTCAAAGTTCTCAAGCCCAAAGTACCTTCTTGGAAGAGTTCAAGAAGGATTTTAAAAATAAGAGGGCCAGAATAAAAATTGGGAAAAGAAATGAGAGGTATTCAAGACAGAGTCAACAACTTGGTGAAGGAAGGACAAAAATTGACCAAAGAAAGTAATTTCTTAAAAATACAATTGGGAAAATGGAAAAAGAAAAAAAAACATCAAATGGAGAGAATAACTCCTTGAGAAGTAGAACTAACCAAATACAAAAGGTGGGACAAAAGCTAACTGAAGAAAATAATTTCTAAAAAATAGAATTGGGCAAATGGAAGCTAATGACTCTATGAAACATCAAGAATCAGTCAAACTACATTTTTCACTTCTGGGAGCAAAGATGGCAGAGTAAATAGCAAATCACTATAGCTCTTCCATATTTAACTCCACCAAACCAACCATAAAATAGTGTCCCAGAGCAAATACTGGAACAATGGAGGTAGTGAAAAGACAAGATAGAGTGGTCTTTTATCCCAAGAGACTTGGAGGATCACCAAGAAAATTCTGTCCTACTTGGGTAAAAGGGGAGTGCTATCCAGAATGAGAAGCATCCTAGAAAGCCAGCAACAAGCCCTACATCAGCAAAACAGTGGTAGATCCTGATGCCTAGCATGATGGAGCAAGTAAATGCCAGCACCAGGCCCTCCCATGTGATTTAGCATAGCCAGGGGAACTGGTGGACTCCAGTTCCAAGAACTACCACGTTTTTCTGTTTAGTCCCAGGTGTAAAGGCATATATGGTAGTGGCTGGACCTCCACGTGCTCTGGCACAGCCCCAGATGAGCAGATGTCCTGCAGTGGCCTGAACTCCATGTGCTTCAGCACATCTCTTGGCAAGCAGGCATCCCCTGGCTGTCAGAATTCCTCATGATTAAGCACAATTCTGGGCAGCAGACATCCTCCAGTGACTGGAAGTCCATGTGCTTCAGCATTGTCCTGGGTAAGCATTTTACAGTGGCTGGACCTCAACATGTTTCAGTGCAGCTCCAGGGAAATGTAGAAAAATCTCACCAGTCCTCTCAACATCCCAGACACCACTACTAGGACCTCAACTCAGCCCCAGGTAATCTGCCAGATCCCCACAACCTACAGCAGTGTCAGGAAGCTCCCATCCCACAGCCTCAAGACAACACCAGGCACAAAGGTCACCCATGGGCTTCAGAGCAACATCAGTGCAACACCAAGTAAAGGGCCAAGGTCTGTAGCCACTGCACAAAAAGCTGGAGACAAAGCCACATCTATCCAAGGAGCAGAGAATAAATTTAAAAGAAGGGAAAAAGGCCAGAAAAAAAAAAAAAGATGAACAAAAGCCAACAAAGAATCTGACCATAGAAAGTTATTATAGTAACAGAAAACCAAAACATAAACTCGGAACAGGACACTATTAAAAAACCTATAGGCAAAACTCCAAAGAAAAATGGGAAATGATCCCAAGCCTAGAAAGGACTCATGTAAGAGCTCAAAAAGGAGCTTAAAAGTGTATGAGAAAAAAAATTAAAAGTAGGGAAAGAAATGAGAGTGATGCAAGAGAATTATGAAAAAAAATCAGCAACTTAGAAAACTGCTTAAAAAGTAGAGTTGACCAAATGGAAAAAGAGATACAAAAATCCAATGAACAGCTAAAATTGTCCACATGGAAAACAAAATACAAAGGCTAATTGAGAAAAACAAGACCTTAAAAGTTAGAATGGGGTGCAGGGTGTGATGCCAAAATGGACTCAGCTGAACTCCTCCACAAACATCTGTAAATACATTTAAAAATGATTCTAGTCACATTCCAGAACAGCAGAATCCACAAAAAGATGGAGTGAAACTTCCAGCCCAAGACACCTTGGAAAGTAGACAGGAATTGTCTGTTGTGCCAGGGCAGGAGAAGAGCATGGTCCAGCACCACCACAGACCAGGCCCTGCCAAACTGAGAGCAGGCCTTGGGGTGATTGAATCAGGGGTAACTGTGGTGGTTTCCAGACCTGTAGGCCTACAGATGGCAGAGAAAACTTAGAGGGTCAAGCACTAAAAGTCTGTCACACTTGGGTGAGAGTGGACCACAGTCCAGTGCAGGCTCAGCATAGTTCCAGCCATAGCAAACCAGGAGCAGTTCTTGGGAGTGACTAAATCAGCTGCAACAGTGGCTGCCTCAGCTTTCAGCCCATAGATGGTAAAAGGGGCTGAACAACTGGTCAGAAGGAGATTACAGGGGTCTTTTTGGTAGTATTGAGACAGGAATCTGTTACTTTGCCCATACTTGGTTCCACTCAGATGGGTGGCAATGCCAGGGCAAGGTAGAGCACTAGCAAAACAGAGCTTGTGACCACAGTGTAGTGGGGGACCCTTCTCACAATTCCAGGGCAGGAAATCATACTTGTGGTCACTGACATACCAGAGCATAGGCCAGAAAAGGAGTAATCAACTCTCCTTAGATCATTCCACCTGGAAAAAAAATGAAACTTAGAGGTCCTTATAAATATCTCTGAAAACAGATACATAGAACCCCTGAAGGTTGGGACAGTGCATCCTCCACACTGGAAGCAGAGTCCTACTTTATCAAAGAGTTAAAAATCATGTAATAGAGTAGAACAATAAGTAAACAATGGATAAAACACTATGACCATAGAAGGTTGCTGTCATGTTAAGGAAGATCAAAACACACAACAAAGTCAACATTCCTACATCCAAAGCCTCCAAGAAAAATTTGAATTGGTCTTGGGCCATGGAAGAACTCAAACAGGATTTTGAAAATCTAGTAGGAGGGGTGGAGGAAAAACTTGGAAGAGAGGAGAGAGGATTAAAGAAAAGTCATGAGAAATGAGTCAGCAACTTGGTAGAGGAGACACACACACAAAAATACCAAAGAAAATCTGTTTTCGTCCTTCATTTTCGAAGAAGATCATGACATCAGAGAAATAATGACATGATTTCCACTTGATTTTGTTTTGAGTGAGGGAGGGCTGTGGAAGGTCACCAACCTCACTTTCTCTTCCTGAGCCATCTGGGTCCTGTGACCAGATATTCATCAGAATGGCTGGAGATGTCCTAGGATTCAATGGGAGACCTTGGCCTTTTTAGGCTAGCCTTTTCATATACTCACCTAGATGGAGGCAACACCCATTGAGTGAATAAACCTCTTTGAAAAGTAGTCAGAGAATGGCCCTTTTAATGAAAAAAAGAAAAAAATAACTAAATCAACAAAACCTGTAGCTATTGATAATCACTCTAAGCCAGTCATTAAATGGAGCTTGGACAGGGACCTATTGTTATCCAGCCCATGGGCTTCATGGTTCATGAAGGTTTTGGGAATGAGATGGAAGAAAGGAAGGGAGGCAGAGAGGAAGGGTAGGAAGGAAGGAAGGAAGGAAGGAAGGAAGGAAGGAAGGAAGGAAGGAAGGAAGGAAGGAAGGAAGGAAGGAAAGAAGGAAGGAAGGAAGGGCATCTAGCTAGTAAACCCCAAAGCCCCAAAGAAAGTATAGAGGGAGATAGATGGGAAAAAATAACACTTTAATAAAGAAACTGGTTCAAATAGTAAAGCAGGTATGAAGAGTTAATGAGGAGGGGAATGCTTTGAAAGGCAGAACTGGCCAAATGTAAAAGGAGGCCCAAAAGCTCACTGAAGAAAATTATTTCTTAAAAATCAGAGTTGAGAGAATGGAAGCTAATGACTTTATGAGAAGTCAAGAAACAGTAAAACAGCAACAAAGAATGAAAAAAATGGAAGAAAATGTGAGATATCTCATTGACAAAACTGTTGGGGCAGAGCAACGTTGGCAGAATAAAAGCAGGGATTTAATTGAGCTCTCCATCAAACCCCTCCAAATACCTGTAAAAAATGACTCCATACAATTTATGGAACTAAAGAAAACACAGAATGATGGAGTGAAGCAAATTTCTAGCCCAAGACATCCTGGAAGGTCAACAGTAGCATTTTTTGCACCAAACTGGGAGCAGAGCATAGTCCAGTGTGGGCTTCAGCAACACAGATGGAACCTCAGCAGGCCTTGGGGGATGGAATCGCTTACAGCTGAAGTGGTTTCCAGATTTATTGACCCCCAAATGACAATAACAACTTGGAAGGTCAGTGGAAAAGGCTTGTTGGACCTGTGTGAGAGAGTAGTGCCAGCCCCAGGGTGGTGGAGGGGGTGGCAGAGCCCATCCTGGTGGCAGCAGAAACCTTAGCCATTTTTGGACCTCTAAGACCCTGGATTATGAGGGAATCCAGTGGCTGCCCAGAGGAGGGTTACAGAGAACTCTTTGCTGGTGCTGAGGTGGGATTTTCTTGCTTGCCCATGCTTGAATCTCGGTAGCAGTCCTAGATGTCAGTCCTGGGGTGAGGAGGAGTTCTAGTGTGGTGAGGCTTACACAGTAGAGGCGGACCCTCCTCACAGTTCCTGGGCAGAAAAAAATGCATATGATCACTCACAGATCAGAGCACAGCCCAAGAGAGGAGCAAACACCTCTCATTTGATCATAGACCCTTGGAAGAGATGAAAATTTGCAGATTCCTAGAAGTATTTCTGAAAACAGCTACATAAAACCACTGAAGCTTGGGACAGTACACCCCACCCCACTTACACTGAAATCAGAGAACTATCTTGACAAAAAGCCCCAAGGTCAAGTAATTGACTGGGAAAATGAGTAAACACCAGAAAAAATCCGACTATATATGTAACAAGGATCGTGATTTTCAGGCACACCGATAAATTTTAAATTCTCTCTCCCAAATCTATTTTCCAGGTTAGTTTTTTTTTTCAGTGAGATATTTCACATTGACTTCTATTTTTTTCATTCTTTTGGTTTTAGTTTATAGTTCCTTGCTTTCTCATAAAGTCATTAGCTTCTATCTGCTCTATTCTAATTTTTAAAGAACTATTTTCTTCAGTGAATTTTTGAACGTTCTTTTCCATTTGGCTCATTTTGCTTTTTAAGTATTCTTCTCCACTTTGACTTTTTGGACCTCTTTTGCCATGTGTTTAGTTGAATTTTAAAGGTGTTATTTTCTTCAGCACTTTTTGGTTCTCTTTTACATGCTATTGACTTGCTTTTCGTGATTTTCTTGCATCATTCTCCTTTCTCTTCCCAATTTTTCCTCCACCTCTCTTACTTGATTTTTAAAATCCTTTTTGAACTCTTTCATGGCCTGAGACCATTGCATATATTTTTTTGGAGGTTTTGAATGCAGAAGCCTTGGTTTTGATGTCTTCCTCTGATGGTATGTTTTGTTCTTCCTCCCCCAAAAGGATGGGAAAAAATACCTTTTTACCAAGAAAGTAATCTTCTATAGTCATTTTTTTCTTTGTTGGGCATTTTTCCCAGCCAGACAGGATTTTTGAGTCCTTTATCAAGTGGAGGGTATACTCTAGGACCTATAAGTTCTCAGCTCCTCCAAAGTGACACAATTACTCCTCTCCTGGCCTGTGCTCTGCTCTGCAAACAACTGCAAGCACTTTTTTCTACCCAAGATCTGAGAGTAGGATTCATCATGACAGTGCTCCTCCTCCCCCCAGGACTGCCAGTCAGAACTGAGACCCAGGTTGGCTGCTCAATTCCCTCATGGTCTTTGAGTGGAGGGCTCCAAAAGTGGAGGCTGCTTCTGTGGTGGCTGCTGCTGCTCTGGGGCCAGGGCTGCAACTGGTCCATGCTCCCCTCTCACCCAGGTGAAAGAGATTTCTCACTGACATTTGAAGTTATCTCTAGTATTTGTGGGTTGAGAAATCGTGGAATATCAGTAGCTACCCATGATTCCATGCCCTGAAGTCTTCTCCATTCCTGTCCATGCTGCATGGCCAACGCTGGGCTGCACTTCACTCTGAGCCTGGTGTGATAGACCTTTCTTGCTGACCTACTACAGTTGTCATGGGCTGGAAATCTCTTTCATCCTATCATTTTGTGGTTTATGCTGCTCTAGAATTTGTTTAGAGTCATTTTTTACAATTATTTTATGCAGTATGTGAGGCAGAGCTCAAGCAGGTTCATCTTTCTACTTTGCCATCTTTGCTCCACCCCCAAAAACCTACATAGTTTCTATGGGAAAGACTTACATGAGGTGATGCAAAATGAGACATCCTGTGTACAAAATATCAGCAATATTTTAAGGTGATTGGCTATGAATGACTTATGTATTCTCAGCAATACAAGGTCCAAGACAACACTGAATACTTATGATAAAAAAATGCTATCTTATTCTCCAAGGGGAAAAAACTAATGGTGTCTGATTATAGAAGAAACATGATTTTATTTAAATTTCTTGACTTTTTTTGTCTTTGTTTTCTTTCACAGCATGTTATTATGGAAATGTTTTGCATGACTACACATCTATAACCTATATTGAATTGGTTGTCTTTTCAATGAGAGCTTGTGGCAGGGGAGGAACAGAGAGCATTTGGAACTGAAAGTTTTAAAAATGAATGTTAAAATTTGTTTTTATATGTATGTGGGGAAAAATAAAATACTAAATAAAAATTCAAATAACTGAGAGAAAAAAAGTTAACACTGGCTAAGTGGAAGCCAGTGACTAAGCTAAAGACATCATGAATCAGTCAAATTAAAAAGAATGAAAAAATTAAAGAAAATGTAAAATTCTTCATGGAAAAAACAACTCACCTGGAAAATAAAACTGAGAGACAATATCAGAATCATTAGACTACCTGAAATCTATAATGAAAAGGAAAACTTGGACAGCATTTTTCATGAATTATCAAGGAAAACTGCCATAATGACCTAGAACCAGAGGGAAAAATGGACATTGAAAGAATTCATTAGAAAAGAGATCCAAAAGTAAAAAAAAAAAAGCAGAAGCAACACAATAACAACAACAACAACAAAAAAAAAACAAAACCCAGGTCACATTGTGCCAATTTTCATAAGTATCATGTCAAGGAATAAATACTGCAAGTGGCCAGAAGGAAAAAATTCAAATATTAGTGAGTTAGAATCAGTATCACACAAAACTGGACAGCTACAACATTAAAGGATTAGAGATCATGGAACATGATGTTCTAAATGGCAAAGGAACTAAGACTACAATCAGGAATCATCCAGAAAAATTAAGTATAATATATCCATGGAAATATGTTCATTCAACAACGTAGAAGGACTTCAAGCCTTCATAAGGAGAAAACCAGAACCAATCCAAAAATTTGACCTCCAATTTCAAGACCCAAGGGAAACATGAACAGGTAAAAAGGGAAAAGAAAACATAAGGGATTTAGTAGAGCTAAGCTGTTTACATCCATACATGGGAAGATGATACTAATAACTTCAATATTGTACCACCTAACCGTACAGGTAGAAGGAATATACAGAGACAGAGGGTATGTGCATAAGGTTAATTTGAGGGAATGAATAAAAAAATTAAGGGTTGAGATAGGGGAGTATAATGGGTGCAGAAAGAATAGAGAGGTAGAATGGGGTAAATTGTTGTACATGAAGAGGTGAGAAAAACTGATTACAGTGGAGGGGAAGATGAGAAAGGGAGTGGGCATTGCTTGGACATAATTCTTACCAGTATTGGCCCAAAGAGGGAATGATACATACAATGAGATGAATGTAGAAATCTATTTTATCAACAAGGAAGTAGGAAGGGATGAGATTAGGTAAAGGGATTGGGGTAAGGACTGACAGAAGGGAGAGAAGATCAGGGGAAGTTGTAGACAAAAGCAAAATACTGGAGAGGAGGGACAGGGTGAAGAAGAGAGAGAACAAACAGGACAAAGAGTAGAATGGAGAGAAATACACAGTAATCATAACTGTGAATGTGAATGGGATGAACTCTCCCACCAAATGGAAGTGTATAGCAGAGTGCATCATATACCAGAATCCTACAAGATGTGGCGTACAAGAAACACACTTGAAATAGATACACACAGAATAGATCTAAGAGGCTCAAGAGAACCTATCATGCTCGAGCAGAAGTAAGAAAAAAATAGTAGTAGGGGTAGCAATCCTGATCTTAGACAAAATAAAAGCAAAAATAGATCTAATCAAAGGAGATAAGGAAACTGCATTTTCTAAAAGGCAACATAGACAATGAAGCAATCAAATTAGAAGAGTAAGGAAGAGTCTACCCATCAGGTCTATTGGGAGTGGGAAAATCTTGACAAAAGAAGAGATAGAAAGCATTATGAAATGTAGATTAGATAATTTTGATCATACTAAGCTGAAAAGCCTCTGTTCAAACAAAACCATTGAAACCAAGATTAGAAGGAAAGCACAAAACTGTCCAGCAATCATTACAGCGAGTGTCTCAGATAAAAGTCTCACTTCTCAAAAATGGAGAATACTGAGTCAAATTTATGAGAATACAAGCCATTCTTCAATCAATAAGTGGTCAAAGGATATGAACTGGCAGGTTCCAGATGAAGAAATCAAAGTATCTATAGTCATATGAAGAAGTGATCTAAATCATTCTTGATTACAGAAATGCAAATTAAAACAACTCTGAAGTACCACCTCAAACCAATCAGATTGACTAATGTGAGAAAAAGTTATAAATGTTGCAGAGGATGTGGGAAAATTGAGACACTGATGCATTGTTGGTGGAGTTGTGAACAGATCTAATCATTCTTCAGAACAATTGGAACTACGTCAAAAGAGTTATAAAACTGTGCATACTCTTTGATCCAGCAATACCACTACTAAGTCGGTATCCCAAAGAGATCACAAAAGAGGGAAAAGGACCCAAATGTGCAAACAGATTTATAGTAGCTCTTTTTGTTGTGGCAAATAATTGGAAATTGTGGGAATGTCTATCAATTGGGAAATGACTGAACAAGTTGTGGCATATGAATATAGTAGAATGCTACTGTGTTATAAGAAATGAAAAGCAAGAAGAATACAGAAAAAACCTGGAAAGACTTATGTGAACTGATGCTGAGTGAAGTTGAGTAGAATCAGGATAACATTATACACAGTAACAGTATCATTGTGTGATAATAAACTATGATAGACTTAGCTCTTGTCAGCAATACAATGATACAGTAATACAATTGCAAAAGACTCATGATAAAAAATTCTAACCACATCCAGAGAAAGAACCATGGATATCAAAGCATATTTTTTTCATTTTAAAAGATTTTTCTTTCTTGTGGTTTGTCCCTTTTGTTCTGATTTTTCTTTCACAACATTATTAATTTGGAAATATGTTTAACATAATTGTACATTTATTACCTATACCTACTTGCTTGGTCTTTTGAGGAGGGGGGATGGAAGAGAAAGAGGGAGAGAAATTTGGAACTCAAATCTTTACATGTAATTGAAAACATAAAATTCTATTAAGTGGGGGACAAAAGCACCATAACAATACTAGCAGAAATATTGAAGAATAGCCATACTCTTCTATCACTATCAGAATCTTGGAGAAACTTGAATAGAAAGTTGAATGAACAAAATAAAACTTCCAAAATAAAAGAAAGAAAAATTGGATTAGCTATAAAGAAACTATGAAATAATCAATATTTAAAACTTTGTCTAAGTGGAATTCTATCAAACACTTAAAAAAATACATAGAGTCTACACTAGATATGTTTCCAATTTGGAGAAAGAAAAACATTCAACCTAACTCCTTTTACAGACAAATAAACCCTAAATACCATCCAGTACAGATAAATACCAACCTAGTAACTAGACCAAGCACAGTTAACCAAAGAATAACAATTATAGACAATATTAGTAACGGATTTTAAATTTATAGTTAGAAGATTTTAAAGGTAAAATTGGCAAATGACTAATACAGCATTCTATATTGGGGGGGAAAGATGCTACAACATTGGCTTTCAAACATTATTATAACTGTTAACATAATCAAATGAGAGAAGAAAACTTGAAAGACTTAAGATATCATTTAGTCCAATCATCACATTTTAGGGATGAGTAAACACAAACTCAGAGGGAAATGTCTCTATTACAGGTTACATAGCTAGATAAAACAGAGCTGGAACTGGAATGACTTTTAACTTCCAACCCAATGTACTTTTGATTATACCCGGTCACTTTCACAGTAAACATTAAATATTTTAGGAACAAAAGGGCAAAATTAACTTTATCCAGCAACTCATAAACAACAGCCCTGGACAAAGTATCTTCAAAGTAGAAAATGAAAAAATGTTTAAACTCTTTCCAAAAGTAGATGAATTTTCAAAGCTTGTTTTGAAGAACATTGTGTTCTTGACTCCTCATAGTCTCATTACATAATTCAACTTGGCTTAGCCTGATAGAATAGAGGAAACAATTACTATGTCAGTCTTTTATCCTCAGAAATATTACAGCTAATATAATGCACTATTTCATACCATTACTACTAAAATTCAATCTCACAATTATATTAGGGCCAAAATGGAAAAGTACAGAAGCATTAAGCTGAATTCTCCTAAGATTTTCCTCTAAACAACATTAAAATAATGCCTTAAATCAAATTCTATATGACAGAGTCAACAAAAAAGTCAAGATGAGGCATTCTTCCAACCCAAGACAAAATAGGAAGTTGGAAATAGAGATGTCTGAAATGGGGAAGTTTATGTCAATGAAATACCAGTTGTTAGACTAAATGGTGGTGACAGAAACATAAGCAGCTGCAGAAGCTTTCAAGGCAGAGATGGTAAGGAGACCTAGACACGAGTCAAAAAGAGATTATAGGGTATCTCTGTGCTAGCACTGGAGTCAAGACCAGATGATGTTTAGCAGTTCCATTGCCTATAACCACTTCTGGCTCATAATTCAAGCACTTTCATTCAAGAGTGAGTGGGGGTCCTGAAGGGCAACTGACAACTCCATTGTTTAAACCCACTTTTGGGACACAGTTCAAGGACAGGGAAGACCACTTTCAATCTAGTGGAAATGGAAGCCCTGAAGGGTAGAATTACTTCCAACTCCAAAGGAGGAGGGGTTGTGTGGAGTAATGGATTATGATCCCAAGGGATCAAAGGGTCTTCCTGGGTAATGAACAAAGTGTAGGCCAAGAGAACAGTTGCCACACCTCTCCCTTTGGAAGCACCAAAAACTTCTAAACACCCAGAACTAGCTCTGAAAACAACATTATGAAGAAGACTGAAGCTTAAGACATAACCACTCCCTTCACCACTTCTGGGAACAGAACTCAATATTAACATAAAGTCCTAAATCAAGAAGTAGTATGGAAAGTGAGCATGGCCAAAAAATTATCTGACCATAAAAAGTTACTAGGGTGACAGGGAAGATCAAGATACAAATGCAAAAGAAGACAGTAAAGCCAAAACAGCTATAAGCAAAGTCATAAAAATAGTTAATTGGGCATAAACCTCAAAGGTATTCTCTGAAGAGTTTTAATTTTTTTTTTCAAAACTAAATGAAGGGGATAGAGGGAAACTTAGGTAAAAATATTTTGGCTCAAAGACTATGATGGTCCAAATTACTTTCAAGGCTGAGATTCATTCTGAATTAAAAATCTCAGAATACCAGTATACAAATCTTTATCACATTTTGATTTCTTAGTATTTTAAGTACATTCCTATGTGGTAAGATTAATCCAAACCATTGTAAACAAATATATTTACATAAATGTATATCCTATTAATCCAAATACAGTAATGATTTTGGAACAAAGATAAATGCTTGTCAGGACTGTGATAAGCACTGGCAATACACACACAAGAGGGGAAGGTAGTCCCTGTTCTCAAGAAGTTTAAAATTTAAAGGGGCACAACAGCAAAAAATGAATTTAGAAAAAAAACATTATATACCCTCAGAAGTATAGTGCTGAAGTATAGAAAGTCTAAAACAGAGCTAGCAGAGCTGGTGAAGTTTGGTGAGCCTGAGCCTCTCCTAGAAATAGAAATCCTAGGAGGAACTCATCAATGAGAAGAGGGATGTTGTACTGAGGAGAGGCCCCAGATGATGAGGGCAATTCCAAGATAAGACTGCAGCTAAAGAATGGTGATAAAGTTCAGTCCAGCATGGAAGAGGGATGTTCCAGAATGTGGAAGCCCCTGATGTTGAAGGACAATTGGTAAACTTAGTGAAAACAGTTTACAGCTAGGTATTTGATCAGAAGCCAAATGTAAGATGATGAAACAATAATTAGAGATGAGAAAATATAATCTACTATGATAAGGAATCCATTCTAGGTATTTGTACATGAAAGGAAGAGAAGTAGGATAATAACCTAATAGGTCAAGGGTGAAGGTATATTTAAAGGCAGCAGTGGTTAAAGAGACTGAAGATTAGAGAATGAGAAGAAATGATGGCAGGGGAAAATTCTTCAAAGGAGACCAGAAACAATTGAATTAAGAGCACAAGTAGAAGGACTAGCCCTTGTAGGGAGAATGACCTGCCTCTTGGTTAGAGACTAGAGCATGGGAAAAAATAGAAAATAATATAAAGGTGTCAGAGATGTGTAATAGAAAAGAACTGGGGGATCACAATGGATGGTTTCAGCTTTCTCAGTAAAGTGGGAAGCTATATCCTCTGCAGTAAAAGAAATGGAAACCATTGGTGGAATGGTTGAGGAAAAGTAGTAAGGTTTGGAATAGCCCTTGAAGTGTGTAGGATAGAGAATCAATAAGAGGATAATCAATAAGCAATGAGACTTATTCGAAATTATAGAAGATACATTTGTGAATGACTCAGTCAGCATAATTGACTTATTTCATCCAGCAGCATTCATAAGAAGACGATTAGGAATGGAGAAGGTAAAGAGTAAGAATGATACATGGCTGGGGTCCTACAAAGTATGAGCGGCAAAAAGAAAGGGAGTCAAGAATATAAAAAAGACAACTTTATACAGATGAATGGGTGAAGCATAATGTTCAAATACTCAAAAGTATGAATAGAGGAACATGAAAACAAAGTATGGGTAAAGGAATATGAAACAAGGGAAGTATACAAAGACTGAAACTTTGTGAAAAAAAATCACAAGGAATTTAAATAGATTGAGAGAAGTATATGAGGTTATAATCCTTTGGGACAATTTCAGCGTATTATATCATGGAGGTACTAGTCTTATGGGTGATGGTGAAATTAAAAGAACAATCTTTTTTCTTTTTTTGCATGACTAAGAAGGTGCATTCAAGTCATTAGAATTGAAGAAGTCCATGACCCTGAGGGAATGAGTGTTTAAGGAGATATCTATATATACATTGAAATTCTCCATTATAAGCATGGAGTTTAGTGTAAAGAAAAAGACAGAACCTGAATGAATCTCTGGATTCCCCTCACTACAATCAACCACCCCCATTCCAGCATTTCTTAATACTTTGTAAGATCCTAGCTGAGGAAACAAGTGCTAGATCATTTATAAACTCCCTCATACCTTAAAATCTTATCCAGTTCATGAAATAACCACATTATTATAGTCTATGACAACACTCTCTAAACTTTGGATTGTGTATACCAATAAGTAACAATAATTTTGGCACTACCATATGTGTATTTTGCTTATAAATCCATTATGTATACTACAGTAGCTTATAAAGTGCACATAAATAACAATTTTTAAACCTTGAGATGAAAATAAAATATTTGATCCTTGTGTCAATAGGAAATTCCTGGTGTTTATAGAGTAGAAGAGTATCATTGTGAAATCCACACTTTAGAAATACAACTTTGGCAGCTCTTCTAGTGAAGAGAGAATTAAATATGAGACCAATTAGGAAGCTATTGCAGGCAAATCAACAAAGATGGAGAAATCAATACAACCCAACTTTTTCCCTCAATTACTCAAACAAAGATCAAAGAAGAATGACAGATCTTTTCAATGATTAGGAAATTATAGAATAAATCACAGTTGGTCACTTTTACAGTATAGGTCAGTGTGGGGAGACTGTCCAAGACCTGTGAGCACCAAGAAGACATTCACAGAGCTTTTTGGCTATGTATTAGGACAAGCTGAAAAGTCATAGAGACAGCATTTCAACACTTGAGCTTGTCTATTATGTAGGAAGAAGGAAGAGGAAAGAGCCATCAATTATATTGCTCTAATCCTGAAGCTGTATCTAGAAGCCATCTTGAACTGAAGTTTGGACTTATTTTTTTGTATTTCAGGCAAATGGGTGATGCAGTGGATAGAGTGCTGGACTTATTATTATGAAAGCCTTAATTTGAATTCTACCACAGACACATTAGTTGTGTGGCCCTGTATCACTTAACCTTTGTCAATTTCCTCATCTGTAAAATGAGGATAGTTATAGTATCTATCTCTTACAGTTATTGTAAGGATAAAACGACATAATATATGTAAAATATTTTGCTTAGAAAATTAACTCAGAATCCCGGTATTATCTCTGTCTCTGTCTACAGAAAAAAGGTAGAGCAGATATTATGCTTCATAAAATCATGAATTAAAACTGCCAAGACAAGGAAACTACATCTTGATAAATGATACCATAGACAATGAAGTAATAAAAATGACAAAATTATAGCAAGTTTCTCTGATAAAGAATTTATTTCTCAAATATGTAAGAAACTGAGTTAAATTTGTAAAAAATAAGCATCCCCAATTTGCAAATGGTCAAAGTATATGAATAGGCAGTTTTTGGAAGAAGAAATCAAAGCTATCCCATAGTCATAGAAAAATGCTCTAAATCACTATTGATTATAGAAGGGTAAATGAAAACAATTCTGAGGCATTATGGTGGTCTTGAAGGTAAAAGGAAAATTTAGAAGAAGGCTAGGTTGAAGAGTGAGGATATAATACAATGATTTCTGAGAAACAGAACATAATCTACTCATGCCTCTTCATTCCATGACTCATTTTTTTGTTGCACCATTTCAATCATGTCCAATTCTTGATCCCATTCAGGGTTTTCTTAGCAAAGATTTGGTTTAACATTTTATTCTCCAGATCATTTTATAGATGAGAAAACTGAGGCAAACAGGGTTAAGTGACTTGCTGAAGGTCACTTAATTAGTAAGTGTTTGAACCTGGATTTGAACTCAGGAATATGAGACCTCCTGATTCCAGGCCTGATTTCCTCTGTGTGAGTCACTTGATTACATTCAAAATAGAAAGAAAGAAGCCAGGGTGTTTCCTGGTCATTGAACTCTGAGGGCAGAACCTGTCCTTTGAGGAGTCCTTAGTATATGGAGGTGATGATCTAGAAAAAATAGGTGAAGACTGAGTTTTCCTAGTGGCCCTAGTATAGCTACTGTAGTTCATAGTTAGCTTACTTTATAACTGGTCTAAAGGACTGGCAATTCTCTCAGAATGGGGGGTGGGGAGAGGGGTTTAGAGCTTAAGTGGCAGAAGGTGGTGCAGGTTAAGGGGTAGAGTTGTAGATTGTGTTTTAGACTCTAATGAGTTAAAATTTCCCCACCCATTAATAGGCCTCAGTAGCTTTTGTTCATTTCTACTGAGGTATTGGATCAGAGGGGCATGCCCTCTGACTCTGAAAGGTGTATAAATAGTCTGAGGTGAGGTTTTACTTTGGGGGTTACTCACTGGAAGTGTTCCTTTGATCAGATGAGACTTGAGATAGCCATTAAGGAGTCCCCCCAGCTTTGAAAATCCAGATATTGATGATTCTTTCTCCAGTAACTATGTATGTATATCACAGTCAGACACTTGGATGTCTGTTAATGTGTGAGGTATGTATTGTCTATGGTCAGACATTTGGAAGCCCTGTCTGTTGGTCTGTTAATTTCTGCTTATAATTTCTGTTTATATTTTCTCTGAAGTTCAGGGTACTGAATTCTCCCCTGAATTAAGTGAATGATATATGTGCTTGATTAAAATATATTGTTGACCCCTCAAAAGTTGCTTAGCTTTTAGAAAGAGCAGATCTCAGAACCTGTACAGCAGGTCCTCTTGGGTATGCCCAGGTGCTTACTGACACATAGACAAATATCATTGATTGGTTATTACAGCAGAGTTGAGATGTGATTTGTCTTCCCAATTCACTGATTGGATTATCACCTATACCTTAAAGTCAGGCATTACCTCCCTCCCTAAAGTAATGCCATGTACTTTTAGGGAAACCTGCTATACCAAACAATGCCCCTTGACATACATAAATAGTTTTCATTATATATTCATTAACCTAAAGGATTTTTTTCCAAAATTCTTGCATTTGTATTGGCTGTACCCCATGCTTAGACTACTCTCCATTCTCACTTTTACCTCTTAGCATTTTTAGTTTCCTTTAAAACTTAACTTAAGTACCACCTTCTACATGAAAATTTTATAATTTCTCTAAATACTAGTGCTATTTCCCACAAAATCACCTTTTCTTAAGTAATTTCTTAAGTAATCTCAGTGTACGTATATAACAGAGGTTCTTAACTTTTTCTGTGTTATGAACCCCATTGAAATATGGTGAAACCTATAAGTCTTTTTGTACTACAACAATTAAGGGAAATGCTAAATATAAGTTGGAATTTAGTGGGAATAAGGATGTAATGTTTTACGCATCCATATTCACAGATCTCCTGAAATCTGTTAATAGTCTTCTTCGGAGTCCACAGAAACCTAGTAACTCCAAATTTATAGTAATATGTGTGTATATAAGCATATCCAACTATATATAAATTTTATGTATAACATGTAATACATGCATATACCTATATGCGGCATGTGGATAGTGTCATGAATATAATATACATATATACGCATACATACATGTATACATATGTATTGTAAATGTGTTGTCTCTTCCATAAATTATCAAATCTGTCAAGGGACAGTTTAGTTGTTGTACTCATATCCTCAGTACCTCACATGGTGCTAGGGGATGTGGTTTTCATTTAATACTTGTTCATTTGGATCATTTCTTATTAATATGTTTTTTCAGTTTATTCTGTACAAAGCTCAGACATTTGAATGTTCTAAAAACTGTAATCCCCAGTAACCATTGCTTTCTTACCCACTTTTTTACAGTTGCTACCAAACCTGAAAGAGAGCTGTACAGGACTGAAGGAGATTTTGTATTTTTATTTTCATCATCGATTGTTCTGGCCAAGGAATGCATTCCTAACTGACCACTGTCCTGCATAGCCAACAAATATTTATCTGTTGTCATAGAGAACCCACAGTTACCCCTAAACCCTGGTGAAATTAAAGAATAAGACTTTGGTGGTAGTGGTGGTAATTAATTCAAAGCTAAGAAAAGGTTATAATCAGTGAGTTGCTAACGGACTTCAAAGGCTTCTTCACAGAGGTATGGCATTATTCCTCTGATTTAAAAAATATACTACAGAAAGTTATAAATGATCTAAATGAATAAATTATTTGTTTAATAGAATAGTCAACATGTTCTTGCCCCTGGAAGGCTCTGGACAGCACATCTGTTTACTCTAAAAGGGAGTCCAAGTTTAACCACCAGTTAGCAGCTTTCTCTCTTAGCCTTTACTTTGAAAAGCTTGAACCCTCTTTTAAAAATGGTAAGTAGAAGAGAATGTCTATATAAAACTCTTTATTGCTAACAATGAAGTTTATAGAACGGTTCATTAATAAATTTGTGTGATTTAGTACAACATTAAAAAAAGTATTATATAATCCCGGTGTCGTATCTTTTCATTTTTCTGTCAGATAATAAGAATTTAGCTCCTTAGAAGTGTTAATTTACTTTCTATTGTAGTCTTCTGTATGTCTGCCCTTTCCAGGGAAAACTATGAACCCCCACCAGGTTTCTTATCTGCTTTTTCTTGCCTTTCCCTGGTGCTTTCTCAAGGGCACTCATATTGGGAACAGTTCCAACTTTATGCCTTTATACCTCTTATTCCTGCCTCATCTAGGATAGATCTTAATTAAAATATTCTTTCTCTCTCGATCTTTCTCATATTTATATATCATAACATGAATAATACTTGAATAGTATGAAACATTTAAAACAAACATAAGTATAATTTATTTCTCAATAATTACGGTTGGAATAAGCACCAAGTAATGGGGGTTCTGCCATAAATACTAACAATCTGGGAGTAGGGTATTATATATCTTTCTAGGGAAGTACTTCCCACCCCACTCTCACTGCCTAGTACCAGGCAACTGACTCCTGACAGGGTCCTTCAGTGGTTCTTCAGCTGAGGTTTGGGAACAATAGACAGATAGATAGACAGGTAGATGAATAGATGGATGGATGGATGGATAGATGCATATTTATGTGGCTTGGTTTGGTCTGGTTTAATAGGGCCATATGCTGGCTATGTCCCACTTATAAAAATATCAGTCTACAAAGAAAGCAGAATGGTATAGTAGGAACCCCTTTAATGCAAGTCATGGAACCCAAGTCTACCTGTTGCCTTACCATGATTGCTCATTTCTACTAAGGCTCTACTTCTGGTTCTATATAAATAAATTGTTACAAAGAACATTACTCTGAATTGTTCAAATTATAGGGTAAAATAAAAATAGATTATCTACACAGATCAACATGTTTTGCTAATATAATACAGGTGATGTTATCAGAATAAATTTGCAGATTTCATGTAATACCAATCAAACTATCAAGTGGATAACTACTTTATAGAACTCTAGAAAATAATAACAAAATTACTTTAAGGAGTGTTTGTGGAAGAATAAGTATATTAATAACTTGATGGATTCATGAAATGGTATAATACCATTTTGGAAATGAACTTGTGAATATGCAAATAAAGTGACTAAAATGTCCATACCCTCTAAAGCAAGGACTCTATTACTGGACTTATACTCCAAGGAAGTGATGAGTAACAAGAAAGTAGTCAAAATGTTTATAGTTTCACTTTCTGAGATAACAAAGAATTGGAAAGAAAGTAGATGTTCCTATATTAGGGAATGACCAAACAGATTGTGCTATATAACTGCAATGCAATAATATTGTGCTATAAGAAATTATGTGTGATGAATGCAGAGAGGCATGGAAAGAGCTATCTGAATTGATACAGAGTAAAGTAATCAGAAGCATGAAAACAACATATACAGTTACTATAACAATATAAACTGAAAGAACACCTATCCCCAAAATATAAAACAATGAATTTTACAAAATTTCAAAGATAAAGTGGAAGTCAAAGGAATAGGTATGAGGGAACACCCCCCCCCAAAAAAAAAAAAACAACCCTATTCCATCATGGAAAAATTTATGCCCATATTCCAAGATGTCATAGAAAGAAGGAATCATCAAAACTACTTGAGACTGGTAAAAATGGCAAAGTAGATTAGTAACTAAGTAAACAACAATGAATTTGAAGAATGATTGAATCCTAATAAATTGGAATGTCCAATTCAACAAACATTTACTAAGCACCTTATACAGGATTGGGGCATGTGCTGGTAAAAGTTTAACAACCAACTTTTCAGGAAAAAAAATTAAGAATGCATGACATACTTTTAAGTTTGAGCTTTACTATTAACATTTTCTGAGTCACTTTCTTACGTCTAGACAATCAACAACACAATAAAGGATTTTTAGTATTTATTGATTTTTGAGGCATAAATGCTCACACTGATAATTTAACAATCAGCTCTCCTGAGTCAGAATAAGCTGTGTTCAGCATACTCCTGAAGTATAACCAAGGCTTAGTGTTAAGTGATACAGAGATAAAAACAAATAGTCTTTAACCTCAAGGAATTTATATTGTACTAGTCAAAGAAGCCACTGTGGAGAACACAGCACCTAACATAACCCTTAAAAGAAGACAAGGCAAGTCCACAATTGCCTATTATGTGCCAGGGATTGTACTAAGTACTTGTAATACAAAGAAAAATTAAATGAAACAAAACAGAACAACAATATGTCCCTTCACTCAATAGCTAATAGTCTAGTGGGGGGCCATTCACAAACAGCTATGCATTAAAAAAAAGATGAATTAGAGATAATAGAGAATGGAAATAACAACAACAAAAAAAAAAAAACTAGAGTTATCGATATAGCAGCAGCACTGGCATCAAAGAAGATTGCAAAGGACTTCTGAGAGATGGTGGCATTTTATCTGGGACTTGAAGGAAGCCAGGAGATAGTGGTGAGGAAGGCCGAGAGAAACGACTTGCCTGAGGTTGTTCATGGAACTAGAATGTACAGGGATGATAGCTGAATCCATGGAAGCAGAAGAGATCACCTTCAGAATTCAGATGGAAGTCATGGCCACAAGCACTTAGCAAGGGCCTACTATATGCCAGCCATTATTCTAAAGGCTAGAATCTTTTTTCAGTGTCTTGCTTTCAACAAACTTCCAATCTAATGGAAAGAAGTGAAGGTCAAAGACAACCATAGAGTAAATACCCACTAAGGAGATGGATGATGATTTAGCAAAGGAAACTGAGAAAATGTGCTTGGACAGGAAGGAGAAAAATTAGAAGTGTAATATTATAAGAAGTACATTCCAATGGCTCAATATAAGTTTTATTTGTTTTGTTTGTTTGTGTTTTAGTTAGTGATCAGTCTGGAGTTAAATCTAGTCCTCTTCATGTTTTCCTCTAGCTTCTCTAATTTCAGACCAGG
The DNA here is from genome assembly GCA_023548195.1 of Bettongia penicillata ogilbyi. Lineage (NCBI taxonomy): Eukaryota > Metazoa > Chordata > Mammalia > Diprotodontia > Potoroidae > Bettongia > Bettongia penicillata. The sequence continues at coordinate 194,039 of JAJHZJ010000582.1, forward strand.
AAATTATCACATGCCAGCATTTTTTTCTTTTGTCCTTGGCTCAGTCATTGGATATGGCCCCAGAATTAGCAAATATACCCTAACCTACTCACCACTTACTCTGAAAATTATTAGATCTGTCTTGAACTTCAGGGAAAATGCAATTGGAAGTCTGTAATTAGAGAATGTAAGCATTCTCTTAATTGTTCCTTGAGGGATTCATTTGAGTTTAACTACAAATTGAAATCCCAAGTGTCCACTAGAGATGATGTAGATAACTTCTAATTGTGGTCATAAACCTTCTGTATTTTGCATTTAGAGTTTTTTCCACCCCTGGTACCATTTCACGTTCTTATTTACCTGTCCAAATTTTAATTCTTCATAATAGCAGAGTTAAAGTGACTTTATTTGGGAGTAAGGGAAGAGCTTCATGTTCTAAAGCAAATGGCTAAAAAAGATTTTTGTTTTATGTGAGTTGTACCTTCCTATCATATTTAGATATTTATACTATTTTAAAATGGTGCTTAAAAATTTGATGAAACTCTGGTAGATGATAAGGTTGGACAACTGTATTTTGGTTTGGTATTGTGGAAAGATTAAATGACTTTAACTTATAGGTGTTGGATTTGATTGTTGGTTTTTCCTTTCTGAATTCCACATATCGAGGAAGGACATCATTTGGACCAAATGAGCAAAGGTAAATGAGATTACCTAGGAAAACAGTAATTTGGTAAGAGATTGCTTATTTGAAGCCAAGTCAAGCAATTTGTTGCAAAAGGGTCCTCTACTTCCATGTCATTAAGTAAGAAATCTTTGAGAAATGTGGACAGTAATCATGACTCTTTTCTGCATGGGCTTTTAATGCAGTAGTCAATGTAGTCAAAAAACAAAAACTACTGGAGACTATCACTAAAAATAAACTTAGGGAGTTAAAGGTGAAGGACTTAAGACTAGGAGAAACTTTGACCACAGACCCTTCCTTTTATCCATAAAATGAAGACATGTTTCAAGGTATGTAAATTATCTTATAGACTCTGAGCCTCAGTTTACTCATCAGTAAAATGGAAATAATAATAATAATATGCTATCACATAGTTGTGAGGAAAATTCTTTGTACACTATGAAGCACATTATTAAGTGGGTTATTATTGTAATGATGAGGATGATAATGATGATGATGATGATGATGAAGATGATGAGGAAAGTGAGGAAATCTTCAAAATGTCCCTGTATTAATTCTGTACCTGTAGTGAGATATGGGCAAAGAACGGGTATCGGGATTCAATTTCTTTCAATCACACTTACGATATTCTATGAATGAGGAACTTTCCTCTAACGATTCAGTTTATCACTGTCTAGTAACTTATATTCTTAATAAGTTGTCTGGGACATTAAGAAGTTTAAGTGATTTGCTCAGTGTCACACACCAAGGCTGTCTCAGAAGAACCCAGGTTTCCTGACTTGGAGGCCATCCCCTGATTCATTATGCCACACTTTTTTTCTAAGCATTGATTTATTTTATAAATATTAAAGAAAACAAAAATAAAAATTCTCCATAGTATTTCATTTTAGAATTTTCAAAATGGGTTTCTTGTTGCCTGACAGACTGTCACAATGAGAAATGATCTCTCTGTCTCTTAGGATTTTTATTTGGTTCCTCATTTACCTTGAACTTGTAGATCAATTTATGTTGGCATTACTTCATTTTCTGTCTTCTGATAATAATACGATCATAATGCAATTCTGCCTCCCCAGTAGGTTTTCACACAACAACCCCAGTAAGGCATGTTATATAAGTACAAACCATCATTATTGTCTGTCATCCTTCTTTTTCACCATCACCACCACCATCATCGTCATCATCATCATCATCATCATCATCGTCATCATCATCATCATCATCATCGCCATCATCATCATCATCATCATCATCATCATCATCATCATCATCATCATCATCATCATCGTCATCATCATCATCATCATCATCATCGTCATCATCATCATCATCGCCATCATCATCATCATCATCATCATCATCATCATCATCATCATCATCATCATCATCACAATAGTGAGACCTTGACTTACAATGTTTAATATACTCAGAAAGCAGAGAAATTAGATTAGTGGGGATTAGGGACTGGGGACAAGAAGGTAGTAGCTGCTGCCAAGTATTTTAACAAAAGCACCAATTCTTCACTCTAAGCAGACAGAATGGGGGCAAGGGATCTCTAGTCTAGTAGAACATTCTATAGCTGAAGCATAGGTAATTTTCTTGGGAAAAAAGAGAACAAGTGGATGACACCTCCCTGTGATGGAAATCTGGGCCTTACATAATCCCAAATTCCTTGCTGACTTCCTCTTTGTTTCCTCTATGTTCCCTTATACTTTGTGTAACTCAAGAGGCATCTTGTGTAGACTCTGAAGTGAGATGCCTGAGGTCTGGGCACACAGAACACTGAGAGCTTAGTGGTAATGACTCCTTGACTTAAAGTCAGTTCTGTCTGTATCTTTGACCTTCTGAATATTCCTTTATTGTCTTGATTGTATAATTGTCAGAGATCACAACACCCTGGAAATAGACCAAACTATAGGATGGGAGCTCCCTAACCAAAATGAGAGACCAAATTTCTTTATGATTATGCTATAACCAGAAGAGATAATGAGGTTCTGATAAATAAAGTTAATTCAAGGTCAAGAAGTGATCATAGAAGAACTGTAAGAGTTAGAGATAACTTTCTCTTAGTGGTAGTCATTCGGTCAATAAAAATTTATTAAGCATTTACCACTTTATGATAACTGTGCCAGGTCATTGCCCAACACTAGAAAAACGTGAATAGGGCTCAGAAATATTGATAGGGTTCTTCCTCGTGCCTTACCACATGCACATACAGAATTAAATCACCAGTCAGTCTTTATCAGTAACAGACAGGAGGTCAGCCTCAATAGTATCTCAAAGGTATCTTTGATCAAGGTGTTTGTGAACTTTGTTTGATTGAGTATACAAGTCATGTAGCATAGATGAGGCTAAAAACCTAGATGCTTCTTTACCAATCAGAATAATTTCTGGAGGGGATTTTTATTCTGTCTTTAATTTCATGTATTCTAAAATTCAATGCTGAAATAAAGTCCCTTTTGGTTTATGACCCAATACATACTTAATCTTAAATACTAATGTCACTGATGATATTATTAATATTCAACCAGTTATAATTATGCATTTACTAAGTGCCCATTATGTTTTAAGCATCTTACAAACTTCTGGGATACAAAGACAAAAGTGAGATGGTCCCTGCTTTCTCCTGCAGGTTTAATTCTTGTCTCCAAGTGATAGCTGGAGAAGGCAACTTTACTTTCTCTAGTCAGAGAGATTGTGAGTAGAGTCATAAGGCAGTAGAATATTATCACACTTTTATCCCAGTTTCAATGATAATGTTGATTGGATTAAGGGATCTCTAGTGAAAGGTGAAGGGATACTGGTGGGGTCAAGCTGAGGGTAGTTGAAGAGAGAGTATATTATCCTGGTGGGATTTTCAATGGCATCCCAACCACCCCCACGAGACCTCTGGACATTTATATGCTAATTTACAACTTTCAAAGTGGTTTGATATCCATCACCTCATTCAGTATTCAGAACAACCCTGTAAAGGAAGTGAGGCAGGCATTATTTTTTCCCATTTTTCTAAGTGAGAAAAATAGACTGAGAAGGTCTAAATGAGAGTGTGATATTAAGAGCTAGAAGGGATCTTAGAGGATATCTTTTCTTATTCCCTCATTTCACAGATGAGAAAACTGAGACAGACAGTAAACGTGACTTGTCAGAGATCATATAGGTTTCAAGTGTGAGACTTTGTATTTTAACCAAGATCTTCTCACTCCAAAGCCAGTGCTATTTCCAAAGCACCATGATACCTTCTTGGCCAAAATCACACAGCTAGGAAGAAGCAGAAGTAGGACTAGATCCAGATTTTCTAAGTTCAGTCAGAAAACTTGAATTTTTTCCTAAATATTCATACAGTCAACCAATTGACAAGTTTTTATTAAGTGCCTTTTATGTACACTCGTTGCTATAGGGTGCTAATACTGGTGCGATAAAGAAAAAGGGAACTCATCTCTGCCCTTAAGGAATGTACATTTTAATGAGGGATAATATATACACAGATAAATATATATAGAACATAATATGAATTATGCATATAATTCTGAATTAGTAGAGTTAGTACACTAGCACTGAGGTGATCAAGAATGGTTTCATGTAGCAGGTAGTACTTGAGCTGAATTTTGAAGGAAAGTAGATATGTTACACAAAGACAGATGTGAGGAGAGAGAGAATATTGCAGCCTTAGGGGAGAATCAGTGCAAATGTATGGAAATGGGAGTCTGAATGTCTTCAGTTAATAACAGCAACTGACCAGCATGACAAGATTATATAATGAATGGAGAAGAGTAATGCAGAATAATTCTAACAATGTAGAAAGGGATGAAATGGGAAAAAATATATGAAAAGTTTTAAAGGTAGGAGAGAAGGAATGATATTTTAGATTAGAGGTAATAGAAAGCTGTTGGAATTTATTGGATGAAGGATTCGGTGCCATCGTCTTAATTGAGATTTAGGAAAAATTACTTTGGTGGCTATATGGAGGATTACTGGGAGTAGGGAGAGATTTGAGGTAAGAACATCATTTAGGAGACTCTTGAAATACTCTAGGCAAGAGGTGATGGGGGCTTGATCTGAGGTGAGAAGAAAGAAAAGGACATTTACTAGAGATATAGTTGAAATGGAAGTAAAGATTGATTGAACTGGTCAAGTACGTGGCATCTAATTTAATATGTGGAATGAGAATGAAGAGATGAGAATAATATTGAGGTTATTACCTGGATCACAACCTGAGATCCAGAGAAGGTCGCTGGTACCCTTAACTGTATTATGAAAATTGTTTATGCTTGAGAGAAAAGATGAGTTCTACTGTGGTCATGTTGAGTTTGTGGTGTTATGAGATGCTGGTATGAAATGTTAAATAGGCGATTGCCTCTGTGAGACAGAAGCACAGAACAGTGGCCAGTGTGACTATGCCTTGCATTTATTTGTATATAGAAGATAATTTAATCTATGGAAGCTGATAAGGTCATTTTCTATATAGAGAAAGGAAACATGGGTCAAAGCAGAGCCTTGTGATATACTCACAATTAGAAGTAATGGCATACACAATTATTTAGCAAAGAAGATTGAGAAAGATAGACAGGTATGAGAAATTGTAAACAACGCTGTCAGAAGCTCAGAGAGATAATCCAGAACAAGAACGTGACCATTGTGAAATGCTACATAGAGGTCAAGAAGAGTCAGAATTGAGAAGAAATTACAAAACTTGACAATTAAGACATCAAATATCTTTGGGAAAAGCAACTTTAATTGAATAATGAAGTCAGAAGCCACATTACAAAAGACAAAAAAAATAGTGAGTAGAGAACAGTTGGAGACACCTAGTGTATACAACTTTTAAAAATATTTGGTTGATGACATAAAATAATATATAGGATGATAGGAGATACTAGGATTTGGTGAAAGTTGTTTAAAGATGGAGATGTGGTCATGGTTGTAGGTAGTAGGGAAGGAACCAGTAGAAAGAGAAAAATTAAAAATTTGAAAAGGGAATTATAATGTAGGCAATCTTCAAAGGGAGGCATTGGTTGGATTCAAGGGCACACATAGAAAGATTAGCCTCAGCAATAAGATGATTCATATCTTCCTCAGAGACTGGAGTAACTGAGAAAATAATAGATGATGATAATAATATAGGACAATGCTCATTGTCCATAGTAACTTGGGGAACAGGAGAAAAGATCAAGATATGGGGTAAGAAAAGATACGTAAAATAAATAGCCTCAATTTTCTCAGTAAAACATGAGGGGAGACTCCCAACTAAAAATGTGAGGGGAGGGGGTTCTATGGGATGCTTAAGAAGAGAATAATAAGTTTGGGACAGCCAGTGCAATGAGACAGAAAAAATCTATATTAGGGAGAATTCAAAGAATCACTTTGATGCAGTAATGTTCTAGATAAGATTCAATAATATAAATTTGTAGTGGACTCTATCAATACAATTGTATTACTTCTCTCAACTCCATTTGGTAGCCTGTATATGGAAGTAGAGGAGCTGGAAGGGAGAATTAATTAATTCAGAGTTGGGGTTTTGCATGTCTGAAAACAATAGAACAAAGGAGTTTGAGAGCATGAGATAGTGCGGAGCTTTAGGGATTCATCAAAGGATGGAGATAGGGAAAGGAACAGAATATAAGCAAAGCAGGAGTGATGATTGGGAAATTACTGAAGGGTGGAGGAATTATAGATTGTGATGAGAATAAAGAAAATTTTAGGAGGAATAATACATACCGAGAGATAGACCAGATAATCAGATAAAAAGTCAGATGAAACATTTCTGAGTTCATTATTATGGAAGTGGGAAATTTGTGGGTGATGGCAAATATGTGTCTATCTTTGTATATAACTAAGGTATAATGGAGGATGTTGAGTATATGTCATGGATGTTGAGTATATTGATGAATCAATGAGTCAGAATATTTGAGGCAATATCAACATGCAAGCTGAAGTCCTCTGGTTTGAGAATGCCTCACCATCTAAGTGGCTCAATGGAGAGAGTGCAGCCCTAAAATCAGGAAGCTCATCTTCCTGAATTTGAAGCCAGTCTCAGACATTTGCTAACTGTTTGACTCTGGGAAAGTAAAAAAATTCAGTTCCCTCACTTATAAAATGAGCTACAGAAAGAAATGGGAAAACCACTCCAGTATTTCTGCCAAGAAAATCCCATTGGGGTCACAAACAGTTGAATATGACTGAAAAATGACAGTTTGAGAACAGGTGTTGGAGTACAGTGGGAAACTGAACCAATCATGGAATCCACTGAAGAAGGAGGAAGAATATTCTGCAGTTAGTAGACAATAGCCATCAAGATCTAAACTGAGTGAAAAAGGAGAGGGAAATTGAAAGGAAGTGAGGCTGAAAATGATGGCAGTAGAAGGAGTGTAGAAGTGGCAAAGGGAAGTGAAGAGTATTCCACCTCTCCCTCTTTAGGACTAATGAGCTGGTGATATGAAAAAGTATAAACACTGAAAAATATGGCTAATGATGCAATATCATCTCATAAAGTTAGAGCTTAATGAGACTCAGAAGGTGGAAGGAAAATAAGAAGAGGTCTAGATTGAAGCCATTTGATGATTATAATGTGGGAGCTCCAGAGGGTGTAGTGGATAGTGTGGACAAATAAGCAGCAGAAAAATGGACAATGCTATAGGTAGGATTTAAGTGAATAGGGTTTGGGGAATAAGATGATACAATATACTAGGAATTTAGAGAGTGAGGAGTGTGGGAACTTTTTAACCATAAGAGAATTAGTCCAAGGAAAATATAATGGTCAGAGCTGCTCTGATGAAGTCAAATAAGCAGAATATTCAAAATCTCTGTAGCCCCTTGATCCTCTGCCCAATATAATAAATTAATGTTTCTGGACCACAAAAGGATCTTTCCTCCAAACATCAGTATGGTCAAAGGTCCTAGTGTTCCTATAAGCATGTTTTTAAGAGAGTTGAATTAGCAACATTTAATACTAATATACATATTTTCTTCATCTTATACTAGATCATAATGAAACAGATGAAGGAAAATGAAATTTCTGTGACTTTCTTGATTTCATCAAGATTTAACCTTCCCTAATGGCATGGAGAAATCAGACATTAGTTACTTATTTCTTAATAAAAGGATTCTCAGAAGCCCCTCATCTTCAGTCCTTGTTCTTTGTCTTGTTCCTCTCCCTCTACACAGTGGCCCTCTCAGGGAACATCCTCATCTTTGTTACAATCAGTTTTAACCAAGCACTGCACACACCAATGTACTTCTTCCTCATCAATTTAGCCATGGTTGATGTCCTCTGCACCTCCACAATTCTTCCAAAATTACTGGAGAATATGATGGGTGGGAAGATTATTTCCTATGAAGGCTGCATGGCTCAGCTATTCTTCTTCACTTGGTCCTTAGGGGCTGAGTTGTTGATCTTCACTGCTATGGCTTATGATCGGTATGTGGCCATCTGCCATCCCCTCCACTACAGCACCATGATGAGTAAGAGGGTCTGTTTGCTGTTAGCTACTAGTGTTTGGATAATCAGCATCATCAACACTGGTGTACACACTGGCCTAATGATAAAACTGTCTTTCTGCCATTCTAATATAGTTAACCACTTTTTCTGTGAGATCCCCCCTTTACTGAAGCTCTCCTGCAGTCCTACCTCCCTAAATGAAACCATGGCCTTCACAGCAGATGTATTTCTAGCTGTGGGGAATTTCATGATCACAATGCTCTCCTATGCCTGCATTATCTCTAGCATCCTGAAAATCCGCACCACTGAGGGCAAAAAGAGAGCCTTTTCAACCTGTTCTTCTCACCTCATTGTGGTCAGCATGTATTACAGCACCGTAATTTACACCTATATACGGCCATCTTCGAGCTACTCATTGGATAAGGATAAGGTTGTATCTGTGATATACACATCAGTAGCTCCCACACTCAACCCTCTTATCTACACTTTGAGGAACAAAGAAGTCAAAGTGGGACTCAAGAAAGTCTTGTCTTTCTTCGGGAGATGATGAACCTTCCAAACTTCTAATTTTGTGATTGAGGATACCTGCTAAGTATCCTCTAATTAAATCCTAAAGACTCTGCTTTAGGATTTGGACAAAGGTCAAGAATTACTGATACCAAAAGCTTTTGTCTTCCAGGATGTGTTTTGGATGTTCAGGAATGTTGCTCTGCTTCCAATTAGAATATTAATTAATTACTCACACTTCCTTGAAGTTGAGATTTTGAATTCTACAGTGGTCTACTTCATGACTTTTTCTCCGCATATTTATATAATATTTATGTAACATATTATATAACACAATAAAACTTTGGAGTGTTTACTAAGAACTACCTGAAAGTCAAATGGAAACAGGAAATTTCCTATTTCAACAGGAAAGACCTAGTAGAAACTTCAAGAACTGATGGAAAGTTGTCCCTTGTGGAGGTGGGTGAAGGAGACAAGGTATACAGCAGCAGTCCTGGCAGCCTATACTGCTGGTTGGTCAACAAGCATTTATTAAGCACATTTTATGTGTGAGGTATTGTGTTAATAATCACTGTGGATACAGAAAAAAAATCAAAAAGTTCTCCATCATCTCTCTGTATAACTTGCTGTTTTGCTAGGGCAAATCAGATGTGTGTGTGCATGCGTGCGTGCATGTGTGTGTGTGTGTGTGTGTGTTCAGGTATCTTTGGTGGAAATAAAGTTTGCTTTGTTGATCTATACATTCTGGGTGCCCAAGCAACATCAGTACAAAAACGTCAGCCACCTATTGCCTATGTGACCCTGGGAAAATCACCTTTTCTCAAACTGATTTTTAAATTCTGTGAAGGGAGAAAAATATTTATTCTATCTCATGGAGTTGTCAGAAGTATCAAATGAAAGAAATCATTTTGATATGCATTCTGGTTTTTGAGGGCTAGCAGCATCACAATTAAAATACTCAGTTCTATTTTATTAGTAGAAAAATGGAGGCATGTTCAGTAACATGCATTAAGCTACAAAGTAAAAGACTGGCACAACTTGGAATGTAATACAGGCTTTGTGTCTTCACATTCAGAAAAATTTACACTCTCCCAGGTATCTCCTTTAAAGTGTGAAATTACTTTGAAATATTACACATTTGTTTTTTCTATATGCAAGTTCTTATTCCTTTTAATTATTCTTATTTTAGCTTTATAAAGTAATCACTTGGTAGTTCAATTGGTATGGCACAGAATAAGGAAATGCATTTAGCTAGTATCACATATTTATTATGTTGGCTTGGCCTACACTTAAACAATGAATATTTCCTCAATTTATTTCTATAAAGAATGTTTTGTAGTTTTATTCATAAATTTAGGTAGGGAGGGCTGCAGGAGAGGTTCAAATTTAATTCTTGACAAATAAAATCATGAATATTTTACTTTCTGTAATTATAAGGGAATTTCACTTTCTATCTCCCCCTGCTGGAGTTGGTTGGCAACATACATAAATGCTGATGTATATATGTGTGTGTTTCTGTATATATGTATTATATGTATGTGCACATGTATGGATTTATATGTGGTATGTATGTGTACATATGCATGCAATTAATATGTAACATTCAAAGCATATTTGCTGTTTAGTAACTTTCATAATTCCAAACTGCTTTCCTGAATAGTTTTACCCACTCAAAGGAACAGTCAGTCCCATCAATCCACCAATTTTCCCACTTACTAGGTTTATTTTTTCAATCCAATAAATAGTTTTAAAATACCAACTATACACCAGTCACTGAGCTAAGCACTGGAATATAATTAAATAAAGAAGAAAAGCAGTCCCTACCCTCAAGGAGCTTACAATTAACAGGGAGAGATAACGCAAAAAGAGGCAGAAAAAAGGGTGGAAGGGACATTGAGAGGTACTGTGGAGTTCAAAACAGAGGAAGAGCAGCTGATGCAAAGTAGAGAGTGCTAAAAATCTGCTTTCTGCCTCTCTAAAGAAAGGCAATGGGAGGAGTTTGTTATTCCACCATCCAATCCTCTACTCAGAGAGGAGAGGGAGCTGAGGAACATGGTGTCATTCACAATATGGCTTAACTGCATGGTAATGAGATTATTAGTGATGCTGGGAGGAGGATCTAGTTCCATGGAGTTGAAAAACAGGCAGACAGCAGATGCCAAGTAGAGTTTAAGTCCTGAAACAACAGTTGTTGTTGAGGTTGTTGATTATTTCAATTACACTTTAGTTCAGGATTTTCTAAGTAAACAAGTAAATGAAAAAGCATTAATTTTGTTTCTTCTTCTCTGTGCTTATTCTCCCAATTAAAGTTTAATTGACATTCTTTATTTTTAAATTACAAACATTTACAAATCATGCTCACTCCAGGAGAGATTACGTTTAATAGAGTAAAAGAAGTGAAATTAAATATATAGAGTCCTCATAGGAAAGTGTATTCACTATTCCCTATCTGTAGCACCTGAACTCTATTTTTGACTAAACTGTATTTTAATTAACAAAAATTGAGGGGGAGGAGCCATGATGGTGGAGTAGAAAGACTCACATATGCTAGCTCTAAACCAACAGCCCATAAATTTTCTGCAAAAAAGAACTCCCCACAAATTCTGGAGCAGTGTAAGCCATGCAGCAATGGAGTGGAGGAGATTTCCATTCCAGAGAGCCCTGAAAAACTGACCCATAAGGTCTGTCACACACTGGACAACAGAGCCCAGCCCTGCCTGCATTGCCCCGAGAGGAGCAGATCTGAGCAGGCTTCAGGGATGGAATCTCCAGTAGCCACAAGGGTCCCTCCACCCACAGGCTCTACAGGTCAGTGAGAGAGACTTCTGGGCTGGCTGAGAGGGGAGCAGGCTATCTCCATAAATCAGGCCCCCTTGGGAGGCAGCGGTACAACTCAGGCCCCATCGGGAGGCAGCAGCGAGACAGGCTCAGCAGCAGACCCAGGCTCCCCAAGCAGGCAGGAGCTCCAATCCATTACTGAAGGTCTCTGCATAAACCCCCTGAGGGAACTGAGCCTGGGAGGCGGCCCTGCCCCCACCTCAGAGCCTGAATTTAAACTTACCTTGAACAGTAGCCCTGCCCCTGCTGAAAGCCCTGAGGCTGGGGAGCAGCATTTGAATCTCAGACCCCAAGCACTAGCTGGGCTGATCTAGGCAAGGGTGGAGAGGAATCTCAGAAGTCAAGTAACTGGCTGGGAAAATGCCCAGAAAAGGGAAGAAAAATAAGACCATAGAAGGCCGCTTTCTTGGGGAACAGATGTTTCCCCCTTTCATTTCTGATGAGGTAGAACAATACTTACCATCAGGGAAAGGCATAGAAGTCAAGGCCTCTGTAGCCTAAACATCTGAAATAGATATTCAATGGGCTCAGGCCATGGAAGAACTCTAAAAGGATTTTGAAAATCAAGTTAGACAGGTGGAGGAAAAACTGGGAAGAGAAATGAGAGAGATGCAATAAAAGCATGAAAAACAGGTCAATACCTTGCTGAAGGAGACCCAAAAAAATGCTGAAGAAAATAACACCTTAAAAAATAGGCTCACTCAATTGGCAAAAGAGGTTCAAAAAGCCAAGGAGGAGAAGAATGCTTTCAAAAGCAAAATGAACTAAAGGGAAAAAGAGATTCAAAAGCTCACAGAAGAAAATAGTTCTCTCAAAATTAGAATGGAACAGATGGAGGCTAATGACTTTCTGAGAAACCAAGAAATCATAAAACAAAACCAAAAGAATGAAAAAATGGAAGAGAATGTGAAATATCTCATTGGAAAAACAACTGACCTGGAAAATAGATCCAGCAGAGACAATTTAAAAATTATGGGACTACCTGAAAGTCATGATCAAAAAAAGAGCCTAGACATCATCTTTCATGAAATTATCAAGGAAAACTGCCCTGAGATTCTAGAACCAGAGGGCAAAAGAAGTATTGAAGGAATACATCGATCACCACCTGAAAGAGATCCAAAAGAGAAACTCCTAAGAACATTATGGCCAAATTCCAGAATTAGCAGGTCAAGGAGAAAATACTGCAAGCAGCTAGAGAGAAACAATTCAAGTATTGTGAAAATACAATCAGGATAACACAAGATCTAGCAGCTTCTACATTAAGGGATGGAAGGGCGTGGAATAGGATATTCCAGAAGTCAAAGGAACTAGGACTCAAACCAAGAATCACCTACCCAGCAAAACTGAGTATAATACTTCAGGGGAAAATATGGTCTTTCAATGAAACAGAGGACTTTCAAGTATTCTGGATGAAAAGACCAGAGCTGAAAAGAAAATCTGACTTTCAAACACAAGAATGAGAAGAAGCATGAAAAAGTAAACAGCAAAGAGAAGTCATAAGAGACTTACCAAAGGTGAACTGTTTACATTCCTACATGGGAAGACAATATTTGTAACTCTTAAAACTTTTCAGTATCTGGGTAGTTGGTGGGACCATACACACACATACATACACACACACATGCACACATGCACGCACATACAGGGACAGAGAGCACAGAGTGAATTGAATAGGATGGGACCATATCTTAAAAGAAATTAAGGTAAATGGTGAGAGAGAAATGTAGTGGAAGGAGAGCGGGTGAATGGAATGGGGTAAATTATCTTTCATTCAAGAGGCAAGCAGGAGACTTTTTAGTGGAGGGAAAAAGAGGAGAGCTGAGAAAAAAAACAAGAAGTTTACCCTCATCACATTCGACCAAAGGAAGGAATAAAATGCACACTCATTTTGGTATGAAAACCTATGTTACAATACAGGAAAGTGGGGGAGAAGGAGATTAGCAGGGTGGGGGGGATGATGGAAGGGAGGGCAATGGGAGGAGGGAGCAATTTGAAGTCAACACTCTTGGGGAGGGACAGGATCAAAAGACAGAATAGAAACAATGGGGGGCGGAATAGGATGGAGGGAAATACAGTTAGTCTTACACAACACGACTATTATGGAAGTCATTTGCAAAACTACACAGTTATGGCCTCTATTGAATTGCCTGCCTTCCCAAAGGGAATGGTTGGGGAGGGAGGGATGGGGAGAATTTGGAACTCATAGTTTTAGGAACAACTGTTGAGTATTGTTCTTGCTACTAGAAAATAAGAAATACAGTTAATGGGGAATAGAAAGTCATCTGGCCCTACAGGACAAAAGAGAAGATGGGGACAAGGGAAGGGAGGGATGATAGAAGAGAGGGCAGATTGGTGATAGGGAAAATTAGAATGCTTCGTGTATTGGGGTGAGGGGAGGGGATCAATGGGGAGAAAATTTGGAACCCAAAATTTTGTGAAAATGAATGTAAAAAGTTAAATAAATAAATTTATATTGAGTTAAAAAAAATTAACAAAAACTGAGAGGGAAAAGAGGAGGAAGAGAGAGACAGATAGAGAGACAGAGACATTCACATGATGCTAAGACTCTCACCCAACAGACAATATGTTTCTTTATGGTTCCAGTTTCCCTTTTATTTAACTAATTGGTTACAATGTACCCTATTACCAAAACAGGGGAAGGGAAGGGAACTCAGCTCCAAACACAGAATCATAGGACCTTGGAGTTGGATGGGACATCAGAGATCATCTAGTCCCCACCCTTATTTGAATTCCCTGTATAATGTAGCCAACAAGTGTTAATCTGTTTGAGGCTCTTTATCCACTTTCCCACGCTTCTTATGGGAGAAAAATTGAGGTTGTAAAAAATAACTTAGCAAACTCCTGCTTTGTAAAATATATTACATGGCACCGTTCAGTTTGTTTCCCTGTCATTCCAAGGCTGAGATGGGCAATGAAGTTATCCAGATGCATCACTGAAATATTAACTTCTTCACTGACCTATAAGCCCCATCCTTTCTGGGAAATGATAGAGAAAGTCACGACTAAGATACTTGTTCAGTCTCTAAGGCCTAAGAACAAGGAATAATTCCTTCTTTGCCACATGGACCATAGCACTTGGCTACATAACTTTCTCTCTCTGAGTTTCCATGTCTTCATCTATATTGATGTGATTTTACTAGTGAGACTCTGAAGTCTCTTCCAATTCTAGTATTCCTGGATTCTACTGGAAGAATGTTGGACTACCATGTTGCTAAGGACACAAATGAAAAATAATTACTGATCAATATTAGAAAAATTCTTATTTTGTCTTTATATTCAGCTATGAGCTTTTCATACCTGGAATGATGGCTTCTGGGGTAGTAACTCACAACAATCTTTAAATTTTTGAAGGACTATCAAAAATAAGAGGGATTATATATTTTTTTTTTCCTGCTTGGTACCAGGAGGACCAACAGATGAAGGGGAAGCAGCCTAGAAATATACTTAAGTTAATTATTGTAATACCCATCATGGCAGCACACCTGAGGACTGCTGCTGTTAATAATTTTAAGGGTTTAATCACATAGTATAATGAATGCTCTATTTATTCAGCAATAACCTAACGTTGTTCAATAAAGTAAGACATAACATTCTTAGTAACATCCTTTAGCAAAAAGTGTCATCTAATATCTCACGACACTCAGTATGTCATAGGACACATAGCATATATAATTACATTCACATAGTGGGGGGACCCAGACTAAGGTCTTCCCATGCATGATGCATCCTTATGGGGTAGCAGGAAATACTTCACCATCATCCCTAGGTCAGGATAAGAACAATCTCCTTAATCAATACACAGTCTCCAAGTAAAGTCCTCTTTCATCTTGACTTGAGGCTAACTTGAAACCACAAGGCTCCTCCTCTGTTCTTGTCTGAGTTCACATGCAGGAACCTCTCTGCTCCTGCTCCTTGTCTCAGCTCATGGGTCTCCAAACTCTTCCTGCTTCTGCCTCACAGGAGACTCCAGGGGCTCCTGCCCAAAGTTTCCGTTTCTAGGAAAACAAAGCTTAACAGGGCTATAACAATATTTATACACATTACCATTGTTATCAAGACAGGACTTCTGTTTGATAAATTAACACAGACCAACAGAAAGGACTTCTGTCTGAGAAATCAACACAGATCAACAGAGGGAGCACTGATAGCACATTCTTTCTGTTAGGCCATCTCATAAGCAAGTTCCCTTAGCCCTCTCATGCTTGCTTTCAGCTCTGTTTCTCCCTCTTCTCTCTCAGCTCTGTTCAATGTATATCTTGTTTCCAATCTAAGACTCTTGATTCAATCAAAGTCAAAGATACTTGATGGGTTAAAACTCAGTCCAGAAGACAGTTAAAAAAATCCTGCTTTGCTTTCCCTTAGAGCTATAAGGAAAACCTTCCTAACAATTAGAATTGTCCAGAAATGTACCAGGCTTCCTCCAAAGATCACACTCCACGTTTTTAACCTGACAAATGAATTGTTTAGAGGGAATTTATATGCAGTCATCGTATGATATACATATTCTATAAGCTTCCATTCATTCATCTCTGAAATGCAAACTAATAAAGATATACTGTGCAAGAGGTTGCACTGGAAAAAAATTGAAGAGTCTGTATCAATTTGTGAGTAGCTAAGATACACAAGAGTACTTGTTTTAAAAAAAGTTCTTAATATTCTATTTTTACATTTCAAACATATTCATAGACAATTTTATTTATAGGTTTATTTTTATTATTATTTTCAGATATTTATAGATTACTCCTACTTCCTGAAACATCTCCTGCAAAAAATAAAATTAATTATAAAGTGACTTCATATGAAAATTCATGTAGCATTTAGGATCTGTAATATCTCTACTCCCCTATTTAAAAAAAATAATAGAAAATCCATTGTTTCTCTCTCTGTCTTCCTAACCTCATCCCCCACTTCTAATAATTTTCTGCTTTATCTTTGCCACTGTGATGAGTGAGGTGGAATCTCAAAATTGCTCTGATTTCCTCTTTTCCTAATTACCAGTGAGAGTACTTATCATATTGCCATAGCTATCCTGATTTTCTTCTTTGATATCTGTCTCATAATTTGTTACACCATTTGTCAGTTGGGGAACGGGTCTTTTTCTTATGAATTTAAATCACCTCCTTAGTTATTTAGAAATTAGAATTTTATAAACAAATTAATTTGACATAAACTTTCTGTAAATATTTTTCATGTTATCTCTCAATCATAGTTTAATGAAATTTATTTGTATATATGCTTTTTAAAGTTTTTAAAAACAAAACTATTCACTTTATATTCTGTAACACTGACTTCCTCATTTGGTCAGGAACTTTCATCTCTCCATAGATCGGACAGATCATTTTTCCCATTTTGTTTTCTAATTTGTTTATAGTGTGTCCTTTTATATGTAGGTCATTTATCCATTTGGAACTTATCTTTTATATTGTGTGAGGTGTTAAATCTAAATCTAATTTCTTTCTTCCTGCTTGTTTCAGTAAGGACCTCAATATACACAGGGGGGCCTGTTATCACATATTCTTAGACCTGCATTTTTAAAAGGAAAGGCAACTTTCAAAGGGTCAACAATAACTTTAACTGAGCACATGTATCATTCACTTAGTTCAGGGGAAAAAGTCAGCACCCTGAACTTCAGAGAAAATACAGAGAAATCTAGATCTACAGATGGTGTTTCTAAAGTGTCTAACAGTAAGGAATACACAAATCATAGTTCAGCAGGTAGATCTAACTGTCTGACCATTACATACATATATAGTTACCAGAGAGGGAAGAGCCAACATCTGGGTTTTCAAAGCTGGGGGCTGCTTAGTGGCTTCCCAGCATCTTATCTGGCACACAAACTTCTTTCCAAAACTAAGCCCCAAAGCAAAATCTCATCTCCGATTTTTAAGAGCCACAGGGTATGACCCCTCTTGACCCAGTGCCTCATTAACAATCAGCCAAAGGTGTGGGCCTTCAGAGGAAACAAGCCTTCCCTAATCAAGTGTCTCTCAATAACCCCACCTGAGGCCAATCCATGGGCAGGGAAGATCTCCTTTAATCACATTATTCAATCAGAAGCACTTTATACTAAAATACAAACAACCAAATATCCTACTTTGCTTGCCCTTGCACTGCTCTCCAATTTTCCCATCAGTATTATTGTTTTTCTTAAATAGGGAGTCCCTGTCTCAGTCTTTGTATTTAGTTATTTGTAGGGGATGACTAGGTGGCTCCATTGACAGCGCACTGACCTAGAGTCAGGAAGAATATGAGTTCAAATCTAGCCTCAGACACTCAGCAGTTGTGTCACCCTGGGTACTTCTACATAACTTCTGTTTGCTTTAATTCACTGGAGAAGGAAAATGGCACACCATTCCATTATATTTGCAAAGAAAAACCCATGGAAAATATCATTCCCAGGGTCTTAAACATTAGGCAGGAATGAAAAGCAATGAGGAGGTACATTTGCTTCTCTGTGTTATGTACAGAGTCTGTTCCACTGATTGTTCTTTCTCTTCACAAAAGAGAGGCTGTTTTGTAAACAGAACCAATTTTTTTTTAAACTCCTTATTTCTGATTAGATTTGTTTTAGGTTGATAGGAATAAATCGAGATTCCTTCATTATTATTATTGATTTTCCTCCCTATGGTGCATTTAGATTTTATTTTAAGAATAAAGAAAATATGCCATTGGATGAATATATGTTGAATATCAAAGTAAATTTACTTTACCTTTCAATAAAATGCAATTTATTTCTTAATCTCTTTTAATACAGTCTATTTTTCTGTATCATTTCTTGAAATTATAATCGACAACTTTGCTATTCTATGTTCATCTGAGACAATGGGTTTTGCTCTAAGCCTTTATTTCAACTGTATATAAATCTTTTGTTTTCAAATATATGTATTGGAAAAGAATTTTTTTTTTTTTTAATGAGGAATAGAAAGTCATCTGGCCCTACAGGAGAAAAGAGAGGATGGGGACAAGAGAAGGGAGGGATGACAGAAGAGAGGGCAGATTGGAGATAGGGAAAATTAGATTGCTTGATGTATTGGGGTGGGGGGACGGGATAAAAGGGGAGAAAATTTGGAACCCAAAATTTTGTGGAAATGAATGTAAAAAGTTAAATAAATAAATATTTTTTAAAAAATTGCTCTCTAATTCTTTTAAGCTCATGTATTTTATAGGTGAAGTCATCCCAAGTACACTCAGATCTATGGTAATTAATTGTTACTCCCGTCCATTTTATTCTTTTATACTTTTACTTCTCTATACTCTTTTCTTCTTGTTTATTTAAAGTTATTACTCTTTTCCCCATTTTTAGCCTTTTCCTTACTATCTCCTCTCCAAGCTTCAGGTTTGTTATACTTAAAAACAAATAGCTTTCTGAATGTACTTTTCCACTTATATTTCTCCTTTCCCTCTTCCTTTTTTTCTTTTTTTGTATCCCTGCTCAGTTGAATATAGTTATACACTAAACTCTGGGTGTGTTATGACCTCTTTTGACCACTTTAAAGTCTAATTCAAAGGACACTGAAATTCCCACTTTTTCCACATTTATACATGTCTACTTATAAAAGCTGATTATGTCTTAACAAAGCTTCAATATTTCTCCCATCTCCCCCAAAGTAAGTTCTCCTAGTAACTCTTCTCTTATATCATCAAAACAAATCTATTTATCAGTCTTTGTCTTAGTTGACTTCCTCTATGACCCCTGTGATAATAGGATTTTAAGAGAAATCTTTAAATATTCTCTTCCATTTCCTTTGGAATATAATAGTTCTTTACCTATATTTCAAAGTTCCTTTACAGTTCTGTTTTTTCAAGAATATTTGAAAATCTACTTTATTCAAAGTCCATTTTGATTGATAGATATAATATTCATTTTTACTCAGTAAGATATTCTTCGTTGTAGACCTTTGCATTTTGCCTCATAGAATATTTCATTCCATGTTCTCCATTTCTTTGGATGGTAGCTCCTAAATGTTATTCAGTCTTAACTGTGATTCTTCAATATTTTTATTCTTTTTTCTGGCTGCTTGTAATTGTAAGGTCAATACCATACCCAGAGCAGTTACTATGGATATGGATGCATATCTCCAGGGTAAATTTACAAAATATAAACTCTCTTCCTTAAAAAAGAAACCAAGATGTTTATTCAAACACCAGAAAAAAAGTCCATCTTTGTAACAAAGAAATCTATACACATTATCAATGCAGGGATAAGGGCCATCCCCAAGCTTTCCCTCCATCATACTTCCACACAAACAAAGTCCCTTAGGCAAAATTACTCCCTTTTTCACTCACACTAGCTGCTCTGCCTTAACTTTGACTCTCAGTTTTGCCCTTCCTGCTCCACCTTCAGATAGCTGTGGGTTGGGCCAAAGTTCAAAGCTGGTCATCACATGGGCCTATTAAGGGGCAGGGAAGATCTTCAAACTCCCTTAACATTATAGTTTTTTTTCCTTTTTTTTTTCCGGAAGCTTTGGATACTAGTAATAACATGCTTAGGAATTTTTATTTTGGGTTTTCTTTTAGGAGATTATCAGTGTATTCTTTCTATTTTCAATTTTTCCTTTTATTCTTACCTATATGGAGGATTTCTTTAATGATTTTTTGAAAAATGATATCAGAGTTCCCTTTTTTTTTGGTTTTGAAGTTCAGGTTATCCTGTTGAAACCTGAATGAAGAAGTTTTACAGAGATTTATAAAAGAAAGCCCCACATTTTTAAGAATCCCAAAACTCACACTGTCAGTTTGAGTGAAAAGAAAATATTTCTACCCACTCACCCACAGTTGAGGGCTGATCTCCACTTAGTTTTCTTTCTGAAAAACTATAGATCTCGAAGGGGATTTGTGCTCCAACCAACTGCTTTCTTGATAATTGTTACACAATAAGTTTTCAGTTATCTCACTTATTTTTGGGTATCAAATATCACTTTCATTCTTTTAACTTCAATGTAAACAATCAAGTTGACTGAGAATCAATGATTTGGTCCATTCTGATTTTTACTGAATTTTTACTAGAGTATGGTTATATACCTTCTGTGAAACTATGGTGCTTTGTTGGTAGTTCTCTCCTTCTGTTCTTGAGGACAGGCTGTGGCTATTGGATAGAGCCCCAGGTTTGGAGTTAGAAAGGCTTGAGTTCAAATGTGACCTCAAGCACTATGTTAAGGACCCTGAGCAAATCACTTATCTTCTGTTTCATCTCTGTTATTTTTCAGGTTTTGAGAGAATCAAATGTAATAATTTTACTTAGCACAATGCCTGGCACATAATAACCACTATATAAGTGCTTATTCCTTTGCCTTCCATAGCTCTCACTTCTTTTATAATTTAAAAAATTCCATCATTTTTCAGAGGAATTCTAATAATTCTCTAAGGAATACATTTTTTCTTTGAAAGGTTCTAAATATAAGGTTTTTTGTTTTGTTTTGTTTTGTTTGTTATTTTTGTATTCTAGGTTACTGCTTTGATCATGCCTGGCACATTAAAAGTCTATTTTTCTATTTGATCAATTTTGTTGCTGAGGCCTCAAGAGTTGAGCTCTAGATGGAAGCAAGTTGAGGTCCTATCCTTCATTCTGGTAGTCTTTCTGTGTGACTTTTTGTTTGCCACAGTCACCAAAGTTCTCTAGTACCATCAGACTTAGTTGAAGATCTTTCCTTTGGATGAAGAGAGAGTAAGGAGAGGCCATTTCTTTATTCCTCAGTTAAATCAAAGAAAGTCTTCTTGTGGTGTAACAGACCTAATTGAGGCCTTTTTCATTTCCCTTAAAGCTTATGAAGTTCACAATAAAAATTCCAGTAAGTCTCCCTTAATTATTTGACATGCAAGAAAATAGGCAATGAAATCTGCAAATGAATTATCTTTTAGATTATGTCATGGTAACAAAATTCTGTTCTACTTAAACCATGGATTTGACATGGCCTGGCGCTTCAAATTCTTCTGTGACGTTCTTTGAAGTCATTTTGATTTTTCCTTCATTAAAAGTTTTCCAGAAAAAAATGTAACCTGGAAATTCACTGGTTGACATGACAGAACATTCTGAATTCAGGAACATTGCGTCCCAGGAGAAATGATGTGCAAACTTGTCCAGGCTGTGATACATTTACAATTTTGTTTTAAAGATGCTCTTAATCTCATTTTGTGGATGCTGTATCAGTTTCTTAAATAGCCAATTACTTCCTAAGAAATGGACATAGTTTATTCAGTGCTATCTTCACATCCTTGTTTCTCAGAGAGTAGATCACAGGGTTCAAGGCTGGGGTCACTATGGCATAAATCACTGAGGCCACTTTGCCTTTCTTCAGAGACTGACCAAAAACAGGAAGAATGTATACATAAATTAAAGTGCAATAATACATGGTCACCACAACAAGGTGAGATGAACAAGTGGAAAATGCTTTCTTCTTCCCTTCCTTGGTCTGGATCTTCAAGATATTGGAGATGATGAAACCATAGGATACTAGGATGAGCAGAAAATTTAAAATACCAAAGAATATGTCTGACACAACGAGCAGTACATTGTTGACATCTGTTGAGGAGCATGAGAGAGGCAATAATGGAGGAATTTCACAAAAGAAATAATCAATGACATTGGGGCCACAGAAAGACAAGCGAACAGTCATGATGATATGAATTGTTGTATTGAACCCACTGACAGCCCACACTGCAGATGCTATGCTACAGCAAACTTTGTTGCTCATGATAGTGGTATAGTGGAGGGGCTGGCAGATGGCTACACATCGATCACAGGCCATGGCTGTGAAAAGTAAGAGTTCAGAACCCAAACACAAAGTGAGGAAATATATCTGAGCTATGCAACCACCATAGGAAATGGTGTTCTTGGTTACTAGGTTCTGCAGCAACTTAGGCAATACAGTGGATGTGGAGAGAATATCCATCAAGGCCAAATTAATAAGGAAAAAATACATGGGAGTATGGAGGCCTGGATTTAGACTAATCACAGTGATGATGACTGAGTTACCAGTGAATGCCATGATAAAAAGTCCTAAGAAGATACTGAAGATAATGATCTGAACCTGAGGATTTTCAGAGAAACTTTGTAAGATGAACTCAGACACTGTGGAATGATTGTTTGATGCCATATGAGTCAGTTGTCAGGTTTCCTTTTGTCAGTGTTTGCCCACAAAATCTAACACACAATATGTTATTTTGTTCACTAAAGAGAACGAAAGAAAGATCTGAATTAAAATTAGGCAAAATTAAAATGCTTTGATATTCCAAAATTAAATTATTAAAAAGTCATCTAACTGTAGTGTGCCAAAAATACAGAAACATTATTTGGTCAGTGATATCTCCTCTCAATGAATTCCTTCACCCCATAAGAGTAAATAAAACAAAAAGAGAAGGAAATATCATCTTCATCCCTGTCATCAATCTTACTTCAGGAAAATCATGTTCTTTTTCATATGATATTTTATAGTACCTTCAACACTTTAGTTGAAAGTTCCCTTTACTACCCCAACCGTGAGGTGAGCCTAATTAAGTTTCATGGTATAATTCATTTAACTGAGTCTGCAGTGTGAGGAATGGCCATAACTGGTAATTCTCTGGACTGTTATAGGCCAGAAAGAAAATTGATGGCAGACATATAGCTAGCAGAGGTGCATGCCTGGAAACCGGTGGAAAGCAGTGCTTTATCTGTGATGGAAAACACATTAGAACTGGAATCAGAAACAGAATATAAGGGTCATACAAAGAAATTTGGTCCAACATTAAGTAGTTATGTGATACAAAGTATAGATTGCTAGACCTGGAGTTAGTAATTCCTAAGTTCAAATCTAGAATCAGACACTTTTTATTTATATAACTTGGGCAAGTCACTTAGTCTCTGTCTCCTATTTGGATCTCCACTTCCATTTTAAACACTCATTTTCTTCATCACTATTTTTCCCTTTCCACTTTTCAGTTCAATACATAGATAACATGAAGTTTCAATGTAGAATTCACTTGTACTACTTAAAGTATTATATTTTTATGCTTGCCCTTGTGGGACCAGCTCACTCTTTCAGTTTCCTTTAATCTCACCATAGATGAATAGCTTATTCTAAAGAATTCCTCACTTTTTAAGAAACCTTTGGAGTGGCAGAAATTATCATTATCTCTGATCAATCTGAATAACAGAAAGGAGTCTTTTAAAATGTGATTTATCAACATTTACTGTGAAGCAGATGCAGACACAATCCAGAAAAGCGATTTCAATTTTACCTGCAAGGAATTTCTTGTGCGATTTTGACTCAGGTTGATAAATTTTCCATTTTTCCTACTGTTTTTGGTGATGGATTCAGTGCCTGATAGGGTACTGATTAGACATGAGATGAAGCTATTGCTTGACCTGCATAATGAGCCTAACTATACATGAAATAGTCACATTTTTAGTACCTGTCCAGACATCTTGTAGGAAGCTTTTGTACAAACTATTTTTCTAACAAATAATTAAGTTTCAAGCGGGTATCATTTATTTTATTTTCCTTATAAACCAAAGAGTAGTGGGAATGGTCTTAAATTATGTCGAGGAAAAATTTGATCAAAGAAAACAATTATTATATAGGTAATTGACCATTTTATAAAAATCCCTCCTAGAGGGGAATGGTCATATCCAAAATCTGCTAGCCTTTCTCTAGACTTTAGTGAAGTTCTTCGAAATAATTCAGGGAACTCATGTAACAGCTGGTCAGAAAATTTTCATTCTTCTAAGTCTAGAAAATCCTCCCTTTTAATACTGAAAGAAGGTGGAAACCACCAATTTTATGATTTTGTCCAAAAAATTAAGAGACAATTTTGCCATTCAACAAATGAACTTTCTAAAATTTTACTAAAAACCTACTGATCACTTCTGCGTAATGCTGTGTAGCCACTTTCTTCATAAGATGAGTCATCATGTGGGTACAAAGATACATTAAAGGGCACAATAGTGAACAAACCTAGTGTAAGATTATAATACCAACCATTCTACCAGCCCTGAATCATGCTCTGTCTGTGGTAATATTCTGATATTTAAGTGATTACTTTTATTATTAGTGGAACTAGTGGGTAGAGAAACTACCTCTAATAACAGTCTTCTGCCTTCTCTTCCACTTATAGTCTTTGAGAGATACCTAGAATATTGAATTGCTTTGACTCATAGTTCCTGTATGTGTCCAAGATAGGACATAAATTCAGGTGTTCTTAGCTTTAAGTTCATGTTTTTGCCATTATAACACACAGCCTCTCAAAGCTAAAGGAAATAGAAATATTCACAGAGCTAAAATGTCAGAACTAGAAGCAACTTGAAAGCTCAGGAATTTATCAAATTAGTTTGATGAAGAGGGCAATCAGCAGAGTAAGGATTTATCCAAGGTCAAATAGAAGGTTAGGCTTAGTAGCAATTAGAACCCAAGCATTGATTACTATTGTATGAAGTTTTTCAAAATCTGAAAGCAGACCTTTTTGCAAGCAATTCCTGATCTAAAAGAAAGTGAAAGGACTCACAAACATTCTTACAAACAGAAATGCAGTTATTGCATCTCATGGGATCTCAAAGTAGGAAATTAATATCTAACAATATTCTTGAATTCCAACACATTCTCTCAATGGAATGTTTTGCAAGTTTCAGGCCTTCTGCTTACATAGACAGACAGACAGACAGAGATAGAAATACTTTCATCAGCAGAATGGGGAATTGAGACTGGGTGAACTATAATGAACTTATATTTCTCAATCTACAAATAAAAGTTCCAATGAGTGATTTTGAACATACTGCTGAGGAACTTATGATATCTTGACATCATCAGTCAACTGGCATTTTTTCAACCTTCTTGTACCAGCTATAGGTCTAGGTGTTGGTGATAAAAAGAAAGAAGTTTAGAAAAATTAATGAAAACAGTAGGTGATATTCAAAAGTGGTAGAACATTTATTAAGAACCTACTATGTGCCAGACATGATGGTAACCTTTGAGGGTTATAAAAACAACTAAGAGAGTCCCTTTTGTCAAGGAGTTTATGATGGAGAAAACACACAAAGTGATGGTGCATAGTGGGATAAGGTAGCCAAAATAATTCAGAATGTCTCAATAATTGTGAAGTTTTGTAAATGATGTGGGCCCTAAAATAATAAAGCCAAAGCTCATTTAACAAAACCTAGGGACCCAGAAGTACAGCCCAAATTTCCATTACTGGTAGGATAGGAGGATGTGGGCAAAGAGCTGGCCTTCTAGTGCAAGAGTCCTAACTGCACTCCTTGCTCTGATTGTGTAGATCATGTACAGGTTACTTACCTTCTTTGTCAAAGCAATTCTCAGTCTCTAAGATTATTTGAAGAGGGATTTATCTTCCTTGGTAAAGGAATTGCTGCTTTGTGAACATTGATAATAACTCCAGCTCACCATCTGTATATCATGTTTATACAGAATTATTTACATGTTGACTCCCCCATTATTATCTGAGCTTCCACAAGACAAGGACTATTTTTGCCTTTCTTTGCATTGCCAACACTTGGTACATAGTGCCTGGCACAAAGCAAGTGCTTAATATTTGCTAGCTGACTCCTGTGAGGATATTTTAGAAATCATTGGCTGATGAGTATTAAAAAAACAATAAATGAAGAAGCATGAAATAATAGCTAGATATCTAGTTTGGGGTCCTGGAGAAATCTGGACTTGAAGCTTGCTTCTCTAATTTAAATAGATCTGGGATCATTGGCGAGTCTCTTACCTTGCCTTTATGAATCTTATTGTCCTCGTCTGTAAAAGAGGGATAAATATTAGAGATACCTACTATAGGAGGCTGTTATAAAACACTATTGAGAAAAGGAGTGAAAGATGACTCAAACTGTAAAGTGTTATATAATGTGAGTTGTCAGTATTATCATTAAATAGAAAAAGGATGAAAATAATTTTCAATCCCTTCTAAATGAGGATGATAGAAGGAACTGAGGGAAAGAGAATGAAAGAGAGATAAGACTATTGAAAAAGTATTTCACCTAAATTATTTCATTTGGTCTGAATGGCAGTACCATTGTATTCATAGAACATCCATTTTTATTCTCATTTTGAAGCTGCAGATACTTGGGAAATAGGGAAGTTATGTGACAATTTACTGCCTTTTGACCTGAGGCAAGTCACTTGAATTGTGTATCCTCTATTTTTCTCCTGCCACCCTTGCCCCTGTAAAATGAGAAGGTTGGACCTAGAAGAGATATAAGGACTTATAGATAATCTAAAAACTTCATTACCAGTCCAAATTTAGGATCCCTGACTTACTCAAACTCTCACAGCTCTTTTGTGACAGAACTGGGCAGACATTCTAGGTTTCTAGATTCAATTTCCCAACTCTTAATTCAGAGCATTTTAGGTGTCTTTGTTGAATTTAGTTCAGTACTAAGATGAGGATTATCCTGCTTTGTTTAAGTTTTTCCTCAATAAGACATGCCTAGAGTTTGTTTTCTCCCATTAGGATAGAAGTTTCCTGAGAGCAGGGGCCTCTTTTTTTTTTCTCCTTGTATTCTCAGACCTTAGCAAAGTGTCAGGCCTCTAAACTTGACTTGCTAACTTGACTTGTACCCCACATGTTGTAGGCAACCACATCAGCTATAGAAGCTTCTGTATGCCATCAAGCAAAAGAATAACACATATGTTCCTTGTGCTATTATAAGTGAGGTTAATACAGACTGTATCCCCTTTTGAAAATGACAGTTTTCTTGTCCTGAAAATATTTCTGAAGTTACAGCAATTTCAATCATTTCTCCCTGACTAGTGATTCCTAGTTCCCTTCCTATTATACCTTAATACACATATCACCCTAGGTCTTCTAATTACCTACCTCCACAGTCCCAAAGAATTCGCAATCAGTAGAGAAAGGAGATTAGATACATGATCAAAGATTGGAAATTGACAGGCCTGGTGAGTTTTCAAGAAAATTGGTTTTCAAAACAAAGGACTAGGTTGCCTTCTTGTCACTTTCCATCTGGCATGAAGCAATGCAATGGGTGCGATTTGGAGGGTGGGGATAGAGA
Source organism: Bettongia penicillata ogilbyi (assembly GCA_023548195.1). Taxonomy (NCBI): domain Eukaryota; kingdom Metazoa; phylum Chordata; class Mammalia; order Diprotodontia; family Potoroidae; genus Bettongia; species Bettongia penicillata. Next base: position 221,498 of record JAJHZJ010000582.1, read on the forward strand.
AGGTGGGCCAACAGTAATTGGCATTTTTCTCACTTCTCATCTCTCATTCATCTTTCTTTTAGGACACCTATATCTGGACCTATGTCTTGCCATTGTCCCCACCAAAGAAAATTCAAGGAATTAGCTAAAAGCAAGAGTTGCAGGCATACCAATGCAGAAGGACCCACTCCATGCCTGTGGTAGTTGCTAGATTGCAGGAAATTACATTAGGATGTTATTGAATAATAATTTGGGAAGGAAAAGTTAATCAGTTCTCTATCATAACATCTTAACAAGTATGCAACAGAAAGTTCCTGGAACTCTCAGGTTATTTCTCTGATAATAAAAAAATAAAATTTTGAAGACATATATAAGGCTGTGTAAAGTAACGTTTTATACAGCATTTCCTTCAATCTCACACAATCCTGCAAAATCAGCGCCAAAAGCAAATATTTTCAATTTGGGAATGAGAAATCAGTGCTCAACCAAATTTCCTGACAATGGAAACAAATGGGAAAGTAATATCCTTCTGATTCTAATTCCTAATCCAATCAGTTTCTAATCTAGTTAGATGCAATAGATCTAATCCACTGTAATTCTAATCAGATCCTTCCTTTTGTAAATTCAATTATTTTTCCACTATTTTGGGCTGTCTTTTTGATATAAATGGTTTATATACTGGTATGATTGTTTGATCCCAAAAAGATTAGTCACTTAACCCTCAGGTAATAATCATCATTTTCTGACCTGAACTAGAAAACTTAAAAAAAAATATTACTATTAGTATACAAATATAATTAGTATACAAATATGACTATTAGTATACAAATATAGTATACAAATAAAAAAATATAAATGGCTCATATTTATGTGCAATATGTTGGTATAAATGCATCACACATTTATATGTAATATAAATATCCATATAAATCTATCACATTTTATTATATTATGTTATAACATATTCAATCCTATCCTCTAATAGTCTATTATATTGTATGTCTACATAAAGGAAATTACCAAGTTTTAAAGGAGGACACAGACCTTACCCTTTATACTAAAACTATGTAGCAGTAGTAGTAGCAATAAGAGTAGCAATAGCAGCAGTAGTAGTACTAGTACTAATAATAGTAGTTTTTGTAGTACTGGTGGTGTTGGCAGTGATGGTAATAGCAAAATATTGATAAATAAATAACTGATAATATTTTCTTGAGCCTGATTCTGTGATTCAGTCTTGAATTTTAAGATAAAAATGAAAAAGGAAAAGCAGAAATAACAGTTTTTATTCTTATTAACAATTATATGATTCTCTAATTTATTGAAAATTCCGTCTCTGCCTCTCTCTCTCTCCTGTCCCTCCATTCATCCCATTCTATCTCTATCTTTCTTTCTCCATTTATCATCTGACTCTCCCTCTCTCACTCTGACATTTGACAATTTACACAGATACAAAGAGATCTTTCATAAAAACTTAAAAATACTTAAATTTTAAATGTTCGTCTTTCTTTCCATTCTCTTTTGGCCTTTTTAAAAATCTTATAACAAAGGAAACACTATTTTTCATTTCATCACAAATCTACCTCTTTCTGCTAGAGGGCAATAACTGGAGGATTCCTTTCTCTAGAAATTCTTCACTGTTCATTTGTTTGTGTGTTCATGGGTCTTTAAGTAGCCATGGGATAAGGATCCAGTTATGCCTAGTCCTTTCCCAAAGGTCAGCTAGAGAGAGCCCTGGGAAATTCTGTCATCTTGGCCCCTAGAGGGACAATTAAACTATGACTTATCTTGGACTACGTTGAAACTATGACACTATAATTTCAGTCAAAAGAAAAAGTGCTAACTTCTACTTTGGTCTGCATGGCACTAGCACACTGATGTGATTGATGTTTGGGTGTTTATTTTTCCTCTAGTGAATTAAGAAAGTCAACTGACTATAATGCTAAGGTGTGCAAGTGTTAAATAGACAAGTCTATAATACCTACTAACAGAACTAACACATCCTGTGACTTCTTTACACCTTAGAAAATAAAACAAAAACCGTATCCTTTCTCATTCCTATGATATTAGGAATATCATCCAACAAATAATTTTTTTCTTTATGTTCCCACATTTTCTTTGGTTTAACTAATTGGTTACAATGTATCCTGTCGCAAAAATAGGGGAACTGAAATCACCTCCAAACACAGAATCTTGGAGTTGGATGGGAAATTAGAGACCATCCAGTCCCCACCCATATCTGAAGAAGACTTCTCTCCATAATAAAGTCAACAAGTTTTCCTTTACTTGTGACTCTTTATCCCCTCTCTCAGGCTTGCTGTGCAAGAAAAATTGAGGTGGCAAAAAACACATTAGCAACCTCTTGCTTTTTGAAGTATACTGCATAGACCTGTTTGATGTGCTTCCTTGTCATTCCAAGGCTGAGGTGGGTAATGAAGAGATATAGGACCCCTATTGAAATCTTGACTTCTCCGCTGACCTGTGAGCCCTATCCTTCTAGGAAATGATAGAGGAAGGTCATCATTAAAATACTCAGTCTCTAAGGCCTAAGACCAAGGAGTAACTCTGTCTCTGCCACATGTGCCATAGCACTTGGCTGCATAACTTTCTCTTTCTAAGTTGCCATATCTTCATCTATATTGATGTGATTGTACTAGTCAGACTCTAAAGTCTCTTCCAATTCTAGTATTCCTGGATTCTACTGGAAGAATACTGGACTGCCATGTTGCTAAAAACTCAAATGAAAAATAATTACTGAGCAATATTAGAAAAAGTCTCATTTTGTCTTTTGTCTGGCCTAACTGCAGTAAGTTGCCAGGTCTTTCTTACCTAACTCAAATCTTCGGTGATCACCCAGATAAACATGATGAGAGAAGAGACCTCCAGAGTCAAACAGAAGTGTAGACTTTATTCTGGATACCAGCTACACGTCAGCATGCAGAATGAGTTCTCCCCGTGGAGCGCCTTCTCCTTCTGGAGGAGAGAGGAACTAAACCCTCAGGCTTTCCTGTCCCCATTTAAGCTCTCCCAGCTGCACAGTTCACTCATGGACACCGCACACACGCTCTCAGCCCTTTAGCCAATTAACAACAGGTGTGCTCAGACCATGGACCAAACTCAAGGGTGGGATGGTCTCCCCAGCAAGTTTCCACTGAGAAGAGGTAGAAAAACAAGATAGCTCGTGATTCACTCCTCAATTCCCAGCTGTTCCCTGGTGGGCCTTGTGAGAGCTCTGTGGTTTAGAAGACCTCAACTTTACCTGACCCGAGACTGTTCACGTGAAAACCGAGCTTACACCCCAACAGTCTTTGTATTCAGCTATGAGCTTTCATACCTGGAATGATGGCTGCTGGGGTAGTCACTCACAATAATCTTTAAATTTTGGAAGGGCTATCAAAAATAAGAGGGATTATATTTGTTTTTTCCTTCTTGGTACCTAGAGGACCAACAGATGAGGGGGAAACTGCCTAGAAATATACTTGTTAGCCATTGTAATACCCATCATGGCAGCACACCTGAGGACTGCTGCTGTGAATAGTTTTAAGGGTCTAATCCCATAGTATAATGAATGCTCTATTTATTCAACAATAAACTAAGCATTGTTCAGTAAGGTAAGGCATAACATTCTCAGCAACATCCTTAAGCAAAACATATCATCTTATATATATATGTATCTCACAGCACTCAGTATGTCATATATAATTTCATCCAGAAAGTGGGGGGGCCCAGACTAGGGTCTTCCCATGCATGATGCATCCTTATGGGGCAGCAGGAAATACTTCACCATCCATCCATAGGTAAGGATAAAAACAATCTCCTTAATCAATACACAGTCTCCAAGTAAAGTCCTCTTTCATCTTGACTTGAGGCTAACTTCAAACCTCAAGGCTGCTTCTCTCTTCTTGATTGAGTTCACATACAGGCACCTCTCTGCTCCTGATCCTTGTCTCTGCTCATGGGTCCAAACTCTTCCTGCCTCTGCCTCACAACAGGCTCCAGGGGCTCCTGCACACGATTTCTGCTTCTAGGAAAACAAAACTTAATAGGGCTATAACAATATTTATACACATTACCAGTGTCATCAAGACAGGACTTCTGTTTGATAAATTAACACAGACCAACAGATAGGACTTCTGTCTGAGAAATCAACACAGTAACCAAGTTCCCCTAGCCCTCTCATGCTTGCTTTCAGCTCTGCTTCTCCCTGTTCTCTCTCAGCTCTGTTTCTCATATATAATGTATATCCTGTTTCCAATCTAAGACTCTTGATTGAATCAAAACCAAGACTCAATCAAAGGCACTTGATAGGTTAAAACTTGGTCTAGAACAAGTTAAAAAATCCCACTTTGCTTTCCCTTACAGTTATAAGGAAAATCTTCCTGACAATTAGAATTGTCCAGAAATGTGTCAGACTTCCTCCAAAGATCTCACTCTACGTTTTTACCTAGACAAATGAGTTGTTTAGAGGGTATTTATATGCAGCCATCGTATGATATACATAGTCTATAAGCTTCCATTCATCTCTGAAATTCAAACTAATAAAGATATACAGTGCAAGAGGTTGCACTGGAAAAAAAATTGAAGGGTCTGTATAAATTTGTCAGTAGCTAAGATACACAAGAGTACTTGTTTAAAAAAAAGTTCTTAATATTCTATTTTTACATTTCAAACCTATTTATAGACAATTTTACTTATAGGTTTATTTTTATTATTTACAGATATTTATAGATTACTCCCACTTCCTGAAACATCTCCTGCAAAAAAAACCCAACTAATTATAATGTGACTTCATATGAAAATTCATGTAGCATTTAGAATCTGTAATATCTCTTCTTCACTATTTAAAAAAATAATAATAGAAAATCCATTGTTTCTCTTTCTGTCTTCCTAATCTCTTTGAAAGAAAAAAAACACCTTCCTTCTAACAAATATGTAGAGTAAGCAAAACAAATTCCCTCAACGGCTATATATATATGTGAGTGTGTATATGTATATATGTGTATATATATGTAGTATATGTATGTGCATACATATGTATTTTTATATGGTATGTATGTATACATATGCATATAATTAATAAATAATATTCAAAGCACACTTGCTGTTTAGTAACTTTCATAATTCCAAACTGCTTTCCTGAATAGTTTTATCCACTCAAAGGAACAGTCAGTCCCATTAATCCACCAATTTTCCCACATCCCCCACTTCTAATAATTTTCTGCTTTATCTTTGCCACTGTGCTGAGTGAGGTGGAATCTCAAAATTGCTCTGATTTCCTCTTTTCCAAATTACCAGTGAGAGTACTTATCATATTGCCATAGCTATCCTGATTTTCTTCTTTGATATCTGTCTCATAATGTGTTACACCATTTGTCAGTTGGGGAAAGGGTCTTTTTCTTATGAATTTAAATAAGCTCTTTAGTTATTTAGAAATTAGAATTTTATAAACAAATTAATTTGACATGAACTTTATGTAAATACTTTTTCTTCTTATCTCTCAATCATAGTTTAATGAAATTTATTTGTATATATACTTTTTACAGTTTTTAGAAACAAAAATATTCATTTTTTTCTTCTGCAACATTGTCTTCCTCATTTGTTCAGGAACTTTCATCTCTCCATAGATCGGACAGATCATTTTCCCCATTTTGTTTTCTAATTTGTTTATAGTGTGTCCTATTATATGTAGGTCATTTATCTGTTTGGAACTTATCTTTTATATTGTGTGAGGTGTTAAGTCTAAATCTAATTTCTTTCATACTGCTTGTATCAGTAAGGACCTTGATATACACTGGGGGGCCTGTAATCACATGTTCTTAGATCTACATATTTAAAAGAAAAGGCAACTTTCAAAGGGTCAACAATAACTTTAACTGTGCACATGTATCATTCACTTAGTTCAGGGGGAAAAGTCAGCACCCTGAACTTCAGAGAAAATACAGAGAAATCTAGATCTACAAATGGTGTTTCCAGTTTCTAACTTACTAGTAAGGAAAACACAAATCATAGTTCAACAGACAGATCTAACTGTCTGACCATTACATACATACATAGTTACCAGAGAGGGAAGAGCCAACATTTGGGTTTTAAAAGCTTGGGGTTGCTTAGTGGCTTCCCAGCATCTTATCTGGCACACAAACTTCTTTCCAAAACTAAGCCCCAAAGCAAAATCTCATCTCAGATTTTTAAGAGCCACAGGGTATGACCTCTCTTGACCCAGTGCCTCATTAACAATCAGGCAAAGGTGTGGGCCTTCAGAGGAAACAAGCCTCCCCTAATCAAGTGTCTCTCAATAACCCCACCCGAGGCCAATCCATGGGCAGGGAAGATCTGCTTTAATCACATTATTCAATCAGAAGCACTTTATACTAAAATAAAAACAACCAAAGATCCTACTTTGCTTACCCTTGCACAGCTCTCCAATTTTCCCATCAGTATTATTGTTTTTCTTAAATAAGGAGTTCCTGTCTCATCACCTAGGGTCTTTGTATTTAGTGATTTGTAGGAGTTGACTAGGTGGCTCAGCTGACAGAGCACTGACCTGGAGTCAGGAAGAATATGAGTTCAAATCCAGCCTCAGATACTCCCCAACTCTGTGACCTTGGGCAATTCTATATAACTTCTGTTTGCTTTAATCCGCTGGAGAAGGAAAAGGGCAAACTATTCCATTATATTTGGAAAGAAAAACTCATGGAAAAAATCATTCCCAGGGTCATAAAACTTTAGGCATGAATGACAAACAATGAGGAGGTACATTTGCTTCTGTGTGTTATGTACAGAGTCTATTTCACTGATTGTTCTTTCTCTTTACAAAAGAGAGAATATTTTGTAAACAGTACCAATTTTTTTAAACTCCTTATTTATTTCTGATTAGATTTATTTAAGGTTGATAGGAATAAATTGAGATTCTTTCATTATTATCACTGATTTTCTTCCCTATGGTGCATTTAGATTTTATTTTAAGAATAAAGGAAATATGCCATTGGATGAATATATGTTGAATATTGAAGTAAATTTATTTTACCTTTCAATAAAATGCAAGTTACTTGTTAATCTCTTTTAATAAAGTCTATTTTTCTGAATCTTTTCGTGAAATTATAATTGGCAACCCTGCTTTTCTATGTTCATCTGAGACACAATGGATTTTGCCCTAAGTCTTTATTTCAACTGTATATAAAAGTTTTGTTTTCAAATATATGTATTGAAAAGAATTTTTTTTTTTTATAAATTGCTCTCTAATTATTTTCAACTCATGTATTTTATAGGTGAAGTCATCCCAAGTACACTCAGATTTAGGACAATTAATTGTTACTCCCGTCCATTTTATTATTTTATTCTTTTAATATTCAATACTCTTTTCTTCCTGTTTATTTAAAGTTATTACTCTTTTCCCCATTTTTAGCCTTTTCCTTACTATCTCCTCTCCAAGCTTCAGGTTTGTTATACTTAAAAACAAATAGCTTCCTGAATACACTTTTCCACTTATATTTCTCCTTTCCCTCTTCCTTTTTTCTTTTTTGTATCCCTGCTCAGTTGAATATAGTTATACACTAAACTCTGGGTGTGTTATGACCTCTTTTGACCACTTTAGATTAAAGTCTAATTCAAAGGACACTAAAATTTCCACTTTTTCCACGTTTATATATGTCTACTTATAAAAGCTGATTATGTCTTAACAAAGCTTCAATACATCTCCCATCTCCCCCAATGTACATTCTCCAACTAACTCTTCTCTTATATCATGAAAACAAATCTATTTATCAGTCTTTGTCTTAGTTGACTTCCTCTATGACCCCTGTGATAATTGAATTTCAAGAGAATCTTTAAATATTCTCTTCCATTTCCTTTGGAATATAAATAGTTCTTTACCTATATTTCAAAGTTCCTTTACAGTTGTTTTTTGAAGAATATATGAAAATCCATTTTATTCAAAGTCCATTTTGCTTGATAGATATAATATTCATTTTTACTCAGTAAGATATCCTTCGTTGTATACCTTTGTATTTTGCTTCATAGAATATTTCATTCCATGTTCTCCATTTCTTTGGTTGGTAGCTCCCAAATCTTATTCGGTCTTTATTGTGATTCTTCAATATTTTTAATTTTTTTTCTGGCTGCTTGTAATTGTAAGGTCAATACCATACCCACAGCAGTTACTATGGATATGGATGCATATTTCCAGGGTAAATTTACAAAATAGAAACTCTCTTCCACAAAGATGAAACCAAGATGTTTATTCAAACACCAGAAAAATAATCCATCATAGTAACAAAGAAATATACACATTGTCAGTTCACGGATCAGGGCCATCCCCAAGCCTTCTCTCCATCAGGCTTCCACACAAATTCCTTTGGGCAAAATTACTCCCTTTTTCACTCACACTAGCTAGAATGCCTCAGCTCTGCCTCTCACTTTTGCCCTTCCTGCTCCACCCCTTCAGATAGCTGTGGGTTGGGCCAAAGTTCAAAGCAGGTCATCACAGGGTCCTAATAAGGATCAGGGAAGATCTTCAAACTCCCTTAACATTATAGTATTTTTTCTTTTTTTTTCCTGGAAGCTTTGAATACTAGTAATAATATATTTAGGAATTTTTGTTTTGGGTTTTCTTTTAGGAGATTATCAGTGTATTCTTTCTATTTTCAATTTTTCCTTTTATTCTTACCTATGTGGAGGATTTCTTTAATGATTTTTTGAAAAATGATACCAGAGTTCCCTTTTTTTTTTTTTGGTTTTGAAGTTCAGGTGGTCATCCTGTTGAAACCTGACTGAAGAAGTATTAGAGAGATTTATAAAACACAGTCCCACATTTTAAAAATCCCAAAACTCACACTGTCAGTTTGAGTGAAAAGAAAATATTTCTACACACTCACCCACACCTGAGGGCTGATCTCCACTTAGTTTTCTTTCTGAAAAACTATAGATCTCAGAGGAAATTTGTGCTCCAACCAACTGCTTTCTTGGTAATTGTTACACAATAAGTTTTCAGTTATCTCACTTATTTTTGGGTATCAAATATCATTTTCATTCTTTTAACTTCAATGTAAACAATCATGTTGACTGAGAATCAATAATTTGGTCCATTCTGATTTTTATTGAATTTTTACTAGAGTATGGTTATATACCTTCTGTGAAACTATGGTGCTTTATTGGTAATTCTCTCCTCCTGTTCTTTAGGACAGACTGTGGCTATTGGATAGAACCCCAGGTTTGGAGTTAGGAAGGCTTGAGTTCAAATGTGACTTCAAACACTACGTTAAGGACCCTGAGCAAATCACTTAACTTCTGTTTCATCTCTGTTATTTTTCAGGTTTTGAGAGAATCAAATGTAATAATTTTACTTAGCACAGTGCCTGGCACATAATAACCACTATATAAGTGCTTATCCCTTTGCCTTCCATAGCTCTCACTTCTTGTATAATTTTAAAAACTGCATCATTTTTCAGAGGAATTCTAATTATTCCCATAGGCATACATTTTTTATTTGAAAGTTCTAAATATAAGGGTTTTGTTTTGTTTTTTTGCTGTAATTTTTGTCTTCTAGGTTACTGCTTTGGTCTTGCTTGACAAAATAAAAGTCTTTTTTCTGTTTGATCATTTTTGTTGCTGAGGCCTCAAGAGTTGAGTTCTAGATGGAAGCAAGTTGAGGTCCTATCCTTCATTGTGGTAGTCTTTCTGTGTGACTTTTGGCTTGCCACAGTCACCAAAGTTCTCTGGTACAATCAGCCTTAGTTGAAGACTTTTCCTTTGGATGAAGAGAGAGAGTATGGAGAGGCCATTTCTTTATTCCTCAGTTAAATCAAAGAAAGTCTTCTTGTGGTGTAAGAGATCTCATTGAGTCCTTTTTCATTTACCTTGAAGCGTATCAAGTTCATAATAAAAATTGCAGTATGTCTCACTTAATTATTTAACGTTTAATAAAATAGGCAATCAGAACTTCAAATGAATTATCTCTTAGAATATGTCTTGATAACAAAATTCTGTTCTACTTACACCATGGATCTGACATCGTATGACACTTCAAATTCTTCTGTGCCATTCTTTGCGGTCATTTTGACTTTTCCTTCATTAAAAGTCTTCAAAAAAAAGAAATGTAACCAGGGAGCTCACTGGTTCACATGACAGCACATTCTGAGTTCAGAAACATTGCCTCTCAGGAGAAATGATGTGTAAACTTGTCCAGGCTGTGATAAATGTAGAATTTTGTTTTAAAGATGCTTTTAATCTCATTTTGTGGAGCTGTATCAGTTTCTTAAATAGCTAATTATTTCCTAAGAAATGAACATAATTTATTCAGTGCTATTTTCACATCCTTGTTTCTCAGGGAGTAGATCACAGGGTTCAAGGCTGGGGTCACTATGGCATAAATCACTGAGGCCACTTTGCTTCTCTTCCGAGGTTGACCAAAAATAGGAAGAATGTATATATAAATTATAGTGCTATAATACATAGTGACCACAATGAGGTGGGAGGAACAAGTGGAAAATGCTTTCTTCTTCCCTTCCTTGGTCCGGATCTTCAAGATGCTGCAGATGATGAAGCCATAGGACACCAGGATGAACAGAAAATTGATAATAGCAAAGAATATGTCTGACACAACGAGCAGTATGTTGTTGACATCTGTTGAGGAGCATGAGAGTGGCAATAATGGAGGCATTTCACAAAAGAAATGATCAATGACATTGGGTCCACAGAAAGACAAGCGAACAGTCATGATAATATGAATTGCTGTATTGACCCCACTGATAACCCACACTGCAGATGCTGTGACACAGCAAACTCTCTTGCTCATGATAGTGGTATAGTGGAGGGGCTGGCAGATGGCTACATACCGATCACAGGCCATGACTGTGAAAAGTAAGAGTTCAGATCCCAAACACAAAGTTAGGAAATATATCTGAGTTATGCAACCACCATAGGAAATGGTGTTCTTGGTTACTAGGTTCTGCAGCAACTTAGGCAATACACTGGTTGTGGAGAGAATATCCATCAAGGCCAAATTAATAAGGAAAAAGTACATGGGAGTATGGAGGCCTGGATTTAGACTAATCACAGTGATGATGATTGAGTTACCAGTGAATGCCATGATAAAAAGTCCTAAGAAGATACTGAAGATAATGATCTGAACCTGAGGAATTTCAGAGAAATTTTGTAAGATGAACTCAGACACTGTGGAATGATTGTTTGATGCCATATGAGTCAGTTGTCAGGTTTCCTTTTGTCAGTGTTTACCCACAAAATCGAACCCACAATAAGTTATTTTGTTCACTAAAGAAAATAAAACAAAGATCTGAATTCCAATTAGATAAAATTAAAATGCTTTGATATTCCAAAATTAAATTATTAAAAAGTTGTCTAACTATAGTGTGCCAAAAATAGAGAAACATTATTTGGTTAGTGATATCTCCTGTCAATGAATTCCTTCACCCCATAGGGGTAAATAAAACAAAAAGAGAAAGAAATGTCATCTTCATCCCCATCATCAGTCTTACCTCAGGAAAATCATGTTCTTTTTCATATGATATTTTATAGCACCTTCAATACTTTAGTTGAAAGTTCCTTTTACTTCCCCAGCCATAAGGTGAGTCCAGTTATGTTTCATGGTGTAATTCATTTAACTGAGTCTGCAGTGTGAGGAATGGCCATAACTGGTAATTCTCTGGACTATTATCCGCCAGAAAGTCAAATGAAGGCAGACATGTAGATAGCAGAGGTGCATGCCTGGAAACTGGTGGAAAGCAGTGCTTTATCTGTAGTGGAAACCAGATGAGAATGAGAATCAGAAACAGAATACAAAGGTCATACAAAGAAACTAGGCCCAAGGTTAAGTAGTTATGTGATACAGAGTATAAATTGATAGACATGGAGTTAGCAATTCCTAAGTTCAAATCTAGAAGAGACACTTATTATTTATACAACTTGGGCAAGTCACAGTCTCTGTCTCATATTAGGATCTCCACTTTTATTTTGAACACTCATTTTCTTCATCACTATTTTTCCCTTTCCACTTTTCAGTTCAGTATATAGATAACATGCAATTTCAATGTAGAATTCACTTATTCTACTCAGGTATTGCATTTTTATGCTTTCCCTTGTGGGACCAGCTCACTCTTTCAGTTCCCTTTAATCTCACCAAGGATGGATAGCTTCTTCTAAAGAATTTCTCACTCTTTAAGAAACCTTTGGAGTGGCAGAAATTGTCATTATCTTTGATCAATCTGAATAACAGAAAGGAGCCTTTTAAAATGTGATTTATCAACACTTACTGTAAAGTAGAAGCAAACCCAATCTAGAAAATCGATTTCAATCTTACCTGCAAGGAATTTCTTATGTCATTTTGGCTCAGGTTGATAAATTTTCCATTTTTCCTACTGTTTTTGGTGATGTGTTCAGTGTCTGACAGGATACTGATTAGCCATGAGATGAAGCTATTGCTTTACCTGCATAATGAGCCCCATTATACATGGAATATTCACATTTCTAGTACCTGTCCAGACATCTTGTGGAGAGCTTTTGTAGAAACTATTTTTATAACAAATCATTAGTTTCAAGTGGTCATCATTTATTTTATTTTTCCTATAAACTAAAGAATAGTGGGAAGGAGCTTAAATTATATCAAGGGGATAAATTTGATCAAAGAAAAAAATTAATTATATAGGTAAGTGACCATTTTACAAAAATCACTGGTAGAAGGGTAGGGTCATATCCAAAACTTGCCAGCCTTTATCCAGAATTAATGAAGTTCTTTGTAATAATTCAGGGAACTCATGTAATAGGTAGTCAGAACCTTCTCATTCTTCTGAGCCTAGGAAATCCTCCCTTTTCATACTGAAAGAAGGTTGACTTCTTGAAGGTGGCAACCACCAATTTTATGATCTTGTCCAAAAAATTAAGAGACAATTTTGACATTCATCAAAAGAACTTTCTAAAATTTTACAAAAAACATACTGATCATTGGTCCATTATGCTGTGTAGCCACTTTCTTCATGAGTCTTTATGTGGGAACAAAGATATATTAAAGGTACAATAGTGCACAAACCCAGTGTAAGATTATAAAACCAACCATTCTACCAGCCCTGAATCATGCTCCATCTGTGGTAAAATTCTGATATTAAAGGGATTTTTTTATTAATAGAGGAAACTAGTGGGTAGAGAAACTGCCTCCAATAATATAGTCTACTGCCTTATCTTCCACTTTTAGTCTTTGAGAGATGCCTATAATATTGAATTGCTTTGGATAATACTTCCTGTATGTGTCCAAGATAAGATTTAAATTCAGGTGTTCTTAGCTTTAAGTTCATGTTTTTGCCATTATAACACACAGTCTCTCAAAGCTAAAGGAAGGAGAAAGATTTACATAGCAAAAATGTCAGAACTAGAAGCAACTTGAAAGCTCAGAAATTTACCAAATTAGTTTGACAAAGAGGGCAATCAACAGGGTAGGGACTTATCCATGGTCAAATAGAAAGTTAGGCTTAGTAGCAATTAGAACCCAAGTATTGATTACTATTGTATGAAGTTTTTCAAAATCTGAAAGCAGACCTTTTTGCAAGCAATTCCTGATCTAAAAGAAAGTGAAAGGACTCACAAACATTCTTAAGAACAGAAATGCAGTTACTGCATCTCATGGGATCTCAAAGTAGGAAATTAGTATCTAAAAATATTCTTGAATTCCAACACTTTTTCTCTCAATGGAATGTTTTACAAGTTTCAGGCATTCTGCTTACATGGAGGAATAGAGTAAATAAAGCCAAAGTTCATATAAAAGAACCTAAAGACCCAGAGGTAGAGCCCAAATTTCCATCATTGGTAGGATAGGAGGATGTGGACAAAGAGCTGGCCTTCTAGTGCAAGAGTCCTAACTGCACTCCTTGCTCTGATTGTGTAGATCATGTACAGGTTACTTACCTTCTTTGTCAAAGCAATTCTCACTCTGTAAGACTATTTGAAGAAGGACTGATCTTCCTTGGTAAAGGAACCCTCATACTAACTCCAGCTCACCATCTGTATATCATGTTTATACATGATTACTTGCATGTTGCTTCCCCTATTATTATCTGAGCTTCCAGAAGACAAGGACAGTTTTTGCCCTTCTTTGCATTCCCAATACCTCGTACACAGTGCCTGGAACAAAGCAAGTGCTTAATATTTGGTGACCAACTCATGTGAGGATATTTTAGAAATCATTGGCTGATGAGTATTAAAAAAATAATAAATGAAGAAGCATGAAATAATAGCTAGATATCTAGTTTGGGGGCCTGGAGAAATCTGGACTTGAAGCTTGCTTCTCTAATTTAAATAGATCTGGGATCATTGGTGAGTCTCTTACCTTGCCTTTATGAATCTCATTGTCCTCATCTGTAAAAGAGGGATAAATATTAGAAATACATACTACAGGAGACTGTTATAAAACATTAATGAGAAAAGGAGTGAAAGATGACTCATAAACTTTAAAGTATTATATAATGTGAGTTATCAGTGTTATCATTAAATACAAAAAGGAAGAAAATAAATTTGAGACCTTTTTGAATGAGGATGATAGAAGAAACTGAGGCAAAGAGAATGAAAGAGAGATAAGACTACTGAAAAAGTATTTCACCTAAATTATTTCATTTGGTCTGAATGGCAGTACCACTGTATTGATAGAACATCCATTTTTATTCTCATTTTGAAGCTGCAGATACTTGGGAAATAGGGAAGTTAAGTGACAATTTACTGCCTTTTGACCTGAGGCAAGTCACTTGAATTGTGTATCCTCTATTTTTCTCCTGCCACCCTTACCCCTGAATAATGGGAAGCTTGGACCTAGAAGAGATATAAGGACTTATAGATAATCTAAAAACTCCATTACCAGTCCAAATTTCGGATCCCTGACTTACTCAAACTCTCACAGCTCTTTTGTGACAGAACTGGGCATACATTCTAGGTTTCTAGATCCAGTTTCCCAACTCTAAAATCAGAGCATTCTAGATGTCTTTCCTGAATTCAATTCAGACTAAGATGAGGATTATCCTGTTTTGTTTAAGGTTTTCCACAATGAGACATGCCTAGAGTTTGTTTTCTCCCATTAGGAGAGAAGTTCCCTGAGAGTTGGGGCCTCTTTTTTTTTCTCCTTGTATTCTCAGACCTTAGCAAAGTGTCAGGCACCTTGTAATCCCTTAAAAATACTTGTAAACTGACTTGCTAACTTGACTTGTACACCACATGTTGTAGGCAACCACATCAGCTATGGAAGCTCCTGTATACCATCAAGCAGGACAATAACACATATGTTCATTGTGCTTTTATAAATAAGGTTAGTAAAGATTATATCTCCTTTTGAAAATGACAATTTTCTTGTCCTGAAAATATTTCTAAAGTTGCAGCCATTTCAATCATTTCTCCCTGACTAGTGAATCCTAGTTCCCTTCCTCTTATACCTTAACACACACATCACCCTCAGTCTTCTTATTCTCTGTCCCCAAAGTCCCAAAGAATTAGCAATCGGTAGAAAGAGGAGATTGGATACATGATCAAAGATTGAAAATTGACAGGCCTAATGAGTTTCCAAGAGAACTGGTTTTCAAAAGAAAGGACTAGGTTGTTTTCTTGTCACTTCCCATCTGGCATGAAGCAATGCAATAGGTGACGGGGGTGGGGATAGAGAAGGTGGGCCAACAGTAATCGGTATTTTCGTCACTTCTCATCTCTCATTCATCTTTCTTTTAGGACCCCTATGTCTGGACCTATGCCTTGCCATTGTCCCCACCAAAGAAAATCCAAGGAATTAGCTAAAAGGAAGAGTTGTAGGCATATAAATGCAGAAGGACCCACTCCATGCCTGTGGTAGTTGCTAGATTGAAGGAAATTACATTAGGATATTATTGAATAACAATTTAGGAAGGAAAAGTTAATCATTTCTCTATCATAACGTCCTAACAAGTATGCAACAGAAAGTTCCTGGAACTCTCAGGTCAATTCTCTGATAATAAAAAAAATAAAATTTTGAAGATATGTATAAGACTGTATAAAGTAAAATTTTATACAGCATTTCTTTCAATCTCACACAATCCTGCAAAATCAGGAACAAAAGCAATTATGTTCAATTTGAGAATGAGAAATCAGTGCTCAACCAAATTCCCTGACAATGGAAACAAGTGGGAAAGGAAGATCCTTCTGATTGTAATTTCTAATGCAATCAGTTTCTAATCAAGTTAGATGTAATCAGATCTAATCCACTGTAATTCTAATCAGATCCTTCTTTTTCTAAATTCAATTATCTTTCCACTATGTTGAGCTGTCTTTTTGATATAAAGGGTTTAAATAGTGGTAGGATTGTTTGATCCCCCAAAAATTGGTCACTTAATTGTCAAGCAGTAATCATCATTTTCTGTCCTGAACTAGATAACTTTTAAAAAAAATATTACTAGTAGTATACAAATATAATACAAAAAAATATAAATGTCACATATGTATGTATAGTATGTAAGTATAAATGCATCACGCATTTATATGTAATATCAATGTCTATATAAATCTATCACATTATTGTATTATTCCATTCAATTCAATATATTCAATCTTATCCCATTATACTCTAGTATAATGTATGTCTGCGTAAAGGAAATTACCAAATTTTAAAGGAGGACACAGAACTTTCCCTTTATACTAAAATCACATAGAAAAAAATTCATCTTTGATGATTTCAGAATATTGAGTGTTACCATATATTAATGCCATGAAATCATACATGATGAGAGCAAGTGCAGAATGATAGATGGATTGCTGGCCTCACTCTCAACAAGACCTGGATTTAAGTCCCATCTCTGACACATATTTACATGGGTCATGGACTTAATGCTTAATAATCCAGGCAACTAAGACAGCAAGTTACAGCAGGTGCCACACTACATTAGTGAAACTAATTTCTATACTAACTATTCCCTACTGCAATGAAATTCTTAGTCTGGACAATTGTAGCAGTAGCAGCAGCAGCAGCAGCAGCAGCAGCAGCAGCAGCAGCAGCAGCAGTAGTAGTAGTAGTAGTAGTAGTAGTAGCAGTAGTAGCAGCAGCAGCAGTAAGGTTAGCAATAGCAGTAGCATTAGTGCTAGGAGTAGTAATAGTAATTTTAGTAGTACTGATGATGTTGGCAGTGATGGTAATAGCAAAATATTGATAAAGAAATAACTGTCAATAATTTATTGAGCATGATTCTATGACTCAGTCTTGAACTTTAAGATGGAAATTAAAAAGAAAAAGCAGAAATAACAAGTTTTATTCTTATCAACAGTTATATGATTCTCTAATTTATTGAAAATTCTGTCTCTGCCCCATCTCTTCTGTCTCGTCCTTCAACTCATTCTATCTGTCTTTTTCCATTTATCATCTGACTCTCTCTCTCTCACTCCGACTTTTGACAATTTACACAGATATAAGGAGATCTTTCATAAAAATGTAAAAATTCTTAAATTTTAAACATTCATCTTTCTTCCCATTCTCTTTTGGTAATTTTTAAAATCTTATAACAAAGGTAGCACTATTTTTCATTTCATAGCAAACCTACCTCTTTCCGTTAGAGGGCAATAACTGGAGGATTTCTTTTTCTAGAAATTCTTTATTCTTTTTTGGTTTCTGTGTTCATTGGTCTTTAAGTAGGCATGGGATAGGGATCCAGTTATGCCCAGTACTTTTCCAAAGGTCAGCTAGAGAGAGCCCTGGGAAATTCTGTCATCTTAGGCCCTAGAGGAACAATTAAAGTAAGACTTATCTTGGACTAGGTTGAAAGTATGACCCTATAATTTCTGTCAAAAGAAAAAGTGCTAACTTCTACTTTGGCCTGCATGGCACTAACACACTGATGTGAGTGATGTTTGGGTGTCTATTTTTCCTCTGGTGAATTAACAAAGTCAACTGACTATAACGCTAAGGTGTGCAAGTGTTAAATGGACAAGTCTCTAATACATACTAACAAAACTAACACATATTGTGACTTCTTTACACCTTAGAAAATAAAACAAAAACAATATCCTTTCTCATTCACATAATATTAGGAATATCATCCCAAAAATATTTTTTTTCCTTTTTGTTCCCACTTTTTCTTTGATTTAACTCATTGGTTACAATGGATCCTATCACAAAAATAGGGGAACTGAAATCACCTCCAAACACAGAATCTTGGAGTTGGATGGGACTTCAGAGACCATCCAGTCCCCACCCATACCTGAAGAAGACTTCTCTCCATAATAAAGTGAACAAGTTTTCCTTTACTTGTGACTCTTTATCCCCTCTCTCAGGCTTCCTGTGCAAGAAAAATTGAGGTGGCAAAAAACACCTTAGCAACCTCTTACTGCATAGACCTGTTTGATGTGCTTCCTTGTCATTCCAAGGCTGAGGTGGGTAATGAAGAGATATAGGACCCCTATTGAAATCTTGACTTCTCCCCTGACCTGTAAGCCCTATCCTTCTATGAAATGATAGAGGAAGGTCATCATTAAAATACTCAGTCTCTGAGGCCTAAGACCAAGGAGTAACTCTGTCTCTGCCACATGTGCCATAGCACTTGGCTGCATAACTTTCTCTTTCTAAGTTGCCATATCTTCATCTATATTGATGTGATTGTACTAGTCAGACTCTAAAGTCTCTTCCAATTCTAGTATTCCTGGATTCTACTGGAAGAATATTGGGCTGCCATGTTGGTAAAAACTCAAATGAAAAATAATTTCTGAGAAACATTAGAAAAAGTCTCATTTTGTCTTGGTATTCAACTGTGAGCTTTTCATACCTGGAATGACGGCTGCTGGGGTAGTTACTCACAATAATCTTTAAATTTTTGAAGGACTGTCAGAAATAAGAGGGATTAGATTTTTTTTTTCCTTCTTGGCACCTAGAGGACCAACAGATGAAGGGGAAGCCGTCTGGAAATATATTTAAGTTAGTTATTGTAATACCCATCATGGCAGCACACCTGAGGACTGCTGCTGTGAATAATTTAAGGGTCTGATCACATAGTATAATGAATGCTCTATTTTTTCAACAACAAACTAAGCATTCTTTCATAAAGTAAGGCATAACATTCTTAGCAACATCCTTAAGCAAAACATATCATCTAATATACATATATATATAAATATATATATATAAATATATATATATATATATGTGTGTGTGTGTGTGTGTGTGTGTGTATCTCACAACACTCAAGTGTGTCATATGGCACATAGCATATATAATTTCATCCACAAAGTCAGGGGGTCCCAGACTAGGGTCTTCCCATGCATGATGCATCCTTATGGGGTAGCAGGAACTACTTCACCATCCATCCCTAGGTCATGGTAAGAACAATCTCCTTCATCAATACACAGTCTCCAAGTAAAGTTCTCTTTCATCTTGAATTGAGGATAACTGGAAACCACAAGGCTCCTCCTCTGCTCTTGTCTGAGTTCACATGCAGGAACCTCTCTGCTCCTGCTCCTTGTCTCAGCTCATGGGTCTCCAAACTCTTTTTCTTCTGCCTCACAGCTGGCTTAAGGGACTCCTGAACACAGCTTTTGCTTCTAGGGAAAAAAAGCTTAACAGGGCTATAACAATATTTATACACATTACCAGTGTCATCAAGATAGGAGTTCTGTCTGAGAAATTAACACAGACCAACAGATAGGACTTCTGTCTGAGAAATCAATACATAAAGCAACTTCCCCTAGCCCTCTCACACTTGCTTTCAGCTCTGCTTCTCCCTCTTCTCTCTCGGGTCTGTTTGTCATATACAATATATATCCTTTGTCCAATATAAGGCTCTTGATTGAATCAAAGCCAAGACTCAATCAAAGGCACTTGATGGGTTAAAACTCAACCCAGAAAAAGTTAAAAAATCCTACTTTGATTTCTCTTCCAGCTATAAGGAAAATATTCCTGACAATTAGGATTGTCCAGCAATGTACCAGGCTTCCTCCAAAGATCTCACCCCAGGTTTTTAACCAGACAAATGAGTTGTTTAGAGGGAATTTATATGCAGCTATGTTGTGATACACATAGTCTATAAGTTTCCATTCATGTCTGAAATTTAAAGTTATAAAGATGTACAGCTCATTTCCCCCAAGAGGCTGCACCGGAAAAAAAAATTGAAGGGTCTGTATCAATTTGTGAGTAGCTAAAATATACAAGAGTACTTGTTTTAAGTAAGTTCTTAATATTCTATTTTTACATTTCAAATATATTTGTGGACAATTTTATTTATGTTTATTTTTATTACTATCTACTCCCACTGCCTGAAGCATCTCTCTCAACAAAATAAAACTAATAGTAAAGTGACTTCATATGAAAATTCATACAGCATTTAAAACCTGTAATATCTCTACTTCCTTATTTTAAAAAATAATAATAGAAAATCCATTGTCTCTCTCTCTGTCTTCTAATCTCACTGAAGAAAAGAACATCTTTCTTTTAACAAATATGTAGAGTAAGCAAAACAAATTCTGTCACTGGCTATATATATGTATTATATGTACGTGTATATATATGTATTTATATATGGTATGTGTATGTACATATGCATATAATTAAATATAATATTCGAAACACATTTGCTGTTTTGTAACTTTTCATAATTGCAAACTGCTTTCCAGATTAGTTTTATCCACTGAAAGGAACACTGTCAGTCCATCAATCCAAGAATTTTCCCATGTCCCCCTACTTCTAATAATTTTCTTCTTTATCTTTGCCACTATGATGAGTGAGGTGGAATCTCAAAATTGCTCTGATTTCCTCTTTTCCAAATTACCAGTGAGAGCATTTTTCATATTACCATAGCTATCCTGATTTTCTCCTTTGATATCTGTCTCTTAATGTCTTACACCATTTTTCAGTTGGGGAAAGGGTCTTTTTCTTACAAATTTAAATAAGCTCTTTAGTCATTTAGAAATTAGAATTTTATAAACAAATTAATTTGACATGAACTTTATGTAAATATTTTTCTTCTTATCTCTCAATCATAGTTTAATGAAATTTATTTGTATATATACTTTTTACAGTTTTTAGAAACAAAAATATTCATTTTACCTTCTGCAGTACTGTCTTCCTCATTTGTTCAGGAACTTTCATCTATCCATAGATCTGACAGATCATTTTCCCCATTTTTTTTTCTAATTTGTTTATAGTGTGTCCTTTTATATGTAGGTCATTTATCCATTTGGAACTTATCTTGCATATTGTGTGAGGTGTTAAGTCTAAATCTAATTTCTTTCATTATGCTTGTATCAGTAAGGACTTCAATATACACGGAGGGGCCTGTTATCACATGTTCTTTGATCTGCGTTTTTAAAAGGTAAGGCAACTTTCAAGGGGGCAACGATAACCTTAATTGAACACATGTATCATTCACTCAGTTCAGGGGAAAAAGTTAGCCCCTTGAATTTCAGAGAAAATACAGAAAAATCTAAATCAACAGATGGTGTTTCCAAAGTGTCTAACAGTAAGGAATATACAAATCATAGTTCAACAGATAGATCTAACTGTCTGACCATTACATACATACATAGTTACCAGAGAGGGAAGAGCCAACATCTGGGTTTTCAAAGCTGGGGGCTGCTTAGAGGCTTCCCAGGATCTCATCTGGCACACAAACTCTTTTCCAAAATGAAGCTCCAAAGCAAAATCTCATCTCAGATTTTTAAGTCAGAGGATGTGACCTCTCTTGACCCAGTGCTTCATTCACAATCAGCAAAGGATGTGGGCCTTCATAGGAACAAGCCTGACCTAATCAAGTGTCTCTCAATAACCCAAACTGAGGTCAATCTAGGGACAGGGAAGATGTCCTTTAATCACATTATTCAATCAGAAGCACTTTGTACTGAACCAAAAATCCTACTTTGCTTGCCCTTGCACTGCTGTCCAATTTTCCCATCGGTGTTCTTGTTGTTCTTAAATATTGAGTCCTTGTCTCAGCAGCTAATGTCTTTGTATTTATTGTTTCATAGGAGACAACTAGGTGGCTCAGTTGACAGAGCACTGACCTAGAGTTAGGAAGATTATGAGTTCAAATCCAGCCTCAGACACTTACTTGGCAAGTGTATGACCCTGGGCAAATCTATGTAACTTCTATTTGCTTTAATTCACTGGAGAAAGAAAATGGCAAACCATTCCTTTATATTTGCCAAGAAAAACCCATGGACAACATCATTCCCAGCGTCATAAAACGTTAGGCATGAACGAACAACAATGAAGAGGTACATTTGCTTCCCCGTGTTACACACAGAGTCTGTTCCACTGGTTGTTCTTTCTCTCTCTTTTTTGTAAACAGCACCAACTTTTTCAAACTCCTTATTTATTTCTGATTAGATCTATTTAAGGTTGATAGGAATAAATCGAGATTCTTTCATTATTATCATTTTATTGATTTGATCCCCTATAATGCATTTAGGTTTTATTTTAAGAATAAAGAAAATATGCCATTGGATGAATATATGCTGAATATTAAAGTAAATTCATTTTACCTTTCAATAAAATGCAATTTGCTTCTTAATCTCTGTTAGTGAAATCTATTTTTCTGATGCATTTCCTGAAATTATAACTGAAAGCCCTGCTTTTCTATGTTCATCTGAGACAGAATGGATTTTGCGATAAGCCTTTATTTCAACTGTATATAAATCTTTTGTTTTCAATTATATCTATTGGAAAAGAAATTTTTTTTAATTGTTCTCTAATTCTTTTAAGTTCATATTTTTCATAGGTGAAGTCATCCCAAGTACACTCAGATCTATGATAATTGTTGCTCCCCTCCATTTTATGCTCTAATACTTTTAATTCTCTATACTTGTTTATTTAAAGTTATTACTCTTTTCCCCATTTTTAGAATTTTGCTTATTATCTCCTCTCCAAGCTTCAGGTTTGTTATATTTAAAAATAATTGGCTTCCTGAATACACTTTTCCACTTATATTTCTGCTTTCCCTCTTCCTTTTTTCTTTTTTTGTATCCCTGTTCAGTTGAATATATATGTACATTAAACTCTGGGTGTGTTATGCCCTTTTCTGAACACTTTAAAGTCTAATTCAAGGGACATTCAATTTCCCCACTTTATCCATGTTTATATATATGTCTACTTGTAAAAACTTATTATATCTTCACAAAGTTCCAATATTTCTCCCATCTCCCCCAATGTACATTCTCCAACTAACTCATTTTCCTTACATCTCCAAAACAAAACCATTTATCAGGCTTTGTCTTAGTTGACTTCCTCTATGACCCCTGCGTTAATAGGATTTCAAGAAAAATCTTTAAATGTTGTCTTCCATTTCTATTGGAATATAAACAGTTCTTTACCTGTATTTCAAAGTTCCTTTGCAGTTCTGTTTTTTCAAAAACATTTGAATATCTATTTTATTAAAAGTCCATTTTGACTGATAGATATAATATTCATTTATATTGGGTAAGATATTCTTCATTGTAGATCTTTGTATTTTGCCTCACAGAATATTTCATTCCATATTCTCCATTTCTTTGGATGGTAGCTACTAAATCTTATGCAGTCTTGACTGTGATTCTTCAATATTTTTATTTTTATTTTCTAGCTGCTTGTAATGGTAAGGTCAATACCATACCCACATCAGTTACTATGTAAACAATCATGTTGACTGAGAATCAATGATTTGGTCCATTCTGATTTTTAGTGAATTTTTACTAGAGTATGGTTATATACCTTCTGTGAAACTATGGTGCTTTGTTGGTAGTTCTCTCCTTCTGTTCTTGAGGACAGGCTGTGGCTAGTGGATAGAGGTCAACCTTTGGAGGCAGTAAGCCTTGAGTTTAAACGACCTCAAACTCATGCTAGATTTAGCACCCTGAACAAATCACCTAATTTCTGTTTCATCTCTGTAATTTTTCTGGTTTTTGAGAGAATCAAATGTAATAATTTTGCTTAGCGCAGTGCCTGGCACATAATAACCATTATATAAGTGCTTATCCCTTTCCCTTCCATAGCTCTCACTTCTTTTATAATTTAAAGAATTCCATCATTTTTAAGAAGAAGTCTAATTATTTTCATAGACCTACATTTTTTCTTTGAAAGTTCTAAATATAAGGGTTTTGTTTTTGTTGGTATTGGTGTCTTCTAGGTTACTGCTTTGGTCTTGCCTGGCACAATAAAAGTCTTTTTTCTTGTTTGATCATTTTTGTTGCTGAGGCCTCAAGAGTTGAGTTCTAGATGGAAGCAAGTTGAGGTTTTATCCTTCATCCTGGTAGCCTTTCTGTGTGACTTTTGGCTTGCCACAGTCATGGAAGTTCTCCTGTACAATCAGCCTTATTTGAAGACATTTCCTTTGGAAGAAGAGAGAGAGTAAGGAGAGGCCGTTTCTTTATTCTCAGTTAAATCAAAGAAAGTCATCTTGTGGTGTAAGAGACCTAACAGGCCTTTTTCATTTCCCTTGAATAAAAATTCCAGTATGTCTCACTTACTTATTTGACATGCAAAAAATCGGCAATCAAACCTTCAAATGAATTATCTTTTAGAATATGTCTTGGTAAAACAAAATTCTGTTCTACTTACACCATGGATCTGACATCGTATGACACTTCAAATTCCTCTGTGCCATTCTTTGAAGTGATTTTGACTATTCCTTCAACAAAAGTCTCACCAAAAAATGTAACCAGGGAGTTCACTGGTTCACATAACAGCACATTCTGAATTCAGGAACAATGCCTCCCAGGAGAAATGATGTGCACATTTGTCCAGGCTGTGATACATGTAAAATTTTGTTTTGAAGTTACTCATAATCCCTTTTTGCTGAGCTGTGTCAGTATGCTAAACAGCCAATTATTTCCTAAGAAATGGACATAATTTATTCAGTGCTATTTTCACATCCTTGTTTCTCAGGGAGTAGATCAAAGGGTTCAAAGCTGGGGTCACTATGGCATACATCACTGAGGCCACTTTGCCTTTCTTCAGAGGTTGACCAAAAATAGGAAGAATGTATATATAAATTATGGTGCTATAATACATAGTGACCACAATGAGGTGGGAGGAACAAGTGGAAAATGCTTTCTTCTTCCCTTCCTTGGTCCGGATCTTCAAGATGCTGGAGATGATGAAACCATAGGACACCAGGATAAGAAGGAAATTTAAAATAGCAAAGAACATGTCTGAGACAACGAGCAGTATGTTGTTGACATCTGTTGAGGAGCATGAGAGTGGCAATAATGGAGGCATTTCACAAAAGAAATGATCAATGACATTGGGTCCACAGAAAGACAAGCGAACAGTCATGATAATATGTACTGTTGCATTGGCCCCACTGACAGCCCATACTGCAGATGCTGTGACACAGCAAACTTTCTTGCTCATGATAGTGGTATAGTGGAGGGGCTGGCAGATGGCTACATACCGATCACAGGCCATGGCTGTGAAAAGTAAGAGCTCAGAACCCAAACACAAAGTTAGGAAATAAATCTGAGCTATGCAACCACCATAGGAAATGGTGTTCTTGGTTACTAGGTTCTGCAGCAACTTAGGCAATACAGTGGTTGTAGATAGAATATCCATGAAGGCCAAATTAATAAGGAAAAAATACATGGGAGTATGGAGGCCTGGATTTAGACTAATCACAGTGATAATGACTGAGTTACCAGTGAATGCCATGATAAAAAGTCCTAAGAAGATGATAAAGATAATGATCTCAACCTGAGGATTTTCAGAGAATCTTCGTAAGATGAACTCAGACACTGTGGAATGATTGTTTGATGCCATATGAGTCAGTTGTCAGCTTTCCTTTTGTCAATGTTTGCCCATAAAATCCAACCTACAGTATGTTATTTTGTTCACTAAAGAGAACAAAACAAAGATCTGAATTAAAATTAGATAAAATTAAAATTCTTTGATGTTCTAAAACCAAAATTTTAGAAAGTCATCTAAGTGTAGTGTGCCAGAAATAGGGAAACATTATTGGGCTAGTGAGATCTCCTCTCAATGAATTCATTCACCTCAGATGGTAAATAAAACAAACAGAGAAACAAATATGTTCTTCAGCCCCTTCATCAATCTTACTTCAGGAAAATCATGTTCTTTTTCAAATGATAATTTATAGTACCTTCAATACTTTAGTTGAAATTTCCCTTTATTATTCCAGACTCTAGGTGAGGGCAATTAAGTTTCATAGTATAATTCATTTAACTGAGTCTCCATTGTGAGGAATGGCTATAACTGGAAATTCTCTAGACTATTACAACCCAGAAAGAAAATTGAAAGGAGACATATAGATAGCAGAGATGCATACCTGGAAACGAGTGGAAAGTACTGCTTTACCTGTAGTGGAAATAAGAGCAGGACCAGGATCAGAAACAGAAAACAAGGGTCATAGAAATAAATTTGGCCCAAGATTAAGTAGTTATGTGATAAAGAGGATAAATTGCTAGACTTGGGAGTAAGAAATACCTAAGTCCAAATCTAGAATCAGACACTTATTATTTATATAACTTGGGGAAGTAACTTAATCTCTGTCTCCTATTAGGGTCTCCACTTCCATTTTAAACACACATTTTCTTCATCACTATTTTTCTCTTTTCCCTTCTGAGTTCCATATTTAGATAAAATCTAATTTCAATGTAGAATTCTCTTGTTCAACTCAGGTGTTGCATTTTTACGCTTGCCCATGTGGGACCAGCTCACTCTTCCAGTTTCCTTTAATCTTACCATAGATGGATAGCTTCTTCTAAAGAATTCCTCACTCTTCAAGAAAGCTTTGGAGTGGCAGAAGTTTTCAGTGTCTCTAATCAATCAGAATAACGGAAAGGAATCTCTTAAAATGGGATTTAACAACAGGTACTGTGAAGTAGATGCAAACATGATCTAGAAAAGCAATTTCAATAGAGCCCCCAAGGAATTTCTTATGTCATTTTGGTTCAGGTTGATTAGTTTTCCATTTTTCTTACTGTTTTCGGTGATGTGTTCAGTGCCTGACATGATACTGATTAGACATGAGATGAAGCTATTGCTTTACCTGCATAATGAACCATATTATACATGAAATGTTCACATTTCTCTTTTTTAAATATAAATTTATTTATTTAACTTTTTACATTCATTTTCACAAAATTTTGGGTTCCACATTTTCTCCTCATTTGTCCCTTCCCCCCACCCCAATACACCAAGCATTCTAATTTCCCCTATCACCAATCTGCCCTCTCTTCTATCCCCCCTCCCTTCTCTTCTTCCCATCTTCTCTTTTGTCCTGTAGGGTCAGATGACTTTCTATTCCCCATTAACTGTATTTTTTATTTCCTAGTAGCAACAACAATACTTGACAATTGTTCCTAAAACTTTGAGTTCCAAATTCTCCCCATCCCTCCCTTCCCACCCATTCCCTTTGGGAAAGCAGACAATTCAATATATGCCATATCTGTGTAGTTTTGCAAATGACTTCTACAATAGTCGTGTTATGTAAGACTACCTATATTTCCCTCCATCCTATCCTGCCCCCCATTGTTTCTATTCTGTCTTTTGATCCTGTCCCTCCCTGAGTGTTGACTTCAAATTGCTCCCTCCTCCCATTGCCCTCCCTTCCATCATCCCCCCCATTCAGCTTGTCTCCTTCTCCCTCCCTTTCCTGTATTGTGAGATGGTTTTCATACCAAAATAAGTGTGCATTTTATTTCTTCCTTTAGTCGAATGTGATGAGAGTGAACTTCATGTTTTTTTTCTCAGCTCTCCTCTTTTTCCCTCCCCTAAAAAGTCTCCTGCTTGCCTCTTGAATGAGATATAATTTCCCCGATCCATTTCACCCTCTCTCCTCCCACTACATTTCTCTCTCACCACTTACCTTAATTTCTTTTAAGATATGATCCTATCCTATTCAATTCACTCTGTGTTCTCTGTCTCTGTATGTGCGTGCATGTCTGCGTGTGTGCTCACACGTGTACATGTGTATGTGTGTCTGTGTGTTTAGTCCCACCAACTACCCAGATACTGAAAAGTTTTAAGATTTACAAATATTGTCTTTCCATGTAGAAATGTAAACAATTCACCTTTGGTAAGTCCCTTATGACTTCTCTTTCCTGTCTGCTTTTTCATGCTTCTTCTCAATCTTGTGTTTGAAGGTCAAATTTTCTTTTCAGCTCTGGTCTTTTCATCAAGAATGCTTGAAAGTCCTCTATTTCACTGAAAGACCATATTTT
The DNA here is from genome assembly GCA_023548195.1 of Bettongia penicillata ogilbyi. Classification (NCBI taxonomy): domain Eukaryota; kingdom Metazoa; phylum Chordata; class Mammalia; order Diprotodontia; family Potoroidae; genus Bettongia; species Bettongia penicillata. The sequence goes on from JAJHZJ010000582.1 coordinate 249,608, forward strand.
CCCCTGAAGTATTATACTCAGTTTTGCTGGGTAGATGATTCTTGGTTTAAGTCCTAGTTCCTTTGTCTTCTGGAATATCCTACTCCATGCCCTTCAATCCCTTAATGTAGAAGCTGCTAGATCTCATGTTTTCCTGATTGTATTCCCACAATACCTGAATTGTTTCTTTCTAGCTGCTTGCAATATTTTCTCCTTCACCTGGGCATTCTGGAATTTGTTCACAATGTTCCTAGGAGTTTCTCTTTTTGGATGTCTTTCAGGCGGTGATCAATGGATTCCTTCAATACTTATTTTGCCCTCTGTTTGTAGAATATCAGGGCAATTTTCCTTGATAATTTCATGAAAGACGATGTCTAGGCTCTTTTTTTGATCATGGTTTTGAGGTAGTCCCATAATTTTTAAATTGTCTTTCCAGGATCAATTTTCCAGTTCAGTTGTTTTTCCAATGAGATATTTCAAATCTCTTCCATTTTTTCATTCTTTTGGTTTTGTTTTATGATTTCTTGGTTTCTCAAAAAGTCATTAGCCTCCATCTGTTCCATTCTAATTTTGAGAGAACTTTTTTTTTCAGTGAGCTTTTGAACCTCTTTTTCCATTTGGCTAATTCTGCTTTTGAAAGCATTCTTCTCCTTCTTGGCTTTTTGAACCTCTTTTGCCAATTGAGTTAGCCTATTTTTCAAGGTGTTATTTTCTTCAGCATTTTTTGGGTCTCCTTCATCAAGGTGTTGACTCGTTTTTCATGCTTTTCTTGCATCTCTCTCATTTCTCTTCCCAGTTTTTCCTCCACCTGTCTGACTTGGTTTTCAAAATCCTTTTTGAGCTCTTCCATGGCCTGAGCCTGTTGGATATCTATTTTAGATGTTTCCCATACAGAGCCCTTGGCTTCTATATCTTTCCCTGATGGTAAGCATTGTTCTTCCTCATCAGAAAGGAAGGGAGGAAATATCTGTTCACCAAGAAAGTAACCTGCTGTGATCTTATTTTTTTCCCCTTTTCTGGGCATTTTCCCATTCAGTTACTTGACTGCTGAGATTCCTCTCCACCCCCGACTATATCTGCCCACCTAGTGCTTGGGGTCTGAGATTCAAATGCTGCTCCCCAGCCTAAGGCCTTTCAGTGGTGAGCGTGGCTGCTATTCAATGTGAACTGAAGTTCTGGTGCTCGGGTGGGGGCAGGGCTGCCTCCCAGCCTCAGTTCCCTCACGGGTTTTATGCAGAGTCCTTCAATAATGGATTTGAGGTCTTGTCTGCTCTGGAAGCTCCTGGCCACCACTGTCTCGGCCACTGCCTCTGCCGCTGCCTCCCGAAGGACCTGAGTTATGGAGACACACCGTTCCCCTCTCGGGCAGCCCGGAAGTCTCTCTCACTGATCTGTGCACCTGTGGGTGGAGGAACCTTCGTGGCTGCTCTAGGTTCCGTCACTGAAGCCTGCTTGGATCTGCTCTTCTCAGGGCTGTGCAGCCAGGAAGGGCAGGGCTGGGCTCTGCTGTCCGGTGCATGACGGACTTTTGGGGTCAGTTTTTCAGGGCTCTCTGGAATGGAAATCTCCTCCACTGCATTGCTGTGCAGCTTCCACTGCTCCAGTATGTGTGGAGAGTTCTTTTTACAGGAAATTTATGGGCTGTGGATTAGGGGCTAGCATATATGTGTCTTTCTACTTTGCCATCTTGCAATGTTCACATTTCTATTACCTGTCCAGGCATCTTTTAGAGAACTTTAATACAAACTATTTTTCTAACAAATCATTAGTTTCAAGAGGGCATCATTTATTTTATTTTTCCTATAAACCAAAGAGTAGTGGGAATGGTCTTAAATTATACCAAAGGGACAAATTTGACCAAAGAAAAAAATAACTTTATAGGTAACTGACAATTTTACAAAATTCCCTGGTAGGGGGGTAGGGTCATATCCAAAATCTGCCACCCTTTATCTAGAATTTAGTGAACTTCTTTGAAATAATTCACGGAACTCATGTAATAGCTGATCAGAAACTTCTCATTCTTCTGAGTCTCACTTTTAGTCTTAGAGAGCTGCCTAGAGCATTGATTTCCTTTGGATCATAGTGCTTGTCTGTGTCCAAGATAGGATTTAAATTCAGGTCTTGTTCGCTTTAAGTTCATGTTTTTGCCATTATAACACACAGACTCTGAAAGCTAAAGAAAGTAGAGATATTCACAGAGCTACAGAATGTCAGAACTAGAAGCAACTTGAAAGCTCAGTAATTTACCAAATTAGTTTGACAAAGAGGGCAATCAACAGGATAGGGACTTATCCAAGGTCAAATAGAAGGTTAGGCTTAGTAGGAATTAGAACCCAAGTGTTGATTACTATTGTACAGAGGTTTTCAAAATCTGAAAGTAGACCTTTGTGAAAGGAATTCCTGATCTAAAAGAAAGTGAAAGGACTCACAAATATTCTTAAAAACAGAAATGCAGTTGTTGCATCTCATGGGATCTCAAAGTAGGAAATTAGTATCTAAAAATATTCTTGAATTCCAATATTTTTCTCTCAATGGAATGTTTTGCAAGTTTCAGGCCTTCTGGTTACATAGACAGACAGACAGACAGAGATAAAAATACTTTCATCAGCAGAATAGGGGATTGAGACTGGGTGAACTATAATGAACATGTTGCTCAATCTACAAATAAAGATTCCAAAGAGTGATTTTGAACATACTGCTGAGGAACTTATGATATCTTGACATCATCAGTCAACTGGCATTTTTTCAACCTCCCTGTACCAGATATAGGGCTAGGTGCTGGTGATGAAAAGAAAGAAACTTGGCATAATTAATGATAATAGTAGATGATATTCAAAAGTGGTAGAACATTTATTAAGAACCTACTATGTACCAGACATGATATTAAGCTTTGAGGGTTATAAATACAACCAAGACAGTCCCTTTTGTCAAGAAGTTTATAATGGAGTGAACATACAAGTGATGGTGGTAAGTATAGTGGGATAAGGTAGCCAAAATAATTCATAATGTCTCAATAACTGGGAAATTTCACGAATGATGTAGGCCCTAGAAAAATAAAGCCAAATCTCATATAAGAGAACCTAGGGACCCAGAAGTAGAGCCAAAATTTCCATTACTGGTAGGATAGGAGGATGTGGACAAAGAGCTGGCCTTCTAGTGCAAGAGTCCTAACTTCACTCCTTGCTCTGATTGTGTAGATCATGTACAGGTTACTTACCTTCTTTGTCAAAGCAATTCTCACTCTGTAAGACTATTTGAAGAGGGATTTATCTTCCTTGGTAAAGGAATTGCTGCTTTGTGAACATTGATAATAACTCCAGCTCACCATCTGTATATCATGTTTATACAGAATTATTTACATGTTGACTCCCCCATTATTATCTGAGCTTCCACAAGACAAGGACTATTTTTGCCTTTCTTTGCATTGCCAACACTTGGTACATAGTGCCTGGCACAAAGCAAGTGCTTAATATTTGCTAGCTGACTCCTGTGAGGATATTTTAGAAATCATTGGCTGATGAGTATTAAAAAAACAATAAATGAAGAAGCATGAAATAATAGCTAGATATCTAGTTTGGGGTCCTGGAGAAATCTGGACTTGAAGCTTGCTTCTCTAATTTAAATAGATCTGGGATCATTGGCGAGTCTCTTACCTTGCCTTTATGAATCTTATTGTCCTCGTCTGTAAAAGAGGGATAAATATTAGAGATACCTACTATAGGAGGCTGTTATAAAACACTATTGAGAAAAGGAGTGAAAGATGACTCAAACTGTAAAGTGTTATATAATGTGAGTTGTCAGTATTATCATTAAATAGAAAAAGGATGAAAATAATTTTCAATCCCTTCTAAATGAGGATGATAGAAGGAACTGAGGGAAAGAGAATGAAAGAGAGATAAGACTATTGAAAAAGTATTTCACCTAAATTATTTCATTTGGTCTGAATGGCAGTACCACTGTATTGATAGAACATCCATTTTTATTCTCATTTTGAAGCTGCAGATACTTGGGAAATAGGGAAGTTAAGTGACAATTTACTGCCTTTTGACCTGAGGCAAGTCACTTGAATTGTGTATCCTCTATTTTTCTCCTGCCACCCTTACCCCTGAAAAATAGGAAGCTTGGACCTAGAAGAGATATAAGGACTTATAGATAATCTAAAAACTCCATTACCAGTCCAAATTTAGGATCCCTGACTTACTCAAACTCTCACAGCTCTTTTGTGACAGAACTGGGCATACATTCTAGGTTTCTAGATTCAGTTTCCCAACTCTTAGTTCAGAGCATTCTACATGTCTTTGCTGAATTTAGTTCATTACTAAGATGAGGATTATCCTGCTTTGTTTAAGTTTTTCCTCAATAAGACATGCCTAACGTTTGTTTTCTCCCATTAGGATAGAACTTCCCTGAGAGCAGGGGCCTCTTTTTTTTTTCCTTTTGTATTCTCAGACCTTAGCAAGGTGTCAGGCACATTGTAATCCCTTACAAATGCTTGTAAACTTGACTTGCTAACTTGACTTGTACACCTCATGTTGTAGGCAACCACATCAGCTATGGAAGCTCCTGTATACCATCAAGCAGGACAATAACACATATGTTCATTGTGCTTTTATAAGTGAGGATAGTAAAGATTATATCTCCTTTTGAAAATGACAATATTCTTGTCCTGAAAATATTTCTAAAGTTGCAGCCATTTTAATCATTTCTCCCTGACTAGTGAATCCTAGTTCCCTTCCTCTTATACCTTAACACACACATCACCCTCAGTCTTCTTATTCCCTGTCCCCAAAGTCCCAAAAAATTAGCAATCAGTAGAGAAAGGAGATTGATACATGATCAAAGACTGGAAATTTACAGGCCTGGTGAGTTTGCTAGAAAATTGGTTTTCAAAAGAAAGGAATAGGTTGCTTTCTTGTCACTTCCCATCTGGCATGAAGCAATGCAATGGGTGGAGGGTTGGGCAGGCATAGAGAAGATGGGCCAACAGTAATCGGTATTTTGGTCACTTCTCATCTCTCATTCATCTTTCTTTTCGGACCCCTATGTCTGGACCTATGCCTTGCCGTTGTCCCCACCAAAGAAAACCCAAGGAATTAGCTAAAAGCAAGAGTTGTAGGCATACAAATGCAGAAGGACCCACTCCATTCCTTTGGTAGTTGTTAGATTGCAGGAAATTACATTAGGATATTATTGAAAAATAATTTGGGAAGGAAAAGTTAATGATTTCTCTATCATAACGTCCTAACAAGTATGCCACGGAAAGTTCCTGAAACTCTCAGGTTATCTCTCTGATAATAAAAAAAATAAAATTTTGAAGATATGTATAAGGCTGTATAAAGTAAAATTTTATACAGTATTTCTTTCAATCTCACACAATCCTGCAAAATCAGGAACAAAAGCAATTATGTTCAATTTGAGAATGAGAAATCAGTGCTCAACCAAATTCCCTGACAATGGAAACAAATGGGAAAGGAAGATCCTTCTGACTCTAATTTCTAATGCAATCAGTTTCTAATCAAGTTAGATGTAATCAGATCTAATCCACTGTAATTCTATTCAGATCCTTCTTTTTCTAAATTCAATTATCTTTCCACTATGTTGAGCTGTCTTTTTGATATAAAGTGTTTACATACTGGTAGGATTGTTTGATCCCCAAAAGATTGGTCACTTAACTGTCAAGGAGAAATCATCATTTTCTGTCCTGAACTAGACAACTTTAAAAAAAAAAATATTACTAGTAGTATACAAATATAATACAAAAAATATAAATGTCACATATTTATGCATAATACGTAAGTATAAATGCATAATGCATTTATATGAAACATCAATGTCTATATAAATCTATCACATTATTGTATTATTCCATTCAATTCAATATATTCAATCTTATCCCATTATACTCTAGTATAATGTATGTCTGCATAAAGGAAATTACCAAATGTTAAAGGAGGACACAGAACTTTCCCTTTATACTAAAATCACATAGAAAAAAATTCATCTTTGATGATTTCAGAATGTTGAGTGTTACAATATATTAATGCCATGAAATCATACATGATGAGAGCAAGTGCAAAATGATAGATGGATTGCTGGCCTCACTCTCAAGAAGACCTGGATTTAAGTCCTATCTCTGACACATAATTACATGGGTCATGGACTTAATGCTTAATAATCCAGGCAACTAAGACAGTTACAGCAGGTGCGACACTACATTAGTGAAACTAATTTCTATACTAAATATTCCCTACTGCAATGGAATTCTTGGTTTGGACAATAGTAGCAGTAGCAGCAGCAGCAGCAGCAGCAGCAGCAGCAGTAGTAGTAGTAGTAGTAGTAGTAGTAGTAGTAGTAGTAGTAGTAGTAGTAGCAGAAGCAGTAGTAGCAGCAGCAGCAGTAAGATTAGCAATAGCAGTAGCATTAGTGCTAGTAGTAGTAATAGTAATTTTAGTAGTACTGATGATGTTGGCAGTGATGGTAATAGAAAATATTGATAAAGAAATAACTGTCAATAATTTATTGAGCCTGATTCTATGACTCAGTCTTGAACTTTAAGATGGAAATTAAAAAGAGAAAGCAGAAATAACAAGTTTTATTCTTATCAACAATTATATGATTCTCTAATTTTTTGAAAATTCTGTCCTGCCCCATCTCTTCTGTCTCTTCCTTCAACCCATTCTGTCTTTTTCCATTTATCATCTGACTCTCTCTCACTCCGACTTTTGACAATTTACACAGATATAAGGAGATCTTTCATAAAAATGTAAAAATTCTTAAATTTTAAACATGCATCTTTCTTCCCATTCTCTTTTGGTAGTTTTTAAAATTTTATAACAAAGGAAGCACTATTTTTCATTTCATAGCAAACCTACCTCTTTCTGCTAGAGGGCAATAACTGGAGGATTTCTTTTTCTAGAAATTCTTCATTCTTTTTTGGTTTCTGTGTTCATTGGTCTTTAAGTAGGCATGAGATAGGGATCCAGTTATGCCCCGTCCTTTTCCAAAGGTCAGGTAAAGAGAGTCCTGGGAAATTCTGTCATCTTAGCCCCTAGAGGAACAATTAAAGTAAGACTTATCTTAGACTATGTTGAAAGTATGACCCTATAATTTCTGTCAAAAGAAAAAGTGCCAACTTCTACTTTGGCCTGCATGGCACTAACACACTGATGTGAGTGATGTTTGGGTGTTTATTTTTCCTCTACTGGATTAACAAAGTCAACTGACTATAACACTAAGACGTTGAAGTGCTAAATAGACAAGTCTCTAATACATACTAACAAAAGTAACACATATTATGACTTCTTTATACCTTAGGAAATAAAACAAAAACAATATCCTTTCTCATTCACATGATATTAGGAATGTTATCCAACAAATAATTTTTTCCTTTATGTTCCCACTTTTTCTTTGATTTAACTCATTGGTTACAATGAATCCTATCACAAAAATAGGGGAACTGAAATCACCTCCAAATGCAGAATTTTGGAGTTGGATGGGACTTCAGAGACCATCCAGTCCCCACCCATATCTGAAGAAGACTTCTCTCCATAATAAAGTGAACAAGTTTTCCTTTACTTGTGACTCTTTATCCCCTCTCTCAGGCTTCCTGTGCAAGAAAAATTGAGGTGGCAAAAAACACCTTAGCAACCTCTTACTGCATAGACCTGTTTGATGTGCTTCCTTGTCATTCCAAGGCTGAGGTGGGTAATGAAGAGATATAGGACCCCTATTGAAATGTTGACTTCTCCACTGACCTGTAAGCCCTATCCTTCTAGGAAATGATAGAGGAAGGTCATCATTAAAATACTCAGTCTCTGAGGCCTAAGACCAAGGAGTAATTCTGTCTCTGCCACATGTGCCATAGCACTTGGCTGCATAACTTTCTCTTTCTAAGTTGCCATATCTTCATCTATATTGATGTGATTGTACTAGTCAGACTCTAAAGTCTCTTCCAATTCTAGTATTCCTGGATTCTACTGGAAGAATATTGGACTGCCATGCTGCTAAAAACTCAAATGAAAAATAATTTCTGAGAAACATTAGAAAAAGTCTCATTTTGTCTTGGTATTCAACTGTGAGCTTTTCATACCTGGAATGATGGCTGCTGGGGTAGTTACTCACAATAATCTTTAAATTTTTGAAGAACTGTCAGAAATAAGAGGGATTAGATTTTTTTTTCCTTCTTGGCACCTAGAGGACCAACAGATGAAGGGGAAGCCATCTGGAAATATATTTAAGTTAGTTATTGTAATACCCATCATGGCAGCACACCTGAGGACTGCTGCTGTGAATAATTTAAGGGTCTGATCACATAGTATAATGAATGCTCTATTTTTTCAACAACAAACTAAGCATTCTTTCATAAAGTAAGGCATAACATTCTTAGCAACATCCTTAAGCAAAACATATCATCTAATATACATACATATATATATATATATATATGTGTGTGTGTGTGTGTGTGTGTGTGTGTATCTCACAACACTCAAGTGTGTCATATGGCACATAGCATATATAATTTCATCCACAAAGTCAGGGGGTCCCAGACTAGGGTCTTCCCATGCATGATGCATCCTTATGGGGTAGCAGGAACTATTTCACCATCCATCCCTAGGTCATGGTAAGAACAATCTCCTCCATCAATACACAGCCTCCAAGTAAAGTTCTCTTTCATCTTGACTTGAGGCTAACTTGAAACCACAAGGCTCCTCCTCTGTTCTTGTCTGAGTTCACATGCAGGAACCTCTCTGCTCCTGCTCCTTGTCTCAGCTGATGGGTCTCCAAACTCTTTTTCTTCTGCCTCACAGCTGGCTTAAGGGACTCCTGAACACAGCTTTTGCTTCTAGGAAAAAAAAGCTTAACTGGGCTATAACAATATTTATACACACTACCAGTGTCATCAAGATAGGAGTTCTGTCTGATAAATTAACACAGACCAACAGATAGGACTTCTGTCTGAGAAATCAATACATTAAGCAACTTCCCCTAGCCCTCTCACACGTGCTTTCAGCTCTGCTTCTCCCTCTTCTCTCTCAGCTCTGTTTGTCATATACAATATATATCCTTTTTCCAATCTAAGGCTCTTGATTGAATCAAAGCCAAGACTCAATCAAAGGCACTTGATGGGTTAAAACTCAATCCAGAAAAAGTTAAAAAATCCTACTTTGATTTCTCTTCCAGCTATAAGGAAAATATTCCTGACAATTAGGATTGTCCAGCAATGTACCAGGCTTCCTCCAAAGATCTCACTCCAGGTTTTTAACCAGACAAATGAGTTGTTTAGAGGGAATTTATATGCAGCTATGTTGTGATACACATAGTCTATAAGTTTCCATTCATGTCTGAAATTTAAAGTTATAAAGATATACAGCTCATTTCCCCCCAAGAGGCTGCACTGGAAAAAGAAATTGAAGGGTCTGTATCAATTTGTGAGTAGCTAAAATATACAAGAGTACTTGTTTTAAGTAAGTTCTTAATATTCTATTTTTACATTTCAAATATATTTGTGGACAATTTTATTTATAAGTTTATTTTTATTACTATCTACTCCTACTGCCTGAAGCATCTCTCTCAACAAAATAAAGCTAATAGTGAAGTGACTTCATCTTTTTATTCATGCAGCATTTAAAACCTGTAATATCTCTACTTCCCTATTTTAAAAATAATAATAGAAAATCCATTGTCTCTCTCTCTGCCTTCTAATCTCACTGAAGAAAAGAACATCTTTCTTTTAACAAATATGTAGAGTAAGCAAAACAAATTCTCTCACTGGCTATACATATGTGTTATATGTATGTGTACATATATGTATTTATATATGGTATGTATATGTACATATGCATATAATTAATATATAACATTCGAAACACATTTGCTGTTTAGTAACTTTTCATAATTCCAAACTGTTTTCCAGATTAGTTTTATCCACTGAAAGGAACACTGTCAGTCCATCAATCCAAGAATTTTCCCATGTCCCCCTACTTCTAATAATTTTCTTCTTTATCTTTGCCACTATGATGAGTGAGGTGGAATCTCAAAATTGCTCTGATTTCCTCTTTTCCAAATTACCAGTGAGAGCATTTTTCATATTACCATAACTATCCTTATTTTCTCCTTTGATATCTGCCTCTTAATGTCTTACACCATTTGTCAGTTGGGGAAAGGGTCTTTTTCTTTTCTTACGAATTTAAATAAGCTCTTTAATTATTTAGAAATTAGAATTTTATAAAGAAATTAATTTGACAAACTTTCTGTAAATATTTTTTCTTCTTATCTCTCAATCATAGTTTAATGAAATTTATTTGTATATATACTTTTTTAGAAACAAAAATATTCATTTTACCTTCTGCAATACTGTCTTCCTCATTTGTTCAGGAACTTTCATCTATCCATAGATCTGACAGATCATTTTCCCCATTTTTTTTTCTAATTTGTTTATAGTGTGTCCTTTTATATGTAGGTCATTTATCCATTTGGAACTTATCTTGTATATTGTGTGAGGTGTTAAGTCTAAATCTAATTTCTTTCATACTGCTTGTATCAGTAAGGACTTCAATATACACAGAGGGGCCTGTTATCACATGTTCTTAGATCTGCATTTTTAAAAGGTAAGGCAACTTTCAAGGGGGCAACAATAACTTTAATTGAACACATGTATCATTCACTCAGTTCAGGGGAAAAAGTTAGCCCCTTGAATTTCAGAGAAAATACAGAGAAATCTAAATCAACAGATGGTGTTTCCAAAGTGTCTAACAGTAAGTAATATACAAATCATAGTTCAATAGATAGATCTAACTGTCTGACCATTACATACATACATAGTTACCAGAGAGGGAAGAGCCAACATCTGGGTTTTCAAAGCTGGGGGCTGCTTAGAGGCTTCCCAGGATCTCATCTGGCACACAAACTCTTTTCCAAAATGAAGCTCCAAAGCAAAATCTCATCTCAGATTTTTAAGTCAGAGGATATGACCTCTCTTGACCCAGTGCTTCATTCACAATCAGCAAAGGATGTGGGCCTTCATAGGAACAAACCTGACCTAATCATGTCTCTCAATAACCCAAACTGAGGCCAATCCAGGGACAGGGAAGATGTCCTTTAATCACATTATTCAATCAGAAGCACTTTGTACTGAACCAAAAATCCTACTTTGCTTGCCCTTGCACTGCTGTCCAATTTTCCCATCGGTGTTCTTGTTGTTCTTAAATATTGAGTCCTTGTCTCAGCAGCTAATGTCTTTGTATTTATTGTTTCATAGGAGACAACTAGGTGGCTCAGTTGACAGAGCACTGATCTGGAGTTAGGAAGATTATGAGTTCAAATCCAGCCTCAGACACTTACTTGGCAAGTGTATGACCCTGGGCAAATCTATGTAACTTCTATTTGCTTTAATTCACTGGAGAAAGAAAATGGCAAACCATTCCTTTATATTTGCCAAGAAAAACCCATGGACAACATCATTCCCAGGGTCATAAAACGTTAGGCATGAACGAACAACAATGAAGAGGTACATTTGCTTCTCCGTGTTACACACAGAGTCTGTTCCACTGGTTGTTCTTTCTCTCTCTCTTTTGTAAACAGCACCAACTTTTTCAAACTCCTTATTTATTTCTGATTAGATCTATTTAAGGTTGATAGGAATAAATCGAGATTCTTTCATTATTATCATTTTATTGATTTGATCCCCTATAATGCATTTAGGTTTTATTTTAAGAATAAAGAAAATATGCCATTGGATGAATATATGCTGAATATTAAAGTAAATTCATTTTACCTTTCAGTAAAATGCAATTTGCTTCTTAATCTCTGTTAATGAAATCTATTTTTCTGATGCATTTCCTGAAATTATAACTGAAAACCCTGCTTTTCTATGTTCATCTGAGACAGAATGGATTTTGCAATAAGCCTTTATTTCAACTGTATATAAATCTTTTGTTTTCAATTATATCTATTGGAAAAGAAATTTTTTTTAATTGTTCTCTAATTCTAAGTTCATATTTTTCATAGGTGAAATCATCCCAAGTACACTCAGATCTATGATAATTGTTGCTCCCCTACATTTTATTCTCTAATACTTTTAATTCTCTATACTCTTTTCTACTTGTTTATTTAAAGTTATTACTCTTTTCCCCATTTTTAGAATTTTGCTTATCATTTCCTTTCCAAGCTTCAGGTTTGTTGTATTTAAAAATAATTGGCTCCCTGAATACACTTTTCCACTTATATTTCTGCTTTCCCTCTTCCTTTTTTCTTTTTTTGTATCCCTGTTCAGTTGAATATATATGTACATTAAACTCTGGGTGTGTTATGCCCTCTTTTGACCTTTAGATTAAAGTCTAATTCAAGGGACATTCAATTTCCCCACTTTATCCATGTTTATACATATGTCTACTTATAAAAGCTGATTATGTCTTCACAAAACTCCAATATTTCTCCCCTCTCCCCCAATGTACATTTTCCAACTAACTCTTCCCTTATATCTCCAAAACAAAACCATTTATCAGGCTTTGTCTTAGTTGACTTCCTCTATGACCCCTGCGTTAATAGGATTTCCAGAGAAATCTTTAAATGTTCTCTTCCATTTCTATTGGAATATAAACAGTTCTTTACCTGTATTTCAAAGTTGATTTACAGTTCCGTTTTTTCAAGAACATTTGAAAATCTATTTTATTAAAAGTCCATTTTGATTGATAGATATAATATTCATTTTTACTTAGTAAGATATCCTTTGTTGTAGATCTTTGTATTTTGCCTCATAGAATATTTCATTCCATGTTCTCCATTTCTTTGGATGGTAGCTACTAAATCTTATGCAGTCTTCATTGTGATTCTTCAGTAGCTGCTTGTAATGGTAAGGTCAATACCATACCCACATCAGTTACTATGGATATGCATGCATATTTTCAGGGTAAATTTACAAAATATAAACTCTCTTCCTCAGAGATGAAACCAAGATATTTATTCAAACACCAGAAAAAAAAAATCCATCATAGTAAGAAAGAAATCTATATATATATTATCAATACAGGGATCAGGGCCATCCCCAAGTCTTCCCTCCATCAGGCTTTCACACAAACAAACTCCCTTAGGCAAAACTACTCCCTTTTATACTCACACTAGGTGCTCTGCCTTAATTTTGACTCTCAGTTTTGCCCTTCCTCCTCCACCCCTTCAGTAAGCTGTGGGTTGGGCCAAAGCTCAAAGCAGGTCATCGCATGGACTTATTAAGAGGCAGGGAAAATCTTCAAATTCCCTTAATATTATAGTATTTTTTTCATTTTTTGTGGAAGTTTTGGATACTGGCAATAACGTAATTAAGGATTTTTATTTTGGGTTTTCTTTTAGGAGGTTATCAGTGTATTCTTTCTATTTTCAATTTTTCCTCTTATTCTTTTCTATCTGGAGGATTTTTTTAATGATTTTTTGAAAAATGATATCAGAGTTTTGTTTTTTTTGGTTTTGAAGTTCAGATCATCCTGTTGAAATGTGAATGAAGAAGCATTAGAGAGATTTATAAAAGAAAGCCCCACATTTTTAAGAATCCCAAAACTCACACTGTCACTTTGAGTGAAAAGAAAATATTTCTACCCACCCACCCACAACTGAGGGCTGATCTCCACCTAGTTTTCTTTCTGAAAAACTATAGATCTCAGAGGGGATTTGTGCTCCAACCAAATGCTTTTTTTGTAATTGTTACACAATAAGTTTTCAGTCATCTCACTTATTTTTGGATATCCAATATCATTTTCATTCTTTTAACTTTATTGTAAACAATCATGCTGACTGAGAATCAATAATTTCGTCCATTCTGATTTTTAGTGAATTTTTACTAGAATATGGCTTTATACACCTTCTGTGAAACTATGGTACTTTTTTGATAATTCTCTCCTTCTGTTCTTGAGGACAGGCTGTGGCTAGTGGATAGAGGTTTAGCTTTGGAGGCAGTAAGCCTTGAGTTTTAACCTGACTTCAAACAAGTACTAGATTTAGCACCCTGAGCAAATCACTTAATTCCTGTTTCATCTCTGTAATTTTTCTGGTTTTTGAGAGAATCAAATGTAATAATTTTGCTTAGCACAGTTCCTGGCACATAATAACCACTATATAAGTGCTTATCCCTTTGTCTTCCATAGCTCTCACTTCTTTTATAATTTAAAGAATTCCATCATTTTTCAGAAGAATTCTAATTATTTTCATAGACCTACATTATTTCTTTGAAAGTTCTAAATATAAGGGTTTTGTTATTGTTATTTGTGTCTTCTAGGTTACTGCTTTGGTCTTGCTTGGCAAAATAAAAGTCTTTTTTCTGTTTGATCATTTTTGTTGCTGAGGCCTCAAGAGTTGAGTTCTAGATGGAAGCAAGTTGAGGTCCTATCCTTCATTCTGGTAGTCTTTCTGTGTGACTTTTGGCTTGCCACAGTCACCAAAGTTCTCTGGTACAATCAGCCTTAGTTGAAGACCTTTCCTTTGGATGAAGAGAGAGAGTATGGAGAGGCCATTTCTTTATTCCTCAGTTAAATCAAAGAAAATCTTCTTGTGGTGTAAGAGATCTCATTGAGTCCTTTTTCATTTACCTTGAAGCATATCAAGTTCATAATAAAAATTGCAGTATGTCTCACTTAATTATTTCACGTTTAATTAAATAGGCAATCAGAACTTCAAATGAATTATCTCTTAGAATATGTCTTGATAACAAAATTCTGTGCTACTTACACCATGGATCTGACATCGTATGACACTTCAAATTCCTCTGTGCCATTCTTTGCAGTCAATTTGACTTTTCCTTCATAAAAAGTCTTTAAAAAAAAGAAATGTAACCAGGGAGTTCACTGGTTCACATAACAGCACATTCTGAGTTCAGAAACATTGCCTCTCAGGAGAAATGATGTGTAAACTTGTCCAGGCTGTGATAAATGTAGAATTTTGTTTTAAAGATGCTTTTAATCTCATTTTGTGGAGCTGTATCAGTTTCTTAAATAGCCAATTATTTCCTAAGAAATGGACATAATTTATTCAGTGCTATTTTCACATCCTTGTTTCTCAGGGAGTAGATCAAAGGGTTCAAAGCTGGGGTCACTATGGCATACATCACTGAGGCCACTTTGCCTTTCTTCAGAGGTTGACCAAAAATAGGAAGAATGTATATATAAATTATAGTGCTATAATACATAGTGACCACAATGAGGTGGGAGGAACAAGTGGAAAATGCTTTCTTCTTCCCTTCCTTGGTCCGGATCTTCAAGATGCTGGAGATGATGAAACCATAGGACACCAGGATAAGAAGGAAATTTAAAATAGCAAAGAACATGTCTGAGACAACGAGCAGTATGTTGTTGACATCTGTTGAGGAGCATGAGAGTGGCAATAATGGAGGCATTTCACAAAAGAAATGATCAATGACATTGGGTCCACAGAAAGACAAGCGAACAGTCATGATAATATGTACTGTTGCATTGGTCCCACTGACAGCCCATACTGCAGATGTTATGACACAGCAAACTGTCTTGCTCATGGTAGTGGTATAGTGGAGGGGCTGGCAGATGGCTACATACCGATCACAGGCCATGACTGTGAAAAGTAAGAGTTCAGAACCCAAATACAAACTTATGAAATAAATCTGAGCTATGCAACCACCATAGGAAATGGTGTTCTTGGTTACTAGGTTCTGCAGCAACTTAGGCAATACAGTGGTTGTAGATAGAATATCCATGAAGGCCAAATTAATAAGGAAAAAATACATGGGAGTATGGAGGCCTGGATTTAGACTAATCACAGTGATAATGACTGAGTTACCAGTGAATGCCATGATAAAAAGTCCTAAGAAGATGATAAAGATAATGATCTCAACCTGAGGATTTTCAGAGAATCTTTGTAAGATGAACTCAGACACTGTGGAATGATTGTTTGATGCCATATGAGTCAATTGTCAGCTTTCCTTTTGTCAATGTTTGCCCATAAAATCCAACCTACAATATGTTATTTTGTTCACTAAAGAGAACAAAACAAAGATCTGAATTAAAATTAGATAAAATTAAAATTCTTTGATGTTCTAAAACCAAAATTTTAAAAAGTCATCTAAGTGTAGTGTGCCAGAAATAGGGAAACATTATTGGGTTAGTGAGATCTCCTCTCAATGAATTCATTCACCTCAGATGGTAAATAAAACAAACAGAGAAACAAATATGTTCTTCAGCCCCTTCATCAATCTTACTTCAGGAAAATCATGTTCTTTTTCAAAGGATAATTTATAGTACCTTCAATACTGTAGTTGAAATTTCCCTTTATTATTCCAGACTCTAGGTGAGGGCAATTAAGTTTCATAGTATAATTTATTTAACTGAGTCTCCAATGTGACAAATGGCCATAACTGGAAATTCTCTAGACTATTACAACCCAGAAAGAAAATTGAAGGGAGACATATAGACAGCAGAGGTGCATACCTGGAAACGAGTGGAAAGTACTGCTTTACCTGTAGTGGAAATAAGAGCAAGACCAGGATCAGAAACAGAATACAAGGGTCATAGAAATAAATTTGGCCCAAGATTAAGTAGTTATGTGATAAAGAGGATAAATTGCTAGACTTGGAGTAAGAAATACCTAAGTCCAAATCTAGAATCAGACACTTATTATTTATATAACTTGGGGAAGTAACTTAATCTCTGTCTCCTATTAGGGTCTTCACTTCCATTTTAAACACTCATTTTCTTCTTCACTAGTTTTCCCTTTTCCCTTCTGAGTTCCATATGTAGATAAAATCTAATTTCAATGTAGAATTCTCTTGTTCAACTCAGATGTTACATTTTTAGGCTTGCCCATGTGGGACCAGCTCACTCTTCCAGTTTCCTTTAATCTTACCATAGATGGATAGTTTCTTCTAAAGAATTCCTCACTCTTCAAGAAAGCTTTGGATTGGCAGAAGTTTTCAGTATCTCTAATCAATCAGAATAACAGAAAGGAATCTCTTAAAATGGGATTTATCAACAGGTACTGTGAAGTAGATGCAAACATGATCTAGAAAAGCAATTTCAATAGAGCCCCCAAGGAATTTCTCATGTCATTTTGGTTCAGGTTGATTAGTTTTCCATTTTTCTTACCGTTTTTGGTGATGTGTTCAGTGCCTGACATGAAACTGATTAGACATGAGATGAAGCTATTGCTTTATCTGCATAATGAACCATATTATACATGAAATGTTGACATTTCTCTTTTTTAAATATAAATTTATTTATTTAACTTTTTACATTCATTTTCACAAAATTTTGGGTTCCACATTTTCTCCCCATTTGTCCCCCCCCCACCCCAATACACCGAGCATTCTAATTTCCCCTATCACCAATCTGCCCTCTCTTCTATCCTCCCTCCCTTCTCTTATTCCCATCTTCTCTTTTGTCCTGTAGGGCCAGATGACTTTCTATTCCCCATTAACTGTATTTCTTATTTCCTAGTAGCAACAACAACACTTGACAGTTGTTCCTAAAACTTTGAGTTCCAAATTCTCCCCATCCCTCCCTCCCCACCCATTTCCTTTGGGAAGGCAGACAATTCAATATATGCCATATCTGTGTAGTTTTGCAAATGACTTCGAAAATAGTTCTGTTGTGTAAGACTAACTATATTTCCCTCCATCCTGGCCTGCCCCCCATTGTTTCTATTCTGTCTTTTGATCCTGTCCCTCCCTGAGTGTTGACTTCAAATTGCTCCCTCCTCCCATTGCCCTCCCTTCCATCATACCCCCCACTCTGTTTATCTCCTTCTCCCCCACTTTCCTGTATTGTAAGATAGGTTTTCAGACCAAAATGAGTGTGCATTTTATTCCTTCCTTTAGTCGAATGTGATGAGGGTAAACTTCTCGTTTTTTTTTCTCAGCTCTCCTCTTTTTCCCTCCACTAAAAAGTCTCCTGCTTGCCTCTTGAATGAGAGATAATTTACCCCTTTCCATTTCACCCTCTCTCCTCCCACTCCATTTCTCTCTCACCATTTACCTTAATTTCTTTTAAGATATGATCCTATCCTATTCAATTCACTCTGTGTTCTCTGTCTCTGTATGTGCGTCCATGTGTGTGTGTGCATGCACACATGTACATGTGTGTGTGCATGTGTCTTTGTGTATGTGTGTGTGTCGTCCCACCAACTACCCAAATACTGAAAAGTTTTAAGACTTACAAATATCATCTTTCCATGTAGGAATGTAAACAGTTCACCTTTGGTAAGTCCCTCCTGACTTCTCTTTGCTGTTTGCTTTTTCATGCTTCTTCTCATTCTTGTGTTTGAAGGCCAAATTTTCTTTTCAGCTCTGGTCTTTTCATCAAGAATGCTTGAAAGTCCTCTGTTTCATTGAAAGACCATATTTTCCCCTGAGGTATTATACTCAGTTTTGCTGGGTAGGTGATTCTTGGTTTGAGTCCTAGTTCCTTTGACTTCTGGAATATCATATTCCACAGCCTTTGATCCCTTAATGTAGAAGCTGCTAGATCTTATGTTAACCTGATTGTATTTCCACAATACTGGAATTGTTTCTTTCTAGCTGCTTGCAAGATTTTCTCCTTGACTTGGGAATTCTGGAATTTTTTCACAATCTTCCTAGGAGTTTCTCTTTTTGGATCTCTTTCAGGCGGTGATCAATGGATTCCTTGAATACTTATTTTGCCCTCTGTTTCTACAATATCAGTGCAGTTTTCCTCGATAATTTCATGAAAGCTCAGTAATTTACCAAATTAGTTTGACAAAGAGGGCAATCAACAGGATAGGGACTTATCCAAGGTCAAATAGAAGGTTAGGCTTAGTAGGAATTAGAACCCAAGTGTTGATTACTATTGTACAGAGGTTTTCAAAATCTGAAAGTGACCTTTTTGAAAGGAATTCCTGATCTAAAAGAAAGTGAAAGGACTCACAAATATTCTTAAAAACAGAAATGCAGTTATTGCATCTCATGGGATCTCAAAGTAGGAAATTAGTATCTAAAAATATTCTTGAATTCCAACACTTACTCTCTCAATGGAATGTTTTGCAAGTTTCAGATCTTCTGCTTACATAGACAGACAGACAGACAGAGATATAGTTTTGTCAATAGAATGATTGTTTGAGACTAGGTGAACTGCAATGAACTTATATTTCTCAATCTATAAGTAATGATTCCAATGAGTGATTTTGAACATACTGCTGAGGATCATATGATATCTTGACATCATCAGTCAACTGGCATTTTTTCAACCTCCTTGTACCAGATATAGGGCTAGGTGCTGGTGATAAAAAGAAAGAAACCTATCATAATTAATGATAATAGTAGGTGATATTCAAAAGTGGTAGAATATTTATTGAGAACCTACTATGTACCAGACATGATATTAAGCTTTGAGGGTTATAAATACAACCAAGACAGTCCCTTTTGTCAAGAATGGAGTGAACATACAAGTGATGGTGGTAAGTATAGTGGGATAAGGTAGCCAAGTGATGGTGGTAAGTATTGTGGGATAAGGTAGCCAAAATAATTCATAATGTCTCAATAACTGGGAAATTTCACGAATGATGTAGGCCCTAGAAAAATAAAGCCAAATCTCATATAAGAGAACCTAGGGACCCAGAAGTAGAGCCAAAATTTCCATTACTGTTAGGATAGGAGGATGTGGACAAAGAGCTGGCCTTCTAGTGCAAGAGTCCTAACTTCACTCCTTGCTCTGATTGTGTAGATCATGTACAGGTTACTTACCTTCTTTGTCAAAGCAATTCTCACTGTCTAAGATTATTTGAAGAGGTATTTATCTTCCTTGGTAAAGGAATTGCTGCTTTGTGAACATTGTTAATAACTCCAGCTCACCATCTGTATATCATGTTTATACAGAATTATTTACATGTTGCCTCCCCCATTATTATCTGAGCTTCCACAAGACAAGGACTATTTTTGCCTTTCTTTGCATTCCCAACACTTGGTACACAGTGCCTGGCACAAAACAAGTGCTTAATATTTGCTAGCTGACTCCTGTGAGGATATTTTAGAAATCATTGGCTGATGAGTATTAAAAAAATAATAAATGAAGAAGCATGAAATAGTAGCTAGATATCTAGTTTGGGGTCCTGGAGAAATCTGGACTTGAAGCTTGCTTCTCTAATTTAGATAGATCTGGGATCATTGGCGAGTCTCTTACCTTGCCTTTATGAATCTCATTGTCCTTGTCTGTAAAAGAGGGATAAATATTAGAGATGCCTACTACAGGAGGCTGTTATAAAACACTATTGAGAAAAGGAGTGAAAGATGACTTATAAACTGTAAAGTACTATATAAAGTGAGTTATCAGTATTTTCATTAAATAGAAAAGGATGAAAATAATTTTCAAACCCTTCTAAATGAGGATGATAGAAGGAACTGAGGGAAAGAGAATGAAAGAGAGATAAGACTATTGAAAAAGTATTTCACTGAAATTATTTCATTTGGTCGGAGTGGCAGTACCATTGTATTGATAGAACATACATTTTTATTCTCATGGTGAAGCTGCAGATTCTTGGGAATTAGGAAAGTTAAGTGACAATTTACTGCCTTTTGACCTGAGGCAAGTCACTTGAATTGTGTATCCTCTATTTTTCTCCTGCCACCCTTGCCCCTGGAAGATGAGAAGATTGGACCTAGAAGAGATATAAGGACTTACAGATAATCTGAAAACTCCATTACCAGTCCAAATTTAGGATCCCTGACTTACTCAAACTCTCACAGCTCTTTTGTGACAGAACTGGGCATACATTCTAGGTTTCTAGATTCAATTTCCTAATTCTTAATTCAGAGCGTTCTAGATGTCTTTGCTGAATTTAGTTCAGTACTAAGATGAGGATTATCCTGCTTTGTTTAAGTTTTTCCTCAATAAGACATGCCTAGAGTTTGTTTTCTCCCATTAGGATAGACGTTCCCTGAGAGCAGGGGCCTCTTTTTTTTCTCCTTGTATTCTCAGACCTTAGCAAGGTGTCAGGCACATTGTAATCCCTTACAAATGCTTGTAAACTTGACTTGCTAACTTGACTTGTACACCTCATGTTGTAGGCAACCACATCAGCTATGGAAGCTCCTGTATACCATCAAGCTGGACAATAACACATATGTTCATTGTGCTTTTATAAGTGAGGATAGTAAAGATTATATCTCCTTTTGAAAATGACAATATTCTTGTCCTGAAAATATTTCTAAGGTTCCAGCCACTTCAATCATTTCTCCCTGACTAGTGAATCCTAGTTCCCTTCCTCTTATACCTTAACACACACATCACCCTCAGTCTTCTTATTCCCTGTCCCCAAAGTCCCAAAGAATTAGTAATCAGTCGAGAGAGGAGATTGGATACATGATCAAAGATTGAAAATTGACAGGCCTGGTGAGTTTCCAAGAGAACTGGTTTTCAAAACAAAGTACTACGTGGCTTTCTTGTCACTTCCCATCTGGCATGAAGCAATGCAATGGATGAGGGGGGTGGGGATAGAGAAGGTGGGCCAACAATAATTGGTATTTTCGTCATTTCTCATCTCTCATTCATCTTTCTTTTAGGACCCCTATGTCTGGAACTATGTCTTGCCATTGTCCCCACCAAAGAAAATCCAAGGAATTAGCTAAAAGGAAGAGTTGTAGGCATATAAATGCAGAAGGACCCACTCCATGCCTGTGGTAGTTGCTAGATTGAAGGAAATTGCATTAGGATATTATTGAATAATAATTTAGGAAGGAAAAGTCAATCAATTCTCTATCAGAATAGCTTAACAAGTATGCAACAGAAAGTTCCTGGAACTCTCAGGTTATCTCTCTGATAATTAAAAAATAAAATTTTCAAGACATATGTAAGGCTGTGTAAAGTAAAGTTTTATACAGCATTTTTTTCAATCTCACACAATCCTGCAAAATCAGGGAGAAAAGCAATTAAGTTTAATTTGGGAATGAGAAATCAGTGCTCATCCAAATTCCCTGACAATGGAAACAAATGGGAAAGCAATATCCTTCTGATTCTAATTTCTAATGCAATCAGTTTCTAATCAAGTTACATGTAATCTGGTCCACTGTAATTATAGTCAGATCCTTCTTTTCTCAGTTCAATTATCTTTCCACTCTGTTGGGCTCTCTTTTTGATATAAAGGGTTTACATGGTGGTATGATTGTTTGATCCCAAAAAGTTTGGTCACTTAACTGTCATGCAGTAATCATCATTTTCTTACCTGAACTAGATAACTTTTAAAAAAAATATTAGAAGTAGTATGCAAATATAATATATAAAAATATAAATGTCACATATTTGTGAATAATATGCATCACACATATATATGTAGTATAAATATCTATATAAATCTGTCACATTTTATTATATTATGTTATAATGTATTCAATCGTATCCTATCATAGTCTATTATAATGTATATCTACATAAAGGAAATTACCAAGTTTTAAAAGAGTACACAGAACTTACCCTTTACACTAAAATCACATAAAAAAAACTTGTCTTTGATGATTTCAAAATGTTGAGTATTACAATATATTATTGCCATGGATCCATACATGACGAGAGGAAGTGCAGAATGACAGATGAATTGTTGGCCTCACTCTCAAGAAGAACTGGATTTAAGTCCTATCTCGGACACATATTTACATGGGTCATGGACTTAATGCTTAGTAACCCAGGCAACTAAGACAGCAAGTTACAGCAAGTGCCAAATTACAATAGTGAAACTTAATTTCTGTACTAAATGTTGCCTACTGCAATGAAATTCTTGATCTGGACAATGGTAGTAGCAGTAGTAGTAGTGGTAGTAGTAGTGCAGTAGTAGTAGTAGTAGCAGTAGTAGTAGCAGTAAGAGTAGCAATAGCAATAGTACTAGTGCTAGTAGTAGTAATAGTAGTTTTTGTAGTACTGGTGGCGTTGGCAGTGATGGTAGTAGCAAAATATTGATAAGGAAATAACTGATAATATTTTCTTGACCCTGATTCTATGATTCAGTCTTTAACTTTAAGATGAAAATTAAAAAGGAAAACCAGAAATAACAGTTTTTATTCTTACCAACAATTATATGATTCTCTCTTTTGTTGAAAATTCTGTCTCTGCCTCTATCTCTCCTGTCCCTCCCTTCATCCCATTCTATCTCTGTCTTTCTCTCTCAATTTATCATGTGACTCTCTCTCTCCCACACTGACTTTTGAAAATTTACACAGATATAAAGACATCTTTCATAAAAATATTTAAATTTTAAATGTTCATCTTTCTTCCCATTATCTTTTGGTAGTTTTTAAAATCTTATAACAAAGAAAGCACTATTTCTCAATTCATAGCAAACCTACCTCTTTCTGCTAGAGGGCAATAACTGGAGGATTCCTTTTTCTAGAAATTCTTCATTCTTTTTTGGTTTGTGTGTTCATTGGTTTTTAAGTAGGCATGGTATAGGGATCCAGTTATGCCCAGTCATTTCCCAAAGGTCAGGTAGAGAGAGTCCTGGGAAATTCTATCATCTTAGCCCCTAGAGGAACAATTAAAATAAGACTTATCTTGGACTATGTTGAAACTATGACACTATAATTTCATTCAAAAGGAAAAGTGCTAACTTCTACTTTGGTCTACATGGCACTGACACACTGATGTGACTGATGCTTGGGGGTCTATTTTTCCTCTAGTGAATTAGCAAGATGAATTGACTATAACACTAAGACGTTTCAGGAACAAACAAACAAGTCTCTAATACATACTAACAGAACTATCACATATTGTGACTTCTTTACACCTTAGAAATTAGAACAAAAACAATACCCTTTCTCATTCACATGATGCTAGGAATCTCATCCAACAAATAATTTTTTTCTTTATCTTCCCACTTTTTTCTTTGATTTCACTAATTGGTTGCAGTGTATCCTATCACAAAAATAGGGGAACTGAAATCACCTCCAAACACAGAATACTGGAGTTGAAAGGGACATCAGAGACCATCTAGTCCCCACCCGTATCTGAAGAAGAATTCTCCCTATAATAAAGTCAACAAGTTTTCCTTTACTTGTGACTCTTTATCCACTCTCTCAGGTTTCCTGTGCAAGAAAAATTGAGGTGGCAAAAAACACCTTAGCAACCTCTTGCTTTTTGAAGTATACTGCATAGACCTGTTTGATGTGCTTCCTTGTCATTCCAAGGCTGAGGTGGGTAATGAAGAGATATAGAATGCCTATTGAAATCTTGACTTCTCTAATGACCTGTAAGCCCCATCCCTTCTAAGGAATGATAGAGCAAGGTCATCATTAAAATACTCAGTCTCTAAGGCCCAAGAGCAAGGAGTCATTCCTTCTCTGCCACCTGGGCCACAGCACTTAGCTATGTAACTTTCTCTCTCTATGTTTCCATATCTTCATCTATATTTGTGGTTTTGTACTAGGCAGACTCTACCATATCTTCCAAGTCTAGTGTTCCTGAATTCTACTCTAAGCATGTTGGACCAGTATGCTTCTAAGTCCTCAAGTGAAACATAATTACTGAGCAATATTGAATGATGTCTTAATTTGTCTTTATTTTGAACTATGATCTTTTCACACCTGGAATGATTGTTTCTGAAAGCATCACTCAGAGCAACCTTAAATTTTGAAGGGCTGTCAAAAAGAAGAGGGATTAGATTTTTTTCTGCTTGGTACCTAGAAGCCAAAGTGCTGAGATGAAGCTGTCTAGAGGTATACTTAAGTTAGCAATAAGGAAACTCTTCCTGATAGTTAGAATTGTCTAGAAATGTACCAGGCTTCCACAGAAACCTCACTCGTTTTCTAGGCAGACATCTAAGTTGTCTTAGAGGGTATTTATATGCAGATACAGTGTGATATATATGATCTCCATCTCTGAAATTCAGACTAATAAAGACATAGATCTCATTTCCCCCAAGTGCTTGCACTGGGAAAAACAAAATTTTGAAAAATCTGTATCAACTTTTGAATGACTAAGATATACAACATTTAGTTTAAAAAAAAAGTCCTTGATTTGCTATTATTCACATTTCAAAAATATCTGTGGACAATTTTATTTGTAGGATTACTTTACTATTATTTTCATATATTTATAGATTACTCCCACTTCATTAAACATCTCCTTTAACAAAATAAAATGAACAATATCATAACATTATATGAAAATTCATGCTGCATTTAACACCTGTAACATTCCCACCTCTCTATTTTAAAAAAGTAATAGAAAATCCATTGTCACTCCCTCTCTCTGCCTAGCTTCGTTGAAAAAAAGAACACATTTCTTTTAACAAAAGGGGCAGCTAGGTGGTGCAGTGAATAGAGCACCAGTGCAGGAGTCAGGAGGACCTGACTTCAAATCTCACCTCAGACTTTTGACACTCACTAGCTGTGTGATCTTGGGCAAGTCACTTAACCCCAGTTGCCTCATCCTGGGTCATCTCCAGTTATCCTGATGAATATCTGGTCACTGGATTCAGATGGCTCTAGAGGAAAAGTGAGGCTGGTGACCTGCACAGCCCTCCCTCACTCAATACAGTCAAGTGCAAGTCATGTCATTACTTCTCTGACGGCATGGTCTTCTTTGGCAATGAAGATGAACATGCACAAATAGTAAGGAAAACAAATTCCCTCAATGGCTATATGCATGTTATGTATGTGTATATGCATATATACATATTGGCATATATACTTTTGCATATAATTAATATATTACACTTGAAGGACATTTGCTGTTTAGTAATTTTTGGTAATTCCATACAGCTTTCAGTAATAATTTTACACATTCAAATGAAGACTGTCAGTTCATCATTGCACCAGTTTTTCCACAGTGGTTTGCTATTGATCATTTTCTTTTTTATCTTTGCTGCTACGATGAGTGAGATGGCATTGCAAAATTCAGAGTACTTTTCATATTAACATAACTCTCCTGATTTTCTCCTTTGCGATATTTCTCTTAATATCTTAGGCCATTTATCAATTGGTGAATGACCCTTTTTCTTACAAATTTGAATCAGCTCCTTAGTTATTTAGTAATTGGAATTTATAAACAAATTGATGTGTTAAAATAAATTACTGTAAAGAGTTTTCTCATTTATTATCTCTCAATATTAATTTTATGAGATTTCCTTGGAAATATATGTAGCAGATGGCCTGCATCCCCACATGCCTCAGTGATGTGATGAAGAAAGACAAGGGAGGCAGGAGGAGATAGACCAACTCCATTTATTGATCCGAGGGTCAGAGTTTATGTAGACAGAAACTGCAAGTCTATGTGACATTCTGCTCATCTCCTGTCCTAGTGATTTGGTCAGTGTCATTGTCTTAAAGACTGTTAACCTAGAGGGCATCTATTTTACATATCCCTTGTTTTCTGTAGTTCTCTTATCTATCTCAGGAGACAGCAACATCTGGGGGGCAGGGAGAGCCATTCCAGATGATAATGAGCACAGTTTCAAAGAACAGTTTCCCAGAAGGTCTACCCTAAACTTGTCAACTGCACCCCATCCTGGCTGTCAACAAATATACTCTTTAAAATTTTATGTACAGAAGCATTCATATTATCTTTTATAACCCTGTCTTCCTTGTTTGGTCATGAGCTTTCCTCTATACATAGATCTGACAGAAAATTTCCCCCATATTTTTCTAATTTGCTTACCATGTGATCTTTTATATGTAGGTCATCTATGCATTTGGAGCTTGTTTTTGTATGATGTGAGGTGTTTAAATTTAATTTCTTTCTAACTACTATCCAAATTTCTCATCAGTGTTGTTCTTTTTTTTATTTAACTTTTTACATTCATTTTCACAAAATTTTGGGTTCCAAATTTTCTCCCCTTTTATCCCCTCCCCTCACCCCAAACACTGAGCATTCTAATTTTCCCTATCACCAATCTGCCCTGTCTTCTATCATCCCTCCCTTCTCTTGTCCCCATCTTCTCTTTTGTCCTGTAGGGCCAGATGACTTTCTATTCCCCATTACCTGTATTTCTTATTTCCTAGTAGCAAGAACAATACTAAACAGTTGTTTCTAAAACTTTGAGCTCCAAATTCTACCCATCCCTCCCTCCCTACCCATTGCCTTTGGGAAGGCAGGCAATTCAATATAGGCCCTATTTGTGTAGTTTTGCAAATGACTTCGATAAGAGTCGTATTGTGTAAGACTAACTGTATTTCCCTCCATCCTATTCTGCCCTCCATTGTTTCTATTCTGTCTTTTGATCCTGTCCCTCCCCGAATGTTGACTTCAAATTGTTCCCTCCTCCCATTGCCCTCCCTACCATCATCCCCTGCCCCCTTGCTTATCTCCTTCTCCCCCACTTTCCTGTATTGTAAGATAGGTTTTCAGACCAAATTGAGTGTACATTTTATTCCTTCCTTTAGTCGAATGTGATGAGGGTAAACTTCTTGTTTTTTTTTCTCAGCTCTCCTCTTTTTCCCTCCACTAAAAAGTCTCTGCTTGCCTCTTGAATGACAGATAATTTACTCCATTCCATTTCACCCCCTTTCCTCCCATTACATTTCTCTCTCACCATTTCCTTAATTTCTTTTTTTTTTTAAATTTATTTATTTATTTATTTATTTTACATTCATTTTCACAAATTTTGGGGTTCCAAATTTTCTCCCCTTTTATCCCCTCCCCCCACCCCAATACCCCAAGCAATCTAATTTTCCCTATCTCCAATCTGCCCTCTCTTCTGTCATCTCTCCCTTCTCTTGTCTCCATCTTCTCTTTTCTCCTGTAGGGCCAGATGACTTTCTATTCCTCCTTAACTGTATGTCTTCTTTCCTAGTTGCAACAACAATACTAAACAGTTGTTCCTAAAACTTTGAGTTCCAAATTCTCCTCATCCCTCCCTCCCCACCCATTCCCTTTGGGACAGCAGACAATTCAATATAGGCAATATCCGTAGTTTTGCCAATGACCTCCCTGATAGTCGTGTTGTGTAAGACAAACTGGATTACTATCCCTCCTAATCTGCCCCTCATTGTTTCTCTTCTGTCTTTTGATCCTGTCCCTCCCCAAGTGTTGACTTCAAATTGCTCCCTCCTCCCTTTGCCCTCCCTTCCATCATCCCCCACCTTGCAATATCTCTTTCTCCCCCACTTTCTTATACTGTAAGATAGGTTTTCATACCAAAATGAGTGTGCATTTCACTTCTTCGTTTAGTCAAATGTGATGAGGGTAAACTTCTTGTTTATGTTTTTGTTTTGTTTTTTTTTTCTCAGCTCTCCTCTTTTTCCCTCCACTAAGAAAAACTCCTACCTGCCTCTTAAATGACATATAGTTACCCCCTTCCCTTTCCCTCCCCCTACATTTCTCTCTCACCATTTACCCTAGTTTCTTTTAAGGTATGGTCCCATCCTATTCAGTTCAATCTGTGCTCTCTATCTCTGTATGTGTGTGCATGTGTGTATGTGTGTGCATGCGTGTACATGTGTATGTGTGGTCCCACCAACTACCCCGATACTGAAAAGTTTTAAGAGTTACAAATATTGTCTTTCCATGTAGGAATGTAAACAGTTTACTCATGGTAAGTCCCTTAAGATTTCTCTTTGCTGTTTACTTTTTCATGCTCCTTCTCATTCTTGTGTTTGAAAGTCAAATTTTCTTTTCAACTCTGGTTTTTTCATCAAGAATGATTGAAAGTCCTCTGTTTCATTGAAAGACCATATTTTCCCTTGAAGTATTATACTCAGTTTAGCTGGGTAGGTGATTCTTGGTTTGAGTCCTAGTTCCTTTGACTTCTGGAATATCCTATTCCACGCCCTTCGATCCCTTAATGTAGAAGCTGCTAGATCTTGGGTTGTCCTGATTGTATTTCCACAGTACTGGAATTGTTTCTTTCTAGCTGTTTGTAAGATTTTTTCCTTGAGCTGGGAGTTCTGGAATTTGGCCACAATGTTCCTAGGAGTTTCTCTTTTTGGATCTCTTTCAGGTGGTAATTGATGGATTCTTTCAATACTTATTTTGCCCTCTGGTTCTAGAATGTCAGGGCAGTTTTCCTTGATAATTTCATGGAAGATTATGTCTAGGCTCTTTTTTTGATCATGAGTTTCAGGTAGTCCCATAATTTTTAAATTGTCTCTCCTGGATCTATTTTCCAGGTCAGTTGTTTTTCCCATGAGATATTTCACATTCTCTTCCATTTTTTCGTTCTTCTGGTTTTGTTTGGTGATTTCTTGGTTTCTCGTAAAGTCATTAGACTCCATCTGTTCCATTCTAATTTTGAGAGAACTATTAAATTCAGTGAGCTTTTGAGCCTCTTTTTCCATTTGGCTCATTCTGCTTTTGAAAGCATTCTTCTCCTCATTGGCTTTTTGAACCTCCTTTGCCAATTGGGTGAGCCTATTTTTCAAGGTGTTAATTTCCTCAGCATTTTTTTGGGTCTCCTTTACCAAGGTATTGACCTGTTTTTCATACTTTTGTTGCATCTCTGACATTTCTCTTCCCAATTTTTCCTCCACCTGTCTAACTTGCTTTTCAAAATCCTTTTTGAGCTCTCCCAGGGCCTGAGCCCACCCACCACCCCCCTGGGGTGTCTGGGGTACTGAGGCCCCGCCCTCCACATCTTTCCCTGATGGCAAGAATACGTCCTCATCTTCGTCAGATCCGAAGGTTGGGATCATTTGCATTTGTTGGAAAAAACTCTCTAAAGTCTTATTTTTCTTCCCTTTTCTAGGCATTTTCCCAGCCAGTTACTTGACTTCTGAGATTCCTTTCCACCCCCGCCTGGATCCGCCCAGCTAGTGCTTGGCCTCTGAGATTTAAATGGTCTTTCCTCCTGCTGGCTGTCAATCAGTGAGCTTTAGTTCAGGTGCTGGGGTGGGGCCAGGGCTGCCTCCGAGACTCTGATCCCTCGGGGGCTTTATGCAGAGACTTTCAGGAATGGAACAGGTGGGGGCGGGGTGGGGGGCCCACCTCCCAAATCCCGCTCCCTTGGGGGCTTTAAGCAGAAGCCTTCAGTAACAGAGCGGGGTGGGGGCAGGGCCGTCTCCCAGGCTCAGCTCCATCCGGTTTTATGCGGAAATCTTCCGTAATGAAGATCCTGCCTGCTGTTGGGGGATTCCTGAGTCTTGGGCCGCTGCCGCCTCAGCCGCCACCCACACCTCTGCCTCCGCCACTTCCTGCCCCCATCCCCGCTGCCACCGCTTCCTCCCGAGGGGGCCCGAGTCACGGAGACGTTCCGCTCCCCTCCTCCAGCCCGGCCTCTCTCACTGACCTGTAGCTTCTGTGGGCGGAGGGACTTTCCCGGCTGCTGGAGCCTCCGTCTCTGAAGCCCGCTCGGACCAGCTTCTCTGGGACCTCGGCCAGGGCAGCGCTGGGGGTTGGGTTTACTTTCCGGGGCACGCCGGACCCTGGGGACGGGTCTTCAGGGCTCCCTGGAATGGAAATCTCTTCCACTCTGCTTCTGCACACCTTGTATTCACCCAGAAGTTATGGGGGACTCTTTTTACATTAATTCTATGGGCTTTGGTTTCGGAGCTCGTAAACTGTGCGTCCTTCTACTCCGCCATCTTGGCTCTGCCCCTCTTAATTTCTTTTAAGATATGATCCCATCCTATTCAATTCACTCTGTGCTCTCTGTGTATGTGCGTGCATGTGTGCATGCATGCATGTACATGTGTGTGTGCATGTATGTGTGTGTATAATCCCACCAACTACCCAGATAGTGAAAAGTTTTAAGAGTTGCAAATATTTTCTTTCCATGTAGGGATGTAAACACTTCACTTTTGGTAAGTCCCTTATGACTTCTCTTTGCTGTTTACTTTTTCATGCTTCTTCTCATTCTTGTGTTTGAAAGTCAAATTTTCTTTTCAGCTCTGGTCTTTTCATCAAGAATTCTTGAAAGTCTTCTGTTTCATTGAAAGACCATATTTTCCCTTGAAGTATTATACTCAGTTTAGCTGGGTAGGTGATTCTTGGTTTGAGTCCTAGTTCCTTTGACTTCTGGAATATCCTATTCCACGCCCTTCGATCCCTTAATGTAGAAGCTGCTAGATCTTGGGTTATCCTGATTGTATTTCCACAGTACTGGAATTGTTTCTTTCTAGCTGCTTGCAATATTTTCTCCTTGACCTGGGAATTCTGGAATTTGGCCACAATGTTCCAAGGAGTTTCTCTTTTTGGATGTCTTTCAGGCGGTGATCAATGGATTCCTTGAATACTTATTTTGCCCTCTGTTTCTAGAATGTCAGGGGACTTTTCCTCGATAATTTCACGAAAGATGATGTCTAGGCTCTTTTTTTGATCATGGATTTCAGGTAATTCCATAATTTTTAAATTGTCTCTCCTGAATCAATTTTCCAGGTCAGTTGTTTTTCCAATGAGACATTTCACATTCTCTTCCATTTTTTCATTCTTTTGGTTTTGTTTTGTGATTTCTTTGCTTCTAATAAAATCATTAGCCTCCATCTGTTCCATTCTGGTTTTGACAGAACTATTTTCTTCAGTGAGCTTTTGAACCTCTTTTTCCATTTGGCTAATTCTGCTTTTGAAAGCAGTCTTCTCCTCCTTGGCTTTTTGAACCTCTTTTGCCAATTGAGTGAAACTATTTTTCCAGGTGTTATTTTCTTCAGCATTTTTTGGGGTCTCCTTTAGCAAGGTATTGGCCCATTTTTCATCTTTTTCTTACATCTCTCTCATTTCTCTTCCTAGTTTTTCCTCCACCTGTTTAACTTGATTTTCAAAATCCTTTTTGAACTCTTCCCTGGCCTGAGCCCACCGGACATCCACCTGGGATGTCTGGGATACAGAGGCCCTGACCTCCACGTCCTCCATGATGGTAAGAATAGTTCCCCATCATCAGAATTGAAAGGCAGGAACATCTGTACCCCCTCAAAGTAGCTCTCTATAGTCTTATTTTTCTTCTCTTTTCTGGGCATTTTCTGAGTCAGTTACTTGAGTTCTGAGATTCCTGTCCACCCCCACCTAGATCTGCCCAGCTAGTGCTTGGGGTCTGAGATTCAAATGGGCTTTCCCCAGCAGGCATGGCTGCTATTCAATGTGAGCTTAAGTTCTGGTGCTCGGGTGGGGACAGGGCCACCTCCCAGGCTCCGTTCCCTCAGGGGCTTTATGCAGAGAACTTCAGTAATGGTGCAGGTGGGGCAGGGCCACCTCCCAGGCTCAGTTCCCTTAGGGGCTTTATGCAGAGATCTTCCGTAATGGGGCGGGTGGGGCAGGGTCGTCTCCCAGCCTCAGTTCTCTCAGGAGCTTTATGCAGAGATCTTCAGTAATGGGGCAGGTGGGGGCAGGGCCACCTCCCAGGCTCAGTTCCCTCAGGTGGTTTAAGCAGAGACCTTCAGTCTGCTCAGGGTGTCCTGGACTGCAGCCACTGCCTCTGCTGCTGCCTCCCGAGGGGCTCTGAGTCACAGAGACACCCTGCTCCCCTCTCGGCCTGCCCAGACGTCTTTCTCACTGACCTGTAACGTCTGTGGGTGGAGGGACCTTCCCGGCCGCTGGAGGTTCCCTCCCTGAAGCCTGCTCGGATCTGCTCCTCTGGGACTGTGCGGCCAGGGCAGCACGGGGGTGGACTCCACTGTCCGGAGTGTGATGGACCTTTGGGGTCGACTTTCCAGGGCTCTCTGGAACGGAAATCGTTTCCAATGTGTTTCTGAGCACCTTGCAGTGCTCCAGAATTTGTGGGGAGTTCTTCTTGCAGGAAATATATGGGCTGTGGGTTCGGAGCTAGCATACATGAGTCTTTCTACTCTGCCATCTTGGCTCCACCCCCAGTGTTGTTGTTCTTAATGAGTCCTTATATCAGCAGTTAAGGTCTTTGTGCTTATTAATATGCAGGAGGCATCTAACTTTCTCAAAGATAGAGCATTGGGCCTGGAGTCAGGAAAACTATGAGTTCAAATCCAGCCTCAGATACCTACTAGCTGTGTGACCCTGGGCAAGTCACATTACCTCTGTTTGCCTAAATCCACTAGAGAAGGAAATGTCAAACAATTCCAGTATATTTGCCAGGAAAACCCCATGGACAATATGGTCCCCAGGGTCCTGAGGAGGAAATAGGTACATTTGCTTCTTTCTGTTATGTACATAATCTCTTCCACTGATTGTTCTTTCTCTCTTTTTAAGTGGTAACAAATTGTTTTTTAAATTCTTTATTTCTGATTATTTTTATTTAAGGTTGATAAGCATAAATTGAGATTCCTCTATTATTATCATTTTATCAGTTTTTTCCTCTATAATGCTTTTAGAATATTCTTTAATAAAGATAATGTGCCATTGGATGAATATATGCTGAGTATTAAACTAAATTCCTTTTACCTTTCAACAACATGAAGCTTACTTGTTTAACTCTATTTTTAATAAAGTACATTTTATGATCATTTCCTGAAATTATAATGCTCCAGTCTTTTATTTCAAGTATCTATAAGTCTTTTAGTTTCAAAGACATTTATTGGAAAAGGTTTTTTTAATTGCTTTCTAATTAATTCCTCCAGCCTATTTTATTTTATAGGTCAAATCTCCCAAGTACTCTCACACTTTTGATAGTTAATTTTTGTTTTTTACTCACCTCATTTTTAATCTCTTATAATTTTCTTTTTCTGTTCTTTTTTCTTCCTGTTTATTTAAAGTTATTAGTCTTTTCCCCAGTTTTAAGCTTTTCTTTATTATCTCCTCTCCAAGTTCCAGGTTTGTTATATTTAAATATAATAGGTTCCTGAATGTACCTTGCAAGGTATATTTCTCCTTTCCCTGTTTCTTTTTCTTTTTTTAATCCTTTTCAGTTGAATATATTTATACACTAAACTCTGGGTGTGTTATGCCCACTTTTGACCAGTTCACATTAAAGTTCAAATTCACCAGACTTTCAATTTACTCTATCCATGTTTGTATGTATGTCTACGTATAAAAGCTGATTATGTCTTAACAAAGCTCTGATTTTTTCTCTGATCTCCCCTTAATGTACATTCTCCAACTACCTCTTTTCTCTTTTTTCTTATATCTTCAAAACAAAACTATTTACCAATCTCAGTCTCAGTTGATTTCCTTTATGACCCCTGTGACAATAGGGTTACAAAAGAAGTCTTTTAACATTCTCTTCCATCTCTATTAGAATATAAATAGTTCCATATTCATATTTTAAAGTTCTTTTCAGTTGTTTTTATCAAGAATATCTGAAAATCTATTTCATTTAAAGTTAATTTTTCTTTATATGGTATGACATTCAGTTTAATTTGGCAAGATACTTTTGGTTGCAAACCTTTGTATTTGTCTCATAGAATATTTAACTCCACTTTTTCCATTTCCTTGCAGTGAAAGCTACTAAAACTTGTTCAGTTTTGATTGTGGTTCTTCAATATTTTAATTCTTTCTTTTTTCTGGTTGGTTTTAACTTTTTTTCACTTTTTTTTCCCTGGAAGCTCTGGATATTAACCATAGCAAATCTAGGATTTTTTAAATTAATTAATTTATTTGTTTTCAGTTTTCTACAATCACTTCCATGAAAGTTGGATTTTTCCCCCTTCCCTATCCCTTCCCAAGAGGGCATGTAATTTTATACAGATTCTACACATACATTCTTATTAAGTATATTTTCACTTGAGTTATGCTTGCAACATATACATACAACATAACATAGAAGAATTAAAATGAATGGGAAAAACTGTAAGGGAATTGCCAACCCCCAGGCTCTTGGATGGCATTCATTAGTCATGACTCAGGTAAACTGAGGGGAGACTGGTAAGGCATGAACAAGATGGCGCTTGGAGGAAGGGTTCTGCCCCTGTTTTGCTCAAGGCTATTTTCCCAGGCTTTCCAGAGAACAAAGAAGCCCAAAATGTTTTTCTTTCTAGGGACTATGTGTCCTGCCTGGGCAGTCCTGGCTTAAGGTAAATTACTTCTTTATAAGGGCAAACAAATTGGTGATAGGTTCACTTAGAGCACTGGTGTCAGAGAAGAGATAAAAGCACCACTCACTGCTTGAATAAACAGCGTTCTTACTCTCTTGTCTCCCACCTCAGTCATTGCTTACAGCTAAACTCTCCCAGGGCCTACAGGCCTCTGCTGGTCAGATAAGCCTGTGGGCCCAAGAGATCAGGCTCAGACTTCTGGGATCCCTAACAACTGGCATCCATCTGTGGGCCATGAAATAAATAATAATAGGGATAATTAATTAATAGGAGCCATCTCTCAGAGTATCAGCATAGGGTCAAAAGCATAAGACTCGTAGCCTGGGTAAAGACGTACCTACGTTCCCCAGATGGTGACCTGGAAAACGGGAGAACAAAACAACAAGGAGGACAGGACAACACATGCTCAACTGACTGGGAGAGGAAAACACTACAGACTGTAAGTAACCTGCTTAAGTTCTGTAGGTCCATTAGTCAGTGAGCTAGGTTCTTAGCACTATGGGGCTAACCATCCTCAGAACAACTAGATAAAAAAGGTTACACAGGTCTCATTTACAAGAAGGCAAAAAACCAAGGAGTTACGTTAAAGTTAAAAGTAATCAGGAAATTCTTGGAACAAGCTGAGGAGATATGTCCTTGGGTAATTGATAAACTTCCAGTCTCCACACAGACCTGGCAAGTAGTAGGAGAGCAATTAACAGCATTTACCTCTGAAAAACCTAAAGCTTTAACACCTTCCACCTTCTTTTTAAAATGCACATTCCAGGCAGAAGAAGGGGGCTGTGATAGACAAGCCAGGAAGTTTGCTGCATGTACTCAAACTACTCCTTCCAGCTCCTCAGAAAACTCTAGAGACACAGACGTGGAGGAAATAATACAAAGATGTGAGGATGTAGGTTCTGTAACATTTGCTGCTCATGTAAAGGAAGAAGTTAAGCGGCAATATAGAAGTGAGACCAATAAAAAGGAAGGAAAAAGGTGCTTCCACTCTGGGAAAACAGGTCATTTCAAAAGGGATTGCAAGGTCAGAGCTAGGGAAGAAGCTGGTGGTAGGCCAAAAACACGGTGTCCAAAATGTAAAAAGAAGGGATACTGGGCATCAGAGTGCCAAGGAATGGGCAGCCCCCCAGCCCAGGAAGAAAGGAGGGGATTTCACATTCAGGAGTCTCAGGAGTGGGGAGATCACCCGAACAAAGAGACTCAGAGTTTCAGACAAAAGTACCAGCAATTAGCCACAATGAGATCCACCAACAAGTGGTAGGATTGCATAGGGCAGAGAATTTCTGACAATTTTTTCTCAGTTTTTGGATTTTTTTTTTATTGTCTGTATATGTGTTTTGTCTTTACATGTTCTGTGTGCATGTGTTTGTGAGTTATTATGGTCAGCTCCATTGTAGCTGGAATTTGAAATGTTATCTCTTTTCCTCTCCCTCCTCCGTTGTCTCTGATGGCTGCAGCATCAAGAAGTATGGGAGAGAGAAAGAGAGGAACTAATCTTATATTATTTTGTTTATATGATTGCTAAATGCAGTTTTAGATAAGAAATGCAAGGAAATAATATGTGTGCAGTTTTAAAGGGGTTTTAATCAAAGCCCACAAGAGAACAACATGGATATGAAGTTTAAGGAAAGCATAAAAGTTTTGGAAATTATTGGAAAGTTTTTGGTAAAACTCTCTTTCTCTTTCTACTTTCTAATCCTGGCCAGATTGTGAAAGTGGAGAGAAAGACAAGAGGAGATCAGAGGCAGGCTGATTAGCATTTTCATTATCTCATGCCTCACTTAAAAGAAAAGTTTTTTGTATAATGAGAAATAACCAAAAGGTAGTTATTCTGGTCATATTTTAAGTGAAACATGTCACTCCTAATTGGATGTTTAAAACAGATCAGGATTTGTTATATTATTTGGCACTAGGCAAATTGGAAATATGCATAAATCTTAAAGGGACACCTCAGCAGAGATAAAGTTTTTGAACTCTCCAGGAGAACAGAGAAGACTCGGCACCAAGTGTCCCTCCCTTCAGCTGAGGAATTCAAAAACCTTCTCATTCAAAGAAGTTCTTAAGGAGTGGACACAGAAGTAAAATTTACTTGAGTAAATGTTGGAACCATTAAGATTTTTTTTTTGCCCTGCAGTCCCAACTCATCATTTAGCTGGGTCTTCAGTGAATTGTAACTCTTATCATTCCAGATTAGATCAAGGGAAGAGAACTATCATTTTGAAGGTTTTCAACTAATTTTCTTTATAAAAGTTTAGTGACTGTTAACAACAGGACAAATTTTAAACACTTTTAAATTTTCATTTTCAAGGCAATGTATTGATAGATTAATATGTAATGGTCTATGAAGCAGAAAAGATCTTGTTCTTTTAATCTGAACTTGTAGTCATTCCTTGACTTAAGCAAAAGTTAAATTTAGTGTTTGAACTTATTAACAACTTAATTTCTAAAAGTTTTTCTTTCAGAGTAAATGTAATCAGAGAAGGAGAAACTAGCCTGTGAAACAATGATGCACATCTATTCAGCAGTAAGGTTTAAGTTTGAAATCATCTATCTTAGATTCTACAAAGGTTACCACTTTAAATGACTTTCAGAAATTGATAGGAGAAATTCAGTGGTGTAGGCCACAGTTGGGAATTACAACTGATCAAATGAAACCAGTATATGATTTATTGAAAGGTCCTTCTCAATTAAACCCACGCAGAGAATGGACAGATGAAGTACTGGAACGTTTGAAATTAGTGCAGATAAAGATTATGGAGTGCATTACTAGCAGGATATTAGAATCATAGGATTTGGAAGTAACAATCTTATTCACTGAGAAAATACCCACTGGAGTTTTGCATCAGAAATAAGGAATTATTGAGTGGGTACATTTGGTTCAGATAAAGAACAGAGCTTGTGTGTCTTATGCTGTCCTGGTAGCCCGTCATACATAAGACAATGAAGAGAGTAAGGATGTTAATAGGACAGGAACCTCACACAATATATACTATGTATACAAGTCAACAAATAGAGAACTGCATACTCAGTTTGTGGAATGGCAGATATTGATTAATCAGAATTTCCAACACAGGCTCCCAATTCCTTTTGGGCAGCAATTTGCCATGTGGCCATGGTCTTGGGCTGAAAAATGCTCTTCCTCACTAGTAGAGGGAGTTAATGTTTTTACAGATGCAACAAAAAATTTTAGGGCATCTATGTATATTCCATCTAAAAAGGAGATGCATAAATTTAAAACAACATTTACTTCTACACAACAAAATGAATTATACGCAGTATTGCAGGCATTTTTATATGTGAAAGAACCTTGCAATATCATCACAGATAGCAAGTACACAGCACTATTGCTGTATTGTATACTAGATTGGAGTCAGCCTATATTCCTGATAGGGCAGATACTATTACACAGATTACTATGGAAGTTCAACAGTCAATAAGGACCAGAACAACAATATTTCATATTACACACATTCAGTCGCATTCTAAATTACCTGGACCACTGACCGAGGGTAATGAGATGGCAGACAAATGCACTTCAAACCTTTCATTCTACTGAATTGGCAAGACAAGAACATTCCAAATTGCACTTGTCTGCATGGTCTTTAAGACATCTTTATGGTATTTCCAGACAAGAAGCTAGATCTATAGTTAAGCAGTGTGTACAATGTGTTCCATTCTTACCTCCACCTTCTTGTCACCCTGTAAATCCTAAGGGTGATGGTCCAAATTCTATATGGCAAATGGATGTTACTCAATATCCATCATTTGGAAGAGCAAAATATATTCATGTTACTGTTGACACATTTTCAGGTTTTGTCATGGCAACAGCCAGGTGTGGAGAAGCTGTTAAAGATGTGAGAGCACATCTCTTACATTGCTTCGCACATCATGGAGTACCAAAAAGCATTAAAACAGACAATGGTCCAGCTTATATCAGTAAAGCCATTGAATAATTCATGGCAGAATTTTCAATTTTACATGTCACTGGGATCCCCCATAATCCCACTGGTCAAGCTATAGTGGAATGAGCAAATCACTCCCTGAAAACTTACTTGCAAAAACAAAAAAGGGGAGTTGGACCAGGAGCTGATGATAAATTACAATTAGCTGTTTATACTCTAAATTATTTAAAATTCGATAATGATGGCTTATCAGCTGCTATGAAATTTTTAACATTTCCTAATAAGGAGTCTGCAAAGACTGAATCATCAATAAGTGCCCTGAAAGCAGCCAGTAAAGTAATGTGGCATGATGAGAACAAAAACTGGTTTGGTCCTCATACAGTGTTAATGTGGGGAAAAGGGTATGTTTGTGTTTTAACAGATGATAATAAAGAAGTTTGGGTTCCAGTGAAAAGGATAAGAGTGATAGAGGACAACTGCCAAGGTGAAGCGTTCACAGGGAGCGAGGAGGCACTATCAGTGGGGAGGTACTATCAGAGGCAGATGAAAAAACTTCTGGAGAAAGTTAATCAACTAGGTCACGATGACTCCTTTCATTCTTCTTGTACTTATCATACACTCAGCAACACTGAGTCCATCGACCCAGCACTGAAGGAACAACAGAGATGGGCCTTCGTCACGAATCCACCATGGTTAAGGGTGATGTCATGGAGTGAGACAATGCCTAAGTTTATCACCCAAGGCAATATTTCTCACATGTTTAAAGGTGATGGACTAGACTATGATAATAATGGGACTCTCTTTCAGAGACATTTTAACTTTTCAGGACTAGTCGCAGGTTTCCCACTTCATCTACAGAAAGGTATTTCTGGGAATTGGAATGGGTTTGGTTTTAAATACACACAGGTGAATGGAACAGAGGGGTATCCTTGGTGTGCCACTATTGTGGATGGAAAAGAGACATTGGATGAGAAAGATACACGACATGCTTATAATCTATTCACTTGGAGGATAAATGGGACAATAATAGTTTGGTCATATAAGGACTTTGTGGGACTTGTTTGTGGGATGAAATTTAGGTCACTTTGTAACTTACAAAAGAAGAGAAATGTAACACTTTGGCATCTGTATAGAGGGTTTTCACCATTTGAAAACTGTCACACACATACTTGTCAGGAGACAGAATTGATTATGGGAAACTACACAGAAATGTTATATTCATGTCACAATCTTACATACTTACCTGAGGAAAAATATGCGCCAAACTTTCCTAGACAAATGTACATCAATTATAAAGGGTCTCCTGAGGTTGGAAGACCTGTTCAGGGACTAGACAAAGTTATTCTAGCAATGGGAGGACAAACAGTGCAGGGAAAGCCTGCTGCAGCATCACCAAAGAAAGTTAACAACATTACTTTAATAGGTGAAGTATGTGTAGGGAACACACATATATTTCTATGGGACAGAGACAACAGATCTAAACTAGATGCATATCGGAACATGACAGGAATTTTCAATTTTACATGCCAGATTGTTCTGTACAAGCATGTATAGGACCAAAGACCGTAGGGAGAGTGTTTATTCTAACAAGACCTCAATATGCTATGACAGTAATCAAGGCTAATGGGTGGTATAGAACACCTAGTGATGAAGTTCATGTATTATAGACAAGCATTTAACCCCTATAACTACTAGGGTATGTAGATGTGTTTGTTGTGTTAGGAATCACTTTATTAGTAGAAGCTATTTTAGCATCTGCTGCATTAGCTGTATCTATTTCTAATACACAAAACGCAATAGTTCAAGCTTCTGAATTGCACACTCTTATGAAAAATGTATCTGCAAGCTTTAAGCGACAAGCAAAAATAGATAATGAGTTTTATGAAGCCATCCATACACTCCAAAAGGTAACTGAATTCATTGGTGAAGAAGTGTCTATGTTACAGTTACAACACAAATTGCATTGTGATTATAGATATAGTGCCTTTTGTTTGACTAAGAAATTGTATAATGAGTCACAAGTCCAATGGGAAGAAATCAGAGCTCAATTGCACAAACTAATTCCAGATAATGTCACCTTGGAAATCCAGAGATTAATTGATTTGGCTGAAGAATTAGATGAGGAAACAGATGCTGATTTTGCACCTGAAAAAATGGCTACAAAATTAACTCAGTTCTTTGATAGTTTAAGCTCATGGGGTCATGTAAAGACCTGGTTTTCGCCTTTACTAATAGGTTTCGTAGTAGTATTGCCAATATTGCTGCTTGTGCCAATATGTATCAAATTTGCTTTGCATAGTGTCCAGGACTCCCTGATATCCAATAGGCAGAACATCATCATCCTGAGGGAAAGATTGAGTCAAAACAAAAAGGGGGAATTGTAAGGGAATTGCCAACCCCCAGGCTCTTGGATGGCATTCACTAGTCACGACTCAGGTAAACTGAGGGGAGACTGTTAAGGAATGAACAAGATGGTGCTGGGAGGAAGAGTTCTGCCCCTGTGTTGCTCAAGGCTATTTTCCCAGGCTTTCCAGAGAACAAAGAAGCCCAAAATGTTTTTCTTTCTAGGGACTACGTGTCCAGCCTGGGCAGTCCTGGCTTAAGGTAAATTACTTCTTTATAAGGGCAAACAAATTGGTGATAGGTTCACTTAGAGCACTGGTGTCAGAGAAGAGATAAAAGCACCACTCGCTGCTTGAATAAATGGAGTTCCTACTATCTTGTCTCCCGCCTCAATCATTGCTTACAGCTAAACTCCACCAAGGCCTACAAGCCTCTGCTGGTCAGATAAGCCTGTGGGCCAGAGAGATCAGGCTCAGACTCCCGGGGTCCCTAACAAAAAACCATGAAAACAAAGCAAAACATAACACACAAAAAAATGGTCTACTTCATTCTGAGATCCAACTCCATAGTTCTTTCTCTGGATGTGGAAGGCATTTTGCCTCAAGGGTCTTTTCTTTTTGTGAAGAGTTAAGTCTACCAGAAAAATTCCTTACAGACTGTGGTTGTTGCTGTGTAGAATTTTTTTTTTTTGGAGTTTATTTTAGGAGGTTTTCAGTGTATTTTTCTCTTTTTATTTTCCCTTTAATTCTTATATATCTAGATGATTTCTTTATTGGTTTCTTGAAAATGATATCCAAGTTCCTTTTTTTTTTGTTAGGAAGTTCAGGTCATCCTATTGTAACCTGGCTCAGGAAACATTAAGCAGATTTATAAAAGAAAGCCCATATTTTTGAGAATACCAAAATTCATACTGTCACTGTGTGTGAAAAAAATGTTTCTACCCTTCCAACAACTGAAGGCTGATACCCACTTAGGTTTTATTCTGAAAAACTATAGATCCCAGAGGGGATTTATGCTCCAAGCCATTACTGACTTGGTAATTGTTGCACAATAAGTCTTCAGTTATCTCACCTTGATTGATTTTCTACTTCAGTAATTTTTTTGGTATCAAATATCTCGTAGTTTCTTCAATTTCATTCCTTTAACTTTATTTTCAGAGTTCATGTTAATCCATAGAATCATTAATTTGATTTTTATTGGATTTTTAGTAGAGTATGAATTTATTCCTCTTCCATTAAACCACATGGCTTTATTTCCAATTTTCTCTTTCTCTTCTTGAGGGCAGCTGGTGGGACAGAGCACTAGCAAGGCTTGAGTTCAAACCTGGCCTCAAGCACTTACTAGCTTTATGACCTTGAGCAAATCACTTAACTTCTGTTTCAACTCTGTTAACACAACTGCAAAATGTGGATAATAATACTGTGTATTTTTCAAGTTGTTGAGAGAATCAAATGAGATAACATTTGTAAAAATTTCTTAGCACAATGCCTGACAATAGTAACCACTATATAAATGCTTATTCCTTTCCCTTTCATAGCTCTCATTCTTTTCATAATTTAAAAACATGCATCATTTTTCTAAAGAATTCTAATTATTCTCATAGGCAAAATTTTTGATTGAGGATTCTGATTATAAAAGTTTTGCTCTTATTTTTGTCTTCTTGGTTATTGCTTTGGTTATTAGCATAATAAAAGTATTACTTTTCTTTTTTCAACATTCATTTTTGTAACTGAATTTCAAGAGCTGAGTTCTAAATTCAAGTTGAGGACCTGTTCTTCATAC
The DNA here is from genome assembly GCA_023548195.1 of Bettongia penicillata ogilbyi. Lineage (NCBI taxonomy): Eukaryota > Metazoa > Chordata > Mammalia > Diprotodontia > Potoroidae > Bettongia > Bettongia penicillata. The sequence continues at coordinate 292,424 of JAJHZJ010000582.1, forward strand.
AGATAGTCTTTCTCCATGCCTTTTCTTTTGCCACAGTAAGCAAAATTCTGTGGTACAATCAGTATTAATTGAAACCCTTTCCTTTGGATGAAGAGCGAGAGTAAGGAGAAGTGTTTTATTTATTCCTCTGTTAAATCAAAGTAAGTCTTCTGCTGGTGTAAGGGACCTAATTGAGGCCTTTTTCATTGCTCTAGAAGCCTGTCAAGTTTGTAATAAAAATTCCAGTGGCTCACCTAATTATTTGATATCAAAGAGAATAGGCAACCATATCTTCAAATGAATTATCTCTTACAATATGTCTTGGCAACAAAATTTTATTCTGCTTAAACCATGGATCTGACATGGTGCAGCACTTCAAATATTTCTATGTCATTCTTTGGACGCATTCTGACTTTTCCTTCATTAAAAGTCTTCAAGTGAAAATGTAAACAGGGAGTTATCTTGTTGATCTAAGAGCACATCCTGGGATCAGGAACATTGCCTAACAAGAAAAATGCTGGGTAAACTTGTCCAGTCTGTGATAAATGTATAATTTTGTTTCAAAGATATTCTTATTCTGATTTTTCTCAACTGTATCAGTTTTCCAAATGCCAAATTATTTCCTAAGAAATGGACGTAATTTATTGAGTGCTATTTTCACATCCTTGTTTCTCAGGGAGTAGATCAAAGGGTTCAAGGCTGGGGTCACTATGGCATAAATCACTGAGGCTACTTTACCTTTCTTCAGAGATTGACCAAAGCCAGGAAGAATATATATATAAATTACAGTGCAATAATACATGATAACCACAATAAGATGTGAGGAACAAGTGGAAAATGCTTTCTTCTTCCCTTCCTTGGTCCGGATCTTCAGGATGCTGGAGATGATGAAACCATAGGACACCAGGATGAGTAAAAAATTTAAAATAGCAAAGAACATGTCTGACACAACGACCAGTGCATTGTTGACATCTGTTGAAGAGCATGAGAGAGGCAATAATGGAGGAATTTCACAAAAGAAATGATCAATGACATTGGGGCCACAGAATGACAAGCGTACAGTCACGATGATATGTACTGTTATATTGACCCCACTGATAGCCCACACTGCAGATGCTATGAGACAGCAAACTGTCTTGCTCATGATAGTGGTATAGTGGAGGGGCTGGCAGATGGCTGCATACCGATCATAGGCCATGGCTGTGAAAAGCAAGAGCTCCGCTCCCAAACCCAAAGTTAGGAAATATATCTGAGCTATGCAGCCACCATAGGAAATGGTGTTCTTGGTTACCAGGTTCTGCAGCAGCTTAGGCACTACAGTGGATGTGAAAAGAATATCCATCACGGCCAAATTAATAAGGAAAAAGTACATGGGAGTATGGAGGCCTGGATTTAGACTAATCACAGTGATAATGACTGAGTTACCAGTGAATGCCATGATAAAAAGTCCTAAGAAGATGACGAAGATAATGATCTGAACCTGAGGATTTTCAGAGAAACTTTGTAAGATGAACTCAGACACTGTGGAATGATTGTTTGATGCCATATGAGTCAGTTGTCAGCTTTCCTTTTTTCAGTGTTTGTCCACAAAATCCAAACCACAATGGATTATTTTGTTCACTAAAGAGAACAAAACAAAGATCTGAATTAAAATTAGGCAAAATTAAAGTGCTTTTAAAGTGCTTTGATATTCCAAAATCAAATTTTTACAGTCACCTAATTGTAGTTTACCAAAAATAGAGAAACATTATTTGGTTAGTGAGAGCTCTTCTCAATTAATTCATTCTCCCCATAGGGGTAAATAAAACAAAACAGACAAAGAAATATCATCTTCATCCCCATCATCAATCTTACTTCAAGAAAATCATATTATTTTTCATATGATATTTTATAGCACCTTCAATACTTTAGTTGAAAGTTCTTCTTACTACTCCAACCATGAGGTGAACCCAATTAAGTTTCAGAGTATAATTCATTTAACTGAGTCAGTGGTGTGAGGAATGGGCATTACTGGGAATTCTCTGGACTTTACAGCCCCAAAGGAAAATTGAAAGCAGACATATAGATAGCAGAGGTGCATGCCTGGAAACTGGTGGAAAGTAGTGCTTTATCTGTAGGGGAAACTAGATCAGAACCAGGATCAGAAACAGAATACAAGGGTCATACAAAGAAATTTGGTCCAAGGTTAAGTAGTTAAGTGATACAGAGTATAAATTGCTAGACCTGGAATTAGTAATTCCTAAGTTCAAATCTAGAATCAGATACTATATTATATTATATATGTATAACATATATAATATATATTATATATATGCATACATATATATTATTTATGTAACTTGGAAAAGTCACTTAGTGTCTGTCTCAGACTAGGATCTCCACTTCCATTTTAAACACTCATTTACTTCATTACTATTTTTCCCTTTCCCCTTCTCAGTTCAATATATAGATAAAATGCAATTTCAGTGTAAAATTTACTTAGTGTTCTACTCAGGTGTTGCATTTTTATGCTTGCCCAGGTGGTACCAGCTCACTCTTTCAGTTTCCTTAAATCTCACCATAGATGGATAGCTTCTTCTAAAGAATTCTTCATTCTTCAAGAAAGCTTTGGAGTGGCAGAAATTTTCATTATCTCAAATCAATCTGAATAACAGAAAGGAATCTTTTAAAATGAGGTTTATCAACACTTACGGTGAAGTAGACGCCAACACAATCTGGAAAATCAATTTCAATCTTACCCCCAAGGAATTTCTTATGTCATTTTGGTTCAGGTTGATTAGTTTTCCATTTTTCCTACTGTTTTTAGTGATGTGTGAAGAGTCTGACATGATACTGATTAGACATGAGATGAAGCTATTGCTTTACCTGCATAATGAGCCATATTATACATGAAATGTTCACATTTCTATTATCTGTCCAGATATCTTGTAGAGAGCCTTTGTATAAACTATTTTTCTAACAAATCATTAGTTTCAAGAGGGCATCACTTATTTTATTTTTCCTACAAACTAAAGAGTAGTGGGAATGGGCTTAAATTATATCAAGGGGACAAATTTGATCAAAGAAAGAAATAATTGTATAGGTAATTGACCATTTTACAAAATTCCCTGGTAGAGGGGTAGGGTCATATTCAAAATCTGCCAGCCTTTATCTAGAACATAGTGAAGTTCTTTCAAATAATTCAGGGAACTCTTGTAATAGCTGGTCAGAAACTTCTCATTCTTTTGAGTCTTGGAAATCCTCCCTTTTCACACTGAAAGAAGATTGACTTCTTGAAGGTGGCAACCACCAATTTTATGATCTTGTCCAAAAAATTAAGGGACAGTTTTGCCATTCATCAAATGAACTTTCTAAAATTTTACCAAAAATGTACTTATTATTTATCCATAATGCTGTGTAACCACTTCCTTCATAAGATCAGTCTTTATGTGGAAACAAAGATATATTAAAGGGCACAACAGTGCACAAACCTAGTATAAGATTATAATGCCAACCATTCTAGCAGTCCTGAATCATGCTCCATCTGTGGTAAAATTCTGATATTAAAGGGATTTCTTTTATTAATAGAGGAAACTAGTTGGTAGAGAAACTGCCTCTAATAACATAGTCTGCTGCCTTCTCTTCCACATTCAGTTTTAGAGAGTTGCCTACAGCATTGATTTGCTTTGGACCATACTCCCTGTATGTGTCCAAGATAGGACTTATATTCAGATCTTATTAGCTTTAAGTTCATGTTTTTTGCCATCATAAAACACAGCCTCTCAAAGCTAAAGGAAGTAGAAATACTCACAGAGCTATAGCATGTCAGAACTAGAAGAAACTTGAAAGCTCAGTAAGTTACCAGGTTAGTTTGACAAAGAGAATATTAAACAGGGTAGGAACTTATCCAAGGTCAAATGGAAGGTCAGGCTTGGTAGGAATTAGAACCCAAGGCTACTGATTACTATTCTCTGAAGTTTTTCAAAATCTGAAAGCAGATCTTTTTGGAAGCAGTTCCTGATCTAAAAGAAAGTGAGAGGACTCACAAACATTCTTAAGAATAGAAATGCAGTTTTTGTATCTCATGGGATCTCAAGATAGGAAATCAGTATTCAAAAATATTCTTGAATTCCAACTCTGGTTCTCTCAATGGAATGTTTTGCAAGTTTCAGGCCTTCTGCTTACATAGACAGACAGACAGAGATAGTTATACTTTCATCAACAGAATGAGGAGTTGAGACTAGGTGAACTGTAATGAACTTATAGTTCTAAATCCCCAAATAAAGATTCCAATGAGGGATAAATAGAAAACAATGATTCTGAACATAACTGCTGAGGAGCTTATGATATCTTGACATCATCAATCAACTGGCATTTCTTCAACAACTATCATATACCAGGTATAGAGCTAGGGGCTGGTGATGAAAAGAAAGAACTTTAGAATAATTAATGATAATAGTAACCCATATTGAAGAGCAGTAGAACATTTATTAAGAACCTATTATGTGCCAGACACGATGTTAAGTTTTGAGTATTACAAAAAAAAAGCAAGATCAGGGTACTCTGTTTTTTCTCCTTTTATTCTCAGACATTAGGAAAGTGTCAGGCACATTGCAATCCCTTAAAAATGCTTGTAAACTTGACTTGCTGACTTGACGTGGATACCATGTGTTCTGGGCAAGCACATCAGCTATGGCAGCTCCTCTATACCATCAAGACAAAACAATAAAAGATGTTCATGGTACTTTTGCAAATGAGAAGGTTAGTACAGATTATACTCCCTTTTGTAAATGACAGCTTTCTTGTTCTGAAAATATTTCTGAAGCTGCAGCAATTTCAATCATTTCTCACTGACTAATGATTCCTAGTTCCCTTCCTCTTAAACCTTAACACACACACACATCACCCTCGGTCTTCTTATACCCTGTCCCAAAGTCTCAAAGAATTAGCAATCATTACAGAAAGGAGATTAGATACATGATCAAAGATTGGAAATTGACAGGCCTGGTGAGTTTCCAAGAAAATTGGTTTTCAAAACCAAGGACTAGGTTGCTTTCTTGTCATTTCCCATCTGGGATAAAGCAATACAGTGGGTGGGGTTGGGGTGGGAATAGAAAAGGTGGGTCAGCAGTAATAGGCATTTTTCTCACTTCTCATCTCTCATTCTTCATCTTTCTTTTAGGATCCTTATGTCTGGACCTATGTCTTGCCATTGTCCCCACCAAAGAAAACCCAAGGAATTAGCTAAAAGCAAAAGTTGTAGGCATATACACGCAGAAGGACCAACTCCATGCTGCTGATAGTTGCTAGATTGCAAAAAATTATATTAGGACATTATTGAATAATAATTTAGGAAGGAAAAGTTAATCATTTCTCTATCAAAACATCCTAGCAAGTATACAACAGAAAGTTCCTGGGACTCTCAGGCTATTTCTTTGTTAACAAAAAAAATAAAATTTTGAGGAAATGTATAATGTTGGGTAAAGTATAATTTTATGTAGTATTTCTTTTAATCTCACACAAGCCTGCAAAATCAGAGACAAAAGCAATTATTTGGAAATGAGAAATCAGTGCTCAACCAAATTAATCAGATCTAATCCACTATCATTGTAATCCTTCTTTTTCTAAATTCAATTGTCTTTCCATTATGCTGGGCTGTCTTTTAGATATAAAAGGTATAAACACTGGTATGATTGTTTGATCCCAAAGAGATTGGTCACTTAACTGTCAGGTAGTAATCACGATTTTCTGACCTGAACTAGATAACTGTTTAAAAAATATTACTAGTAGTACAAAAAGATAATATATAAAAAATATAAATGTGTCACATATTTATGTATAATATGCAAGTAGAAATGCATTGCACATTTATATATAATTTAAATGTCTATATATGTCTATCAAATTATTGTATTATATTATGATTCAATCCTATCCTATTATATTCTGCATAAAGGACATTACCAAATTTTAAAGGAGGACACAGAACTTACCCTTTTATTAAAACCACATAGAAAAAATTCAACTTTGATGATTTCAAAATGTTACAAATATACCACTGCCATGAATTCATACATGATGAGAGAGGAAGTGCAGAAATGGTAGATGGATTGCTGTCTTCACTCTCAAGAAGAACTGGATTTAAGTCCTATCTCTGACATATATTTACATGGATTAGGGACTTATTGCTTAATACCCCAGGCAACTAAGACAGCAAATTATAGCAAGTGCCAAACTATATTAGTGAAACTAATTTCTATACTAAATGTTCCCTTCATCTCATTCTATCTCCTTCTCTCTTTTTTTGTCATCTGACTCTCACTCTCTCTCTCACTCTGGCTTTTGACAATTTACACAAAAGAAAGAAATCTTTCATAAAAATATAAAAATACTTAAATTTGAAATGTTTATCTTTCTTTCCATTCCCTTTTGGTCAGTTTTTTACAATCTTATAACTAAGGAAGCACTATTTCTCATTTCTTAGCAAACCTACCTCTTTCTGCTAGAGAGCAATAACTGGAGAATTCCTTTTTCTAGATATTCTTCACTGTTCATTTGTTTGTGTGTTCATTGGTCTTTAAGTAGACATGGGATAGGGATCCAGTTATGCCGTCCTTTCCCAAAGGTCAGCTAGAGAGAGCCCTGGGAAATTCTGTGATCTTAGCCCCTAAAGGAACAATTAAAGTAAGAATTATCTTGGACTATGTTGAAACTATGACACTATAATTTCAGTCAAAAGGAAAAGTGCTAACTTCTACTTTGGTCTGCATGGCACTGACAAACCGATGTGACTGATGTTTGGGTGTTTATTTTTCCTCTAGTGAATTAACAAAATGAATTGACTATAATAATAAGATGTTGAAGTACTAAGTAGACAAGCCTCTAATACGCACTAATAGAACTAACACTTATTGTGACTTCTTTACACCTTAGAAAATAAAACAAAAACAGTACCCTTTCTCATTCACATGATGTTAGGAATCTCATCCAACAAATATTTTTTTTCTTTATGTTTCCACTTTTCCTTTGGTTTAACTAATTGGTTACAATGTATCCTATCACAAAAATAGGGGATCTGAAATCACCCCCAAACACAGAATCTTGGAGTTAGATGGGACATCAGAGACCATTCAGTCCCCAGCCATATATGAACAAGAATTCTGTCTATAATCAAGGCAACAAGTGATCAACTTCTTGTGACTATCCACTCTTCCATGCTTCCTGTGCAAGAAAAATTTGAGGTTCCAAAAACACCTTAGGAAAATCCTGCTTTGTGAATTATACTGCATAGAACTGTTCAACTTGCTTCCCTGTCATTCCAAGACTGAGGTGGATAATGAAGGGACCTAGGGCCATTATTGCAATCTTCACTTCTCCACTGACCTGTAAGTCCCAGTCTGTCTAGGAAATGATAGAGGAAGGTCATAATTAAAATACTGGCTTAGTCTCTAAAGCCTAAGGGCAAGGAATTATTCTTTCTCTGCCACATAGGCCATAGCACTTGACTACAAAACTTTCTCTCTCTGAGTTTCCAAATCTTCATTGATATTGATACTAGTCAAACTCTAACATGTCTTCCAATTCTAGCATTCCTGGATTCTACTCTAAGCATGTTGGTTCAGTATTTTTCTAAGGACTCTAATGAAAAAAATTACTGAGCAATTTTGGAAAATGAGTTAATTTGTCTTTACATTGAACTATGATCTTTTCACACCTGGAATGATTGCTTCTGAAGCAGTCACTCAGAACAACTTTACATTTTGAAGAATGGTAAAAATAAGAGGGATTAATAAGAAGACAAAGTGATGAGAAGGAAGCTGTCTAGAGATATATTAAGTTAGCCATAAGGAAAATCTTCCTGGCAATTAGAATTGTCCAGAAATGCAGGAGTCTTCCTCTAATGATCTCACTCTTCGTTTTTAAGCAGACACATGTATTGTTTTAAAGGGGATTTATATGCAGACACAGTGATATACATGATCTGTAAGTTTCTGTCCATCTCTGACATTCAAGTTAATGAAGACATAGAGCTCATCTCCATGAGGTTGCACTGGTGAAAACAAAATATTGAAAGAACTGTATCAATTTTCAAGTGACTAAAATATCCACGTCTACTGTTTTACAAAATAATTCGTGATATTCTATTTTTTACATTTCAAACACATCTATAGAAAATTTTACGTTTAGGTTTCTTTCATTATTATTTTTATATATTCATAGATTACTCCCACTTCATTAAATACCTCCTTTAACACAATAAAATGAACAATATAGTAACTTCATATGAAAATTCATGCAACACTTAACTATAACATCTCCACTTCTCTAAAAAAAAATAGAAAATCCATTGTTTCTCCCTCTCTTTGTCTAACCCCACTGAAAAAAGAACACATGTCTTTTAATAAATATTTATAGTAAGTAAAACTTTATATATATCTATATATGCATGCTTGTATATATACAAATGAATAAAATTAGTATATAACTTTTGAAGTACATTTGCTGTTTAGTAACTTTTGATACTCCAAACTTTTTTCAAGAATAGGTTTACCCACTCAAATGAGCACCATCAGTTCATCAATGTACCAATTTTCCCACAGTCCTCTACTGTTGATCCTTTTTGTTTTTATGTTTGCCACTATTATGAATGAGGTGGCATTTCAAAATTGGTCTGATTTGCTCTTTTCTTAATTAATAGTGAATTAGAGTACTTTTTCATATTACCATAACTCTCCTGATTTTCTCCTTTGAGATCTTTCTCTTAATATCTCAGTCCAATTATCAATTGATGAGTGACATTTTTTTCTGACAAATTTGAATTAGCTCTTTGGTTTTTTAGATATTGGAATTTTTTTAAACAAATTAATCTGTTACGATAAACTTGCTGTAAAGACTTTTCTCATTAATGATTTTCAAGGGGGGGGGCAAGAACCAAGATGGTAGAATAGAAAGATGCACCTACTAGCTCTTCCCCTTAGAATACCTGTAAAAAATGGCTCTAAACAAATTATAGAGCAGCAGAGTCCACAAAACGACAGAGTAAAAGAGATTTCCAGCACAAGGTAGCCTGGAAGGCTGATAAGAAAGGTCTATCACTTGGGGCATAGAGCAGAGTGCAATCTACGGAGCCCAGCCCAGCCTTGGCCATATGGCCTCAGGAGAAAGAGGACCAGAACAGACCTCAGGGGCAGAATCCTTGGCAGCAGCTGTGGTTCTCAGATCCCTCAACCCCCAAATGCCAAAGGCAGCTTCAAAGGTCAGTAAGAAAGCTTTTTAACCTGAGTGAGAAGGGAACAGAGTCCTCCCATAATTCCTGCCCCAGGAAACACCAGTCTGAGCAACATCCACTTTTTGTAGCCCTCGGCCTAACGCCCCTAGGGGAATTGAGGTGCTGATCTGCAACTCAGCCCTGAGTAGCAGCCCTGGGGTGAGGAAGAGTGCTGACTGGCATGGTTGAGCTGGTGGAGGATCTGAAAAAGGAATTTTACTTGGAGATCCTTGGCAGAAACACTTTGGTTGCTTCCAGATCAAAGTGCAGGCCAGGAGAGGAGTAAACTTTTCTTCCTTGATTGTGCCACCTTGGAGGTATTGAGAACTTATAGGCCCCCAGAGTATACCACCCTCTTGACAAAGGACTCAAAAGTCAAGTAACTGACTGGTACTCCCCAAAAAAGAGTAAAAAATGAGACTATAGAAGGTTACATTTTGGTGAACAAATATTTTCTTCCATCCCTTTGGATAAGGAAGAACAATGCATACCATCATAGGCATACATAAAAGTCAAGGTTTCCGCATCCAAAACCTCCAAAATAAATACGCAAAGGTCTCAGGCCATGGATGTGCTCAAAAAGGATTTTGAAAATCAAGTAAGAGAGGTAGGGGAAAAATTGGGAAGAGAAATGAGAGTGATGCAAGAAAATCATGAAAAGTGAGTCAACAGCTTGCTAAAGAATATCCAAAAAAATGCTGAAGAAAATAACACCTTTAAAAATAGGGTAACTCAACTGGCAAAAGAGGTCCACAAAGCCAATGAGGGGAATTATGCTTTAAAAGCAGAATTAGCCAAATGGAAAGGAGGTTCAAAAGCTCACTGAAGAAAATAGTTCTTTAGAAACTGAAATGCAGCAGATGGAAGCTAATGACTTTATGAAAAAACAAGAAATTACAAAACAACCCAAAAGAATGAAAAAACAGAAGATAATGTGAAATATCTCACCAGAAAAAACAACTGACCTGGAAAATAGATTCAGGAGAGACAATTGAAATGAAAGTCATGATAAAAAAAGAAAGGGCATAGACATCATCTTTCATGAAATTATCAAGTAAAACTACCCTGATATCCTAGAATCAGAGGATAAAATAAATTTTGAAACGAGGTGAAGAGGGAAAAAATGAAGCTTACTCTCATGACATTTGGCCTGAGGAAGGAGTAACATGCACACTCAATTTGGCATGAAAATCTATCTTACACTATAGGAAAGTAGGGGAGAAGAGGATAAGTAGGTTGGGGGGATAATGAAAGGGAGGGCAAATGTGAGAAGGGAGCCATTAGAAGTAAACATTCTTGAGGAGGGACCAGGTCAAAAGAGAGAACAGAATAAATGGGAGGCATGATAAGATGGAAGTAAATACAGTTAATCTTACACAACATGACTATTATGGAAATCTTTTGCAAAACTACACTTACATAGCCTATATTGAATTGCTTGCCTTCTGGATGGGTGGGGAGGAAGGAAGGGAGAGAAGTTTAAACTCAAAGTTTTTGGAATGAATGTTGAGAATTGTTTTTGCATACAACTGGTAAATTAGAAATCCAAGTAATGGGATATAGAAATTTATTTTGCCCTACAAGATAAGAGAGAAGATAGGAGTTAAGGGAATGGAGGGGTGTGATAGAAGGGAGGGCAGATTGTGGAAAGGGTTAATGAGAATGCATGGTGTTTTGGGGTGGGGGGAGGAAAGAGATGGGGAGAAAATTTGGAACTCAAAATGTTGTGGAAATGCATGTTGAAAACTAAAAATAAATAAATAAATGTTGAAAATTATTTCTCAATCAATTTATGAGATTTTCTTGGATATATATTTTTAAATTTTAAATACAAAGCATTCATATTATCTTCTGTACATTGTCTTTCCTCCTTTGTCATGAACTTTAATCTATCCATAGATCTGAGGGATAATTTTGCCCATATTTTTCTAATTTGTTTACAGTGTGACCTCTTATATGTAGGTCATCTATGCATTTGGAGTTATCTTCGCATGTGGTGTCAGGTGTTAGCTTCAATCTACTTTCTTTCATGCTGCTGTCCAATTTTCCCATCAGTGTTGTTGTTGTTTTTCAATAATGAGTCCATATCTCAGTTGCTAAGATCTTTGTTTTTATTTGATTTATAGGAGGCAACTATGTGGTTCAGCTGACAGGGCACTAGGCTTCCAGTCAGGAAGAATGTGAGTTCAAATACAGCTTTAGACACTTACCTACTGTGTGACCATGGGCAAGTCACATAACCTCTGTTTATCTTAATCCACTGGAGAAGGAAATGGCAAACAATTACGGTATATTTGCCAAGAAAAACCCATGGATAATATGGTCCCCTGAGTCATGAACAGTCAAAAATGAATGAAAAATAAAGAATTAGGTAGATTTACTACTTGGTGTAATGTACAGAGTCTGTTTCACTGACTGTTCTTTCTCTCTCTTTTTAAACAGTACCAAATTGTTTCTTAAATTCTTTATTCATTTGTGATTAAATTTATCTAAGATTGATAGGAATAAATTGAGATTCCTACATTATTATCATTTTCTTGATTTTTCTCCTGTGCATTGCATTTATAATTTTTAAGAATAAAAGAAATATGACATTGGATGGATATATTCTGAGTGTGAAAGTAAATTCATTCACCTTTCAACAAAATGCAGCTTGCTTGTTTAACTCTTTTGATAAAGTACATTTTTCTGATCATTTTCTTGAAATATAATGCTCCAGTCCTTTCTTTCAACTGTTTATATATCTTTTGGTTTCAAATGGTTGTTTTGTTGGGTGACTGGTTGGTTGTTTTCCATTTTTGAAGAGAATCAAAGTGACATCACTATGAAAAAGTGAAGTTGCACTGTTTTCTGACTTGTGGCTCATCAGACCAATATGAGCTTGGAAAGCTATACCACAGGTTGGGCACAGATAATCCACGTGAATATTTGGGTTGGTACTCCAAATTTACATATCCTACATTGACTTCATGCTATCTCAATTCTGCTTCGCTCATAGAGCACAGCAGCCTCTCTGATCTGGGCATGCCACGCTGAGTGATCCTGTGCTGGTATCTCCCATGTTGCACAGTTAAATCCAAAGTTCTTGAGAGATACCTTGAGAGTGTCCTTGTATAGATTCTTCTGCCTACCATGTGGTCTCCTGCCCCATTTGAGTTCTCCATAAAATAGTCTTTTTGGTAAGTGTACATTTTGCATTTGAATGGTGTAACCAAGCACATCTCAGTTGGGCTCTCCTGAAACATAGTTTGAATGCTCAGCAGTTCGGTCCAAGCAAAGACTTCAGTGTCTGGTATCTTATACTGCCAGGTGATCCTTAGAATCTTCCTAAGACAGTCAAGTGGAAATGATTCAATTTCCTGGCATGGCACTGGTAGACTGTCCATGTTTCGCAGGCATACAACAATGAGGTCAGCGCAACAGCTCTGTAGACCTTCAGTTTGGTAGTTAGTCTAATGCTTCTCTCCCAAACTTTTCTTCAGAGCCTCCCTGTGATTGACACAGGACAATCTATTCCCTTTACCCTTATAGAGATGGACAATGGAGGCATCCTGGAACTCCTGGGGGATAACCTCCTCTTGCCTTATAACCTGGATAATTTCAGTCAGCTTTTGTATGAGCCATGGTCCCCCTACCTTGTAAATCTCAGCTGGAATAGAATCAGTACCAGTTGCTTTGCCACATGAAAGGAACCTAATGGCCCTCAAAACCTCTTCTTCAGTAGGAAGTTCAGCTAAGGAGGGACTGCCTTCAACATGAGGTAAATGATCAATGGCCTCAGCATTGATTGATGATGGTCTGTTGAGAACACTATGGAAGTGTTCAGCCCCTCTCTCTAGGATCCTGTCCTTATCACTAATCAATGTGGCTCCATCAGCACTGAGTAGTTGTGATGTGTCGTTGGTTTTTTGTCCATAAATAGCTTTCAGGAAATCATAAAAGTGCTTTAGATTTTTACTATCAGCATAAAACTGAATTTCATCTGCCTTCTTACTGAGCCAGGAATTCTGTATCTCTTTAAGCTTTGCTTGTACTTTGCTTTTTATGGAATTAAATACTGCCTTCTTTGAGGTGGATGAACTATCCTGTTGGTATATCCTTTGAAGTTCTCATTTTTCATTTACTAGCTTCTGACTTTCCCCATCATTTAGATCAAATCAGTCTTGGTGTTTGTGAGTGTTCTGACCCAGATGAGCAAATGCAAGGCTGTACATCAAATCTCTGAAAGCTGCCCACTGCTTTTCTGCTCCACTGTTGCCAACTATGTGTTGGCTCAACTTTCCCTCCAAGTAATCAATCAACTGTTTGCACTCAGAGCAGATCTCTAATTTGTTGATGTTAATTCTTCTGGCAGTCATTTTGCCTTGGGAGTAGCACTTTGATGAATGCAAATATTTAGCTTGAAAAGGATGTCTATGATCAGTCCAGTACTCTGCACCACACATTGCCTTTGTCACTCTCACATCTTGTCTGTCTCTTCTTACAATCACATAATCTATTAGATGCCGATGTTTGCTGTAAGGGTGCATCTCTGAAGTGCATCCATAAGGTGTAAGGGTATGTTCAAGGAGGACCAGTACCTTTGGTGTGATGGTTGCTGAGTCCTTTTAGGGGCTCTTTCCACCTTTGATGTTCCTCAGTTCCACCCAACTGTCACCTGTGGCTCCAAGAAGTTGCAGCATGAGCAGCCAAACCAGGCTGAGGGTAACCAAGGGTTCTCAAACCCCTTGGTGAGTTAGGTGGGTCTCTACCCCAAGCATGTGTAAACTTCTTCTGGTGGAATGGGCAGATGAGAACAATTAGTTCCAGTGGCCATGAAGGCAGCTGAAGCAGGTGATGAGGAACACTTAGAGCTTGGTTAGACACTGAAGATGTCAAGGTCATCCACTGCATCTTGAGCCATTGCCAGTTGTCTTGACTCTCTCCTGCCACTGGACTATGATGATTCTGGAGGAGGGAGTGAGGCTGATGACTTTGTGCAACTCTGCCTCACTTAAATTCTACTTATGCATGAATCAAAAGACATCACCTATACTATTTTACTATTATTCCTCAGAGTCCTGGGGCAACAAGCAAGTGATAAAGCAGCAGGTACAGATACCCTGGAAGCTGTAGTCACAACCCGGCACACAGGTGGCCCAGGTCATAGGTTCTTTTCTCACTGGTAGTAGCAGTGGGACTCATCAGTCCCTTGGGTGTCTGAGCTTTTGAGTAGAGTTTTACTTAAACTAGTTGCCTTTTTGCAACTTTTTACCCCCTGCGCCTACTCCTGCTCTCTGGGGCCAAGTAGAACAAATCTGATCCCTCTTCTTCATGCTAACCCAGCAAATATCCAAAGAAGACTATTGAATCCTTAGTAAGTTTGCCTGTCTCTAGGCTAAACATCTCCAATTCTTTCAGTTGAACATTATATGGCATGAAGCTAGAGAGTTTCACCATTGATTACTTTCCTGACTGTTCTCATGCTTATCAATGTCCTTCCTAAAATGTGATACTGAGAATTTAATGTGATATAAGAGATATCTTCTCATCCTAAACCATGTTCTGAAGACACTAATCCCTTAATCTCTTTTTCCTGTTTAATTGAAGTTATTAATCTTTTCTTCACTTTTTACCTTTTCCTTACTACCCCCCTACAACCTTCGAACTTACACTTTTCCTTTCCCTCTTCCTTTTTCTTTTTTGTGTTCCTGTTGAGTTGAATATATTTATACACTAAACATTGGGAGTGTTATGCCCACTTTTGACCAGTTCACATTTTAAAATTCACACTGCTCACTTCCTGATGTGAGGAAGGGGACTAGAAAAAGTGCCCTAAACATTGCCTGCTTACCCAACCCACGTGTGATTACTGCCACAGGTGGGAAATCCCACTATGTAGTCAAAACACAAAAAAATGTACAAATTTTACAAAGACATCTGCAAAAATTATTCTACTCCCCATCAGCACATAGAACATGTGCACACTTATAGACCACACAAAATCCAGTAGACTTGAAAGACAAACTGCTCTTATTGCAAGAGAATTAAACAGGTGTCACCTCTAAATAGCAGCACTGAGTGAAACATGACTGGCAAATGAAAGCCAGCTTACTGAATTTGGAGCTGGGTACACATTTTCTAGAGTGGGCACAGTGAAGGGGAGTGCCATGAAGTTGGCATGGGTTTTTCAATCAAAACTGCTGTAGTCCAGAAACTGGTGTGCCTGCCAAAAGGAGTGAATGACAGGCTCATAATGATGTGATTGCCCCTTTCAGGAAAGCACCATGCCACCTTCCTCAGTGCCTATGTTTCCACCATGACAAATGCTGATGTGGTCAAAGAAAAAATTTATGAAGACATAGAGACCCTTATCATCAATGTGTCAAAAGAGGACAAGTTTATAATTTTGGGTGACTTTGATGCTAAAGTAAGCTCATACTATCAGACTTTGCAGGGAGTCCTAGGGAGGAATGAAGTTGGAAAGAGCAACAGCAACAGTCATTTACTACTGATGACTTGTGCATCACATGACCTTCTCATCACCAACACTGTTGTCTATTTACCTAAATGCAATGAATAAAACTTCATAGTTTCAAATATATTTATTGGAAAAGGAATTTTTTTAAAAATTTCTTTCTAATTAATACTTCTAACCTATTTTATTTTATAGGTTAATTCATCCCAAGTACACTCACAGTTATCATAATTAATTGTTTACTTCCTTTCATTTTATTTATGCTTATCTTCCTCTATACTCTTTTTCCTGTTTCATTGAAGTTATTAATCTTTTCTCCACTTTTTACCTTTCCCTTACTACCCCCCTCCAAGCTTCAGGTTTGCTGTATTTAAAAACAGCTTGCTGAATACACCTTCCAACTTACATTTTTCCTTTCCCTCTTCCTTTTTCTTTTTTGTATTCCTGTTGAGTTGAATGTATTTATACACTAAATAGTGGGAGTGTTATGCCCACTTTTGACCAGTTTCACATTAAAGTTCTAATTCCCCAGACTCTCAATTTACTCTATCCATGTTTGTATGTATGCCTACTTACAAAAGCTGATTATGCCTTAACAAAGCTCCCATTTTTCTCTAATCTCCCCTTAATGTACATTTTCCAACTCCCTCTTTCCTCTTTTTCCTTACATCTTCAAAACAAAACTATTTATCAATCTTTGTCTCAGTTGACTTCCTCTATGACCTGTGAAAATAGGGTTGCAAAAGAAATCTTTTAATATTCTGTTTCATCTCCATTAGAATGTAAACAGTTCCATATGTATAGTTTAAAGTTCTCTTCAGTTCTGTTTTTATCAAGAATATTTGAAATTGTATTTCATTCAAAGTTCATTTTTATTCACAGGACATGACATTCAGTTTTACTGGGTAAGATATTTTTGGTTGTAGACCTTTGCATTTGTCTCATAGAATATTTCACTCCATCTTCTTTCCTTTGAAGTGGTTGTTACTAAATTTTGTTCAGTTTTGATTGTGGTTCTTCAATGTTTTGATTCCTTTTCTGGTTGCTTGTAATTTTTTTCTGGAAGCTCTGGGCATTGGCAATGGCATATTTAAGAATTTTTATTTGGGGATTTCTTTTAGGAGTTCATTGGTGCATTCTTTCTATTTTCATTTTTCCCACTTGTTCTTATATATCTGGATGATGTATTTAGTGATTTCTTCAAAAGTGATATCCAATTTCCTTTTTTTATTATGAAGTTCAGCTCATCCCATTGTAAAATGGTCCAACAAACAAACATTATACAGACATAAAAGAAAGACCACATTTTTGACAGTCCCTATGCTTAGATTGTCAATGTCAGTGAACAAAAGTTTCAACCTCCCACCAACAACTGAGGGCTGTTGTCCACTGAGCTTTCTTTCTGAAAAACTATAGATCCCGGAGGGGATTTGTGATAGAATTAACTACTTCCTAGGTAATTGTTACACAATAAGCCTTCAGTTATCTCACCTTGATGTATTTTCTAGTTCAGTTTTTTTTATAAAACGCATCTTTTAGTTTCTTCAATTTTGACTTTAAGAATTCATGTTGACTCATAAAATCATTGATTCAATTCATTCTGATTTTTAGTGAATTTTTGCTAGAGTGTGAATTTATAAATCTTCTGTTTAACGATGGGGTTTTATTTCCAATATTCTCCTCCTCTTCTTAAAGGCAGCTGGTGGGATAGTGGGTAGAGTATTAGGAAACCTGGAATTCAAATTTGACCTCAAATACTTACTAGTTTTATAAAACTAAGCAGATCACTTAATGTCTGTTTCATCTCTATTTCCTCCACTGCAAAATGTGGATAATAATACTTTGTATTTTTCAGGTTGTAAATGAGTTAATATTTGTAAAAATTGCTTAATACAGTGTCTGGCATTAGTAGCTACTATGTAAATGCTTATTCCTTTCTCTTCCTTAGTTTTCATTTCCTTTACAATTTAAAAATATGCATGATTTTTATGAAGATTCCTAATTGTTCTTGTAGGCAAACTTTTTTTCTTTGAGGGTTCTGATTATACAAGTTGTTTTTGTTATTTTTGTCTTTGACATTAATCATTCCTGGCATGTAAAAAGTGTTTTCCTGTTTCATCATTCATTTTGGTTGCTCAGGTCTCATAAGTTGAGTTCTAGATGAAATCAAGTTGAGGATCTGTCCTTCATACTGGTAGCCTTTCTCTATGCCTTTTCCATTGCAAAAGTCCCCAAATTCTCTACTATGATTAGCCTTAGTTGAAGGCCTGTCCTTTGTATGTAGAGAAAGAATAAAGAGAGATCTATTCTTTATCCCACAGTTAAATCAAAGGAAGTCCTCTTGTATCTAAATGAGATCATTTCCATTTCACCTGAAGTATATCAAGTTCATAATAAAAATTCCAGTAAGTCTCACATAATTACTTGACATCAAAGAGAATATGCAACCATACTTTCAGTGAACTATCTTTTAGAGTATGTCTTGGCATCAAAATTCTGTTCTACTTAAAGCATGGATCTGGCATGGTAGGGCATGTCAAATGTTTCTGTGCCATTTAAAATTGTAACCAGGGAGTTCACTGGTTTCCCTAAAAGCACATCCTGAGGTCAGGAATATTGCCTAGCAGGAGAAATGTTGTGTAAACTTGTCTGGGCTGTGATACATGTACAATTTTGTTTCATAGATATTGTTATTTCCATTTTTCTCAAGTGCATCAATTTGTCAAATGGCCAATTACTTCCTGAGAAATGGACATAATTTATTGAGTGCTCTTTTCACATCCTTGTTTCTCAGGGAGTAGATCAGAGGGTTCAAAGCCGGGGTCACTATGGCATAGATCCCTGAGGCTACTTTGCCTTTTTTCAGAGACTGACCAAAACCAGGAAGAATGTGTATATATAAATTGTAGTGCTGTAATACATGGCAACCACAATGAGGTGAGAGGAACAAGTGGAAAATGCTCTCTTCTTCCCTTCCGTGGTCCGGATCTTCAAGATACTGGAGATGATGAAACCATATGACACCAGGATGAGCAGAAAATTCAAAATAGCAAAGAACATATCTGATACAACTAACATTGCATTGTTGACATTGGTTGAGGAGCAGGAGAGTGGCAATAATGAGGGAATCTCACAAAAGAAATGATCGATGACATTGGGGCCACAGAAAGACAAGCGAACAGTCATGATGATGTTTATTGTTATAAAGGCTGCACTGATGGCCCATATTGCAAATGCTATGAGGCAGCAAGGTGCCTTGTTCATGATAGCTGTATGGAGGAGAGACTGGCAGATGGCTGCATACTGATCATAGGCCATGGCTGTGAAAAGCAAGAGCTCTGATCCCAAACACCAAGTTAGGAAATATATCTGAGCTATGCAGCCACCATAGGAAATGGCATTCTTGGCTACTAGATTCTGCAGCAACTTGGGTACCACAGTGGAAGTGGAGAGAACATCCAGCGAGGCCAAATTTATAAGGAAAAAGTACATGGGAGTATGGAGGCCTGGATTTAGACTAATCACAGTGATGATGAGTGAGTTACTTATGAATGCCATTATAAAAAGTCCTAAAAAGAGGCTGAAGATAAGGACCTGAACCCTAGGATTTTCAGAGAAACTTTGTAAGATGAACTCAGGCACTGTGGAATATTTGTTTGATGTCATATGAATAGGTAGTTAGTTTTCCTTTTGTTGGTGCATGACTGCAAAATCCAACCCACAATAGTTTATTTTGTTTACTAAAGAGAAGAAAACAAAGATCTGTATTAAAATTAGGGAAATTAACATGCTTTCATCTTCCAAAACCAAGTTTTTACAAATTCATTTTACTTTATTATACCGATAATAAACGTTATTTGGTCAGTGAGTTCTCTCAATGAATTCATTCTCCCCACAGGGTTAAATAAAACAAATGCTCATCCTTCCATAATCTTCATCATCCATCATCATCATCATGATCTATCATCATCGTGTTTATTTATATGATATTTTATAGCACTTTAAATACTTTAGTTGAAATTTTCCTTTATTACCCCAGCCATGAGATGAGCCCAAACAAGTTCCATGATATAATTCATTTATCTGAATCTGGGGTCTGAGGGATGGCCAAAATTGGAAACCCTATGTATTATTATAGATGAGAAACAAAATAGTTGCTCAAGGTATAGAGAGTGGAGGTATATGCCTGGAAAGTTTCAGAAATTAGTGCTGTATCTGTAATGGAAACTGTATCAGAACCAGGGTCAGAAACAGATTTGAAGAGTCATACAAAAAGATGTGGCCCAAGGATAAGTAGTCAGGTGTTATAATGGATAAACTACTGAAACTGGAGTTAGTAATAACTAAGTTCAATTCTGGCTTCACACACTAATTAGTTGTATCACTTGAGCAAAGTACTTACTCTTTGTTTGCTATTAGGATGTCCACTTTGATTTATATACTCTGTTTCTTCATAAATATTATGCCCTTTCCCCTTTTCAGTTCAATATAAAGGTAAAATGCAATTTCAACATAGAATTCACTTAGTGTTCTACTCAGGTATTATATTTTTATGCTTGCCCAGGTGGGACCAGCTCTGTTTTACAGTTTCCACTAATCTCACCATAGTTGAACTGCTGCATCTAAAGCATTCATCACTCTTCCTTACAACGGTCCCTTGAAGTGTCAGGAATTTCCCTTGTCTCTAATCAATCTGAATAACAGAAAGGAACCTTTAAAATATAATTTATCAATGTTAACTCTTTGGTAATTGCAAGCATGATCTAGATAACCCAACTCAAATTTACCCCCCTAGGATTTTCTTGTGCCATTTTGGCTCTGGTTTTTTTCCTTCTTTTTCTATGTGATGTACTCAGTGTCTACATTGATTAGATGATATTGTTTAGACATGAGATAAAGCTATTGCTTTATCTGCATAATGAACCTCATTATACATGAAATGTTCACATTTTAATTACCTGTCCATACATTTTATAGAGACCTTCAAGAAGAACTATCTTCTAATAAATCATTAGTTTCAAGAAGGCACCATTTATTTTATTTTCCTAATCAACCTAAGACTAGTGAGAATGGGTTTAAATTATATCAAAGAGGTAAATTGGTTCAAAGAAAAAATATTAATTATACAGATAACTGACCATTTTACAAAAACCACTGGTAGACGTGTAGGATCATATCAGAAACCTGCCAGCCTTTATGTATATTTGACTGGAGTTCTATCTCATACTACAGAGAACTCAGTTAATAACTAGTTAGAGCCTTCTCATCCTTTTAATTCTTGAAATACTCAATTTCCAACACAGAAAGAATATTGAGTTCTTGAAGGTTGAAAACACCAATTTTATGATCATATCCACAAAATTAAGAAAGGATTTTACCATTCTTCAAATGAACTTTTAAAAATTATTACCAAAAATATACTGATCATTTGTCCATATTGCTGTGTAGCCACTTCCTTCATAAGATCAGTTTTCATGTGGGAACAAAGATATATTAGAGGACATAGTAGCACACAAACCTAGTGTAAGGCTATAATACCAACCATACTATTGTCTCTGAATCATACTCTGTCTGTGGCAGAAGTGCTGATATTTAAGTAATTTCTTTTATTAATAGAGAATACAAATACATACAGTTAGATAACTGCAAAAATTGATAAACTGCTTATACTAACACAAACTGACTTTACTAACAAAACTCTTCCACTTTTAGTCCTTGAGAGTTTCCTAGAACATTGATTTGTTGCTCTGCGTCGTAGTCCCTGTATGTGTCTAAGATAGAACTTAAGCTCAGGTTTTTGCCATTATATGACACAGTCTCTCAATGCTAAAATAAGCAGAAGTATTCACAGAGTTACAGAATGTTAGAGTTAAAGAAACTTGAAAGCTCAGTAATTATCACTTTCATTTGTCACGAGGGTATTAAACAGGGGAGAAACTTATCCAAAATCACAAAGAAGGTTAGGATTAATAGGAATTAGAATCCAAGGTTCCTGACTACTATTCTATGAGGTTTTTCAAAATCTGAAAGAAGACCTTGTTGAGAGCCATTTCTAATATAAAAAAAAAATTGAAAGTTCTCACAAACCTTAAGAACAGAAATGCAGATATCACATCTCATTGGATCTCAAGATAGAAGTTAGTATCTTAAAATATTCTTGAATTCCAACTCCTTGTTTCTCTCAGTGGAATGTGTTGCAAGTTTCAGGCCTCTTGCCGACACATCAGACAGACAGAGATGGATCTTTTTTTATCAGCTTAATGGGAGTGTGAGACAAGATGAGCTCTAATGGGCTTATAGTTCTAAATCCTTGAATAAAATTTCAGTTAGAGATAAATAGAAAATAGTAATTTTGAATATGGTGCTGAGGAACTTATGATAACTTCACACGATCAATCAACTGGCATTTTTTTTTAGCAACTCTCATGTACCAGGTACATAAGCTAGGTGTTGGTGATAAAAAGAAAGAAATTTGGAGTAATTAGCAATAATAATACCTGGTATCCAAGAGAGATAGAACATTTATTAAGAACCTACTATGTACCAGACACTACGTGAAGCTTTGAAGATTACAAGTACAAGGAAGACATTCCCTTTTTTCAAGGAGCTTAGCATGGAGAAAACACACAAAGTGATAACTATGTTGAGTTAAGGTATCCATAAGGGATCATAATATAGAAATAACTGGGAAGTTGTAAGAATGGTGTTGGCCCTAAAAAATAAGGCCGAAGGTCATATACCAGAACCTAGAGACCCAGAAGTGTAGTTCAAGTTTCCAAAACTGGAAGGATAAAAGAACGTGGACAAAAAAAGTTGTCCTTCTGGTGCAAGAGTCCTAACTGTGTTCCTTCCTTTGATTGTGTAGATTATGGACAAGTCACTTATCTTCTTTATCTGAAGCAATTCTCTCTCTAAAATGATTTAATGATGGACTGATCTTCCTTAGTAAAAGAAATTTTTCATCATGAACCCCCTATTATAAAAAACCATATGTATGATTAGACAGAAAGAGGGAAATACAGAGACAGAGAGAAAGAAGTCGTCTCATTCTGAGATCACCTCTAGCTCACCCTCTACGTCATGATTGTACACAATTGTTTGCATGTTGCCTCTCACATTAGTGTCTGAGCTTCCAGAAGACAAGGACTATTTTTGCCTTTCTTTGCATTCCCAACACTTAGTACACAGTGCATGGCACAAAGCAAGTGTCAATATGTGCTGACTGATTCATGTGAGGCTATTTTTAAAAACCATTGACTTATGAGTATTAAAAAGCAGTAAATGAAATAATAGCTAGATAGCTAGTTGGGGATCCTAGAGAAATCTGAATTTGAAGCTTGTTTCAGTAATTTCACTAGCTCTGGGATCATAGATGAGTCTCTTACTTTGCCTTTATGCATCTCCCTATCCTCATCTGCAAAAGAGGGATAAATATCAGAGATGCCTGCCACAGGAGGCAGTTTAAAAAAAAAAAAAAACTATTGAGAAAATGAGTGAAAGATGATCCATAAACTGTAAAGTAGTAGATAATATGAGTTATCTGTATTATTCAATAGAAAAAGGGTGAAAATATATAAATTTAAGCCTTCTAAATGAGGATGATAGAAGAAACTAAGGCAAAGAGAATGAGAGATAAGATTATTCAAAAATTACTTCATACACGTTGTTTTATGACATTGGTCTAAATGACAGTACCATTGTACTGATAGAACATACATTATTATTCTCATTGTGAAGCTGAAGATTCTTGAGAAATAGGAAAGTTAAGTGACAGTTTACTGCCTTTTCACATCACTTGTACTGTGTATCCTCTATCCTCCTCCTGCCAGCCCTGCCCTTGTAAAATGAAAAGGTTGGACCTATTAGAAGTTATAAAGACTTATAGATAATCTGTAAACTCCATTACCACTATAAATTTAGGATCCTTGACTTACTCAAACTCTCACAGCTCTGTTATGACAGAGCTGGGCATAAATTCTAAGTTTCTTGACTCAGTTTACCAACTCTGAATTTAGTGCATTCTAGATGTCTTTGCTGAATTCAATTTAGTATTAAGATAAGGGTTATCCTGTTTTGTTTACATTTTTCCTCAATAAGACATGCTTGGACTTTTTCTTCTTCCACTAGGATATAAGTTCCCTGAGAGCAGGGGCTTCTTTTTTTTTTTCATCTTGTGTTCTCATACCTTAGCATAGTGTCAGGCACATTGTAATCACTTACAAATGCTTCTAAACTTGACTTACTGAAGACTTCTATAACATCTGTTCTAGTCAGGCACATCAGCTATGGCAGCTTCTCTATACCATCAAGACAACACAGTCCCAAATATGTTAGTGGTGCTTTTATAAATGAGAAAGTTAGTACAGCCTATATTCCCTTTTGAAGATGAAAAATCTCCTGTCCTGTAAATATTTTTAAAATTGCATCAATTTCAAGCTGTTGCTCACTGACTAGTGAGTCCTAGTTCCCTTCCTCTTACACCTTGCCATACACATCATCCTCTGTCTTCTTATCCCTGTCCACAAAATCCCAAAGAGTCAGCAATCAGTTGAGAAATGAGATTAGATAATTTACCAAAGATTTGAAATTGACAGGCCTGGTGAGTTTCCAAAAAAATTGATTTCCAAAACAAGGGACTAGATTGCTTGGACATCACTTACCATCTGAGATGAAACAATAAAATGGGTGGAGTCGGGGTGACAGAGAAGATGGACCAACAGCAATTAGCATTTTTGTCACTTCTCATCTCTTGCTCATCTTTCGTCTGTGATCCCCATGTCTGGATCCACCTCTTGCCATTGTCCCCACCAAAGAAGACTCAAGCAATTAGCTAAAACCAAGTGTTGTAGGCATGTATATGCAGAAAGTCCCACTCTATGCTTCTGGTAGTTGCTAGATTGAAACAAATTATATTGTGACATTACTGAACAATAATTTAGGAAGGAAAAGATAACCATTTCCCTATCATAATATCCTAATATGGATTCAAATTAAAGTTCCTGGAACTGTCAGGTTATCTCTCTGCTAATAAAAATTTAAAATTTTAAATAAATCTCTATGCCTATAAAAAACACAGTTTAATACAGCATTTCTTTTCATCCTCACTCAGTCCTGCAAAACATGGGACAGAGAAAATTATCTTCAATTTGCACATGAGAAATCATGCTTGCAGAACTCAACTAACTTGTCTGAAAATGGAAATAATAAGTAGAAAATTTAGATCCTTCTGATTTCAACTTTTAACCAAATCAGTTTCTAATCATTATATGTAATTAGATGTAATGAGATCGAATCAATTATAATTCTAACCACATCCTTCTCTTCCTAAGTGCAATTTTCTTTCTATTATGCCAGGCTATCCTTTTGAAATACAGCAGTTAAACACTGGTGTTATTGTTTGATCCCAAAGATGGCAATCGCTTAACTGCAAGGCAGTCACTGCCATTTTCTAACCTAAATGAGATAATTTTTAAAAAATGTTACTAATTTTGTATAAATGTGATATATAAAGATATAAATGTGTTTTATATTTATATATAATACATAAATATGAATACATCACATATATATTATGAATGTATATATATATACATATATATACATCATATTATCATGTTATATTGTAATACATTCAATTCAATTCTATTCTATTTTATTACAATGTATGCCTGCATAAAGGAAGCTACCAAGTTTTAAAGGAGGACATAGATCTTACACTTTATACCAAAACCACATAGAAAAAATTCATCTTTGATAATTTCAAAATGTTGAGTGTTACATTATACTATTGCCATGAATTCACATATGATGAGAGAGGCAGTGTGGAACTGTAGACAGAAGGTTGATCTCACTGTCAGGAACAACTATATTTAAGTCCTATCTCTCATACATACTTGAAAAGGTCAGTGACTTAATGCTGAGTACCCCAGGTAACTAAGACAGCAAGTTACAGCAGGCTCCAAGGTATTTTAGTAAAACCAGTTTCTATAATAAATGTTCCCACTGTCATGAAATTATTGGTGTGGACAGTAGTAGTAGTAGTAGTAGTAGTAGTAGTAGTAGTAGTAGTAGTAGTAGTTGTAGTAGCAGTAGTAGTAATAGTCATTAGTGGTGGTGGTGGTGATGATAATAGCAGATTATTTATAAAGATATATTTGATAATTTCCTTAACTGAATTGACTCAATCTTCAAGATGGAAATTAAAAATGAAAAGCAAATAATCTTTTTATTCTTATCAACAATTATATGATTCCCTATTTTATTTAAAGTTCTCTGTCTCTGCTTCTGTCTCTCCTGTCCCTCCCTCAATCCTGCTCTATCTCCATCTTTCTCTCTCTTTTTATTTGTATGTCTCACTCTGTCTCACTCCTACTTTTGACAATTTGCACTGATATAGAGAGATCTTTCATAATAATGCAAACATACTTAAATTTTAAATGTGCATTTTTTCCCTTCCATCTTCTTGTAGTCAGTTTTTTTTAATGGTCTCATACCAAAGAAAACACTATTTCTCATTTCTCAGCAAACTTACCTTTTTCTTTGAGAGGGCAATAACTGAAGGGTTTTTTCCCTTAGAAAACCTTGAGTGCTCATTAGTTTGTGTCTTCATTAGTTCTTAAGCAGACATTGATTAGGGATCTAGTTATGTCAAGTTTTTCTCCAAGTGTCAGCTAGAGAGAACCCTGGGAAATTCTGTCATCTTAGCCCCTAGAGGAAAAATTAAAGTATCGACTTATCTTGGACTATGTTGAAATTAAGACACTACAATTCCAGTCAAAAGATGAAGCAAGTGCTAAATTGTTCTTTGGTTTACATGGCACTAATCAACTGATTTGACTGATGATTGGGAGTTTATTTTTCTAGTAGCACTCACAAACTGAATTCATTATAATAATAAGTTGAAGTCCCAAATAGACACACCTCTAAGACATAATAACAGAACTAACACATATTGTAACTTCTTTACACCTTAGAAAACAAAACAGAAACAGTATACTTCTTCATTCACATGATTTTAGGAATTTCATCCAACAGATTCTACATGCTCCCACTTTTCCTTTGATTTAACTAATTGGTTACAATGTACCCTATCATCAAAATAGGAGAAGTGAAGTCAGCTTCAAAAACAGAATCACAGAAACTTGGAGTTGGATGAGACATCACACACCATCCAGTCCCCACCCATATCAGAATAAAAATTCCCTCTATAATATAGAGAAAAAGTGCTCATCCACTTGAGGCTCTTTATGCATTCTCCCAGGATTTCTGTGTGAGAAAAATTGAGGTTGTAAAAAACACCTTAGCAAACTCCTGCTTTGTGAAATATACTGTATAACAGGGACAGAGCCAAGGTGGTAGAAGGATGGCCCTGCCCTACTTCTCCCCCCATAAACCATAAAATACCTGTAAAAATGGCGCTAAACAAATTCTAGAGCAGCAGAAGTCACAAAATGACAGAATGAAACAGATTTTCAGTCTAAGATAGCCTGGAAGACAGACAGAAAGGGTCTATCATGCTGGGCTCAGAGCAGACCACAAATCAGCCTGGGCCACATGGTACAGATAGGCCTGGAGCAGGCTTCAGGGTGCAGAATCATGGGTAGCAGCTGTGGTTCCCAGACTTCTCAACCCACAAGCACCGAAGACAGCTTCAAAGGTCAGTAAAAAAATTCTTTCAAGTAGGGTAGAGGGGAGCATGGTCCGGCCCCAGCCCCAGTCCCAGGACAGAGGCAACTGCTGTGGCAGCAGCATCCACTTTTAGACCTCTTGACATAAAATTCCCTTGAGGGAATTGAGATTATGATCTGGATCTCAGTAGGGAGTGGTGGTACTGGGGTGAGGAAGAGTGCTGGCATGGTGGAGCTGGTAATGGCTGTGGAGAAGGAACCCTATTTACTGTTCCAGGGCAGAAAAGAATGCTCGTGGTTGCTCACAGACTAGAGGGCAGACCAGCAGAAGAGCAAGCTCCTCTTCCTTGTTTGTGTCACCAAGGAGGAACTGAAAACTTAAAAGTCCCTAGAGACATCTCAGAGAACAGATGCACAAAACCTCTGAATTCTAGGCTATTTGACAAAGGATTCAAAAGTCAAGTAACTGGCTGGGAAAATGCCCCCCAAAAGGGCAAAAAAAGACAACAAAACTTACTTTCTGGGTGAAAAGTATTTTCTTCCATCATTTCAGATGAGGAAGAACAAATCATACCATCAGAGGATGATACCAAAGCAAATGCTTCTATATTAAAAGCCTCCAAAAATATGTAATGATTTCAGAATATGGAAGGGCTCAAAAAGAATTTTGAAATTCAAGTAAGAGAGGTGGAGGAAAAATTGGGAAGAGAAATGAGAGCAATGCAAAATAATCATGATGTGTGAGTCAACAGCTTCTAAAGGAGACTCAAAGAAATGCTGAAGAAAATAACACCTTTAAAAATAGACTAACTCAAACGGCGAAAGAGGTCCAAAAAGTCAATGAGGAGAGGAATGCTTTAAAAAGCAGAATTGGCCAAATTGAAAAGAAGGTTCATAAGCTGACTGAAGAAAATAGTTCTTTAAAATTAGAATTCAGTGGATAGAACTGGATGACTTTATTAGAAACCAAGAAATTAAAAAACAAAACAAAAGAATGAAAAAAATAGAAGACAATGTGAAATATCTCACTGGAAAAAACAACTGACCTGGAAAATAGATCCAGAAGAGAGAATTTAAAAATTATTGGTCCACCTGAAAGCCAGGATAAAAAAGGGCTTAGTCATCATCTTCAACAAAATTATCAAGGAAAACTGCCCTAATTTTCTAAAACCAGATGGCAAAATACAAATGGAAAGAATCCACTGATCACCTTCTGAAAGAGATGCCAAAAGGAAAACTCCTAGGAATATTGTAGCCAAATTCCAGAGTTCTCAGGTGCAGGAGAAAATATTACAAGCACTTAGAAAGAAACAATTCAAGTAGTGAGGAAATACAATCAGGATAACACAGGATTTAACAGCTTCTACACTAAGGGATCAAAGGACTTGGAATACGATATTCCAGAGGTTAAAGGAGATAGAATTAAAACCAAGAATCACCTGCCCCGCAAAATTGAGTATAACACTTTAAGGGGAAAATGGAATTTCAATGAAATAGAGAACTTTCCAGAATTCTTTTTGAAAAGACCAGAGCTGAATAGAAAATTTGACTTTCAAATACAAGAATTAAGAGAAACAAGAAAAGATAAAGAAGAAAGAGGAGCCTTAAGAAACTCATTAAAGTTGAACTGTTTACATTCCCACATGGAAAGATCTTATTTGTAACTCATGAGATCTTTTTCAGTATTAAGGTAGTTAGAGAGAATACATATTTGTGTATGGGTATGCATATAGGTCTACATTATATATGTATGTTGGTACCTATAAGTATGTGGGTATATATATGTATGTATGTATGTGTATACATATACACATACATACATATATACATACATATATATATATATATATATATATATATATATATATATATATATATATGGAGAGAGAGAGAGAGAGAGAGAGAGAGAGAGAGAGAGAGAGAGAGAGAGAGAGAGAGAGAGAGAGAGACATAGGGCATAGGGTGAGCTGAATATCTGAAGAAGTAAAGTTTGATAGTGATTGTAATGTACTAGGAGTAAGAGAAAGTGAGAGGCAGAATGTAACAAATCATCTCACATAAAAGAGGTAAGAAGGAGCTTTTACAATGGAGTGGAAGAGGGGAGGAGATGAAAGGAAATAAGTGAGCCTTACCCTTATGGGATTTAGCTTAAGGAGGAATAACACACACTCAGTTGGATATGGAAATCTATTTTACCCTGCAAGAAGGCAAGTGGAAAGGGGATAGGAGAGGGAAGATAATAGAAGGGACACTCAATTCAGGAAAAGGATAATCAGAAACAAACATTATTGTGGGACAATAGGTCAAGGGAGAGAATTGAATAAACTGAGGGCAGGATAGGACAAAGGGAAATGTGGTTAGTATTTTACAACATAACTATTTTGGAAGCGTTTTGCATTGTTACATATGTATGACCTATATTTATTTGCTTGTTTTCTCAAAGAGAATGGGTGGGGAGGGAGGGAATATGGAACTCAAAGATTTAATAATGAATGTTAAAAATTGTTTTAGCATGCAACTGGAAATTAAGATATACAGGCAATGGAGTATATTAATGTGTTTTGCCCTACAGGAAAGTAGAGGGAAGGGGGATGGATAAAGGCTGGGTACTAGAGGAGGACAGACTGGAGAATAGGGTGGATGGAGTGTATGCTGTCCTATGGTGGGAATGGGGTGAGATGGGGAGAAAATTTTGAAGTAAAATTCTTGTGGAAGTGAATGTGGAGAACTGAAAAATAAATAAATTATATATTTAAAGTGACTTTTAAAAAAGAAATGCACTGTATAGTACTGTCCATCTTTCTTCCCTGTTATTCCAAGACTGAGGTATGCAATGAAGGGTTCCAGATGCATCAATCAAATCTGTAAGCCCCATTCTTTCTGAAAAATGATAGAGGATGGTCATCAGTAAAATAGTGGCTCAGTCTCTATGACCTAAGAACAAGGAGCAATTCCTTCTCTGCCACACAAGCCACTGCATTTGACTACCAAACGTTCTCTCTCCAAGTTTTCATGACTTCATCTTTATTGAAGTATTTCACTAGCCAGACTCTAATGTCTCTTCCAATTCTAGTATTCCTGGATTTTATTCTAAACGTGTTGGACCACTGTATTGCTAAAGACTCAAATGAAAAATAATTACTGAGCAATACTGGAAATTGTCTTAGTTTGTCTTTGCATTCAGCTGTGATCTTTTCACATCTGGAATGATGGTTGCTGGAGCAGTCAATCAGTGAAACCTTAAATTTTGAAGGGCTGTCAGAAATAAGAGGGGATAGCTTTTTTTTCTACTTGCTACCCAGAAGACAAAGTGATAAGAGGGAAGCTGTCTAGAGATATATTTATGTTAGGTAAAAAGCAAATCTTCTTGATAATTAGAATTGTCCAGAAATATACCAGCCTTCCTCTGGAAATCCCATTATTGGTTTTTAAGCAGACACCTGCATTGTTTTAGAGGGTACTTATATGCAGACACAATGTGATATACATGATCAATAAGTTTCTATCCATCTCTGAAATTTAAAGTAATGAACTAATAAAAGCACAGAGCTCACTTTCTCCATGAGGTTGCACTGGCAAAACCGAAATATTGCAAGTTCTTTTTTTTTTATATATATATATTCTTATTTATCTATTTGTTTATTCATCTATTTATTTATTTATTCACCTATTTATTTATTTGACTTTTTACATTCATTTTCACAAAATTTTGGGTTCCAAATTTTCTCCCCTTTTATGCCCTCCCCCCGCACCCCAATACCCCAAGCAATCGAATTTTCCCTATCTCCAATCTGCCCTCTCTTCTGTCATCCCTCCCTTCTCTTGTCTCCATTTTCTCTTTTCTCCTGTAGGGCCAGATGACTTTCTAGTCCTCATTAACTGTATGTCTTCTTTCCTAGTAGCAACAACAATACTAAATGGTTGTTCCTAAAACTTTTAGTTCCAAATTCTCCCCATCCCTCTCTCCCCACCCATTGCCTTTGGGAAGGCAGGCAATTCAATATAGGCCATATCTGTGTAGTTTTGCAAATAACTTCCCTGATAGACGTGTTGTGTAAGACTAACTGAATTACCCTCCATCCTATCCTGTCCCTCATTGTTTCTCCCTCCCCAAGAGTGTTGACTTCAAATTGCTCCCTCCTCCCTTTGCCCTCCCTTCCATCACCCCCCCCTTGCTTATCTCCTTCTCCCCCACTTTCCTATACTGTAAGATAGGTTTTCATACCAAAATGAGTGTGCATTTTATTCCTTCCTTTAGTCAAATGTGATGAGGGTAAACTTCTTGTTTTTTTTTTTTCTCAGCTCTCCTCTTTTTCCCTCCACTAAAAAGTCTCCTACTTGCCTCTTGAATGATATATAATTACCCCATTCCATTTCACCCTCTTTCCTCCCACTACATTTCTCTCTCACTATTTACCTTAATTTCTTTTAAGATATGGTCCCATCCTATTCAATTCAATCTGTGCTCTCTGTCTCTGTATGTGTGTGCATGTGTGTATGTGTGTGTGTGTGCATGTGTGTACATGTGTGTGTATGGACCCACCAAATACCCAGATACTGAAAAGTTTTAAGAGTTACACATATTGTCTTTCCATGTAGGAATGTAAACAGTTCACTTCTGGTAAGTCCCTTAAGACTTCTCTTTGCTGTTTACTTTTTCATGCTTCTTCTCATTCTTGTGTTTGAAAGTCAAATTTTCTTTTCAGCTCTGCTCTTTTCATCAAGAATGCTTGAAAGTCCTCTGTTTCAGTGAAAGACCATATTTTCCCCTGAAGTATTATACTCAGTTTTGCTGGGTAGGTGATTCTTGGTTTGAGTCCTAGTTCCTTTGACTTCTGGAATATCCTATTCCACGCCCTTTGATCCCTTAATGTAGAAGCTGCTAGATCTTGAGTTATCCTGATTTTATTTCTACAATACTGAAATTGTTTCTTTCTAGTTGCTTGTAAGATTTTCTCCTTGACCTGGGAGTTCTGGAATGTGGCCACAATGTTCCTAGAAGTTTCTCTTTTTGGATCTCTTTCAGGTGGTGATCGATGGATTCTTTCAATACTTATTTTGCCCTCTGGTTGTAGAATGTCAGGGCAATTTTCCTTGATAATTTCATGGAAGATGATATATGGGCTCTTTTTTTGATCATGACTTTCAGGTAGTCCCATAATTTTTAAATTGTCTCTCCTGGATCTATTTTCCAGGTCAGTTGTTTTTCCCATGAGATATTTCACATTCTCTTCCATTTTTTCATTCTTTTGGTTTTGTTTGGTGATTTCTTGGTTTCTCGTAAAGTCATTAGACTCCATCTGTTCCATTCTAATTTTGAGAGAACTATTATCTTCAGTGAGCTTTTGCACCTCTTTTTCCATTTGGCTAATTCTGCTTTTGAAAGCATTCTTCTCCTCATTGGCTTTTTGAACCTCTTTTGCCAACTGAGTGAGCCTATTTTTTAAGGTGTTATTCTCTTCAGCATTTTTTGGGTCTCCTTTACCAAGGTATTGACCCGTTTTTCATACTTTTCTTGCATCTCTCTCATTTGTCTTCCCAGTTTTTCCTCCACCTGTCTAACTTGCTTTTCAAAATCCTTTTTGAGCTCTTCCAAGGCCTGAGCCCACCCGACATCCCCCTGGGATGTCTGGGGTACCGAGGCCCCACTCTCCACCTCTTTCCCTGATGGCAAGAATATGTCCTCGTCGTCATCAGATCTGAAAGTCTGGATCATTTGCATCTGTTTGAAAAAACTCTCTATAGTCTTATTTTTCTTCCCTTTTCTAGGCATTTTCCCAGCCAGTTACTTGACTTCTGAGATTCCTGTCCACCCCTGCCTAGATCCGCCCAGCTAGTGCTTGGGGTCTGAGATTCAAATGGGCTTTCTGCGTTGCGTGGCTGCTAATCAATATGAGCTTTAGTTCTGGTGCTGGGTTGGGGGCAGGGCCGCCTCCCAGGCTCAGCTCCCTCAGGGGTTTTATGCAGAGACCTTCAGTAATGGAGTGGGTGGGGATGGGGGGGGCACCTCCCAGGCTCAGTTCCCTCAGGGGCTTTATGCAGAGGCCTTCAGTAATGAAGATCCTGCCTGCTGCTGGGGGAGTCCCGGGCCGCCGCCACAGCTGCTGCCTCCGCCACCGCCCCCGCCTCTGCTGCTTCCTGCCCCCGCCTCTGCTGCCGCCGCTTCCTCCCGAGGGGGCCCGAGTCATGGAGACGCCCTGCTTCCCTCTTGGTGAGCCCAAGCATGTCTCTCACTGACCTGTAGCTTCTGTGGGTGGAGGGACCTTCCTGGCCACTGGAGCTTCCATCCCTGAAGCCTGCTCGGATCAGCTTCTCTGGGGCCGTGGCCAGGGCAGCGCTGGGGTGGGGTCCACTTTCCGGGGCACGACGGACCCTGGGGATGGCTCTCCAGGGCTCTCTGCAACGGAAATCTCTTCTACTCTGTTTCTGCACACCTTGCAGTGATCCAGAACTTATGGGGATCTCTTTTTACATTAATTCTATGGGCTGTGGGTTCGGAGCTCGTAAACGTGCATCTTTTTACTCCACCATCTTGACTCCACCCCTAATATTGCAAGTTCTGTTTTAAGTTTTGAACAATTAAAGTACACAAGACTACTTTTAAAGAAAATTTCTTGATATTCTACTTTTTACATTTCAAACATATAATACTATTTATATGTTTATTTTATTATTTTATTTATGGATTGTCCCCACTTCATTTAACTTCTCCTGTAACAAAATAAGATGAACAATATAGTAACTTTATATGAAAATTCATGCAGCATTTAACAACTGTACTATTTCTGTCTCTTTTTAAAAAAAAATTAGAAAATTCATTATTTCTCCCTCTCTCTGCCTGACCTCAGTGAAAAAAGAACACATTTCTTTTATTTTTCAAAATTAATTTATTTTTAGTTTCCAACATTCATTTCCACAGGATTTGAGTTCCAAATTTTCTCCCCATCTCTCCCATGCTCCAACCCCAAGACATCATGTATTTTGACCACACTTTCCTGCAATCTGCCTCCCCTTCTATTAAAACCCCACTTCCTTTTCCGCCGTCTCCTCTACTATCTTATAGACCAAGATAGAATTCTATACCCCATTACATGTATTTCTTATTTTCCAGTTGCATGTAAAAACAATTTTTAACATTCATTCTTAAAACTTTGAACTTCGACTTCTCTCCCTTCCTAACTCCTCACCCATCCTCTCTGAGAAGGCTAGCAATTCAATATAGGTTTTACATGTGTAGTTATGCAAAATACTTCCATAAAAGTCATGTTGTGGAACACTAACTATATTTCCCTCCATCCTATCCTGTCTCCCATTTATTCTATACTCTCTTTTGACCTTGCCCCTCCCAAAAAGTGGTTGCTTCTAATTGCCCTTCCTTTTATTTGCCTTCCATTCTATCAACCCCCTACAACCCACTTAATCCTTTGTCCCCTACTTTCTTGTAGTGTAAGATAGATTTTCACACCAAATTGAGGATGTATGTTATTACCTCCTTAAGCCAGATGTGCTGAGAGTAAGCTTCACCTTTTTCTCTCACATTCCCCCTTTTCCCCTCCATTAAAAATCTTTGTGCCTTTTTCTGAGAGATAATTTGCCTCATTTCATTTCTCCCTTTCTCCTCCCAATACATTGCTCTCTCACTCCTTAATTTTTGTTTCATATATCATCCCTTCCTATTCACCTTACCTTGTACTCTCTGTCTCCATGTTTATAATCCCTCCAACTACTCAAATACTGAGAAAAATCTGAAGAGTAACAAATATTATCTTTCTATGTAGAAATGTAAACAGTTTAACTTCAATATGTCCCTTATGATTTCCCTTTCCTTTTTCCTTTTTATGCTTTTCTTGATTTTTGTGTTTGAAAGTCAAATTTTCTGTTCAACTTTGGTCTTTTCATCAAGAAAGCTTGAAAATCCTCTATTTCACTGAATGTCCATTTTCCCCCCTGAAGCATTATATCCATTTTTTTCTGGGTAGATAATTCTTGGTTTTAATCCTAATTCCTTTGACTTCTGGAATATCATATTCCAAGCCCTTCTGTCCCTCAATGTAGAAGCTGCCAGATCTTGTCTTATCCTGATTATATTTCCACAATTCTTGAATTATTTCTTTCTGACTGCTTGCAATATTTTCTCCTTTACTAGGGACCTCTGGAATTTGGTTACAATATTCCTAGGAGTTTTTCTTTTAGTGTCACTTTTAGGAGATGATACATGGATTCTTTCAACATTTATTTCGTCCTCTGGTTCTAGAATATCAGGGAAGTTTCCCTTGGTAATTTCATGAAAAATGATATCTAGGCTCTTTTTTTAATCATGGCCTTTAGATAGTACCATATATTTTAAATTGTCTCTCCTGGATGTATTTTCCTGGTCACCTTTTTTTTTCCAGTACGATATTTTACATTTTCTGATATTTTTTCATTCCTTTAGCTTTGTTTTACAATTTTGTGATTTTTATAATCATTTGCCTCCATCCATTTTAATCTTTAAGGATTTATTTTCTTCAGTGAACTTTTGAATTTCCTTTGCCATCTGGCCAATTCTGCTTTTTAGGGCATTTCTCTCTTCATTGATTTTTTGGATCTCTTTTGCCATTTGGGTTACTCTAATTTTTATAGTGTTATTTTCTTCAACATTTTTTTGAGTCTCCTTTAGTAAGTAGTTGATTCGTATTTCATGATTTTCTTCCATCACTCATATATCTCTTCCCAATTTTTACTCTACTTCTCTTACTTGATTTTCAAAATTCTTTCTGAGCTCTTCCATATTCTGACACTAATATGTATTTTTTTTTTGGAGGCTTTGGATGGAAGAACTTTGACTTTGTTTTCTTCTGTTTGCTTGCTTTGGTCTTTCTTGTCACCAAAGTAAAATTCCATAGTCTGATTCTTTTCTTGTGTGTTTGTATTTGCTCATTTTCCCCAGTCATTTACTGGACTTTTGAACTCTTTGTCAGGGTAGTTCTCTGCTTGCATTGGGGGTGGAGAGATGTGCTGTATCAGTTGACCAAATGGCCAACTAAATCCTAAGAAATAGACATAATTTATTGAGTGCTATTTTCACATCTTTGTTTCTCAGGGAGTAGATCAGAGGGTTCAAGGCTGGGGTCACTATGGCATAAATCAGTGAGATTACTTTGCCTTTCTTCAGAGACTGACCAAAACCAGGAAGAACATATATATAAATTACGGTGCAATAATACATGGTAACCACAATAAGATGAGAGGAACACGTGGAAAATGCCCTTTTCTTCCCTTCCTTGGTCCGGATCTTCAAGATACTGGAGATGATGAAACCATAGGACACCAGGACGAGCAGGAAATTCAAAGCAGCAAAGAACATGTCTGCCACAACTACCATTGCATTGTTGACATTGGTTGAAGAGCAGGAGAGAAGTAATAATGGAGGAATTTCACAAAAAAAGTCATCAATGGCATTGGGGCCACAGAAAGACAAGCGAACAGTCATGATGATGTTTATTGTTATATTGGCCCAACTGATACCCCACACTGCAGATGCTATGAGACAACAAGCTGCCTTGCTCATGATAGTGGTATAGTGAAGGGGTTGGCAGATGGCTGCATACCGATCATAGGCCATGGCTGTGAAAAGCAAGAGCTCAGCCCCCAAACACCAAGTTAAGAAATATATCTGACTTAAGCAGCCACCATAGGAAATGGTGTTCTTGCTTATCAGGTTCTGCAGCAACTTGGGTACCACAGTGGAAGTGGAGAGAACATCCAGCAAGGCCAAATTAATAAGGAAAAAGTACATGGGAGTATGGAGGCCCACATTTAGACTAATCACAATGATAATGAGTGAGTTACCTATGAATGCCATTATAAAAAGTCCTAAGAAGAGGCTAAAGATAAGGACCTGAACCTGAGGATTTTCAGAGAAACTTTGTAAGATGAACTCAGCCACTGAGGAGTGATTGTCTGATGCCATATGACTAGGTTGTCAGGTTTTCTTTTATCAGTATATGCCCACAATATTCAACACAATATAGTTTATTTTGTTCACTGAAGAGAAGAAAAGAAAGATCTGAATTAAAAATAGGCAAAGTAAAAGTGCTTTGATTTAGCAAAATCAAATTTTGACATATTTTGGCATTTCATCACAGTTGAAATATAGAGACACATTGCTTGGTTAGGAGACCTTTTCTCAATGAATCCATTTTCCCCACTGGTTTATATAACACACACACACACACGCACACGCACACACAGAGAGAGAGAGAGAGAGAGACAGAGACAGAGAGACAGAGAGAAGGAGGGAGGGAGAGAGAGCATTGAAAAAACACCACTGGAAGAAGGGGTAGGGTAACATAAAAGAATCTTCCAGATTTTATCTAGATTGTAGAAGAGTTCTCTCTCGTACTTGAGTGAACTCATATTATAACTGCCTAAAGCTGTCTCTTCTTTCTAAGTCTAAGAAATCCTCCCTTTCCAACACTGAATGATGATTGACTTCTTGAAGGCTTGAAACTGCTAATTTTATGATTATGACAACAAAATTAAGAGGAGAATCTTATCCAAGGTCAAAGAAGTTTAAGCTGAGTAGGAATTTGAACCCAAGGCTCCTAACTACAATTCTGGGACTTTATATATTCCACCAAATTAATGGAAGTTTAGAATGAATATTTTCAAAATCTGAAACCTCCAGACCATTTTGAAAGCAATTCCTGATGTAAAAGAATTTGAATGGACTCACAAGCATTCTTAAGAACAGAAATATAGTTATAACATCTCATAGGAACTCAAGGTAGCAAATTAGTATCTAAAAATGTTCTTTGAATTCTAACTCTTGTTTCTGTTACAGACCTCCCTCCTATAATTTCAGTCCTCCCTCCTCCAAAGAGAGAAAGATAGAGACAGATGATTTTTTTTAGCAGAAAGAGGCAGAGAGACTTGGTAGCTTCTAATCGACATTCAGTTCTAAATCTATGAAAAACACTTCTACGTTGGGATAAATACAAAATTATGTTCTTGAATGCGGTACTGAGGAACTCCCTATGCTAATGTGAACACATGTATGATGGGGAAGAGAGAGAGAGAGGGGAGGGGAAGGTGGAGGGAGAAGAAGAGGGAAAGGGAGAGGGAGAGGGAGAGGGAGGGAGATACAGAGACAGATAGAGATACAGACACAGAAATATGCCATGTCCCTCTGAGATCACCCTCTCTAAATCATGTTTATATACACAATAGTTTCCACGTTGTCTCCCCCATTAGTATCTGAGGTTCTAGGGGGCAAGGGCTGTTTTTGCCTTTCTTTGCATTCCCAGCACTTAGTACAGAGTGCCTGGCATAAAGGAAGTGCTTGGTATTTGCTGACACACTCATGTGTCATTATTTTAAAAACCATTGGCTTATGAGTATTAAAAAAAACAGTAAATGAAGAGGCATGAAATGATATCTAGGTTTACTGCTTGGAGAAATCTGGATTTGAAGTTTGCTTTCATAGTTAACTAGCTCTGAGAACACTGGTGAGTCTGTTACTTTGCCTCTGGATCTCATTGTCCTCATCTCAAAAAGAGGGACACATATCCAAGATGCCTCTCACAGGAGGCTGTTATAAAACTCCAATGAGAAAAACCATTAACAAATCTTAAAGTCCTATAAAATATCACTTATTATTATTATTCTGTAGTAAGAATGATGAAAATAAACTTGAGATCTTTGCAAATGAGGATGATAGAAAAAAACAGAGGCAAAGAAATAAGACTATTTGGAAAGGATTTCATATACATTGTTTCATTTGGCCTGAATGACAATATTATGATATAGATAGAATATACCTTATTATCATCATTTTGAAGCTAAAGATATTTTTGAAACATGATAGTTAACAGTCAATTTACTGCTGTTTTACCTTAAGCATTCCACTTGCATTGCTAATCTTCAATCCTCTTCCCCCATTCTCCACCACTACAAAATGGGAAGGTTGGGTGTACAAGAAGACATCAGGACTTATAGATAATCTATCAACTCCATTACCACTCCAGATTTAGGTCTCCTGATTTACTCAAACTCTTCCAGTTCTTTTATGACCGAGCTGGTCATAGATTCAAGGTTTCTTGATCTAATTTCTCAACTCATAATTCAGCACATCCTGAATGTCTTTGCTGAAAGAAATTTGGCATTCAGATAGTGGTTTCCCTGTTTTGCTTGGATTTCTCCTCAATAAGACATGCCTATGGTTTGTCTTCCCACAATGACGATATAAGCTCCTTGGTAGCAGGGCCTTCTTTTTTATTACTTGTATCAGAGTCTCAGCCCTTAGCATACTGCCTGGCAATTTGTAATCCCTTAAAAAAATGCATATAAACTTGACTTGAAAATTCTGGACAAACACATCCATTATAGTAACTCCTCTATACCATCAAGACAGCACAATCACAAATACGAACATGGAACTTTTGTAAATGAATAGCTTAGTAAGGACTGTATTACCTTTCCTATACTGAAAATATTTCTAAAGTTGCATGAATTTCAAGTCTTTGCTCACTGACTAGTATGTCCTAGTTCTCATCCTCTTGTACTTTAACACACACATCACCCTCTGTCTTCATAATATCTGTCCCCAAAATTCCAAAGTATTAAAGTCACTTGAAAAGGGAGATTAGATTCTTGGGCAGGTCTCTATCATAATATCCTAACAAGGATGCAACAGAAATTTCCTGGAACTCTCAGGTTATCTCTCTGCTAATAAAAAAGTAAGATTTTGAAGAAATCAGTATGTGTCTATGAAATATTTCTTTTCATCCTCACATAGTCCTGAAAAATACAGGACAGATATAATTATCTTCACTTTGGAAATTAGAAATCATGCTTCCAGAACTCAATCAACTTGCATGGCAATGGAAATAATGAGTGACAAAGCTAGATTCTTCTGATTCTCATTTCTAATCAGAACTTTTTTTTCTAAGTTTAATTTTTTTTCTTCCATGACAGAAAGTCTTTTTGAAATAAGGACTTTAAACTCTGGCAAGATTGTATGATACCAAAGAAGGGAATCAGTTAACTACAGGGCAGTAATTACCATTTTCTCTCCTAAATTAGATAATTTTTTGAAAAATATTACTAATAGTCTATACATTATAATATATAAAGACATAAATATGCTATATATTTATATGTAACATGTAAGTATAAATGTGTTATACACTTATAATATAAATATCTATATACATCCATCAGATTATTATATTATTTTGTATTATGTCCCATCTTATCTTGTCCTACTCTGTTACAATGTTTGTCTGTATAGAAGTGACTAGGGTTTAAAGGAGGATAAGGAATGTAAACATTGTACAAAAACTGCATTGAATAAAATTTTTTCTTCGATGCTTTCAAAATGTTGGGAGTTTATAGTATATTATTGCCATGAATTAAAATAGGGTGTGAGAGGCACTAGAGAATGTACATAGAAGATTGATCTCACTGTCAGGAAGAATTGAATTTACATTCAACCTCTGACACATGCTTGACCAAATCAGGGACTTAATGGTTAGTACCCTGGGCAACTGAGATAGCAAGTTATAGCAGCTGCCAAACTACATAAGGGAAGTGAAATTTTGTACTAAATGTTCTCTACTGCTATGAAACTTTTGGTGTGGGTAATAGTAGTAGTAGTAGTAGTAGTAGTAGTAGTAGTAGTAGTAGTAGTAGTAGTAGTAGTGGTAGCAGTACTGGTAGCAGTAGTGGTGGTAGTAATAGTAGTGATGGTGGTGGTGGTGCTGATACTGGTGCTGGTGCTGGCACTGGTTGTGGATGTGATAGTTGTTGTAGAGGTAGTGCTACTGGTGGTGGTAATAGCAAATTATAATTAAAGATATTTCTGATAATAAAGAATTTTCAGAGCCTGATTCTTTGAGTCAATCACAAATGTTAAGATGGAATTGTAAACAGAAATAATACTTTTTATGAACAATTATGTAATTTCCTATTTTATCGAAAATTCTCTCTTTCTCCCTCTGTTACTCCTGTCCTTCCCTTACTATCTCCATATCTCTCTTTCTATCTTTCTTTCTCTAACTCCTATTTTTGACATTCCACATAGATTAAAAAGATCTATCATGTAAAGATAAATATGGTTAAATTTTAAACATGTATTTTTTTCCTTCCCTACTCTTGTAGTCAGTATTTTTAAAATCTCCTTAAAAAGGATGTACCATTTCTCATTTCTTAGAAAACTTACCTTTTTCTTCTAGATGACGATAACTGGAAGATGCTTTCTTTTTCCTAGAAAATCATGAATGCTCAGTGGCTTATGTGTTCACTGGTATATATGTATGGATAGCACAAAGACTCAATTATGCCCAGTCTTTTTCCAAAGGTCACCTAGAGAAAGCACTGGGAAATGCTGTCATTTTAGCCCCTAGAGGAACAATTAAATATGATTTATCTTGGATTGTTTTGAAACTACGACACTATAATCCTGGTCAAAGGAAAATTCAAGTGCTAAATTCTTTGGTTTACCTGGCACTAAGCAACTGATGTGACTGATCATTGAGAGTTTATTTTTGAACTAGTGAATTCACAAAATGAATTGACTATACATAATGTAATTCAATATAAAATTGAAGTCCTAAATAGACACACCTTTAAGACATAAAAACAGAACTAGCACATGTTGTGACTTATTTACACCTTAGAAAACAAAACAAAAACAGTACACTTCATCATTCACATGACTTTAGGAATCTCACCCAACAGATTCTGTATGCTCCTACTTTTCCTTTGATTTAACTAATTGGTTACAATGTACCCTATCAACAAAACAGGGGAAGTGAAATCAGCTCTAAACACAGAATCATGGAGCCTTGGAGTTGAATGGGACATCAGACACCATCCATCCCACACTCATATCTGAATAAGAATTCCCTCTATAATATAGCCAACAAGTGCTCATCTACTTGAGACTCTTTATTGATTCTCCAAGGATTCCTGTGCAAGAAAAATTGAAGTTGCAATAAACACCTTAGCAGCCTCCTCTTTTGTGAAATATACTACATAGAACTGTTTGACTTGGTTCCCTGTCATTCCAAGGCTGAGGTGGGCAATGAAGCAATCCAGATGCATTATTGAAATCTTGACGTTTCCACTGACCTAAAAGTCCAATTCTTTCTGGAAAATGATACAGGAATTTCGTCACTCAAGTACTGGTTCAGTCTCTAAAGCCTAAAGGCAAGGAGTAATTCCTTCTCTGCCAGACAAGCCACAGCAGTTGGCTACAAAACTTTCTCTCTCTGTGTTTCCATGTCTTCATCTACATTGATGTTTTTGTAATAGTAAGACTCTAATGTCTTTTCTAAATCTAGTACTCCTGGATTCTACTTTAAGTATGTGGGACCGCTATGATTCTGAGGACTCAAATGAAAACCAAATACTGGGCAATTTTGGAAATTGTCTTAATTTGTCTTTTCATTCTATTATCTTTTTACACCTATAATGATGGTTGCTGGA
Organism: Bettongia penicillata ogilbyi; assembly: GCA_023548195.1. NCBI lineage: Eukaryota > Metazoa > Chordata > Mammalia > Diprotodontia > Potoroidae > Bettongia > Bettongia penicillata. The sequence goes on from JAJHZJ010000582.1 coordinate 335,205, forward strand.
GCAGTCACTCAGAGCAACCTTAAATTTCGGAGGGCTGTCAAAAATAAAAGGGATTATTGTTTTTTCTACTTTGTACCCAGAGAACAAAGTGATGAGAGGGAAGCTGTCTAGAGGTATATTTAAGTTAGCCATAAGGAAATATCTTCCTGACAGAATTGTCCAGAAACGCACCAATCTTCCTCAAGAAATCTCTCTTTTGGTTTTTAAGCAGACACCTGCATTGTTTTAGAGGGGATTTATATGCAGACACAGTGTGATATGCATGATCTCTAAGTCTCTATCCATCTTTGAAATTCACACTAATAAAGACATAGAACTCATGTCAGTGAGGTTGCACTGCTAAAAACAAAATATTGAAAGGTCTATGTCAGTTTTTGAATGACTAAAATATACAAGACTAGTCTTTTAAAAAAAGTTCTTGACATACTATTTTTTTACATTTCAAATGTATCAACAGGCAATTTTATTTACAGGTTTATTTTATAATTTTTTTCATATATTTATAGATTATTCTCATTTCATTAAACATCTCTTGTAACAAAATAAAATGAATGGTACAGTAACTTCATATGAAAATTTGTGGAACATTTAACTGTAACATTCACATCTCTCTAAAAAAAAATAGAAAATCCATTATCTCTCCTTCTCTCTGCTTAAGCCCATTGAAAAAAAAAAGAAGACATTCTTTTAACATACATGTATAGTAACAAAACATTCCCTCAATGGTTATATTCATATGTTATGTATGTGTGTGTACATAAATATATGTTTGTATATATACATATGCATAAAACTAACATCTAACTTTTGAATTGCATTTGCTGTTTAGTAACTTTTGATAATTCCAAACTACTTTTCAAGAATAGTTTTACCCATTCAAATGAACACCATCAGTTCATCAATGTACCAATTTCCCCACAGTCCCCTACTTTTGATCCTTTTCTTTTTTACCTTTGCCACTATGATGAATGAGGTGGCATCTCGAAATTGGTCTGATTTGCTCTTTTCTTAATAAATAGTGAATTAGAGTACTTCTCATATTACCATAACTCTCCTGATTTTCTCCTTTGAGGTCTTTCTCTTAATATCCTAGGCCATTTATCAATTGGTGAATGACTCTGACAAATTAGAATTAGTTCTTTAGTTTTTTTAGATATTGGAATTTTTAAAACAATTAATTTGTTAAGATAAACTTAATGTAAGGATTTTTATCATTAATTATTTCTCAATCTTAATTTTATGAGATTTGCTTCGATATATATTTTTCAATTTTATATGCAAAACTACTCATATTATCTTCTGTTTGCTTTCTTCCCTGCTTGTTCATGAATTTTCCTCTATACATAAATTTGACAGATAATTTTCCACATTTTTAAAAATTTATTTATAGTGTGACCTTTTGTACGTAGGTCATCTATGGAATTGCAGTCTATCTTTATGGTGTGAGATATTAGTCTAAATCTAGTTTCTTATGTACTGCTGTCCAATTTGCCCATCAGTGTTGTTGTTCTTCTTCAATAATAAGTCCTTATCTCAAGACTTTTTGTTTATTGATACAGAGGAGAGAGCTAGGTAGCTAAGCTGATAGAGCACTGGGTTTGAAGTCAGGAAGAATATGAGTTCAAATTCAGCCTCAGACACTTACCAGGTGTGTGACCCTGAGCAAGTCAACTAGACAAGGAAATAGCAAACAATTCCAGTGTATTTGCCAAAAAAAATCCCCAAAACCAAAAACCCATGAACAGTATGATCCTCAAGGTCATGAAGAGTCAGGCATAAATTAGGTACATTTGCTTTTCTGTGCTGTGTACATAATCTCTTCCACTGATTATTCTCTCTCTCTGTCTCTCTCTCTCTCTGTCTCTCTCTCTCTCTCTCTCAACAGTGCCAAATTGTTTTTTAAAGTCTTTACTTATTTCTGTTTCTATTTTTCTAAGGTTGACAGGAATAAATTGAGATTCCTCCCTTACTATCATTTTATTGTTTTTCTCCTTTATAAAGAAAATATGACAATGGTTGAATATATACTGAGTATTAAAGTAACTTGATTTTACCTTTCAACAAAGTGCAGCTTACTTGTTTAAATCTTTTAATAAAGTACATTTTTCTGATCCTTTTCCTGAAATTATAATGCTCTAATCCTTTATTTCAACTGTCCATAACCCTTTTGGTTTCAGGTTAATTTATTGGAAAAAGAATTTTTTTTAAATTGGTTTCTAATTAATTCTTCTAACCAGTTTTCTTTTATGTCAATTTAGCCCAAGTACACAAATACCTATGGTATTTAATTGTTTACCCCCTCCATTTTATTCTCTTATGCTTGCCTTTCTCTATTCTCTCTTCTTCCTGTTCACTTAAAGTTATTACTCTTTTCCCCACTGTTGTCCTTTTCCTTACTATTCCCTCTCCTAGTTTCAGGATTGCTATATTTATAAACAGCTTCTTGAACACACCTTCCAAAATATATTTCTCCTTTCTCTCTTCCTTTTTCTTTTTTGTATCCCTGTTTATTTATACACTTAACTCAGGGTGTGTTATGCCCATTTTTGACCAGTTTGGATTAAAATTTCATTCACAGAACATTCAATTTCCCCACTGTATCCATGTTTGTATCTATGTCTGCTTATAAAAGTTGATTATGTCCTAACAAAGCTCCCATTTTCTCCCATATTCTCTTAATGTACATTTTGCAACTCCCTCTTTTCTATTACATCTTCAAAGCAATTTACCAGTCTTTGTCTCAGTTGACTTTCTCAGTGACTCTTGTGATAAAAGAAATCTTTTAACATTCTCTCCCATCTCTACTAGAATATAAACAATTTCACATCTATATTTTAAAATTCTTTTCAGTTCTGTTTTATCAAGAATATTTTGAAATCCTTTGCATTCAAAATTCATTTTTATTCATAGGACATGACATTTCGTTTTACTGGGTGAGATATTTTTCATTGTAGATCTTTCTTTTTGCCTCATAGGATATTATCCTACATGTTCTCCATTTCTTTAAAGTCCTAGCTCCTTGATCTTATTCAATCTTGACTGTGGTTCTTACATATTTTGATGCTTTCTTTTTCTGGCTGCTTGTAATTTGTTTTTCTGGAAGTTTTAGATGTTCAATGACACATTTAGGTATTTTTTATTTGGGTTTTTTTTAGGAGATTATCAGTATAGTCTTTTTTTATTTTTCCTTCTTATTCTCATATATGTGGATGATTATTTTAATGATTTCTTGAAAAAATGATATTTAAATTCTTTTTATTTGTTATGAAGTTCAGGTCATCCTATTCTAAGCTGGCCCAACAAGCATTAGACACCTTTATAAAAGAAAGCCCACATTTTTAAGAATACCAAAACTCATACTGTCACTGTTTGTGAACAAAATTATCTACCCACAGCAACAGTGGGTAGATCTCCACTTAGTTTTCTTTCTGAAAAATTATAAATCTCAAAGGGGATTTATGATCCAACCAACTACTTTCTTTCTAATTTTTCCACAATAAGTCTTCAGTTTTTTCATCTTGATCTATTTTCTAGTTCAATTATTTTTTTTGACATCAAATATCTTGCAGTTTCTTCAATTTTGACTTTATTTGAAGTATTCATGTTGACTTATAGAATCTATAATTTTATCCATTCTGATTTTTAGTGAATTTTTACTAGAGTGTGACTTTGTACATCTTCTGTTAAACTATTGGATTTTATTTCCAGTGTTCTCCTCCTCTTCTTGAGGGCAGCTGGAAGGATAGTGTGTAGAGCACTAGGAAGTCTTGAGTTCCAGTTTGGCCTCAAACAACAGCTTTATGACCCTAAGCAAATCACTTAACGTCCGTTTCATCTCTGTTTCTTCAACTGCAAAATATGGATAATGATAATGTGTATTTTTCAGATTGGAAAGAGAGTCAAATGAAATGATATTTGTAAAGTTTGCTTAGCACAGGATCTGACAATAGTAGCCACTATTAAATGCTCATTCCTTTCCCTTCCATATCTCTCATTTGTTTAATAATATAAAAATATGCATAAGTAAAATATAATTTAAAAATGTGCATGATTTTTGTGAGGAATTATAATTGCTCTTGTAGGCAAACTATTTTTCTTTGAGGATTCTGATTATAGGGGATTTTTTTTTTTATTTTTGTCTTTTAAGTTAGTGCTTTAATCATTCCTGGCATGATAAAAGTATTTTTTTCTTGTTTCATCATTTTTTTTTTTGCTGAGGTCTCAGGAGTTGAGTTCTATATGCAGTTAAGTTAAGGACCCATCCTTCATATTGATAGCCTTTCTCCACACCTGTTCCATTGCCACAGTCCCCAAATTCCCTAGAAAAAATCAGCCTTAGTTGAAGGTTTTTCCTTTGGATGTGGAGAAAGAGTAAAGAGAGACCTTTTCTTTATTCCACAGTTAAATGAAAGGAAATCCTCTTGTTGTGTAAAGGACTTAAATGAGGTCATTTTCATTGTAACTGAAGCCTACCAAGTTCACAATAAAAACATCAATAAGATTCACCTAATAATTTGATATCAGAGAGAATACGCTACCATACCTTGAAATGAAATATCTCCTGGAGTATATCTTGGCAGCAAAATTTAGTTCTGCTTCAAGTATATTTCTGACATGGTATGGCAACTTCAATTGTTACTGTGCTATTCTTTGGAAAGATTCTGACTTTTCCTTCATTAAAGTCTTCAGGAAAACATGTAACCAGTGAGTTTACTGGTTCCACTAAGAGCACATCCTGAGTTCAGAAATATTGCCTACCAGGAAAAATGATGTGTAAACTTGTCCAGGCTGTTATCCATTTACTACTTTGTTACAAAGATAATCTTCTCATTTTTTCTCAACTGTATCAGTTTGCCAAATGGCCAATTACTTCCTAAGAAATGGACACAATTTATTGAGTGCTATTTTCACATCCTTGTTTCTCAGGGAGTAGATCAGAGGATTCAAGGCTGGGGTCACTATGGCATACATCACTGAAGCTACTTTGCCTTTCTTCAGAGACTGACCAAATCCAGGAATAATGTATATATAAATTATAGTGCAATAATACATGGTAACTACAATCAGATGGGAGGAACAAGTGGAAAATGCTTTCTTCTTCCCTTCCTTGGTCCGGATCTTCAAGATGCTGGAGATAATGAAACCATAAGACACCAGGATGAGCAGGAAATTCAAAATAGCAAAGAACATGTCTGCCACAACTACCATTGCATTGTTGACATTGGTTGAGGAACAGGAGAGAGGCAATAATGGAGGAATCTCACAAAAGAAATGATCAATGATATTGGGGCCACAGAATGACAAGCGAGCAGTCATGATGGTGTTTATTATTGTATTTACTCCACTGATAGCCCACACTGTAGATGCCATGAGACAGCAAACTGTCTTGCTCATGATAGTGGAATAGTGGAGGGGCTGGCAGATGGCTGCATACCGATCATAGGCCATGGCTGTGAAAAGCAAGAGCTCAGCCCCCAAACACCAAGTTAAGAAATATATCTGAGCTATGCAGCCACCATAGGAAATGGTGTTCTTGCTTATTAGGTTCTGCAGCAACTTAGGCACTATAGTGGAGGTGGAGAGAATATCCAGCAAGGACAAATTTATAAGGAAAAAGTACATAGGAGTATAGAGGCCTGGATTTAGAGTAATCACAGTGATAATGAGTGAGTTACCTGTGAATGCCATTATAAAAAGGCCTAAAAAGAGGCTGAAGATAAGGATCTGAACCCGAGGATTTTCAGAGAAACGTTGTAAGATGAACTCAGTCACTGAGGAGTGATTATCTGATGCCATATGAATAGGGTGTCAGGTTTTGTTCTTTTTTTTGTCAGCGTATGCCCAAAAAATCCAACACAAAATAATTTATTTTGTTCACTGAAGAGAAGAAAAGAAAGAACTGAATTAAAATTAGGCAAATTAGAAATGCTTTGACATAGCAAAATAAAATTTCGATGAAGTCACCTAAGTGTATTGCATCACAAATGAAAAGTAGATACACAATTCTTGGTTAGTGAGATCTCCTGTCAATGTGTTCATTTTCCCCACTGAGTTAAATAAAACAATGCACACACCCACATACACATGCATAAATTCACATAAGCAGGGGGAGAGAGAGAGAGAGAGAGAGAGAGAGAGAGAGAGAGAGAGAGAGAGAGAGAGAGAGAGAGAGAGAGACTGTTTTTCTTCAGGAATGTCATGTTCTTTTTCATCTGATGTTTTGGAACACCTTCAATACTTAATGCAAATTTCCTCCTACTACCCCAGTCATTAGGTGAGACCAAATAAGTTCCATGGAATAATTCCGTTATCTGAGTCCAGTGTGTGATGGATGGTCATATTTGGGAATTGTCTTTACTGTTACAGGCCAGAAACAAGATTAATGCTCAAGATCAAGATAGTGGAGGTGCATGTCTGGAAAGTGGTGGAAAGTAGTGCAGTATGTGTAATGGAAACTGAATAAGAAATGGAATTGAAAACAGAATGAAAGGCCATACAAAGAGATTTGTCCCAAGGTTAAGTTTCTAGGTGGTACAATGGATAAAGTGCTGGACCTAGAGTTAGTAATTAATTCCTACGTTCAAATCCAGAATCTGACACTTATTAGTTATATGACTTAGAAAATTCACTAAAGTCCCTGTCTGCTATTAGGATCTCCACTTTAATTTAAACACTCAGTTTCTTCATATATATTATTCCCTCTCCTTTCTCAGTTCAATACACAGATAAATTTCAATGTCAACAGAAAATTCACTTAGCATTCTCCTCAGGGATTGTTATTTCTTATGCCTGCCCATGTGGGACCAGCTCCCTTTTTCAGCTTCCTCCAATCTTAACATGGTTGGACAGCTGTTTCTAAGGCATTCATCACTCTTCCTGCAATGGTCCTTTGGAGTGGCAGAAATTTACATTGTCTCTAATGAATGTGAATAATGGAAAGAAATATGTAAAATATAATTTCTCAACCTTGACTCTGAAGTATTTGCAAATGTGACCTACTTAACCAAAAACAACTTTGCTCTCAAGGATTTTCTTATGCCATTTTGGCTCAAGTTGATTAGTTTTCCTTTCTTCCTACTTCTTGTCAGTCACATGCTCAGTGTGTGACATGATATTGATTAGAAAAAAACATGAAGTTCTGTTTTACCTACATAAGGGGCCCCATTAGACATGAAATATTCACACTTCAATTACCTTTTCTGACACCATGTAGATGCATTCTATACAAACTACCTTCTGGCAAATCATTATTTTAAAGAAGGCACAACTTTTTTTATTTTTCTTATAAACCAAAGAGCAGTGGGAATGGGCTTAAATTATTAAATTAAATCAGGGGCAAATTTCATGTAAGAAAAAAATATGAACAATAAAGGGAATTAACCAGTGACCAAAAACCACTGGGAGAAGGGGTAGGTTGATATAAAAATCTGCCAGACTTTTTCTAGATTTTAGTGAAGTTCTTTCCAGTTTTCACTGAACTCATGTCTTAACTGGCCAGAGCAGCGTCATCTAAGTCTAGGAAATCCTCCCTTTCCAACACTGAATGATGATTGACTTCTTATAGGATTAAAACCACAAATTTTATGATTATAACCTCAAAATTAAGGAAAGGACCTTATCCAAGGTCAAAGAAGGTTAGGCTGAGTAGGAATTTGAACCCAAGACTCCTGACTACTATTCTGGAGCTTTATATAGTCCATCAAATAAGTGCCAGTTTAGAATGAACACTTTCAAATCTGAAACTCCCAGACCTTGTGGAAAGCAATTTTTGATGTAAAATAAATTGAAAGAACTCACAAATATTTTTAAGAATAGAAATGTAGTTATCCCATCTCATGAGATCTCAAATTAGTATCTAAAAAAATTCTTTGAAATCTAACTCTTGTTTCTGTCATAGACCTCCCTCCTATAATTTCAGGTCTCCTTCTTTCAAAGAGAAAAGACAGAGAGAGATGATTTCTTTATCAGCAGAATGAGACAGTGAGACTTGGTAATCTCTAATGGACTTACAATTCTAAATGTTTAAATAAAAATTCTAGGTTCAGATAAATGGAAAATAATGATTCTGAACGTGGTGCTAAGGAACTTAAGATGTTTTCACACCATCAATCATCTGGCATTTCTTTAGCAACTCTCATGTACCAAGTACTGGGCTAGCTGTTGGTGATAAAAAAAAAACAGAAATCTGAAATAATTAACAATATTATTAGCTGATAGATAAGATAGTTAAATAGATGATAGAAAGATACATGATAGACAGGTAGATAAATAGATATGACATTCTTAGGAACCTATTATGTGCCAGACAGTAAGTTAGTGTTTGAGGGACATGAACACAAGCAAGAAAGTTCCTTGTTTCACAGAGCTTATAATGGAGAAAACACACAAAGGGATGATGGTGAAAATGGCAGGAGAAGGTACCCACAAATTGTCATAATATAGAAATAACTGAGAAACTGTGAGACACAGAAAGACGCCATGTCCCTCTGAGATCATCCTCTCTAAATCATGTTTATACACAATTTTTTCCATGTTGTCTCCCCAATTAGTATCTGAGGTTCCAGGAGGCAAGAGCTATTTTTGCCTTTCTTTGCATTCCCAGCACTTAGCACACAGTGCCTGGCATAAGGGAAGTACTTGGTATTTGCTGACACACTCATATGAGGATATTTTAAAAACCATTGGCTTATGAGTATTAAAAAAAAAGCAAATGAAGAAACGTGAAATCATAGCTAAATATCTAGGTTTAGAGCTTGGAGAAATCTGGATTTGAAGCTTGCTTTCATATTTAACTAGTTCTGAGAACATTGGTGAGTCTCTTACTTTGCTTCTATTTATATCATTGTCCTCACCTGCAAAGAAGGGATAAATATGCAAGACACCTGACACAGGAGGTTGTTAAAAAACTCCAATGAGAAAAAGTATAGAAAAAGATTCACAAATGTTAAAGTATTATAAAATATTAATTATTATTATTCAGTAGTAAGAATAATGAAAATAAATTTGGGACCTTTGCAAATGAGGATGATAGAAAAAACTGAGGCAAAGAGAAAGAGAAATAAGAATATTGAAAATGGATTTCATATACATTGTTTCATTTGGTCTGAATGACAATACTATGATATATATAGAACAGGTCTTATTATCATCATTTTGAAGTTAAAGATGTTTGAGAAACATGGTAGTTAACTGACAGTTTGCTGCCTTTCTACCTCAGCATTCCACTTGCGTTGCTTATCCTCAATCCTCCTCCTCCCTCCCCTACCACTATAAAATGAGAAGATTGGATGTACAAGAAGATGTAAGGACTTATAGGTAATCTATCATCTCCATTACCACTCCAAATTTAGGACCCCTGACTTACCCAAACTCTCACAGCTCTCTTATGACAGAGCTGGACATAGATTCAAGGTTCCTTGATGCAGTTTCCCAACTCATAGTTCAATGTATTCTGAATGTCTTTGCTGAATACAATTTAGTATTAATATGGTGGCTTCTCTGTTTTGCTTGCTTTTATTTCTCAGTAAGACATACCTACAGTTTAACTTCTCCCATGAGGATATAAGCTCCTTGATAGCAGGGTCTTCTTTTTTTTTTTTTAATACTTTTATCAGATTCTCAGCCCTTAGAACAGTGTCTGCATTTTGTAATCCCTTAAAAAATGCTTGTAAACTCGACTTGCTGATTTGACTACTATACCAGCTCTTCTGGGCAAGCACATCAGTTATTACAACTCCTCTATACCATCAAGACAGCACAATCACAAATATGACCATGGTACTTTTATAAATGTAAAGCTTAGTGCAGACTATATTCCTTTTCCTGTACTAAAAATGTTTCTAAAGGTACATCAATGTCAAGCCATTGCTCACTAACTTAGTAAGCCCTGGTTCCCTTCCTCTTGTACTTCAACACACACACATTACCATCTATCTTCATAATCTCCCAAATCCCAAAGTATTAGGAGTCACTTGACAAGGAAGATTAGATACTTGAGCAGGTCTCTATCATGATATCCTCACAAGGATGCAACAGAAAATTCCTAGAACTCTCAGACTATCTCTGTTAATGAAATCATTAAGATTGTGAAGAAATCTATATGCCTTTATAAAGTAATGTTTTTTATGACATTTCTTTCCATCCTCACATAGTCCTACAAAACATAGGACAGATGTAATTATCTTCACTTTTGAAATGAGAAATCATGGTTACAATGCTCAACCAACTTGCCTTACAATGGAAATAACAAGTGGCAGAACTAGATCCTTCTGATTCTAATTTATAATCAGATCAGTTTCTAATCAAGTTAGATCTAATCAGATCTCATCAACTATATTTTCAGTAAGATCCTTCCTTTTCTAAGTTCAGTTCTCTTTCTACTAAGTCAGACTGTTTTTTTGAAATAAGGGCTTTAATCTCTGGCAATGCTGTATAATAACAAAGAGGGTAATGGGTTAACTATAAGGTAATAATTACCATTTTCTGACCTAAATTAGATAATTTTAAAAAATATATTATTAATAGTCTATACAAGGACTATATGAAGATATAAAAGTTATATATTTATATATAACGTAAATATAAATGTATTATACACTAAATGTAATATAAATATCTACATATGTATCAATCATATTATTATATTATTTTGTATTATGTCCAATCTTACCCTATCTGATTCTATTCTATTCTAATGTGCATCTGTAGAGAAGAAATTCCCAAGTTTTAAGGGAGGATAAGGAATATGAACATTATATCAAAACCTCATTCGACAAAAATTTCATCTTTGATGCTTTCAAAATGTTGGGAATTTATAATATATTATTGCCATGAATTCATAAAAGATGTGAGAGGCAGTAGAGAATGGTACATAGAAGACTGGCCTTGCTGTGAGGAAGAACTAGATTTACATCATACCTCTGGCACATACTTGATCAAATCAGGGACTTCATGGTTAGTACCTTGGGCAACTTAGCAAATTATAGCAGGTGCCAAACTGCATCAATGAGGTGTATTTCCATACTAAATGTTGGCTACTGCTATGAAAATTTTGTTGTGGACAATAGTAGTAATAGTAGCAGTAGTAGTAGCAGTGGTGGTGGTGGTGGTGGTGGTCATTGTGGTAGTTGTAATACTGGTAGTGTTATTGGTGGTGGCATTATCAAATTATGTTTAAAGAAATATATGATAATAAAAGATTTCCAGAGTCTGGTTTTTTGAGTCAATTATAAATGTTAAGATAGAATTTTAAGAGGAAAAACAGAAATAATACTTTTTATTTTTATCAACAATTATATAATCTCCTATTTTATTGAAATTTCTCTCTTTCTCCCTGTGTCTCTCCTGTCCCTCCCTTCCTATCTCCATATCTCTTTTCATCTATTACCCTCTCTTTTTGTCTCTCTATCTCTCATTCCCACTTTTGACATTTCACATAGATTGAAAAGAGATCTATCATAAAAATGTAGACATACTTAAATTTGAAACATGAATTTTTTTCCTTACATACTCTTTCATTCAGTTTTTTTTAATATCATAAGCAAGGAAGTACTATTTCTCTTTTCTTAGCAAACTTACCTTCCCTGCTAGATGGCAATAACTGGAAAATGCTTTTTCCTAGAAAATCTTCGGTGCTCAGTGGGACAGAGATGCAGTTATGCCCAGTACTTTTCCAAAGGTCAGCTAGAGAGAACCCTGGGAAATGCTGTCATCCTAGCTCCTAGAGGAACAATTAAATATGACTTATCTTGGATTATGTTGAAGCTATGACACTATAATTCTGGTCAAAGAAAATGCAAGTGCTAAGTCCTTCTTTGGTTTGCATGGCACTAAGTAACTGATGTGACTGATGATTGGGAGTTTGTTTTTCCCCTAGTGAATTCACAAAGTGAATTGACTATAATAATAAGATATTAAAGTCTTAAACAGACAAGCCTCTAAGCCATAATAACAAAACTAACATATATTGTGTCTTCTTTACATCCTAGAAAATAAAACAGAAACATAGTAGAATATAATAGCAACAAAAAAAATCAGAATCTTCAAGATACCTAAAAAAACATGATGTGTAGGCCACGAGAAGTTGTCAAGTGAGCTAAGACAAATGCTAAGCTAAGACAAATTTCTGGGAGCCAAGACACTGGAGTGATTGGTAATGGCTATTACCCATCCCTTGTTGACCTTGATGAGTCCAAAGAATATCTCCCTGGGAAAATCCCTGGAACAGTGGGAGCAGCAGAAGAGGAAAACAAACTCTCAGCCTGTGAGGCTACAAAAATTGCTAAGGAGTGTTCCTCCTGCTGTGTTCTAAGGTAACCAATGCAGAATCAGAGCTGTCCCAGAGAACCCCACCTCAACAAACTGAGAGAAGATCCTGATCCCCAGATGGGTAAAACTAGCAACTGCCAACACCAGGACCTCAGGCATGCTTGAGCACCCCAGTGGAATAGGGAAGACACTAGCATAGACAGCTGAGCTTGCTATGCTCTAGCTCAGCAGAGGAGACTGCTGCATCCAGACCACCCCTCCCCCACACTTAATGAGCTAGCTCCAGAGTAACTTTGGGGAAAACCAAAAAGACCTCACCTGATATTTGCTTTCAAATAACAGTCAGTTCAGCACCAGGTAAGCTGCAGCATTTGGTCTCTAAGTGAAGGAACACATCACAGCACACAAAGCCTCAAGTTGTGGGCACAAGAACTGTGGGACAGAGCTCCCTGTGACGCAGAGATCTACTTTAAAAGCCAGGAAAAGTGTTATTATCATGAGTAAGAAACAAAGCAGAAAAGAAAAGATCATAGAATCTTTCCATGGGGACAAGGACTAAAACACAAATACCAAACAGGTCAACATTGAGACTGTATTCCCACCTGAAACTTCAGAATGGAATGTGATCTGGTCTGAAGCAGAATGAGCCTTTTTGGAAGAACTCTGGAAGGATTTTAAAACCCAAGGTAGAGAAAAAGAAGAAAACTGGCCAACGATTTCAAAAATATGAAAAACAGAATTCTCTGAACAGAAAGGCTCTTTAAAATAAAGATAGGGCAAATGGAAAAGGAAGTACAACACCTAACTGGTGAAAATAATTCCTCAAACAGAACAATTGGACAGATGGAAGAGGAGATGCAAAAGTGGCATGAGGAAAACATTTTGATAAAAATTAGAATAGGGTAAGTAGAAGCTAATGAGTCTATTTGAGACACCAAGAATCAATCAGGGGGGCAGAGCCTAGATGGCAGAGTAGAAAGATGCACATGTACTAGCTCTACTCCCACAGCCCACAATATACCTACAAAGGAAGATTCTCGACAAATTCTAGAGCAGCAGAAGCTGCAGAATAACAGAGTGGAGGAGATTTCCAGCCCAGGGTGACCTGGAAAGCCAATGGGAAATGTCTGTTGGTGGCTCTGGGAGGAGGACGTGAGCAGGCCACAGGGGTGGAATCCCCAGTCAAAGTAGCAGGAACTATACACAAGACCTTGCAGATACTACATTAAAAGACTGAAAGAATTGGAATACTATATTCCATGAGGCAAATGAAGTGGGATTACAATCAAAGATTAATTAGCCAGCAAAGTTCAGCATAATATTTTGGGCAAGGAGATGGACATTCAATGAAATAACAGCTTTCCAGACCTTCTTGATGAAAACACCAGAACTCAATAGAAAATTTGACCTTCAAACACAAACCTTAGGAGAGGCATAAAAAGGTAAATGGGGGAAAAGAACCTTGCTACACGATATGGGCAAACTGTTTACATCCCTATAAGAGAAGATGATACTTGTTAATCTTGAGATTGTATATTTATTATGAAATGTAAAAGGGATATATACGTATATGTATATAGATAGATAGATTGATAGATAGATGATAGAGAAAATGGGTGTAAATTAAAGGATATGATCATAACCAATATGATTTAAGGATGTGAAGGGATTGTAATGGGAGAAGTGAAATGGAAGAGGCAGAAAAAAATAAATTTCATCACTGGAAGAGGCACAAAAATATTTTACAGTAGAAGGGAAGAGAGGAGGGAGATGACCATTGTTTGAGAGGTACTCTCATCTGATTGGATTCAAGGAAGGTGCAACAAAGTCAAATATAGAAATCCAATTAGCTCTACAGAGAGCAGGAGGCAAATGAGGAAAGAAAAGGGAGGGAGGCTAATAGGGATGGAAGAAATAGTAAGGGAAAAGGGGACCAAAAGATAAGGGGACTGAAAAAAGGGAGGGAAGACTGAGGGAAGTGGTGGTCATAAATTGAAACTCTATTGTGGAAGGGAAAGGAGAAGGGAGAACTAACAGCATAAAGAAAGGGGAAGGGGAAGGAAGGAAAGACACAGATAGTAATCCTAATTGTGAGTGTGAAAGGGATGAACTCTCCTGTAAAACAGAGAAGGAAAGCAGAATGGATTAAAAACCATAACCCAGCAATATGTTGTTTACAAGAAACACATTTGAAATGGGGAGATACACATCGGGTAAAGGTAAAAGGTTGGAGCAGAATATATTTTGCTTCAGCTGATAACAATAAAAGCATAGCAATCCTAACCTCAGACAAAGCAAAAACAGAAACAGATCTAATCAAAAGAGATAAGGAAGGAAACTATATCTTGCTAAAAGATACCACAGGCATTGAAGTAATTTCATAATGAAACACATATGGGCCAAGTGGTATAGCATCCAAATTTTTATAGGAGAAGTTAAGGGAGTTACAAGAAGAATGGACAGCAAAACTATACTTGAGGGGGAACTCAACCTCCCCCTCCTGAACTTGATAAATCTAACCTCAAAATAAACAAGAAAGATGTTAAAGAGGTGAATAGAAATCTGGCTAAGGTGGATATGATAGATCTCTGGAGAGAAGTGAATGGGGATAGAAAGGGATAAAGCTTTTTCTCAGTGGTACATGGCACATATACAAAAATTGACCATATACTAGGCCATAAAAACTTCACAGTCTAGTGCAGAAATACAGAGACACTCAATGCATCCTTCTCAAATCATAATGTAATAAAACTTATATGTAATAAAAGGTCATGGAAAGATAGATCAAAAACTAATTAGAAACCAAACAGTCTAATCCTAAAGAAGGAGTAGGTTAAAGAACAAATCATAGTAACAATCAACAACTTCATTCAAGAGAATGGTAATAATGAGACAACTTCTCAAATATTATAGGATAATGCCAAAGCAGTTCTTAGAAGAAGTTTTACATCTTTGAGTGCCTACATGAATAAAATAGAGAAAAAGGAGATCAGTCATTTGGGCATGCAGCTGAAAAAACTGAAAAAAACAACAAACTGAAAATCCCCAGGTATATATCAAATTATAAATACTAAAAACCAAAGGAGACATTGATAAAATTGAAATTAATAAAAATATTTAACTAAAAAATAAAAGGAGTTGGTTTTAAGGAAAAACCAATGAAATAGAGAGAAAGTTTGGGTGAATTTGATTAAAAAAAGAAAGAAGAAAACCAAATTACCAATAACAAAAATAAAAGCAGTGAACTCACATCCAACCAGAAGGAAACTGAAACAACAATAAGAAATTTCTGTGCCCAAGTGTATCTCTATAATTCAACAATCTGAATGAAATTATCTTAAAAGGTATAAATTGCCCAGATTAACAAAAGAGAAAGTGGAATACTTAAATAACCACATCTCAGAATAAGAAATTGAACAAGCCATCAATGAATTTCCTAGGAAAAATTCTCCAGGGCCCGATGGATTCACAAGTGAATTCTATCACACATTTAAAGAACAGTTAATTCCAATACTACATAGGCTATTTGGGAAAATTGTGATAGAGGGAGTCCTCTCAAAGTCTTTTAATGATACAAATGTGGTTTTGATATCTAAACCAGGAAGAGCCAAAACAGAGAAAGAAAATTATATGCAAATTTCTAAAATGAATATTGAAGCAAAAATTTTAAATAAGATTTTATCAAAAAGAATACAGCAACTTATCATGAGAATAATACATAACGGTCAGATAGGATTTATACTAAAAATGCAGTGTCGGTTCAATATTAGGAAAACTATTAACATTATCGATCATATCAGCAATGAACCTAACAGAAACCAAATGATTATCTCAATGGATGCAGAGAAAGCTTTTGGCAAAATAGAGCAGACATTCATATTCATATTGAAAACACTAGAGAAGATAGGAATAAATGAAACTTTTTTTAATATTAATTATATTTTTGTATAGTATTCTACAATAACTACCATATAACTTAGACTATTTTCCCTTCCCTCCCCACCATATCCCCCCTCTCTCCCCAAGACAGCATACAATTTTATATAGGTTCAATACATACAGTCCTATTAAATACATTTTTACTATATTCATATTGTGTAGAAAAAATAAAATGCATGGGAGAAACTGTATAAAAAACCAAAACATAATGAAAAAGAAAATGATCTCCTATACTCTGCAATTGAATTAAAAAAATTCTTTCCCTGAGTATGAAAGGAATTTTGCCTGAAAAGACCACTGGAAATTTTTACCACTGGGAATTTTTTTAAAGTCCTTGCATTGTAATGAATTTCCAAGTTTACCAGAAAAACTTTCACACACTCTGGTCATTGCTGTGCACAATGTTTTCCTATTTCTACTCCTTGCAATCGGTATCAGATCACATAAGCCTTTCCAGGCCTCTCTGAAGTTTCTGTATTCATCATTTCTTATAGACCAATAGTATTCCTTTACATTCATATACCATAAATCATTCAGTCATTCCCCATTTGATGGGCATCCCATTGACTTCCAGTTTTTGACTACCACCAAGAGGGCTAATATAAATATTTTTGTACATGTGGGACCCTTTCCCACTTTTATGATCTCTTGGGGATACAGTCCTAAGAGCAATATTGCTGGGTCAAAGGGTATGCACATTTTTGTAGCCCTTTGAGCATACTTCCAAATTGTTCTCCAGAATGACTGGATCAGCTCACAGCTCCACCAAAAATGAATTAGTGTTCCAACTCTCCCACATCTTCTCCAACATTTATCATCTAACAGTTCTGTCATGTTAGCCAATCTGATAGTTGTGATATGGTGTCACAGAGTTGTTTTGATTTGCACCTCTCTATTTTCCCAAATAGTCCATGTAGCGTTGGAAATAACTGTTCCTTAAATGTTTGATAGAATTCACTTGTAAATACATCTGGGCCTGGAGATTTTTTCCTAGGGAGCTCATTGATGGCTTCTTTAATTTATTTTAACTAGATGGGGTTGTTTAAGTATTGAACTGCCTCTTCTGTTATCCTGGGGAATTTATATTATTTAAAAAAATCATTCATTTCATTAAGATTGTCAAATTTATGGGCATAACGTTGGGCAAAGTAATTTCTAATTATTGTTTTAATTTTCTCTTCAATGGAGGTGAGTTCCCCCCTTTCATTTTTTATATTGGTAATTTAGTTTTCTTCACTCTTTATTTTAAAGCAAATTGACACTTGAAGCATATATGTTTAGTAATGAAATTGTTTTCTTTTCTATGGTGCCTTTTAGCAGGATACGATTTCTTTCCTTATCTCTTTTGATTAGATCTATTTCTGCTTTAGCTTTGTCTGAGATTAGGATTGCTACCCTGACTTTTCTTGCTTCAGGTGAAGCACAATATGTTCTGCTCCAACATTTCACCTTTATCCTGTGTATATTGTCCATTTCAAATGTGTTTCTTGTAAAAAAAAACAAACAAACATATTGTTGGATTATGGCTTTTAATCCATTTTACTATCTGCCTCCATTTTATGGGAGAGTTCATCCCATTCACATTCACAGCTATGATTGCTATCTGTGTCTTTCCCCCATCCTCTTTCCCACCTTTTGTGTTTTTAGTTCTCTCTTCCCCTTCCTCTCCACGGTAGAGTTTTAATTTTTTACCACCACCTCCTGCTGTCTTCCCTTCCTTCTTTCCACCCCCTCCATTTTACTGCTCTTTACCCGTACCATTTCTTCCCTCCCTTTTAACCTTCCCTCCCCTTTATCCTTTCCCCTCCTACTGCCTAGAGAACCAGTTAGATGTATATACTTAATTAAGGTTTGTTGTTTGCTCCTTCAACCAAATCACATGCGATGTTCATCTCCCTTCCCTCTTTCTCTCTACTGTAGTATAATTTTGTACTTCTTCCTGTGATGTAATTTACCATTTTCTACTGCCTCCTTTTCACATCTCCTGTTACAATCACTTCGCATGCTTAAATCACATTTTTATCATCATGTAATTTATTATACCCATTCCCTCTATCTCTGAATATCCTTTTTATATTTTGTATTGGATATACAATTCTCTAGATTAACGAGTATGATCTTCCCTTATAGGGAAGTAAACAGTTTGCCCAAATTGAGTAACATGTTTTCTTTTCCCCTGTTTACCTTGTTATGCCTCTCTTGAGACCTGTATTTGAAGACTGAATTTTCTATTAAGATCTGACCTTTACATCAGGAAAGTGTTGAAAACCCTTATTTCATTGAATGCCCATCCTTTTGCCTGAAATTTTATGCTGAACTTTGCTGTGTAATTGATCCTTGGTTGTAGTCCAAGCTCCTTTTGCTTACAGAATATCAGATTCGAATCCCTTCACTCTTTTAATGTAGAAGCTGGAAGGCCCTGAATGATCCTGACTGTAGCTCCTCAATATCTGAATGGTTTCTTTCTAGCCACCTGTACTATTTTCTCCTTCACTTGATCGTTCTGGAATTTGGCAACAATTTGATGTTTTTAGTTTGGGGTCCCTTTTGGGAGGCAAAGGGTGGATTCTTTGATAACTGCTTTGCCCTCTGGATCTAGCACTTCTGGGTAGTTTTCCTTGATTTCTTGGAAGAATGTTGTCCAGACTCCTTTTTTCATCATGGCTTTCTTGTAGGCCAATAATTCTTAAATTTTCTCTCCTGAATCTATTTTTCAGGTCAATTGTTTTTCCAGTTAGATATTTCACATTTTCTTCTATCTTTTCCTTCTTTAGATTTTGTTTGATTCTTCATGTCTCATAGAGTCATTAGTTTCTACTTGTCCAATTCTAATTTTCATAAAATTGTTTTCTTCAGATAAAATTTTGCATCTACTTTTCCATCTGTCCAATTATTATTTTTAAGGACTTAATTTCTTCGGTTAGTTTTTGTACTTCCTCTTCCATTTGTCCAATTTTCCCAGTTAGGCTTTTTGATTCCTTTTCCATTTGTTCAATTTTCCATTTTAAAGAGCCTATCTCTTCAGTGAATTCTTTTTTTCATACTTCTAAAATCATTGGCCATTTTTCCTCTATTACCTTCTTCATCCATTCCAGGAGTGCTCTCTGTGCATGTGAGCAGTTCATAGTCCCTTCTGAAGTTTCAGATAGGAATATAGTCTCAATACTGATCTCTTTGGTATTCGTGTTTTGGTCCTTGCAACCATAGAATGATTCTATGGTCTTTTCCTTCCTCCTTTGCTTCTTTCTCATGATGATGAGCCTTTGTGTTGTGGCCTCTAGTTCTATCAGCTATCACCAAGAACTTGGTGCTGAACTGAGTTAAATGTGCAAGAATACAAGTCATTCCCCAATTGACAAATGGTCAAAGGATATGAACAAGCAGCTTTCAGAGGAAGAAATTAAAGTTATCTGTAGTCATATGAAAATATGCTCTAAGTCACTACTGATTAGAGAGATGCAAGTCAAAACAACTCTGAGATACTACAACACATCTATCAGATTGACTAACATGACAGAACAGTTAAATGATAAATGTTGGACAAGATGTGGGATATTTGGAACACTAATTCATTGTTGATGGAGATGTGAGCTGATCCAACCATTCTGGAGAGTAATTTGGAATTATTCCCAAAGGGCTATAAAAATGTGCAACCCTTTGACCCAGCATTACCACTTGTAGGACTATATCCCCAAGAGATCATAAAAGTGGGAAAGGGTCCCACATGTACAAAAATATTTATAGTAGCACTCTTTGTGGTGGCAAAAAACTGGAAATCAATGAGATGCTCATCAATTTGGGAATGGCTGAATAAATTGTGATACATGAATGTAATGGAATACCATTGTGCTACAAGAAATGATGAACAGGAAGACTTCAGAGAGGCCTGGCAAGACTTATATGATCTGATGATGAGCAAAAGGATCAGAACCAGGAGAAATTTATGCACAGAAACAACCACAGGGTGTGAGGATTTTTTTCTGTTACACTTAGAACTTCAATGCAATGCAAGGACTTAAAAAATTCCCAGTGGTCTCTTAAGACAAAATGCCTTCCCTGTCCAGAGGAGGAATTATAAAATTTTTTCTTTGAATGTAGCAGATCATTTTCTTTTGTATTATGCTTTAGTTTGTTTTATGAATTCTCTCATTCATTTTAATTCTTCTATGCAACATGACTAAGGTGAAAATGTATTTAATAGGAATGTATGTGTAGAACATTTGTGCCATCTCAACGAGGGAGGGAAGAGGGGTGAAGAGAGAGGGAGGGAGGGGGCAAAAATCTAAGTTACCTGGAAGTGATTGTAGAACACTGAAAACAAATAAAAAAATAAACTAAGACAAATCTCCATGCTACAAATGGAAACCTCAAGCTGTCCTTGATCATTCTAGAAATCTGTGATGGAAGTGGAGTATAGTTAGAGACAGAAATTTTGCTTACAACTGCCTGAAAATCAGTCTAAGTTATAAGTGCTCAAGAACAGGATTCTTAACAGATGCTGCCATAAAAGTTATTTGAAGTTTCCCAATTATTTTAACAAAGTAAAAACCCTTTGAAAACATGGAGATGAGACCTAGAAGAGATTAAAACTCTATGACAAAAAGGCTAAGTGAATGTCTTGTCTTTCATGGTGTCTAGTCCTGGAGATTTTCTAAAGCTAATTTAGCTGACTTTTCAG
This sequence comes from Bettongia penicillata ogilbyi, assembly GCA_023548195.1. NCBI lineage: Eukaryota > Metazoa > Chordata > Mammalia > Diprotodontia > Potoroidae > Bettongia > Bettongia penicillata. The sequence continues at coordinate 356,089 of JAJHZJ010000582.1, forward strand.
AGAAGTGTCATATATTCTAGTACTATTATTCAATTACAAAAGACATTCATGTTATCTGCCTGCACCAAGGACCATAATATGTTAAATATGAAAGAATAATAATATTGTAATGTTGTTAAAGACTCTTCTATCTGAATTCCATGAAGAAAGATAATGAAGTGAAGATGATGATGATGGTGATAGCAACTTTTGATTAGATGCAAGCCTTATGTAATCCTTAGTGTTTGTTTAGTCATTTTGCAGTAATGTCCAACTCTTTGTTACCCCATTTGGGATTTTCTTCTCCATTTTGTTTCACAGATGAGGAACTGAGTCAAACAGGGTTAAATCATTTGGCCAGGTTCACACAGATTGTAAGTTTCTGAGGCCAGAGTAGATCTCATGAAGATGAATGTGGCTAACTCCATGTCCAGTACTCTATCCACTTTGCTATGTAGCTGCTTCTGATGGCACACAAAATAAAATCTTTTGTTATTTTTCTTATAGTATAATCAAGTGCCTCTGGTTAAATCTTGCCTTTATCAATCCAGAGTCTTTGCTAGGAATAAAGTACAGAAATAAAAGTTTCTTTAACTAGAAACAGTATATGCATTTCTATTATTAATTATTGTAATGTGACAAAAGATCTTCCCCACCCATTAAGGAGAGTTTGATTAGGGAAGATTTGTGACAAGGTACATGCCTTTGCCTTTTGTTAATGAGGCACTGGTTCTCTAGGGTTGTGATGCCTTCTGACTCTAAAAAATGTAAGTACTCTAAATTGAGGTTTTACCTTGGGGCTTACTGACTGGAAGTGTTTGGCTAGAGGAGGACTTTGGGAAGCTGCTAAGGAGACCTAACCCAGATATCAATGCCTCCTTCTCTGGTAACTGTGGTCAGGCAGTTGGACATGTCTCTTGATGGTTTAGGGAGAGGAAGTCATGTCTGTTGTTCTTTGATTTCTCTGTATTTTCTTTGAAGCTCAGTGTGCCAATTCGTGGTTAAAGGAATGAAACATGTGATTGATTAAAGTGATTGTTAACCCCTGAAAAGCTGCCTTTCCTTTTATGAATGCAGATCTAAGAACGTGTGGTAGCAGGCCTCTCTGTGTATGTTGGGATGTTTATTTTTACACTGCCTAAGCCTTATGTATGTACAGTATAAATAAAATATATTAGTAGTAGAGTAGAAATCTCTCTTCTCCCCAGGGCTGTATGGATTTTAAGTACATATAGACAGTGCACATATAGGACACCAAATCAAGTAGAGAATGTACAATCCCATAGAAAGCATCTGCCAGGAGAATCATGGAATTATTTATATATGAAGAAGTACATGAGAATAATAAGTGATGGTATGGGGGCAGGGAATTTCTCAGAAGATGAGCAATGTCATTGAGTTAACAAAAGGAAAAATTGCATTATCAGAACAGTACTTACTAAATTAATAAAGGCACAGATGTAGCACACTATACACATCAAGACAATGTGGAATATTTTTGACCATCATGCTTTTCCATGACAGGGAAAAGAAGCAATTCAGATGATATAGACTATGTGGAGAAGTAGAGAAGGATAATATTCACTTGACTATGGGAAGTGCTATTGTGCGTTTGTGTGTGTGTGGGGGGGTGGGTGTGGGTGTGGGTGTGGGTGTTTCTATGTTTAGTTGTTAAGATGTCTTTATTGGAAATAAAATTTACTTTGAATATCTAGATATTTTGTGCCTCCAAACAACATAAAAATGGCATCCATCTATTTCCTGTGTGACCCTGGGCCAAACTCCTTTTCAGAAACTCATTTTTATATTCTGTGAAGGGAGAAAAAATTTTATTTGGAGTATCTCATGGAGCTGTCAGAAATTTCAAATAAGGGAAATGAATTCTGATTTGCCGTTTGACATATATTCCCTTTTTTGAGGGCAAGCAGCTTTTCTATGAAAGTACTCAGTCCGTTTTATCAGTAGAAAAAATGAAGGCAGAGAGATGTTAAGTGGCATGCATTAATCTCCAAAGTCATTGAGTGGGAAAGCTTGGGATCTGGATTTGATACAGGGTTTGTATCTCCATATTCAGAAAAATCTCCACTGTTTAAGCCTGTCTCCTTTAAAAAGTGATAATGCTTTAAAATACTACACATTATGTTCCTTCTATATGAGGGTTTCTATTAAATGAATTTAGCATTACATTTTTGTATTGGCTTGACCTATCTTTGAGCAATTAATATTTCACCAACTTATTTCTGTGAAGAATATTTTGTAGTTTTATTCATAAACTCAGGTATGGAGTGCTATAGGAGAGCTTTGAGTTTGGTTCTTGGGAAATAAAAATTCCAATAATTTTATTTTCTGTACTGTTTGAAGAGAATTTGACTTTCTTTCTCCCCTTGCTGGACTTTATTCCCAACATACATAAATACTGATGACTTAATGTAAGTTAATTTTTCCAATTCAATAAATATTTTTTAAACACCTACTATATACAGAATATTGTGCTAAGCACTGAGAGTATAATTAATAAAAATAAAAGACAGTTCCTACCCTCAAGGAGTTTAAAATTAGTGGGAAGAGACAACACAAATGGAGACAGGAAAAGAGTGTGATGGACATTGAGAGGTACCCAGCACAAAGATATCTTTTCTGTGAAAATGAAAAGAAGACAGAGGAGCAGATGTAAAGTGGAGGGTGCTAAAAATATTTTTTCTGTTCTCTATAAAAGAAGTTAAAGGGAAGGGTATGTTTTTCCACAATCAAGTCCTACAATCAGAAGGAGAGAAAGCTGAAGAACTGGTGTGAATCACAGTGTGATTTAGTTGCATGGCTAAGAGGTTACTAGTGATGTAATTATCCTGGGAGAAGGATCTACTTCCATGGAGTTGAAAAACAGGCAGCGAGCAGATGCCAAGGGGAATGTAAAGACTGAACTTTCCTGAAGCAATTGTTAATTGCCTTTTTATTTATTCTTCTATTTATTTATTTTTGGTTTTCAACATTCATTTCCACAAGATTTTGATTTCCAAATTTTCTCCCCATCTCTCCCTTTCTCCCATCCCAAGAGGCATTGTATTCTGATTACCCTTCCCCCAAATCTACCCTCCCATTTTATTACACCCCTCCTTTCCCTTATCCCCATCTTCTTTTTTCCTGTAGAACAACATAGATTTCTATACCCTACTACCTGTATTATTTCCCAGTTGCATACAAAAACAATTCTCAACATTAGTTCCTAAAACTTTTGAGTTCCAACTTCTCTCCCTTGCTCCCTCTCCACTGACAAGGCAGGCAATTCAATAAAGACTATGCATTTGCACTTATGCAAATGACTTCCATAGTAGTCATGTTATGAAAGACTAACCGTACTTCCCTCCATCCTATCCTGCCCCCCCCATTTATTCTATTCTCTCTTCTGACCTTGTTCCTCCCCAAAAGTGTTTGCTTCTAATTATTCCCTCCTCCTGTCTATCCTCCTTTCTATTATCCCCCCCACACCCCTACTTATCTCCTTCTCTCTTACTTTCCTGTAGTGTAAGACAGATTTCCATACCAAACCGAATGTGCATATTATTCCTTCCTGAAGCCAAATGTGATGAGAGTAAGCTTCACTTTTCCCCTCTCATCTCCCCCTTTTCTGCTCCATTGAAAAAGTTTTTTCTTGCCTCTTTTAAGAGAGATAATTTGCCCCATTCTTTTTCTCCTTTTCTCCTACCTATATATTCCTCTCTCATACCTTAATAATATTTCTTTAGATAACATCCTTTCCTATTAAACTCACCCTTTTCCCTCTGTGTATATGTATATAATCCCTCCAACTACCCAAATACTGAGAAAAGTCTCAAGAGTTACTAATATTATCTTTCCACGTAGGAATGACAACAGTTTTACTTTAGTAAGTCCTTTATGATTTCTCTTTCCTGTTTGCCTTTTCATGGTTCTCTTGATTCTTGTGTTTGAAAGTCAAATTTTCTATTCAGATCTGCTATTTTCATTGAATTACCATTTTTCCCCTGAAGTATTCTGTTTAGTTTTGCTGGGTTGTTAATTGTTCCTATTGCTTTTTTTAGTTCAGGATTTTCCAAGAAAATATTTCTTTCCTTTGAAAAATGAAATAATTTTGTTTTCACTTCCTGTGTTACTACAGTGACCTCATAAGAAAGTATTCACCATTTCCCATCTCTAGCATGTTCACCCTATTTTTTATTGCATTGTATTTTAAGTAACAGAAATTTAATTAAAAGAAAATGAGAGTGAGATAGAGATGGAGATGGGGAAAGAGAGGGAGAGGGGGACAGACAAAAAATGAGAAAGACAGAGAGAGAGAGAGAGAGAGAGAGAGAGAGAGAGAGAGAGAGAGAGAGAGAGAGAGAGAGAGAGAGAGAGAGAGAGAATTACTCTGCTATACTAGTATCCTTAATCATAGCAATTACTCTTCCATGGTTCCCAAATTCAACAACGTGTCACATCCACAAACCTGAAAGAAAACCTCAAATTTCCCCAAAATCAATACCTGGACAGCACCTTTCCTTATTGAAATTATGTTAGGAATCTTACATAAGAGAAAATGTGTTTCTTCATGGCCACACTTTTCCTTTTGTTTAACTCATTGGTTACAATGTACCCTATCACCAAAACATGGGAAGGGAAGTCAGCTCCAAACATAGAATTACAGAACCTTGGAGTGGAATGGAGTATCAGAGACTATCTAGTCCAATATCTGAATAAGAATTCCCTTTATAGTATAGCCAACAAATGTCAATCTCCTTGAGGCTCTCTATCCACACTTTCAGGCTACAAATGGGAGAAAAATTGATCTTGTGAGAAATACCTTAGCAAACACCTGCTTTATGAAATATTCTGCATAACATTGTCCATTTTGCTTCCCTGTCATTCCAAGGCTGAGGTGGGCAATGAAGCTATAAAGATGCACCATTGAAATCCTGACTTTTCTGCTGATCTGAAACCCCATCCTTTCTGGAAATTGATAGAGGAAGGTCATCACTACGGTACTGGCTCCAACTCTAAGATCTAATAGTTAGGAATAATTCCTTTTCTGCCTCATGAACCACAGAGCTTCGCTGTGGAACTTTCTCTGAGTGTCCATGTCTTCATTTATACTGATGTTGGTTGTATTAGTAGTCAGACTCTAAGGTCTTTTCTTATTCTAGAATTCCTGGATTCTGCTCTAAACATGTGGGACCACTATGTTACTAAGAACTCAAATGAAAAGTAACTACTGAACAATATTAGAAAAAAGTCTCAATTTGTCCTTGTGTTCAGCTATGATCTTCTCACTCCTGGAATGATGGCTGCTGAGGCAGTCACTCATAGAAGTCTTTAAATTTTTGAAGGATTTTCAAATATAAGAAGAATTCATTATTTTCTACTTGGTATCAAGAGGACAACGTGATGAGAGGCAAACTATCTAGAGATATATTTAAGTAGATATTTGGAAAATCATCCTGATAATTAGAATTGTTCAGAAATGTACCATGCTTCATCCACAGATCTCACTGAAGGTTTTTAAGCAGACACATAAGTTGTTTTAGAGGGAATTTATATCCCTGTAAAGTGTTGTGTGTGTATGTATACATATATTATGTATATATATATAACATATATATGTATGTATTCTATAAATTTCCATCAATATGTGAAATTCAAACAAATAAAGATATAGGATAATTTGCACTGGCAAAAATAATATTAAAAAGTCTGTAGCAATTTGTGAATGACTAAAATATACAAGACTACTCTTTAAAATATATTGATATTATACTTTTACTTTTTAAGCACATTTATAGGAAATTTTATTCATAGGGTTATTTTATTTTTACTTACAGATATTTAAAGATTATAGATTATTCTGATGAGGGCTCCCTGGAAGTTAGGTGTGAGACCCCTACAAAGACTGGGGTACCAGGGGCAGGTGGCCTGGAGAAGAATTTATGGACTCAAGCATTGTTGAGGTCATGGCAGAGATTTATTATGCTTTTCAGTGGGCAAGAGTGCTTAGGGAACCTACAACCTTAGAGTGGTACAGGTAAAGTTGATATAGCATAGGAAATAAGTGTCAAATATGCTAACTAGGTGTTTTGGGTTTGGATTAGGGAGTGGTTTTTTGAAGGAGTAGGCAGGTCTTAAAGAACACGCATTTTTGGTATCTATTGCACAAGTATTTTACACAAAATTCATTGAGAAGTAGCCAAAGGGGGAGGCTACATGCAGGTGTAGTTTTAGGCCTGAAATGTCACTAAGGCAACCAATGATCAGGGCTTGCTCAGAACTACCAGGTTTCTGTTATCATTGTCTTGTTAGACAAGAAAAATGTAAAGGAGGATAGGTATGTCTAAGTCTAGGATACATATGACTGGTAAGTGAGTAGTAAATGTCTCCATGACCCAGTGCACAGCCCGTTCATTCAGCACAAAACTGGTTCAAAGTAACAAATTCTATATGTGCAGCTGAGTGCTGAAATAGGAAGGGAGACAACAATTGCCCTTGGGACAGGCTGTGTCTTTGGGAAAGGGAGAAAGTGTCTGGGATAGTATATTGAGGCTAGGGAGAAATGTGATTTTTAAAGAGAAATATGATTTTAGAATTGAGGTCCAAGCACATGCACCCAAGCACCCCATCACTCCCACTTCATGGAACATCTCCTATAACAAAATTAAACTGATAATTCAGTGATTTTATATGAAAATTCATGCAACACAGCGTTTCTGCCATCTCTATCTCTCTATTCAAAAAAAAAATTATAGAAAAGCCATTGTCTCTCCCTCTCTCTTCCTAAATTCATTGAAAAAAAGGGCAGATTCCTTTCTCAAGTGTGTATTAAAAGCAAAACAAATTCCTTCAATGGCAATATGCATATATCATATATGTGTATACCTGTATATATTTACATATACTTATATATATGTGTGTATGTGTATACACATGCATATAACTAATACATAATAATTAAAGGGTATTGCTGTTTAGTAACTTTTGATAATTCCTAACTGCTTTCCAGAGTAGTTTTACCCACTTGATGCACCAATTTTCCCACAACCCCCTACTGTTGATTATTTCCTTTGATGCTATGATGAGTGAGGTCGAATCTCAAAATTGCTCTGATTTGCTTTTATCTTATTTAATAGTAAATTGGAGCTCTTTTAATATTATCATAGCTTTTCTGAGTTTCTCCTTTGAGATCTATCTCTTAATATCTTAGGCTATTTGTCCATTGAGGAATGCTTTTTTTCTTACAAATTTGAATCAACTCTTTAGTTATTTGGAAGCTGGAATTTTGTAAACAAACTTATTTAATGAGATAATCTTATTGCAAGGATTTTTTCTTGTTAATTATCTGTCAGTCTTAGTTTTACGATTTATTTGTATATATATTTTACATTTTATATAATCACAACTATTTGTGTTATCAACACTCTCTTCCTTGTTTGGTCATGAACTTGCACCTATCTATACATGTGACAGATACTTTCCACCATGTTCTTTCTAGTTTGTTTATAGTGTGACCTTTTACAATGTAAGGTCATCTGAGTATTTGGAGCTTATCTTTGTATATCGTGTGAAGTGTAGGTCTAAATCTAATTTCTTTCATAGTGCTGTTCAATTTTCCCATCAGTGTTGTTGTTGTTCTTAAATAATGAGTTCTCATCTCAGCAGTTAAGTTCTTTGTGTTTCTGGATTTATAGGAGGCAACTAGATATTTCAGCTGATAGACACTGGGTTCAGGAAGCAGGGAGAACATGTGTTCAAATGCAGGCTCAGGCACTTACCAACTGTGTTACCCTAGGCAAGTCACATAACCTCTGTTTGCCTTAAACCACTGGGGAAGGAAATGGAAAACAATTCCTATATATCTACCAAGAAAAGCTCATGGAGAGTGTGCTCCACAGGGTCAAGAAGAGTCAGGATGACAATGAACAACAAGGAATTAGAGGTATTTGCTTCTCTGTGTTATATATACAATCTGTTCCACTGATTGCTCTTTCACATTTTAAAAAAATAATTTCAAGTTACTTTTAAACTATTTATTTATTTCTGATTAGCTTTATCTAAGATTGATAGGAATCAGTTGAAATTCCTCCATTATTATCATTTTATTTTTTTTCTCCTCTTAAATGCGTATAGATTTTTCTTTAAGCATTTAGAAAATGTGGCATTGGATGGATATTTACTGTGTATTGAAATAAATTCATTTTGCCTTTAAACAAAATAAGTTTACTTATTTAACTCTCTAAATTAGGTCTACTTTTTTGATATCTGTCCTGAAATTATAAGGGACACCTCTGCTTTTCTATGTTCATCTGAGATATAATGGATTTTGCTCCAGACCTTTATTTCAACTGTATATAGCTTTTTGTTTAAAATACATTAAAAAATCTTTTCTAATTGACTCTTTTCACCTCTTTTATAAGTGAGTTCATTCAAAGTACTCTTCTAGGTATGATAATTGTTTACTCCCTTCCATTTTATTCTTTTGAACTTTTTCATCTCTATATTCATTTCTTCTTGTTTATTTAAAGTTATTACTCTTTTCCCCACTTTTAACTTTTCTCTTACTATCCTCTCTCCAAGCTTAAAGTTAGTTATATTTAAAAACAATTAGCTTCCTGATTTACACCTTCCCATTTATGTTTTTCTTTTCCCTCTTCCTTTTTCTCATTTGTATCGCAGTTCAGTTGAATGTATTTATACACCAAACTCAGTTTGTGTTCTGCACTCTTTTGACCAGTTTAGATTAAAGTCTAATTGAAGGGACATTCAATTTCCCCTCTCTATCCAATTTATACATATGTCTACTTATAAGAACTAATTATGTCTTAACAAGACTCCCATTTTTCTACCATCTCCCTGTAATGTACACTCTCCAACTTTTCTCTTTTATCTTCCATCTTCAAAATAAAACTATTTATCACTCTTTGTCTAAGTTGACTTTATCTGTGATACCTGTCATCATATTGTTCCAAAAGAAATCTTTTAACATTCTCCTCTATCTCCACTAGAATATAAACAATTCTCTATTTCAAAGTTCTTCTTCAGTTCTATTTTTATCAAGAATATTTGAAAGTCTATTTCATTCAAAGTCCATTCTTTGTTCATAGGATATAATATTTCATTTTACTGAGTTGGATATTCTTGGTTGTAGATCTTTGTGTTTTTCCTCAGAATATTTCACTCCATATTCTGCATTTCTTTGAAGTGATAGTTACTAAGTCTTGTTCATTCTTGATTTTGATTCTTTAATATCTTAATTCTTTCTTTCTGAGTGCTTGTATTATTGTTTTTTTTCCTAGAAGCTCTGGATACTTGCAGTAACATATCTAGGAGTTTTCACTTTGGGGTTTCTTTTAGGAAGTCATCCAGGCATTCTTTCTGTTTTCAATTGTCCCTCTCATTCTTATATATTTTTGGACGATTTCTTTAATGATTTCTTGAAAAATGATATTTAAGTTCCTTTTTTGTTTTGGTGGTGAAATTGAGGTTATCCTGTTGTAAATTGGCTCAAGAAGTATAAGGCAGATTTAAAAAAGAAGGCCCACATTTTTATGAATCTCAAAAATCACACATCACACTCAGTGAAAAAAATGTCTCCACCTCCACACACAATTGTGAGCTGATTTCTACTAATTTTCTCTGTGAAAAATTATAAGTCCCAGAGGGACTTTGTGACCCATCAACTACTTTCTAGACAATTGTTGCAAAATAAGTCTTCAGTTATCTCACCCTGATCTATTTTTTAGTTCAGTTATTTGATATCAAATATCTCACATTTTCTCCAATCATTGTTTTAACTTTATTTAAAAAAATTCATCTTGCCTCGTAGCATCATTAATTTTCTTCATTTTGATTTTTAGTGAATTTTCACTAGAGTGTTGTTTTATATCTCTTCTGTTAAACTGTGGGGCTTTAATTCTAATTTTTTGATCTTCTTCTTGAAGGCAAGTGGTGGGGTAGTGGGTAGAGCCCTTGGTTCGGAGTCAGGAAGCCTTGTGTTCAGATTTGGCATCAAACACTTACTAGTTCTATAACCTTAAGCAAATCATTTGGCTTCTGCTTTGTCTCTGTTTCCTCAACTGAAAATGTGGATAAGCAAAGTGTGTGTTACTCAGGGTATTGAGAGAATCAAATGAGATAATATTTGCTAAAAATGCTTAGCAGAGTATCTGGTCCATGTTAGCCACTAAATATATCCTTATTCCTTTCTCTTCCATAGCTCTTATTTCTTTTATAATTTTGAAAAGCATCATTTTTTTTCTGAAGAATTCTAATTGTTCTTGCGGGAATACTTTTTTTCTGAGTGTTCTGATTACAGAGTATTTTTTAAAATTATTTTTTGTCTTCTAGGTTGGTACTTTGATCATTTTTGGAATAATAAAAATCTTTTGTTTTCTCTTTGATAATTAATTTTTGTTGCTGCAACCTCAGGAGTTGAATTCTAGATCTCCCTTTGCAGATGGAATCAAGTTGAATATAGATGCTTCGTACTGGTAGGCATTCACTATGCCTTTTGCATTGTCACAGTCACCAAAGTTCTCTAGAACAATAAGCCTTAATTGAAGTCCTTTTCTTTGGATGAGGACAGAGATCTTCACTCCTCAGTGAAGTCAAAGGAAGGTCTCTTGTGGTATACAAGACCTAACTGAGGCCTTTTCCATTGCACCTGAAGTCTATCAAATTCATAATAAAAAAAAAAAATTGGATTAAGTCTCACCTAATTATTTGACATCAGAGAGGATAGGCAACCAGACTTACAAATGAATTATCTCTTAGAATATATCTTGGCAACAAAATTCTGCTCTGCTTAAACCATGGATCTGACATACTTCTGACACTTTGAATGTTTCTGTGCTATTCTTTGGACATATTGTGACTTTTCTTCATTAAAAGTCTTCAAAGGCATGGAGCCAAGATGGGATAGTAAAAACAGGGACTTTCTTGACCTCTCCCCCAAGTACTTCCACATACCTGTAGGAATAACCCTAAATAAAATCTAGAGCAGTAGAACCCACAAGATAACAGAACAAAACAAATTTCCACTGTAAGACAACTTGAATGGCTGAGAGCAAAGGTCTGTTGCAAAAGTCTGAGAGAGGAAGGCAGTCCAGCCTGGGCTGGATAAGCAAAGATGGGGACCTAGCAGAACTGTAGCAGGTCCCAAGGCACTGAATTCCTGTCAGCTGTAGTGGTTTCCAGGATTCTCAACCTACAAATACCAAAAACAACTTAGAAGGTCAATACAAAAGTTCAGTTGGGCCTGGATGAGAGAAGAGTAAGGTCTAACCCTAGCTCTAGGGTATCAGATTTGGTGGCAGCAGCTGCTACTTTTTTGAGCTCTCAGCCTACAAATACTGGGGGGATTGAGTGGCTGATCAGAGCAGGACTGCAGCAATCTCTTTGCTGACACTGAGGCAGGATTCTTTTGTTTTAGTCTTCTTTAGATCTGGGGCACAGTCTTGGGTTGCAGTCCTACGGTGAGGAGGAGCACTTGGTGTGGTGGAATTTGTGGTATCAGTGGAGAGAGAATCCTCCTCACAGTTCCAGGGAAAGAAAGGGTATTTGTGGTCACTCACACACCAGAACCCAGGCCAGGAGAAGATTAAATTATAAAACTGTTGCACAAATCCCCAGAAGCTTAGACAATATAACCTGCTCACTGAAAGCAGAGCTCTGACTTAAATAGGAGCTAAAATGTAAGTAATTTGGTGGGAAAAATGAGCAAACAGTGGGGAAAATCAAACTATAGATTCTTACTTTGGTGACCAGGAAGATTAAAACATATAGTTAGAAAAAGACAACAAAGTCAAAAGCTCCCACATCCAAACCTTCCAAGAAAAATATGAACTGGTCTCAGTCAATGAAAGAGCTCAAAAAGGATTTTGAAAATCAAGGAAGAAAAGTAAAGGAAAAATAGGGAAAAGAAATGAGAGTGATGCAAGAAAATCAACAGCTTGTTAAAGGAGACCCCAAACAATGATGAAGAAAACAACAACTTCAAAGATAGGCTAACCAAAATAGCAGAAGGGGTTCAAAAAGCCAATAAGGAGAAGAATGCCTTAAAAAGCAGAAATAATCACATGGAAAAAGAAGTCCAAAAATTCACTGAAGAAAAAATTCCTTAAAAATTAGAATGCAAAAAATGGAAACTATTAACTCTATGAAAAATCTACAAGTTATAAAACAGATCCCAGAGAATGAAAAGATAGGAGATGATGTGAAAAACCTCATTGGAAAAACAGTTTAGCTGGAAAATAAATCCATGAGAGATAATTTTAAAATTATTGGACTATTAAATCCATGATAAAAACAAAAAGCCTACACATCATCTTTCAAAAAATTATTAAGGAATCCTGCCCAGATATTCTAGAACCAGAAACTAGAATAGAAATTGAAAGAATACACTGATCACCCCCTGACACAGATCCAAAAAGGAAAACTCCTAGGAGCCAAATTCCACAGTTCTGAGGTCAAAGGGAAAACATTGCAAGCAACCAGAAGAAAATATTCAAGTATTGTTGACATACAATCAACATAACACAAGATTTAACAACTTTTACATTAAGGCATCAGAGGACTTTGAATATGCTTTTGCTGAGTTCAAGGGAGTGAGGATTAAAACCAACGGTCACCTATCCAGCAAAATTGAGTATAATACTTCTAGGAGAAAAATACATGTTCAATGAAATAGAGGCCTTTCAAGCATTCTTGATGAAAAGACCATTGTTGAATAGAAAATATGACTTTCAAATACAAGACTCAAGAGAAGCACAAAAAGGCAAACAAGAAGAGAAATTATAAGCATCTCGTAAAAGTATTGTTTACATCCCTGCATGGAAAGATGATTTTTGTAACTCATGAGATCCTTCTCAATATTAGAGTAGTATGAGGGAATTTATCTATCTGTCATTATATTGATATATCAATATCTATACATATATATCTATATATTTACACACATATGGTTATCTATATATATTAACACATGGAGAGAGACAGAAGGCACAGAGTGAGCTGAATATTATGAAGGAATGATATCTAGAAAAGTAAAATTAGGTGGTAAGACAAAGGAATGTACTGGGAGAAGGAGAAAAGGAGACATAGAATGGGGTAAATTATCTCACATAAAAGCAAGAAAAAGCTTTTACAGTGGAGGGGAACAAGGGAGAGGTGAGAGGGAATGAATGAACCTTACTCATTGGATTTGGCTTAAGGATGGAATAATATACACACTCAACTGGGTATGAAAATCTATCTCACACTCTAGGAAAATGGGGGAAGGGAAAAAGAGAGGGGAGGATAATTGGAGGGAGGGCAGATAAGAGGAGGGGCTAATCAGAAGCAAATACTTTTAAGGAGGGTCTGGGTTACAGGAGATAATAGAATAAATAGGGAGATAGGATGAAGGGAAATATAGTTAGTCCTTCACAATATGACTTGTATGGACGTATTTTTCATGACCACACAAGTGTAACCTATATCCAATTGCTTGCCTCTAAATGAGGGTGGGTGGTGTGGGAGGAAGTGAAAAAATGTGTAATTCAAAGTTTAAAAATGAAGTTGAATATTTGTTTTACATGCAACTAGAAAATAAAATATATAGGCAATTTGGTATAGAAATGAAACTTGTCCTACAGAAACTGGAAGGGAAATGGAGGTGGGTGATGGAAAGGAAAGCAGATTGGGAGAAGGGGTGATCAGAATGCCCACTATCTTGGGTGGAGGCAGAAGAGAAATGGGGAGAAAATTTGGAACTCAAAATCTTGTGGAAGTGAGTGCTAAAAACTAAAAATAAATTATTAAAATTCATAAAAAAATAAAAATAATCTTTAAGAAAAAATGTAACCAAGGATTTCACTGGTACACCTAAGAGCACACCCTGAGGTCAGGAGCATTGCCTACTAGGAGAAATGATATGTAAACTTGTCCAGACTGTGATTCTTGCACAATTTTATTTCAAAGATATTCTTAATCCACTTCCTGAGCTTTATCACTTTGCCAAATGGCCAACTATTTCCTAAGAAATGAACATAATTTGTTGAGTGCTACTTTCACATCCTTGTTTCTGAGGGAGTAGATCATAGGGTTCAAGGCTGGGGTCACTACGGTGTAAAACGCTGAAGCTAGTTTGACTTTGTTCAGAGACAGACCAAAAGCAGGCAGAACATACACACACACACACACACACACACACATACACACACACACACACACACACACATTACAGTGCTATAATGCATAATGACCATAGTAAGATGGGAGGAACAAGTTGAAAATGCTTTCTTCTTCCCTTTCTTTTTCCAAATCTTTAAGATGCTGGAGATGATGAAACCATAGGAAACCAGGACCAGTAGAAAATTGAAAAAAGCAAACAACATGCCTGATACAACTACCATTGCATCATTGACATGGGTTGAGGAGCAGGAGAGAGGCAATAATGGAGGAATTTCGCAAAAGAAATGATCGATGAAATTGGGGCCAGAGATAGGCAAGGGAGCATCATGATGATGTGCACTGTTGTACTGGACTCACTGATAGCCCACACTGCAAATGCCAAGAAACAGCAAGCTGTCTTGTTTATGATAGTGGTATAGTGGAGGGGCTGGCAGATGGCTGCATACTGGTCATAAACCATGACTGTGAAAAGCAAGATCTCAGCCCCCAAACACCAAGTTACAAAATACATCTGAGCTATGCAGCCACCATGGGAAATATTGTTCTTTGTTATTAGGTTTTGCAGCAACTTAGGCACCACAGTGGAAGAGAAGAAAATATCCAGGAAGGCCAACTTTGCAAGGAAAAAGTACATGGAAGTGTAGAGTCCTGGATTTAGAGTAATCACAGTGTTAATGAGTGAGTTACCTGTGAATGCCATTATAAACAGTCTCAAGAAGAGACTCAAGATAAAGATCTGAACCTGAGAATTTTCAGAGAAACTTTGTAAGATAAACTCAGTCACTGAGGAATGGTTGTTTGATGCCATATGAGAATATTGTCAGGTTTTCTTTTTCAGTGTATGCCCATAATATCCAAGTCACATTAGAATATTTTGCTTACTAAAGAGAAGAAAACAAAGACCTGAATTAAAATTGGGTAAGTTAAAATGTTTTGATATTTCAAAATCAATTTTTAACAGTCATCTGACTATTGTACCAAAAATGGAGAAACCTTATTTGTTTAGTGAAATCTCTTCTCATTGAATTCTTTCTTCCAACAAAGATAAATAAAGCACTCATCCACCAACCCTCATCCCTCACACATATCATTATCATCATCTTCCTTATGGAAATTCATGCTCTTTTCCATTTGACATTTTCTAGCACCTTCAGTGCTTTAGTTGAAAATTCCCTTTACTACCCCAGGCATGGGGTGAGCCCAAATAACTTTCATTGTGTAATTCATTTATCAGTTTCTGGGGTGTGATTAATGGCCACAATTGGGAACTCTCTGAACTATTCCTATCCAGAACGAAAATTGATGCCCAAAATATAGATAGTGGAATTGCATGCCTGTAAAGTTGTGGAAAGTAGTGCTGTATCTGTAATGGAAAGTGAATAGGAACCAAGTTCAGAAACACAACTGAAGTTTCATACAAAGAGATTTGGCTGAAAGTTAAGTAGTTAGGTGGAACAGTGGATAAAACTCTAAACCTGGAGTTAGTAATACCTAAGTTGAAATCTAGCATCAAACACTTATCAATTATATTAATTGGGCAAACCCTTAATGTCTGTCTGTTATTACAATCTGCATTTTTATTTAAATACTCAGTTATTTATAAATTTTATTCCCCTTTCCCCTCTCAGTTGAATATACATGGATAAAATGTAATTTTAACCTAGAATTTACTTAGTGTTCTACTCAGGTATTGCATTTTTATGGCTACCCATGTGGGACAAGCTCCCTTTTTCAGGTTCCTCTAATGTCACCATAGCTGGATAATAGTTTCTGAAGTCTGAAGTCATCACTATGCATGACAATGGTTCTTTGGAGTGGCAAAAATTTGCATTGTCACTAACCAATCTGAATAACCAAAAAGACTCTTTAAAATGTAGATTATTGACATTCATTCTGAAGTAATTGCAAGCATGATCTTGATAAATAAATTAAGTTTTACCACCCAATGATTTCCCTATGCCATTTTAGCTCATTAGCTTTCCATTTTTTCTACTTTTTCTTGGTGATGTGCTCAGTGTCTGACATGGCATTGATTTGACATGAGATAAAGTTAGTGTTTTACCTGCATAGTAGACCCCATTATACATGAAATGTTCACATTTCAACTACCTGTCCTGACATCATAAAGATAGAGTTTGTACACAAACTATCTTCTGACAAATCATTAGTTGAAAGAAGGCACCATTTTTTAATTTTTCCTATAAGCCAAATAGTAATGGGAATGGGCTTTAATTATATCAAGGGGATAAATTTCATGTAAGAAAAAGTATATGAACAATATAGATAATTGACCATTGGACAGAAAATATTGGAAAAAGGGGTGGGATCATATCAAAAATCTGTCAACCTTTATATAAGTCAAGTGAAGTTCTTTCTAGTCCTTCAGAAAACTCATGTAATAACTGGTCAGAGCTGCTGCAACCTTCTATTTCTAGGCAATACTCCCTTTCAACATTGAAAGAAGATTGACTTCCTGAAGGCTTGAAATCACCAATTTTATGACTTTGATCACAAAATTAAGAGAGAATTTTGCCTTTGATCAAATATACTTTTGAAAATTGTTACCAAAACATAGTGATCATTTGTCCATAATTCTGTGTAACCACTTCATAAGATCATTTTTCATATGGCAACATATATATTCAAGGGCTCAGTAGTGTAAAAACCTAGTGTAAGATTATTATACCAACCATATTATTACTGACCTTGTATCTTGCCCTGCTTGTGGCAAAACTGTTGATATCTAAAGGATTTTTAAAAATTAATAGGGAAGCAGATGGATAAAGAACTGTCTCTACTTATACCATCTACCCTTTTCCTTCCCACTTTTAGTCTTTAAAAACTACTTACAACATTGATTTGCACTGGATCATAGTCCTGGTATGTGTCCAAGATAGCACTTAAATTCAGGTCTTCTTAGGCCTAAGTTCAGGTTTTTACCATTATACCACACAGCTTCTCAATGCCAAAGGAAGTAGAAGTATTCACAGAACTATAGAATGTGAGAGTTGGAATAAATTTGAGAACTCAGTAATTTATCATTTTCTTTGCCAAAGAGAGTATTAAACAGGGGAGAGACTTATCCAAGGTCACACAGAAGGTTAGGCTGAATAGGAATTAGAACCCAAGGCTCCTGATTAATGTTCTACTGCTTTGTTTAGCTCACCAATTAAATACCAGTTTGGAATGAACATTTTCCAAATATGAAACCATACCTTGTTGAAAGCAGTTCCTGATTTAAAGAAATTGAAAGGACCCACAAATATTCTTAAGAATAGAAATGCAGTTATCATACCTCATGAAATCTCAAGACAGGAAATATGTATCTAAAAATATTTTTGGAATCCAACTCCTCTGCGTCTGTCAGAAGAATGTATTGCAAGTTTCAGGCCTCTCTACTACAAAGACAGACAGACTGACAGACAGAGGTGGGTATCTTTTTATTAGGAGAATGAGAGTGAGACTAGATGATCTCTAATGGGTTTATAGTTCTAAATCGATGAATAAAAATTCTACTTTGGGATAAACATAAAATAGTGATTTTGAATATGGTGCTGACGTCTTCACACTATCAATCAAATGGCATTTCTTTAGCAAGGCTCATGTACCAGGTACTGGGCTAGGTGCTGGTGATTAAAAGGCAGAAACTTGAAATAATTAACAGTAATAGTAACTGGTATCTACATATACAGAGACAATACTTATTAACAACCTACTATGTGCCAGACACTATGTTAACCTTTGAGGATTGCAAATAAAAGCAAGACATTCCCCTTTCTCAAGGAGCTCATAATGGAGAAATCATAGAAAAGGATGAGGGTGAAAATGGCAGGGGAACACAGCCTAAAGGGGTTATAATGTAGAAATAAGTTGTGAGAATGCTCTGGGCCTTGATAAATTAAGGCCAAAGCTCATATAACAGAACCCACAGACCCTGAAGGGTAGTCCATATTTCCATCATTGGTAGGATAGGAAGATGTGGACAAAGAGCTGGGTTTCCAGCACGAGATTCTGAACTTCAGTCCTTAACTTGATTGTGTAGACTGTGTTCAAGTCACTTGTATTCTTTGTCCCAAGCAACTTTCTAAGGCTATATGAAAATGGATTGATATTCCCTGGTAAAGAAAGTGCTTCATCATGAAATTCTTATGCTTGTATTTGTGATGAAATAGAGAAAAAGAGAGAGAGAGAAAGAGAGAGAGAGAGAGAGAGATACAGAGACAGAGATACAGACACAGAGACACCATGTCCCTCTGAGAATCCCTCCAGCTCACCCTGTATATATTAAGTTTATACATAATTGTTATATGATGCCTCCTTCATTAATGTCTGAGTTTCCAGAAGACAAGGGCTCTTTTTGCCTTTCTTTGAATTCCCATCCCCTGGTGCACAGTGCTTAATGATCACACAATTCAAGTGCTAAATATTTGCTGACTGACTCATGTGAGGATATTTAAGAAATTATTTTCTTATGAGTATTAAAAAGGCAATAATTTGAAGAAATATGAAATAATAGCTAAAGAACTAGCATGAGAGGCTGGAGAAATCTGAATTTGAAGCTTGCTTCCATTTTTAACTGGCTCTGGGAACATTGGTAAGTTTCTTTACCTCTTTGAATCTCCTTGTCCTTATCTGCATAACAAGGGTAAATATCAGAGATGCATGCCACAGGAGGTTGTTATAAAATTCCAGTAAGGAAATGAATGAAAAAAAATTCACAAACTTTATAGTACTATATATAAAAGCAGTTATCATTATAATTATTCAAGAGTAAGAATGATGAAAATAAATTTCAGAGCTTTGAAAATGAAGATGATGGAAGAAACTGAGGGAAAGAGAAAGAGAAATAAGAAAAAAGGATTTTATATATATTATTTCATTTGGTCTGAATAGCAGTACCATGATATTGATAGAACATACATTATTATTCTCATTTTGAAACTGAAGATATTTGACAATTCACTTGCATTGCTTATCTTTTTTTTTAATAAAAATTTATTTATTTAACTTTTTACATTCATTTTCACAGAATTTTGGGTTCCAAATTTTCTCCCCTTTCATCCGCTCCCCCCACCACAATAGACCGAGCAATCCAACTTTCCCTATAACCAATCTGCCCTCTCTTCTATCATCCCTCCCTTCTCTTGTCCCCATCTTCTCTTTTGTCCTGTAGGGCCAGATAACTTTCTATTCCCCATTAACTGTATTTCTTATTTCCTAGTAGCAACAACAATACTAAACAGTTGTTCCTAAAACTTTGAGTTCCAAATTTTTCCCCATCCCTCCCTCCCCACCCATTCCCTTTGGGAAGGCACACAATTCAATATAGGCCATATCTGTGTAGTTTTGCAAATGACTTCGATAGTAGTTGTGTTGTGTAAGACTAACTGTATTTCCCTCCATCCTATTCTGCCCCCCATTGTTTCTATTCTGTCTCTTGATCCTGTCCCTGACCGAGTGTTGATTTAAAATTGCTCCCTCCTCCCATTGCCTTTCCTTCGATCACCACCCCCCTTTGCTTATCTCCTTCTCCCCCACTTTCCTGTATTGTAAGATAGGTTTTCAGACCAAAATGAGTGTGCATCTTACTCCTTCCTTTAGTCAAATGTGATGAGGGTAAACTTCTTGTTTTTTTCTCAGCTCTTCTCTTTTTCCCTCCACTAAAAGAGTCTCCTGCTTGCCTCTTGAATGAGATAAAATTTACCCCATTCCATTTCACCCTTTCTTCCCACTACATTTCTCTCTCACCATTTACATTAATTTCTTTTAAGTTATGGTCCCATCCTATTCAATTCACTCTGTGCTCTCTGTCTCTGTAAGTGCATGCATGTGTGTATGTGTGTGTGCATGCACACGTGTACGTGTGTGTGTGTGTGTGTGTTTGTGTATGGTCCCACCAACTACCCAGATACTGAAAAGTTTTAAGACTTACAAATATTGTCTTCCCATGTAGGAATGTAAACAGTTCACTTTTGGTAAGTCCCTTATGACTTCTCTTTGCTGTTTATGTTTTCATGCTTCTCATTCTTGTGTTTGAAAGTCAAATTTTCTTTTCAGCTCTGGTCTTTTCATCAAGAATGGTTGGAAGTCCTCTGTTTCATTGAAAGACCATATTTTCCCCTGAAGTATTATACTCAGTTTTGCTGGGTAGGTGATTCTTGGTTTGAGTCCTACTTCCTTTGACTTCTGGAATATCCTATTCCATGCCCTTCAATCCCTTAATGTAGAAGCTGCTAGATCTTGTGTTATCCTGATTGTATTTCCACAATACTGGAATTCTTTCTTTCTAGTTGCTTGCAATATTTTCTCCTTGACCTGGGAATTCTGGAATTTGGCCACAGTGTTCCTAGGAGTTTCTCTTTTTGGATCTCTTTCAGGCAGTGATCGATGGATTCTTTGAATACTTATTTTGCCCTCTGGTTGTAGAATCTCAGGGCAGTTTTCCTCGATAATTTCATGGAAGATGATATCTAGGCTCTTTTTTTGATCATGGCTTTCAGGTAGTCCCATAATTTTTAAATTGTGTCTCCTGGATCTATTTTCCATGTCAACTGTTTTTCCAATGAGATATTTCACATTCTCTTCCATTTATTCATTCTTTTGGTTTTGTTTGGTGATTTCTTGGTTTCTCAGAAAATCGTTAGACTCCATCTGTTCCATTCTAATTTTGAGAGAACTATTCTCTTCAGTGAGCTTTTGAACCTCTTTTTCCATTTGGCTAATTCTACTTTTGAAAGCTTTCTTCTCCTCATTGGCTTTTTGAACCTCTTTTGCCAATTGAGTTAGCCTATTTTTCAAGGCGTTATTTTCTTCAGCATTTTTTTGTGTCTCCTTTAGCAAGGTATTGACCTGTTTTTCATTCTTTTCTTGAGTCTCTCTCATTTCTCTTCCCTGTTTTTCCTCCACCTGTCTAACTTGATTTTCAAAATCCTTTTTGAGCTCTTCCATGTCCTGTGCCCACCGGACATCCCCCTGGGATGTCTGGGATACAGAGGCCCTGACCTCCACATCTTTCCCTGATAGTAAGAATAGTCCCTCATCATCAGAATTGAAAGGTGGGAACATCTGTACCCCATGATGTACCCCATCAAAGTAGCTTTCCATAGTCTTTATTTTCTTCCCTTTTCTGGGCATTTTCCCAGCCAGTTACTTGACTTCTGAGATTCCTGTCCACCCCCGCCTAGATCCACCCAGCTAGAGTTTGGGGTCTGAGATTCAAATGGGCTTTCCAGGGCAGGCAGGGCTGCTATTCAATGTGAACTTAAGTTCTGGTGCTTGGGTGGGGGCAGAGCCGTCTCCCAGGCTCAGTTCCCTCAGGGCCTTTATGCAGAGACCTTCAGTAATGGAGAGGGTGGGGGTAGGGCCATCTCCCAGGCTCAGTTCCCTCAGGGGGTTTATGCAGAGACCTTCAGTAATGGCCCTGAACTTCTGCCTGCTCCTCAGGGAGTCCCGGGCAGCCACTGCTGCCTCTGCTGCTGCCTCTGCTGTTCCCTCCCCCGCTTCCTCCCGAGGGGGCCCGAGCCACGGAGACACCCCGCTCCCCTCTGGGCCAGCACAGACATCTCTCTCACTGACCTGTAGCGTCTGTGGGTGGAGGGACCTTCCTGGCCACCGGAGGTTCCATCCCTGAAGCCTGCTCAGATCTGCTCCTCTGGGGCTGCGTGGCCAGGGCAGCACAGGGGTGGACTCTGCTGTCTGGAGCACGACAGACCCCTGGGGAGAGCTCTCCAGGGCTCTCTGGAAAGGAAATCTTTTCCACTGTGTTTCTGCGCACCTTGCAGTGCTCCAGAATTTGTGGGGAGTTCTTCTTGCACGAAATATATGGCCTGTGGGTCCGGAGCTAGCATACGTGAGTCTTTCCACTCTGCCATCTTGGCTCCATCCCCCTGCATTGCTAATCTTTTAACCTCCTCTCCCCACCCCTGCTTCATAAAATAAAAAGGCTGGAGCTATCAGATGATACAAGGACTTACAGATCTTCCACAAACTCTATTACCACAGCAAATTTTGGACCCTGACTTACCCAAACTCTCATAGCTTTCCTATGACAGAGCTGGGCATATAGATTTCTTGATTCAGTTTCCCAACTCTTAATTCAGTGCATTTTAGATGTCATTGCAGAATGCAATTCAGTATCATAATGGTGATTTTCTTGTTTTTTTTTTTTTGTTTTGTTTTTTTGCTTTTTGTTTTTTTCTCACTAACACATGGCTACAGTTTTTTTCCCCCATTAGGATACAACTTCCTGGATAGTGGTGGATTTTTTTTCTTTTTCCTTGTATTCTCAACTGTTACCATAGTGTCTGGCACATTGCAGTTCCTTAAAAATGCTTGTGAACTTGACTTGCTGACTTGACTTCTTTTTTATCTGTTCTAGGCATGCACATCAGCTATGGCAGCTCTTCTATATCATTAAGACAACAGAATCACAAATATGTTCATGGTGCTTTTATAAATGAAGAGACTGGCACAAACTATGTTCCCATTTGAAAATGCCAAATTTCCCGTCCTGAATGTATTTCTAAAGGTGCATCCATTTCAAGTTATTTCTTACTGACTAGGGAGTCCTAATCCCCTTCCTCTTCTACCTTAACACACACACATAACCCTCTGTCTTCATAATCTCTGTCCCCAAAGCCCCAAAGAGGTCAGTTAAGATTAGATACTTGAGCAAAGATTTGAAACTGACAAGCCTGGTGAATTTTCAAGACATTGGGTTTCCAAAACAAAGAAGTAGGATTCTTTGGTGTCACTTACCCTCTGTGATGAAGCAATGCAAAAGGGGGAGGGGAGAAGGTGGACCAGCAGTAATTGGCATTTTTGTCACTTCTCATCTCTCACTCATCACCTTTCCTTTGTGATCCCCATGTGTGGATCCATCTCTTGCCATTTTCCTCACCAAAGAAGACCCAAGGAATTAGGTAAAAGCAAGAGTTGTAGCTGTATCAATACAGAAGGGCCCACTCTAAGCTTCTGGTAGTTGCTAGATTGAAACAATTTGTACTAGGACACTACTGAATAATAATTTAGGAAGAGAAAGTTAACCAATCCTCTATCAAAACATCCTAACAAAAATAAAACAGTCAGTTCCTGGAACTCTCAGGTTATCCCTCTGCTAATAAAAGAATCAAGAAGATTCTTTGAAGAAATTTGAATAAATCTATGTCTGTATAAAGTACAATTTTGTACAGTATTTGTTTTCATCCTCACACAGTCCTGCAAAACATGGACTCATGCAATTATCTTCACTTTGGAAATAAGAAATCATGCTTACAGAGCTCAACCAATTTGTCTAACAATGGAAATAAATGGCAAAGCTAGATTCTTCTGATTCTAATTTCTATTCTCATCAGTTTCTACTCTAATTAGATGTAATCAGATCTAATCAATTGTAATTTGAATGAGATCCTTATTTTTCTGAGTTCAGTACTCTTTCTACTATATCAGACTGTTTTTTTTTTATTTTTTATTTTTTTTTTAGAAATAAGGGATTTCAACAGTGGCATGATTGTATGATCCTAACAAGGGGACTCCTTTAACTGCAAAACAGTAATTGCCATTTTCTAACCTAAACTAGATATATTTTTAAATATTATTAATAGAGTATAAATATAATATATAAAGATATAAATGTATTATATATTTATCTATATTTAAGCATAAGAACATTATCCATATATAAGAAACTGTCTACATATATCTATCAAATTATTATATTGTGTTGTAATATATATAATCTTTTTCTGTTTTTTTATGATGTTCATCTGCAAAAAGGAAATTACCAAGTTTTAAAGGAGGAAGATATAGCACTTACAATTTATACCAAAACCACATAGAAAAAATATCTTTGATATTTTCAGAATATTGGGAATTTAAAATGTATTATTTCCATGAATTCATATATGATGAGGAAGGCAATGCAGAATAGTAGACAGAAGGCTATTACTATCAGAAAGAACTGAATTAAATCTTACTTCTGACACATATTTGAATAGGTCAGGTACATAATACCTAATACCCCAGGCAACTAAGACAGCAAGTTACAACAGGTTCCAAACTACATCAGTGAAACTAATTTCCAAACTAAATGCTCTAACTGGCATGAAATTATTGGTCTGGACAACTGTATTAGTAGTAATAGTACTAGTAGTAGTGGTGGTAGTATTGAGAGTTGTGGTGATGCTGGTGCTTGTGGTTGGTGGTGGTGGTAATAGCAAATTATAGTTAAAAAATGCCAGATAATATTTTCCTGTGCCTAATTCTTTGATTCAGTTATGAACTTTTAGATGGAATTTTAAAAGGAAAACAAAAATCATACTTTTATTTTTATCAATTTTATGATTTCCTATCTGACTGAAAATTCTTTCTCTGCCTCTATCTCTCCTGTCCCTCCTTGACCCCTCTCTCTCTCCCTCCCTCTTTCTCTCTATCTTTGTCACTTCTACTTTTGAAAATTTACATGCATGTAAAGAGATGTAATAAAAATGCAACATGCTCAAATTTAAACGTGAATTTTTTTCCCTTTCCCGCTCTTATGGTCAGTATTTTTCATCTTATATTGAAGCAAGCACTATTTTCTCATTTCTTAGTCAACTTACTTTGTTCTGCCACAGGGTAATAACTGAAAGGTTCTTTTTTTCTAGACAACCTTCAGTGCTCATTAGTTTGTGTGTTCGTTGGTCTATAAGTAGGAATGGAACAGAAATCCAGTAATGCCCAGTCGTTTTCCAAAGGTCAGATAGACAGACCCTGGGAAATGCTGTCATCTTAGTCTCTAGAGGAACAATTAAACTATGACTTATCTTGGACTAAGTTGAAGCTAAGACACTATAATTCCAGTCAAAAGAAAATGTAAGTACTAAGTTCTCGTTTGATTTACCTGGCACTAAACAACTAATGAGATTGATGTTTGGGGGTGTATTTTCCACGAATGAATTAACAAAATGAATTGACTGTGTAATAATAGGATGTCGAAATCTTAAATAGATAAGCCTCTAAGACATGGTAAGAAAACTAACACACATTAGGACTTCTTACACCTTAGAAAATAAAACAAATGCATAGCAGAATATAATAAGAACAATAAAAGTCAGAATCTAGAGAATAACTAAAAAAACTGCTAAGTTGGCCACCAAAAGTTTGCAAATGAGCCTTTGTAAACCAAGACAAATCTCCTTACTATGAATACAAACCTCAAAACATGCTTGAAAATTCATGAAATCTGTGATGGGAGTGGAGTATCAGTAGAAACAGAGATGTTGCCTACAACTACCTGAACATAACTTTAACTTGTAAGTACTTAAGAACAGGACTCTTGTTAGGTGCTTGCTAAATCAAATATCCAAAATTTCTAAAGAATTTGAAAAAAACACCTTTCAAAACATGGAGGTGAGACTTAGAAGAGTTTGAAACCATATAATCAGAGGGTTGTGTGAATGTCATCTATATCATCCCATCTACTCCTGGAGATGTTCTTAAGTTAATTTAACTGAATCTTCAGAAGAGTAGTGTACATTCTAACAGCATTCATTTTATCTTCATGTACAAAAGTCCATAATATAATAAATATGAAAAAAATAACAACATAATGCCACTTGGACTTTTCTCTCTGTGTTCCATCAAGAAAGATAATAAAGTGGTGTTGATGATAATGGTGATAACTTTTGATAAGATTCAAGCTTTTTGTAATACTTGTATTTTATTTTTCAGTTGTGTCCAACACTTTGTGACCTTATTTGGGGTTTTCTTGGCAAAGATAATGGAGTAGTTTGGTATTCCTTCCTCAGTTTGTTTTACAGATGAGGGACAGAGTCAAACATGGTTAAATAATTTCCCATGGGTCACACAGACAATAAGTGTGTGAAGCCAGATTTGAACTCATGAGTCCTGACTCCAAGTCCGGTTCTCTATCCATTTTGTCAGCTAACTGCCTACACACATACACACACACACACACACACACACACACACACACACGCACACACGTTTATGTATGTAGTATAATTAAAATGTATTATTAATATATGGTCAATAAAATGAGATGGGAAGAGGAGAATGCTCTCTTCTTCCCAGTACTCTCTAGATTTCAATTATGCTATAATAAACACATAGGACACCAAAATTTTCTTCTCCCAAGCAACATCAGAACAAAATATCCATCTATTTCCTTTGTGATACAGGGTAAATCACCTTTTCTAAAACTAATTTTAATATTCTGTCAAGGGAGACAAATACTTATTGTGCCTATCTCATGGAGTTGTCAGAATAATCAAATGAACTAAACCATTCTGACATGCATTCTCTTTTATTGAAGGTATGCAATGTTGCAATGAAAGTGCTTGGCCCCATTTTGTCAGCAGAAAAATGGAAGCAGAGGGATATTCAATAGCATGTGTTAATCTACAAAGTAAATGAATGGCAAAGCTTGGAATTTCATACAGGTTTTGTGTCCCTACATTCTATAATATGGAGACTGTTCTAAGGTGTCTCCTTTAAAAAGTGAAAATGCTTTAAATACTACACATTTTGTTCATTCTATACAAAGACTGCAATTATTTTAAATCAGTGTCTTTTCTAGCTTTATAAAGAAATCCTTTGGTAGATCAATTGGAATGGCACAAATTAAGTAAATGCTTTTAGGTAGTACTGCATTTTTATTATGTTAGCTTCACCCACCCTTGAGCAATTAAAATTTCCTCAATTTATTTCTATAAATAATATTTTGTAGTTTTATTCATAAATTCTGGTAAGGAGGACTGCAGAAGAAGTTCAAGTTTCATTCTTTGCAAATAAAATTACAAGTGTTTTACTTTCTGCAATTTTAAAGAGAATTTCACTTTCCATCTCCCCCTTCTGGAATTTTTTGACAACATATATAAATGCTAATAATATGTGTAAGTTTATTTTTCCAATCCAATAAATATTATTTCAACACCTACTATGCACCAGGCACTGTGTTAAGCTCTGGGCATATAATTAATAAGAAAGAAAGACAGTCCCTATGCTCAAGGAGCTTTCAATTAATGGGAGTAGGCAACACAAAAACAGATAGAAATAAAATGGATTGACATTGAGAGTAAGGACATCATTTTCTGTGGAGTTCAAAACCAGGCAGAGCAGTGGATGCAAAATGAAGAGTGTTAAAAATCCAGTGTCTACCCTCTACAAAGGAAGGCAATGGAAGGGGTTTCAAATCCACCTTGCAGTCCTCCAGTCAGACTGGATAGGAAGGTGAGGGAAGTGGTTTCAATCACAACATGATGTTAGTTGCATGGTGATGGGATTATCAGTGATGCAGTTATCCTGGGATGAAGATCTAGTTTCAAGGAGTTGGAAAACAGGCAGAATAGCAGATGCCAAGGGAAGTGTAAATCCTGAAACTTCCTTGAAGTTTTTTTTATTATTTCTATTACTTTTGGTTCGTGATTTTCTAAGTAAATATTTATATCATTTGAAAAAAAATAGTTATTTTGTTTCTAATTGAATTTTGCTTATTTTCTTAATTAAAGTTTAATTGAAATTCTTTATTTTAAAATTATATTCACAGATTATATTATACCCACTCCAGGGGAACTTGCTTTTTTGGGAGAGGTATCAAGGAAAATTTATTAAAATAGAGTTCAGATGAGGGAAGACTTTCTATGTTTATTCCCTTGAATCAAGGGCTTGCTATGTTTATTCCCTTGAATCAATAGTTTCTAGTAAGGCTACAAGAAGACCGCAATATGTTCAGAACAATGGAAGCTTGTATAGTGTTACGAATTTTGGACTCAGAGTGTCACCATTCCCTGGACATGTGACTTCATGTTCTCCTCTCAGGTAGGCTTTTCCACCAACAGCTCATCAAGGCTGTGCACAACTTTCTGACCTTTACCTGACCATGCTAGATCACAATCCTGATCACTCAAAACTATGGAAACAGAACTTGTTTCCCACATTAACACTACTTAAAGCTATCAGACAGAGATTGTACTTTTCTAAAGGGCTCAGGTTGTAACTTTTTCTCTATTTCTTCTCAAATCCCTCAAAAATTAAGTACATTTGTCGAGGTCTAGAGGTGCTAGAACCCCAAAATTTAAGTGCATATGGCTCAAACCTTCTTTCAGCCAGAGATACGGTTTATTAGAACACACCAAGTTTAGCAAGATTTTAAGAATACACCCTTTTGACCAGGCTGTTGAAGAACATGAACAATTTAATGGGGGACAAGATGGACCTTAAGTAGAGAAAGACTATGGGAATGATCTAGGAGTGGCCAAGTAGTCTGAGGTGACTGAGAGGTAACAGAGAATGACCCAGAAGCCCTGGATGCCCCAGAAGAAAACCAGGGACCTGGACCATGGGGGAAAGTCCAGGGGCTTTTCCTTCTTGGGGTGTAGATGCTAAAGACATGCCTTTTCCTTTGAGGGGTTCAGATCTCTTCCCACATTCCCTCTTCAAACAAACAGGACCCAAATCCTTTTTGGGTAACAGTGAAGGTCTTGGCTTTTTAAATTGCTTCCTGCTGGCAAGTAGCAGTAGAGCTGTTCATGCCTGGTGGGGTGGACTAATTTTCTTTCTTCCTTTCTTTTTATCTTTAGTTTTCAGCATTTATTTTCACAAGGTTTTGAGTTTCAAATTTTCTCCCCATCTCTCCCTTTCCCTCACCTCAAAAACACCATGTACTTTGATTACTTTTCCCCCAATCTACCCTCTCTTCTGTCATTGCCATCCATTTCCTTATCCCCATTTTCTCTCTTTTCTTGTGGGGCAAGATAGATTTCTATACTGCATTAGCTGTATTTCTTATTTCCCAGTTACATGTAAAAACAATTCTCAACATTCATTCTGAAAACTTTGAGTTCTAATTTTTCTCCCTTCCTCCCTCCCCACTCATCTCCACTGAGAAGGCAAACAATTCAATCTAAGCTACAAATGTGTAGTTTTGCTAAAGACTTCCATAATAGTCATGTTGTAAAAAAACTACCTATATTTCCCTCCATTCTATCCTGTCCCCTCATTTATTGTATTCACTTTTTTGGCCTTATCCCTCCCCAAAAGTGTTTATTTCTAATCATCCCCCTCCTCTCATTTACCCTCCCTTCTATCATCCCCCTCACACCCCACTTATCTCCTTCTCCCCTACTTTCCAGCAGTGTAAGATAGATTTTCATACCAAATTGAGTGTATGTGTTATTCCCTTCTTAAGACAAATGTGATGAGAGTAAGTTCACTTTTTCCCTCTCACCTACCCCCTTTTCACCTCCATTCAAAAAGCTTTTTCTTGCCTCTTTTATGAGAGATAACTTGCCCCATTCCATTTCTCCCTTTCTCCTCCCAATATAACTCTCATCCTTAATTTTGTTTATTTAGTTATCATCCCTTCCTATTCAACTCACCCTGTGCTCTCTGTCTCTCTCTCTGTCTCTGTCTCTCTGAATATATATATATATATATATATATATATATACATATATGTATGTATGTATGTATGTATGTATGTATGTATGTATGTATGTATAATCTCTACAACTATCGAAATGCTTTCCATGAACGAATGTAAACAGTTCAGCTTTAGTAAGTATCTTATGCTTTCTCTTCCTGTTTACCTCTTCATGCTTCTCTTGATTCCAGTGTTTGAAAGTCAAATTTTCTGTTCAGCTCTGGTCTTTTGATCAAGAATGGTTGAAAGTTCTCTATTTCATTGAATAACCATTTTTTCCCTTGAAGTATTATACCCAGTTTTGCTATGTAGGTGATTCTTCATTTTAGCCCTTGTTCTTTTGGATTCTGGAATATTATATTCCAAACCCTTTAATCCTTTAATGTAGAAGCTGCCAGATCCTGTTTTATCTTGATTGTATTTCCACAATATTCCAATTATTTCTTTGTGTCTGCTTACAATGTTTTCTCCTTGACCTGGGAACTCTGGAATTTGGCTACAATATTCCTAGGAGTTTTTATTTTAGGATATCTTTTAGGAAGTGTTTTGTGGATTCTTTCAATATTTGTTTTACCTTCTTGTTCCAGAATATCTGTAGAGTTTTCCTTGATAATTTCATGAAAAATGATGTCTAGTCTCTGTTTTTTGATCATGGTTTTCAGGTAGTCCCATAGTTTTAAAATTATCTCTCCTGGATCTATTTTCCAGATCAGTTCTTTTTCCAATGAGATATTTCTCATAGTCTTTTATTTTTTCATCGTTTTGATTTTGTTTTGCAATTTCTTGGTTTCTCATAAAGTCATTAGTTTCTATCTGCTGCATTCTAATTCTTAAAGAATTATTTTCTTCAGTGAGCTTTTGAACCTCTTTTTCCATTTGACTAATTCTGGTTTTTAAAGCATTCTTCTCCTCGTTGGTTTTTTGGGCCTCTTTTGCTATTTGAGTTAGTCTATTTTTAAAGGTGTTAATTTCTTCTGCAGTTTTTAGGTCTCATTTAGCAAGCTGTTAACTTGCTTTTCATGATTTTCTTGCATTATTCTCATTTCTCTACCCAATTATTCCTCTACCTCTCTTACTTGATTTTCAAAATACTTTTTGAACTCTTCCATGTCCTGAGACTATTGTATATTTATTTTGGAGGTTATGAGTGCAGAAGTCTTGACTTCCTCTGATGGTATGCATTCTTCTTCTTCATCTAAAAGGATGAAAGAATTTAACAGCTCACCAAGAAAGTAACCTTCTATTGTACTTATGTTTCCCTTTTGGGGGCATTTTCCCAGCCAGTTACTTGATTGTTGAGTTATCTCTAAATGGGAGAACATACTCTGGGGACCTGTAAGTTCTCAGTTTCTCCAAGGTTGCACAATCAAGGGAAACATGTTTACTCATCTCCTGGCCTGTGCTGTGGCCTGTGAGCAGAATTTCCTTCTTCAGAGCTTCTACTAGCTCCACCACCCCAGTCACTACTCTTCCTCATCCCAGGGGGGCCACTCAGGGCTGAGATCTAGATCAGCAACAGAATTCTCCCTGGGGACTTTGGGGACAGGGCCCCAATAATCAAAGTTGCCACTTCCTGGGGCCAGGACTAGACCACCACGTTCCCTTCTCACTCTAGTGAAAGAACTTTCTCAATGACCTTTCAAGCTGTCTTTGGCATTTGTGACTTGAGGAATCTGGGATCCTCAACAGCTGCTGGTGACAGCCTGAAGACCTCTCCACTCCTGTCCCTGCTGTGCCATGCAGCACAGGCTGTGCTATGCTCAGCTCCGAGCCTGGTGTGATAGTCCTTTCCTGTAGGCTTTGCAGGCTGCCTTGGGCTGGAAATCTCTTTCACTGTCATTTTGTGGCTTCTTCTGCTCTAGAATTTGTTTGGAGTCATTTTTGTCAGGTATTTTGTGGGCTGTGGGAGGAGAGTTTGTTGAGTTGAATCCTTCTACTGACTACTTTTCTTAATAATCTTGTTTAGACCCCACCCAAGTGGGGAAGCTAGGGTGCTCTACTCAAGTTTGAACAGTGATAATTCTTTGGATGCATTGCCCAGGGCTGAGAGTACCTTAGAAGTAGGGAGCTTGCTTTTAACAGAGTAAAATTAGTGAAATCAGATGTATAGTGCCCTCATAAGAACATATATTCAGCATTCCAAAACTGTACCACATGCACCTTATTTTCATTAATTTGTATTGTAGTTAACAGAAATCAAGAGAGACAGAGAGAGGGAGATGGAGAGGGAGGGAGGGAGAGAGAGAGAGAGAGAGAGAGAGAGAGAGAGAGAGAGAGAGAGAGAGAGAGAGAGAGAGAGAGAGAGAGAAAGAGAGAGAGAGAGAGATGGGGTGGGAGAGGGAGCAGTAATACTTCTACCATACTAGTGCCCCTAGTAACAGCAATTACTCTTCTATGGTCCTCAACCTCTACAAGATGCCACATCCATGACCTGGAATAAACACTGATATTTCCTAAGAATCAATACATGGACAGCATCTTTCCTCATTCACATGATGTTAGGTCTCTCACCCAACAGAGAGTGTGTTTCTTTATGTTCCCACTTTTCCTTTTCTTTAACTATTTGGTCAAGTTGTACCCTATCACATAAATAGAGGAAGTGAAGTCTGCTCCAAACACAGAATCACAGAACTGTGGAGGTGGGTGGCACATGAGAAACCATCTATTCCCCACCCATATCTGAATAATAATTCCCTTTAAGTCAACAAGAGCTTATCTGATTAAGTCTATCTCTAGCCACTCTCCCAGGCTTCTTATGAAAGAAAAATTGAAGTTTGTAAAAAATACCTTAGCAAACACCTGCTTTGTGAAGTATATTGCATAGAGCTGGTCAATCTTCTTCCCTCGCATTCCACGGCTGAGGTGGGCTTCTCCACTGACCTATAAACCCCATCTTTTCTGGAAAATCATAGAGAAAGGTCACCACTAAAATATTTGTTCATTCTCTAAGTACTAAGTGAAAGGAGTAATTCCTTCTCTGCCTCATGAGCCTTAGCATTTGGCTATGGAATTTTCTCCCTCTATATCTATATTGATATGGCTATACTAGTCAAACTCTCAGGTCTCTTCCTATTCTAGTACTTCTGGATTCTACTCTAAGCATGTTGGACCACTATGTTGCTAAGGACTCCAATGAAAAATAATTACTGGAGAATATTTTCAAAAATCTCATTTTGTCATGGCATTCAGCTATGATCTTTTCACACCTAGAATGATGACTGCTGGGGCAGTTCTTCATAGGAAACTTTAAATTTTTTAAGGGCTGTCAAAAAAAGGAGGGATTAGATTTTTTTTCTACTTGGTACCCAGAAGAAAAAAAGATGGGAGGGAAGCTGTTTAGAAATATATTTAAGTTAACTATAAGAAAAATCTTCCTGACAATTAGAATTGTCCAGGAACATACCAGGCTTCTTCTGGAGAATCTCCTTAAAGGATTTTAAGCAATAAGGTAAGGTGATTTAGAGGGGATATTTATGTAGGCACAGTGTGATATACATAATCTCTAAATAACCATCCATCTTTGAAATTCAAATTAATAAAAATATACAACTAATTTCCACCCATGCGATTGCCCTGGCACAACCCCTCCCCCAATACTGAAGAATTTGTATCAGTTTGTGAATAGCTACAATATAAAAGATGATTCTCTTAAAAAAATAACTTCTTGATATTCTATTTTTGCATTTCAAACATTTTTAATGACAATGTTATTATAGGTTTATTTTTATTATTATTAACATATATTTATTGATTACTCTCACTTAATGAAACATTTCCTGTAATAAAATTAAACTAATAATAAAGTAACTTCATATGAAAATTCAGTAGCATTTAGCCTCTGCAACATTTACACTGCTCTATAAAACAATAATTAAAAACTTCATTGCCTCTCACTCTCTCTTCCTAACCTCATTGGAATAAAGAGAATATTCCTTTTAACAAATATGGATAGTAAATCAAACAAACTCCCTCGATGCCTGTATGAATACATAGTTTATAAATATTTGTGTGCATTTATACAAATAGACATATAATTAATACATAACATTCAAAGATATTTTCTTTTTATTAGTGTTTCATAACTTCAAACTGCTAAACAGAATAATGTTACCCTCTCAAAGGTGCAGTCAATCCACCAACGGACCAATTTTCCTACAACCCTCTCCACTGTTGATAATTTTCTTTTATGTTTTCTTTGCCATTATGATGAGTGATGTGGCATTTCAGAATTGCTCTGGTTTTATCTTTTCCTAATATTGAATTGGAGTACTTTTCATATTTTAATTGCTGTCCCGAGTTTCTCCTTTGAGATCTGTCTCTTAGTATATTAGGTCATTTATCAATGGGGTAATGACTTTTCTTTGCAAATTTGAATTATCTTCTGAGTTATTTGGAAATTTGAACTTTATAAACAAATTAATTTGATGAGATACATTCGCTGTAAATAGGTTTCTTGTTAAACATTTATCCCCTTGTTTTGGTTTTATGAGATTTATTTTTATATATGCACTTTGTGATTTTATATAATCAATAATGTCCTCATTTTCCTCTGTAACACTGTTGTTACAGTGCTTGGTGTTGATTGTTCATGAATTTTCTTCTATCTATAGATCTCACAGACAATATTCCCCATGTTTTTCCAATTTCTTTTTTATTTTTTTTAATATAAATTTATTTATTTAACTTTTTACATTCATTTTCACAAAATTTTGGGTTCCAAATTTCTCCCCTTTTATCCCTTCTCCCTACCCCAATACAGCAAGCATTCTAATTTCCCCTATCACCAATCTGCCCTCTCTTCTATCATCCCTCCCTTCTCTTGTCCCCATCTTCTCTTTTGTCCTGTAGGGCCAGATGACTTTCTACTCCCCACTAACTGTATTTCTTATTTCCTAGTAGCTAGAACAATACTAAACAGTTGTTCCTAAAACGTTGGTTCCAAATTCTCTCCATCGCTCCCTCCCCACCCATTCCCTTTGGGAAGGCACGCAATTCAATATAGGCCATATCTGTGTAGTTTTGCAAATGACGTCGATAATAGTCCTGTTGTATAAGACTAACTGTATTTCCCTTCATCCTATCCTGCCCCCCATTGTTTCTCTTCTGTCTTTTGATCCTGTCCCTCCCCGAGTGTTGACTTCAAATTGCTCCCTCCTTCCATTGCCCTCCCTTTCATCATCCCCCCCACCTTGCTTATCTCCTTCTCCCCCACATTCCTGTATTGTAAGATAGGTTTTCATTCCAAAATGAGTGTGCATTTTATTTCTTCCTTTAGTCGAATGTGATGAGGGTAAACTTCATGTTTTTTTCTCAGCTCTCCTCTTTTTCCCTCCACAAAGAAGTCTCCTCCTTGCCTCTTGAATGACATATAATTTGCCCCATTCCATTTCACCCTCTCTCTTCCCACTACATTTCTCTCTCACTGTTTACCTTAATTTCTTTTAGGATATGGTCCCATCCTATTCAATTCACTCTGTGATCTTTGTCTCTGTGTATGCGTGCATGTGTGTTTGTGTGTGCACATGCACGCAAATATGCGTGTGTGTGTGTCTGTGTGTGTGTGTGTGTGTGTGTGTGTGTGTGTGTGTGTGGTCCCACCAACTACCCAGATACTGAAAAGTTTTAAGAGTTACAAATATTGTCTTTCCATGTAGGGATGTAAACAGCTCACCTTTGGTAAGTCCCTTATGACTTCTCTTTGCTGTTTACTTTTACATGCTACTTCTCATTCTGGTGTTCGAAAGTCAAATGTTCTTTTCAGCTCTGGTCTTTTCATCAAGAATGATTGAAAGTCCTCTGTTTCATTGAAAGACCACATTTTCCCCTGAAGTATTATACTCAGTTTTACTGGGTAGGTGATTTTTGGTTTGAGTCCTAGTTCCTTTGACTTCTGGAATATCCTATTTCATGCCCTTTGATCCTTTAATGTAGAAGCTGCTAGATCTTGTGTTATCCTGATTGTATTTCCACAATGCTGGAATTCTTTCTTTCTAGCTGCTTACAATATTTTCTCTTTGACCTGGGAATTCTGGAATTTGACCACAATGTTCCTAGGAGTTTCTCTTTTTGGATCTCTTTCAGGCAGTGATCGATGAATTCCTTCAATACTTATTTTGACCTCTGGTTCTAGAATACCAGGGCAGTTTTCCTTGATCATTTCATGAAAGATGATGTCTAGGCTCTTTTTTTTGATCATGGCTTTCAGGTACTCCCATAATTTTTAAATTGTCTCTCCTGGATCAATTTTCCAGGCCATTTGTTTTTCCAATGAGATGTTTCACATTCTCTTCCATGTTTTCATTCTTTTGGTTTTGTTTTGTGATTTATTGGTTTCTCAGAAAGTCATTAGCCTCCATCTGTTCCATTCTAATTTTGAGAGAACTCTTTTCTTCAGTGAGTTTTTGAACCTCTTTTTCCATTTGGCTAATTCTGCTTTTGAAACCATTCTTCTCTTCATTGGCTTTTTGAACCTCTTTTGCCAATTGAGTTAGCCTACTTTTCAAGGTGTTATTTTCCTCAGCATTTTTTGTGTCTCCTTCAGCAAGGTATTGACTCATTTTTCATGCTTTTCTTGCATCTCTCTCATTTCTCTTCCCAGGTTTTCCTCCACCTGTCTAACTTGACTTTCAAAATCCTTTTTGAGCTCTTCCATGGCCTGAGCCCATTGGATAGCTATTTCAGATGTTTGGGATACAGAGGCCTTGGCTTCTATGTCTTTCCCTGATGCTAAGCATAGTTCTTCCTCATCAGAAATGAAAGGAGGAAACATCTGTTCACCAAGAATGTAGCCTTCTATGGTCTTATTTTTCTTCCCTTTTCTGGGCTTTTTCCCAGCCAGTTACTTGACTTCTGAGATTTCTTTACACCCCTTCCTAGATCTGTCCAGCTAGTGCTTGGGGTCTGAGATTCAAATGCTGCTCCCCAGCCTCAGGGCTTTCAGTGGCAGGCATGGCTCCTATTCAATGTGAGCTTAAGGTCTGGTGCTCAGGTGGGAGCAGGGCCACCTCCCAGGCTCAGTTCCCTCCGGGGGTTTATGCACAGATCTTCACTAATGGATCTGAGGTCTTGTCTGCTCCATGAGCCCCTGGCCGCTCCTGCCTCTGCCGCTTCATCCAGAGGGGGCCTGAGTTATGGAGACACCAAACTCCCCTCTCAGCCAGCCCAGAAGTGTCTCTCACTGACCTATAGAGCCTGTGGGTGGAGGGACCTTCCTGGCTGCCAGAGGTTCTGTCCCTGAAGCCTACTCAGATCTGTTCCTCTCTGGCTGTGCGGGCCGGGCTGGGCTCTGCTGTCCAGTGCACAACAGACCTTTGGGGTTGGTTTTTCTGGGCTCTCTGAAATGGAAATCTCCTCCACTCCATTGCTGCATGGACTCCACTCCTCCAGAATTTGTGGGGAGTTCTTTTTACAGGAAATTTATGGGCTGTGGGTTTGGAGCTAGCATACGTGAGTCTTTCTACTCTGCCATCTTGGGTCCTCCCCTCCCAATTTCTCTGTAGTGTGACCTTTTATATGTAGGTCATCCACCCATTTGGAGTTTTTCTTTGTATATGGTATGAGGTTTTAATCTAAATCTTATTTCTTTCATAATATTATCGAATTTTCACATCAGGGATGCTGTTGTTATTAGTGTTCTGAAATAATGAGTTCTTATTTCAGCAGCTAAGGTCCTCATGTTTCTTCATTTATAGGAGGTAGATAGATGGCTCAGCTGATCAAGCGCTGGGCCTGGAGTGAGGAAGATATGAGTTCCAATCCAGCCTCACACACTTACCAGCTGTCTGACCCTGGGCACGTCACATAACTTCTGTTTGCCTTAACCCACTAGAGAAGAAAATGCTTAAAAAATTCCAGTATATTTGCCAAGAAAATCCCATGGACAATATCATCCCCAGTGGCATACAGAGTCAGGCATGAATAAACAAAAATAAGGAAATCATACATTTTCTTCTCTGTGCTATGTACATCATCTGTTCCAATGATAGCTCTTTCTCTTTTTTAAAAAAACAGTGCCAAATTTTTTTAAGCACCTATTTCTGGTTAGATTTGCCTTGGGTTGATAGGATTCAACTGGCATTTCTCCATTATTATCATTTTATTGTTTTTTCACCTCTATAATGAATTGAGACTTTTTTTTAGGAATTTTAGAAAATATGATGGAGGCAGAGCCAAGTTGGGCAAGTAGAAGCAGAGACTTGCTTGAACTGTCCCCCAAAGCCCTCCAAAGACCTGTAAAGGTGACTCTAAATGAATTGCAGAACAGTGTAACACAGAAAATGAGAAAGTGAAACAGGTTTCAAGGTCAAGACAGCCTGGAAAGGTAAAAGAAATGTTTTTTTGTATAGAACTGTGAATGGAGCACAGTCCAGGGTGGGCTGCACTGGCATATATGTGACCTATGCAGGCCTCATGGCATGAATCATTGGCAGTTATGGCTGTTTCCACACTTCTCAACCCCAAAATACCAATGGTATGTTAGGATGGTAGGAAAAGTTGGTTGGACCTGCATGCAAGACTAGTGTACTCACACTCCAGCCCTAGCATGGTGGCCACAGCATCAGCAGCTGTTTCTGGAGCTCCAGGACTACAGATTGTGGGAGGATTGAGCAGCTGATGAGAGTGGGATTGCGGGTATCTTTTTGTCAGTACTGAGGCTGGACCATCTTGCTTTGTTCTGTTTGAATCTGGGTCATAGTCCTGGGTGGTGATCCTGGTGCAAGGAATGCCAGCATGGTGGAGCTTGTGGCAGTGGTGGAGAGGGAATCTTCCCCACAGTTCACAGGCAGAAAAGAGTGCTTGAGGTCCCTCACAGACTAAAGTACAGACCAGGAGACAAGTAAACACCTGTCCTTTGATCTGCAACCTTTGAAGAACTAAATATTTCTAGGTCCCTGTAAGTATCTGTAGAAAACTGCAAAAACTCCTAGAAGGCTGAGAGAACAAACCATCACTGCCCCACTGGTAACAGGGACCTACCTTCAAAAAGAATTCAAAAATCAATTAATGGTCTGAGAAAATTGAATAAACAGCAGGAAAAAATTCTGAATATAGAATCTTACTTTCATGAGAAGGAAGACCAAAACATGAAACCAGAAGACAACAATGTCAAAACTCCTGCATTCAAAGTCTCCAAGACAAATATGAATTTGTTTCAGGCCAATGAAGAGCTCAAAAAGGATTTTGAAAGTCAAGTAAGAGAAGTGGAGGAAAAATGGGGAAGAGAAATGAGAGTGATACAAGGAAATCATGAAAAAATGTGGTAACAGCCTGCTAAACAAGACTCAAAAATATTGAAGAAAATAATACTTTAAAAAATATGGAAAAAAGGATGCAAAAAATCAATGAGGAGAAGAATACCTTATAAAGAAAAACTGGTCAAATGGAAGGGGAGGCCCCAAAGCTCACTGAAAAAAGGAATTCTTTTTTTAAATATTTTATTTTACAAAACTTTTTAATTTTTAATATCTTTTTAATTTTGTTTTCAACATTAATTTCCACAAAATTTTGAGTTCAAAATTTTCTCCCCATCTTTTCCCTCCTTCCACTCCAAAGTGCTGTGCATTCTGACTACCCCTTTCCCCAATCATCCCTCCCTTCTATCACACCCCTCCCTTCCTTTATCCCCATCTTCTCTCTTGACTTGTAGGAGAACACAAATTTCTATATCCCATTGCCTATATTTCTTATTTACCAGTTGTATGCAAAAACAATTCTCAGCATTTGTTCCTAAAACTTTGAGTTCCAGCTACTCATCCTTCCTCCCTACCTGCCCATCCCCACTGAGGAGCAAGCAATTCAGTACAGGCCACACATGTGTAGTTTGGCAACTGACTTCGATAATAGCCATGTTATGTAAGACTATATTTCCCTCCATCCTATTGTGCCCCTAATTGATTCTATTTTCTCTTTTCACCTTGTCCTTCCCCAAAAGTGCTTACTTCTAATTGCTCCCTCCTTCCATTTACCCTTCTTTTTGTCATTCCCCCAACCCCGCTTATCCCATTCTCCCCTACTTTCCTGTAATGGAAGATGGATTTTCATACCCAATTGATGTGCATGTTACTCTTTTCTTAATCCAAATGTGATGAGAGTAAGTTTTACTTTTTCCCTCTTACCTACCCCCTTTTGGCCCCTATTCAAAAAGCTTTCCCTTGCCTTTTTTATGAGAGATAATTTGCCCCATTCCATTTCTCCTTTCGTGCTCTCTCTCTCTCTCTCTCTCTCTCTCTCTCTCTTTATATATAATATATGTATGTATGTTTGTATGTATGTATGTATGTGTATAGAGAGATAGATATCTATGCTGAAGAAAAGTCAGGAAGCTGTCTGAGCTCTCCCCAATTTTCTTTGGAAACAACATTACATCAGATTCTTAAGCTACAGAATCTACACAGAGATGGAGAGAAACAATTTTCCAGCTTAGAAGGACTTTAGGAAACTTCTGTTTTACTTGGATAAAAAGCAGAGCACAGCCCAGCCGAAATGGCATCTAGGCAAGCATGAGGGAGGCTCTTAGCTACAGCAGAGATCGAAGTCAAGACCCCTCCATCCTGGCTCAGGAGACCTGTGGCACAGGAGGCCAAATGTGAGGCCTCCAGTCCCAGTGCAGAAGGTTAACTGTCAGTCACAGAACCCCAGAACAATAGGTATAACTAAGCTAGGCCTCCCCAACTCAGTGGATAAGTGCTAGTACCTGAGACTCCAGTGCAGAAAGTCAATGACCAGTACAAGAAGTTTTGGGCAGTAATTTCTCTTCCACAGAAGTAAAGTTCAACTTTAAAAATCATTAAAAAGACTAAAGAAGAGAGCCAAAATGCAACAACAGAAAAAAAAAGCACTGAACATAGAAAGCTATTACAGGGAAGATCAAAACACAAAATCAAAAGAGGGCAACACTGTCAAAATACCTATACACAAAGCCTCAAAGATCTCAAGCCCAAAGTACATTCTTGGAAGAGTTCAAGAAGGATTTTAAAAATCAGAGGGGCAGAAGAGAAATTGGGAAAAGAAATGAGAGGTATGCAAGACAGAGTCAATAGCTTGATGAAGGAAGGACAAAAATTGATCAAAGAAAGCAGTTCCTTAAAAAGTACAATTGGAAAAAAACATTAACTGGAGAAAATATCTCCTTGAGAAGTAGAACTAGCCAAATAGAAAAGGTGGGGCAAAAGCTAACTGAAGAAAATAATTCCTACAAAATAGAACTGGGCAAATGGAAGCTAATGACTCTATGAAACATCAAGAATCAGTCAAACTACATTTTTCACTTCTGGGAGTCAAGATGGCAGAGTGAACAGCAAATCACTATAGCTCTTCCATATTTAACTCCACCAAATCAACCATAAAATAGTGCCCCAGAACAAATACTGGAACAATGGAGGCAGTGGAAAGACAAGATAGAGTGGTCTTTTATCCCAAGAGACTTGGAGGATCAGCAAGAAAATTCTGTCCTACTTGGGTAATAGGGGAGTGCTGTCCAGGATGGGAAGCATCCTAGCAAGCCAGCAACA
Source organism: Bettongia penicillata ogilbyi (assembly GCA_023548195.1). NCBI lineage: Eukaryota > Metazoa > Chordata > Mammalia > Diprotodontia > Potoroidae > Bettongia > Bettongia penicillata. The sequence continues at coordinate 397,171 of JAJHZJ010000582.1, forward strand.
AGCCCCACCTCAGCAAACCAGTGAGAGATCCTGATGCCTAGCATGATGGAGCAAGTAAATGCCAGCACCAGGCCCTCCCATGTGATTTAGCATAGCCAGGGGAACTGGTGGACTCCAGTTCCAAGAGTTGCCATGTATTTCAGTGTAGTCCCAAGTTTAAAGGCATATATGGTAGCGACTGGACCTCCACATGCTTTGGCACAGCCCCAGATGAACAGATGTCCTGCAGTGGCCTGAACTCCATGTGCTTCAGTACATCTCTTGGCAAGCAGGCATCCTCTGGATGTCAGAACTCCTCATAATTAAACACAATTCTGGGCAGGCAGACATTCTCCAGTGACTGGAAGTCCATGTGCTTCAGCATTGTACTGGGTAGGCATTTTACAGTGTCTGGACCTCAGCATGTTTCAGTGCAGCTCCAGGAAAATGTAGAAAAATCTCACCGGTCCTCACAACATACCAGACACCACTACTAGGACCTCAACTCAGCCCCAGGTAATCTGTCAGACCTCCACAACCTACAGCAGAGTCAGGAAGCCCCCACCCCACAGCCTCAACACAACACCAGGCAAAAGAATCCTCCATGGGCTTCAGGGAAACATCAGTGCAACACCAAGTAAACAGCCATGGCCTGTAGCCATTGCACAAAAAGCCTGAGACAAAGGCACATCTACCCTAGGAGCAGAGGCCAAATTTAAAAGAGAGGGAAAAGGCCAGAAAAAAAAGATGAGCAAAAACCAACAAAGATACTTCCATAGAAAGTTATTATAGTAACAGAGAAAACCAAGACATAATCTCAGAAGAGTTATTAAAAAAACTATTAAAAAAAACCTATGGGCAAAGCTCCAAAGAAAAATGGGAAGTGATCCAAAGCCTAGAAAGAACTCATGGAAGAGTTCAAAAAAGAACTTAAAAATGTATGAGAAAAAAATTAAAAATGGGAAAAGAAATGAGAGTGATGTAAGAGAATTATGAAAAAAAAATCAGCAAGTTAGAAAATTGCTTAAAAAAGTAGAATTGACCAAATGGAAGAGGAGATACAAAAATCCAATGAACAACTACTTAGAGTAGAATTGTCCAAATGGAAAACAAAGACAAAGGCTAATTGAGGAAAACAAGACCTTAAAAGTTAGAATGGGGTGCAGGGTGTGATGCCAAAATGGACTCAGCTGAGCTTCTCCCCAAGCATCTGTAAATACATTTAAAAATGATTCTAAAAAAATTCTAGAGCAGCAGAATCCACAAAAAGATGGAGTGAAACTTCCAGCCCAAGACACCTTATAAAGTAGACAGGAATTGTCTGTTGTACCAGGGTAGGAGAAGGACATGGTCCAGTACCACCACAGACCAGGCCCTGGCAAAGTGGGAGCAGGCCTTGAGGTGACTGAATCAGGGGTAGCAGTGATGTTTTCCAGACCTGGCATCTGTAGGCCAGAGAAAACTTATAGCGTCAAGCACCAAAAGTCTGTCACATTTGGGTGAGAGTGGACCACAGTCCAGTGCAGGTTCAGCACAGTTCCAGCTGTAGGAAACCAGGAGCAGTCCTTGGGAGTGACTAAATCTGCTGCAGTAGAGGCTGCTTCAGCCTTCAGCCCATAGATGGTAAACGGCATTGAAGAACTTGTCAGAAGGAAATTACAGGGGGTCTTTTTGGTAGTACTGAGACAGGGATATGTTACTTTGCCCATACTTGGTTCCATCCAGATGGGTGGCAATGCCAGGGCAAGGTAGAGCACTAGCACAGCAGAGCTTGTGACCACAGTGTAGTGGGCTACCCTTCTCACAGTTCCAGGACAGGAAATTATACTTGTGGTCACTCACATACCAGAGCATAGGCCAGGAGAGGAGTAAACAACTCTCCTTAGATCATTCCACCTGGGGAAAAACTGAAACTTAGAGGTCCCTACAAGCACCTCTGAAAACAGATACACAGAATCCCTGAAGGTTGGGACAGTGCATCCTCCACACTGGAAGCAGAGTCCTACTTTATCAAAGAGTTAAAAATCATGTAATAGACTAGAAAAATAATTAAACAATGGACAAAACACTGTGACTATAGAAGGTTGCTGTCATGGTAAGGAAGATCAAAACACACAAAAAAGTCAAAACTCCTGCATCCAAAGCCTCTAAGAAAAATTTGAATTGGTCTTGGGCCATGGAAGAACTCAAACAGGATTTTGAAAATCTAGTAGGAGGGGTGGAGGAAAAACTGGGAAGAGAGGTGAGAGAAATACAGAGAAGTCATGAGAAATGAGTCAGCAGCTTGGTAGAGGAGATGACAAAAAAATACCAAAGAAAATCTGTGTTCATCCTTCATTTTTGAAGAAGACCATGACATCAGAGAAAGGATGACATGATTTGCACTTGACTTTGTTTTGAGTGAGAGATGGCTGTGGAAGGTCACCAACCTCACTTTCTCCTCCTGAGCCATCTGGATCCTGCGACCAGATATTCACCAGGATGCCTGGAGATGGCCCAGGATGCAATGGAACACCTTGGCCTTTTTAGGCTAGCATTTTCATGTACTCACCTAGATGGAGGTAACATCCACTGAGTGAATAAGCTTCCTTAGAAAGTAGTCAGAGAATGGCCCTTTTAAATGAACAAAAGAAAAAAAATAATTAAATCAGCAGAACCTGTTGTTAGTGATAACTAAACCGGATATTAAGTGGAACTTGGACAGGGAACTATTGTTATCCAGCCCTTGGGCTTCATGGTTCACGAAGGTTTTGGAAATGAGATGGAAGAAAGGAAGGGAGGGAGAGAGGAAGGGAAGGAAAAAAAGAAGGAAAGAAGGAAGAAGGAAGGAAGGAAGGACAGAAGGGAGGAAGGAAGAAAGGAAGGACATCTAGCCAGTAAACCATAAAGCCCCAAAGGAAGTATAGAGGGAGACATAAGGGAGAAAATAACACTTTAATAAAGAAATTGGTTCAAGTAGTAAAGCAGGTGTGAAGAGTCAATGAAGAGGGGAATGCTGTGAAAGGCATAATTGGTCAAATGTAAAAGGAGGTCCAAAAGCTCACTGAAGAAAATTATTCCTTAAAAATTAGAGTTGAGGGAATGGGAGCTAATGACTTTATGAGAAGTCAAGAAACAGTAAAACAGCGACAAAAAGTGAAAAAAATGGAAGACAATGAAAGATAGCTCATTAAGAAAATGTTGGGGCAGAGCAAAGATGGCAGAATAAAAGCAGGGACTTCCTTGAGCTCTCCACCAAACCCCTCCAAATACCTGTAACAAAATGACTAAAGAATATATGGAGCTGAGGAACACACAGAATGATGGAGTCAAGCAAATTTCCAGTCCAAGACAGCCTGGAAGATCAACAGAAGCATTTCTTGTACCAGAGTGGGAGCAGAGCATAGTCTAGTGTGGGCCTCAGCAACACAGATGGGACCTTATCAGGCCTTGGGGAGAAGGAATCGCTGACAGTTGTAATGGTTTCCAGATTAATTAATCCAAAAACGACAAGAACAACTTGGAAGGTCTTTGGAAAAGGCTTGTTGGACCTGTGTGAGAGAGTAGGTGGTGGAGGGGGTGGCAGAGCCCATCCTGGTGGCAGCAGCAGCAGCCTTAGTCATTTCTGGACCTCTAAGACTCCAGATTATAAGAGAATCCAATGGTTGCTCAGAGGAGGATTGCAGGGATCTCTTTGTCAGTGCTGAGGTGCTTTGTCCATGCTTGAATCTGTAGCAGTCCTAGATGGCAGTCCTGGGGTGAGGAGGAGTTCTAGTGTGGTGAGGCTTATGTAGTGGAGGGGGGACCCTCCTCACAATTCCAGGGCAGAAAAGAAGGCATGGTCACTCACAGATCAGAGCACAGAGCAAGAGAGGAGCAAACACCTGTCATTTGATCATAGGCCCTTGGAAGAGATGAAAATTTGCAGGTTCCTAAAAGTATTTCTGAAAACAGGTACATAAAACCACTGAAACATGGGACAGTACACCTCACCCCACTCTCACTGAAATCAGAGAATTATCTTGACAAAAAGCCCCATAGTCAAATAATTGACTGGGGGAATGAGCAAACACCAGAAAAAAATCATACGATATATATAACAAGGATCATGATTTTCAGGCACACCAATAATTTTTAAATTATCTCTCCTAGATCTATTTTCCAGGTTAGTTGTTTTTTTAATGAGATATTTCACATTGTCTTCTATTTTTTCATTCTTTTGGTTTTATTTTATATTTTATTTTATAATTCCTTGCTTTCTCATGAAGTCATTAGCTTCCATCTACTCTATTCTAATTCTTTTAAAAAAACTATTTTCTTCAGTGAGCTCTTGAACCTCCTTTTCCATTTGACTCATTCTACTTTTTAAGCATTCTTCTCCTCATTGACCTTTTGGACCTCTTTTGCAATTTGTTTAGTTAACTTTTAAAGGTGTTATTTTCTTCAGCACTTTTTTTTCCATCTCCTTTACATGTTATTGACTTGCTTTTCATGATTTTCTTGCATCACTCTCATTTCTTTTCCCAATTTTTCCTCTACCTCTCTTACTTGATTTTTAAAATCCTTTTTGAACTCTTCCATGGCCTGAGACCATTGCATATATTTTTTGGAGGTTTTGAATGTAGAAGCCTTGACTTGGTTGTCTTACTCTGATGGTATGCTTTGTCGTTCCTCACCTGAAAGGATGGAAAAAAATACCTTTTCACCAAGAAAGTAACCTTCTATAAAGGAAGACAACCAAGTCAAGAGTATAGGAGGCAGAGCTAAAGCAAGTTCATCTTTCTACTATGCCATCTTCACTCTGCCTCCCCAAACCTACATGATTTCTTATGGGAAAGACTTATATGAGCTGATGCAAAATGAGATATCCTATGTACAAAATATCCGTAATATTTTAAGAAGATTGACTATGAATGATTTAGCTATTCTCAGAAATACAAAGATCGAAGACAACATTGAGTACTTACGATAAAAATTGCTATCTGTCCCCAAGGGAAAAAAAAAAACTAATATGTCTCATTATAGAAGAAACATGATTTTATTTAAATTTCTTGACTTTTTTGTCTTTGTTTTCTTTCACAGCATGTTATTATGGAAATGTTTTGCATGACTACACATGAATAACGTATACTGAATTGGTTGTCTTTTCAATGAGAGCTTGTGGCAGGGGAGGAACAGAGAGCATTTGGAACTGAAAGTTTTAAAAATGAATGTTAAAATTTTTTTTACATGTAAGCGGGGAAAAATAAAATACTAAATAAAAATTCAAATAACTGAGGGAAAAAAAAGTTAACACTGGCTATGTGGAAGCCAGTGACTAAGCTAAAGACATCATGAATCAGTCAAATTAAAAAGAATGAAAAAAATAAAGAAAATGTAAAATTCTTCATGGGAAAAACTACTCACCTGGAAAATAAAACTGAGAGACAATATCAGAATGATTAGACTACTTGAAATCTATAATCAAAAGGAAACCTTGGATAGCATTTTTCATGAATTATCAAGGAAAACTGCATAATGTCCTAGAACCAGAGGGAAAAATAGACATTGAAAGAATTCATTAGAAAAGAGATACAAAAGTAAAAGAAAAAACAAAAAAATACCCAGGGCACATTGTGCCAATTTTCATAACTGTCATGTCAATGAATAAATACTGCAAGTGACCAGAAGGAAAGAATTCAAATATTAGTGAGTTAGACTCAGTATCACAAAAACTTGACAGCTACAACATTAAAGGATTAGAGGTCATGGAACATGATGTTCTAGAGGGCAAAGGAACTAAAACTACAACCAAGAATCATCCAGAAAAATTAAGCATAATATATCAAGGGAAACATGATCATTCAACAAAATGGAAGGACTTCAAGCCTCCATAAGAAGAAAACTAAATGTGACTTCCAATTTCAAGACCCAAGGGAATCATGAACAGGTAAAAAGGGAAAAGAAAACATAAGGGATTTAGTAGAGCTAAGCTGTTTACATCCATACATGGGAAGATGATACTAATAACTTAAATACTGTACCACTAACAGAACAGGTAGAAGGAATAAACAGAGACAGAAAGTATGTGAATAAGGTTAATTTGAGGGAATGAATAAAAAAAAATAAGGGTTGTGATAGGGGAGTATAATGGGTGCAGAAAGAACAGAGAGGTAGAATGGGGCAAATTGTTATACATGAAGAGGTAAGAAAAACTCATTACAGTGGAGGGGAAGATGAGAAAGGGTGTGGACATTGCTTGGACATAATTGTCACCAGTATTGGCCCAAAGAAGGAATGATACATACAATGAGATGAATATAGAAATCTATTTTACCAACAAGGAAGTAGGAAGGGATGAGATTAGGTAAAGGGATTGGGATAGAGACTGACAGAAGGGAGAGAAGATCAGGGGAAGTGGTACACAAAAGCACAATACTGGATAGGAGGCACAGGGTGAAGGAGAGATAGAACAAAGAGGATGAAGAATAGAATGGAGAGAAATACACAGTAATCATAACTGTGAATGTGAATAGGATGAACACTCCCACCAAATGGAAATGTATAGGAGATTGCATCATACACCAGAATCCTACAAGATGCTGCTTACAAGAAACACACTTGAGGGGAGGAGCCAAGATAGCAGAGTGGAGAGACTCACATATGCTAGCTCCGAATCCACAGCCCATAAATTTCCTGAAAAAGAACTCCTCGCAAATTCTGGAGCAGTGGAGGCCATACAGCAATGCAGTGGAAGAGATCTCCATTCCAGAGAGCCCTAAAAAACCAACCCCAAAGGTCCTTTGCACACCGGACAGTGGAGCCCAGCCCTGCCTGGGCAGCACGGCCACGAGAGGAGCAGATCTGAGCAGGCTTCAGGGATGGACCTCTGGCATCCGGGAGGTCCCTCCACCCACAGGCCCTACAGGTCAGTGAGAGAGACTTCTGGGCTGGACAAGAGGGGAGCGGGGTGTCTCCATAACTCAGGCCCCTTCAGGAGGCAGTGGCAGAGGCAGCGGCAGAGGCAGCAGCGGCCAGGGGCTCCCAGAACAGGCAAGAACTCAGATCTATTACTGAAGGTCTGCACATAAAGCCCCTGAGGGAACTGAGCCTGGGAGGTGGCCCTGCCCCTACTTGAGCACCAGACCTTAAGCTCACATTGAATAATAGCCACGCCTACCACTGAAAGCCCTGAGGCTGGGGAGCAGCATTTGAAACTCAGATCCCAAGCACTAGCTGGCCAGATCTAGGCAGGGGTGGAGAGGAATCTCAAAAATCAAGTAACTGGCTGGGAAAATGCCCAGAAAAGGGAAGAAAAATAAGACCATAGAAGGCTACTTTCTTGGTGAGCAGATGTTTCCCCCTTTCTTTTCTGAAGAAGAAGAACAATGTTTACCATCAGAGAAAGACATAGAAGCCAAGGCCTCTGTATCCCAAACATCTGAAATAGATATCCAGTGGGCTCAGGCCATGGAAGAGCTCAAAAGAGATTTTGAAAATCAGGTTAGACAGGTGGAGGAAAAACTGGGAAGAGAAATGAGAGTGATGCAAGAAAAGCATGAAAAATGGGTCAATACCTTGCTAAAGGAGATGCAAACAAATGCTAAAGAAAATAATACCTTGAAAAATAGGCTCACTCAATTGGCAAAAGAGATTCAAAAAGCCAATGAGGAGAAGAATGCTTTCAAAAGCAGAATTAACCAAATGGAAAAAGAGGTTCAAAAACTCACTGAAGAAAAGAGTTCTCTCAAAATTAGAATGGAACAGATGGAGTCTAATGACTTTACGAGAAAACAAGAAATCACCAAACAAAAACAAAAGAATGAAAAAATGGAAGAGAATGTGAAATGTCTCATGGGAAAAACAACTGACCTGGAAAATAGATCCAGGAGAGACAATTTAAAAATTATGGGACTACCTGAAAGTCATGATCAAAAAAAGAGCCTAGATATCATCTTCCATGAAATTACCAAGGAAAACTGCCCTGACATTCTACAACCAGAGGGCAAAAGAAGTATTGAAAGAATCCATCGATCACCACCTGAAAGAGATCCAAAAAGAGAAACTCCTAGGAACATTGTGGCCAAATTCCAGAACTCCCAGGTCAAGGAGAAAATATTACAAGCAGCTGGAAAGAAACAATTCCAGTATTGTGGAAATAAAATCAGGATAACTCAAGATCTAACAGCTTCTACATTAAGGGATCGAAGGGCGTGGAATAGGATATTCCAGAAGTCAAAGGAACTAGGACTCAAACCAAGAGTCACCTACCCAGCTAAACTGAGTATAATACTTCAGGGGAAAATATGGTCTTTCACTGAAACAGAGGACTTTCAAGCATTCTTGATGAAAAGATCAGAGCTGAAAAGAAAATTTGACTTTCTGACACAAGAATGAGAAGAAGCATAAAAAAGTAAACAGCAAAGAGAAGTCATAATGAACTTACCAAAAGTGAACTGTTTACATTCCTACATGGAAAGATAATATTTGTAGCTCTTAAAACTTTTCAGTTTCTGGGTAGTTGGTGGGACTACACACACACACACACACACACACACACACACATGCACACATATGTGCACGCACATACACACTTGCACACACTTGCACACACATGCACACACATGCACACACACATGCATGCACACAGAGAGCACAGAGTGAATTGAATAGGATGGGATCATATCTTAAAAGAAATTGAAATAAACGGTGAGAGAGAAATGTAGTGGGAGGAGAGAGGGTAAAATGGAATGGGTTAAATTAGCTCTCATTCAAGAGGCAAGCAGGTGACTGTTCAGTGGAGGGAAAAAGAGGAGAGCTCAGAAAAAAAACATGAAGTTTATTCTCATCGCATTCGACTAAAGGAAGGAAGAAAATGAACACTTATTTTGGTATGAAAACCTATCTTACAATACAGGAAAATGGGGGAGGAGATAAGCAGGGTGGGGGGGGATGATGGAAGGGAGGGCAATGGGAGGAGGGAGCAATTTGAAGTCAACACTCGGGGAGGGACAGGATCAAAAGACAGAATAGAAACAATGGGGGGCAGAATAGGATGGAGGAAAATACAGTTAATCTTACACAACACGACTATTATGGAAGTCATTTTCAAAACTACACAGATATGGCCTATATTGAATTGCCTACCTTCACAAAGGGAATGGGTGGGGAGGGAGGGATGGGGAGAATTTGGAACTCAAAGTTCTAGGAACAACTGTCGAGTATTGTTCTTGCAACTAGGAAATAAGAAATACAGTTAATGGGGAATAGAAAGTCATCTGGCCCTACAGGACAAAAGAGAAGATGGGGACAAGGGAAGGGAGGGTGGATAGAAGAGAGGGCAGATTGGTGATAGGGGAAATTAGAATGCTCGGTGCATTGGGGTGGGGGGAGAGGACCAATGGGGAGAAAATTTGGAACCAAAAATTTTGTGAAAATGAATGTAAAAAGTTAAATAAATAAATTTATATTAAAAAACAATCTTAAAGGAATTCAAAGAAACAAGGAAGTAGAGATGAGGAAGCAGAGAAGTCCAGGTATGGGGGAACGTCAGAGAAGATGTATGCAACTGGAAGATAGAGTGTCTTGCTCATGAAACAGCCAGGAGACCAGCATAACCGGATGAAAGAATACATATCACAGAACAAGAGGTAAAAAAGACTGGGAAGTTGGGAAGCGGCTACCTTACAAAGGCCTTTGAATAATAAGCAGTGTTTGTTGCATTTGATCTTGAAGGTGGAAAGGAACCAGCAGAGTTTAACTTGAGTGTGGGAGTGACCTGGTTTGGCCCACAAATCACTTTGGTGCAAGCTATGTTACAGAGCTTTCGTTTTTTTTTTTCCCTTCTCCTTCACTACCACAAATTCCATGATAGAGTAGTCAATTTACCACTCTGGCAAAAAAGTTACATCTTGTTTGTTAAAATTGCATCTAGAACAACTTTACTCCCCTTATAATTTATTCACCTTTTGAAAGATAAAATTAACATTTAGACAAGTCTCAAATTTATTAGTTCTGATTTTGGAAGAGAGTACCAACAGATGTCTGGATAGTTGGAAGTCTTCTGCTGCTATAATAGCATGTTTCTGTGATCAGTTTGTGATCCCTAGTTTCTCATCTAACTGCTCCTATCCTGGTACTTTATAGTATAACCCTCCAACAACCACTGTTTTTCCTTTTTCGGTCGATCATCAAACTAATGTTCTCTACCATATTACTCCCTTAAATTCATGCTTTCCTCAAATGATTGTGCATTCTCCACCTTTCTTGTCTGTTCTATTCCTTTTTGGAAAGATATACCATTCTACAGTCAAATTTCCATCCTAATTCCTCTCCCAACAAGGCTTGGTGTTACATATGGGAGCAGATTTGCCAGCTTTTATTGCTATTTCCAACTTAATTTTGAATTTCTTCATAATTTGTTGATCAACATGTAATCATGAGAGGCAACTTGCAATGGTAGATAGAGTGCTAGGCATAAGAATCAGAAGACTTGGGTTCATAGCATAACTCTGCTGGATCTTAGCTGTGTAGCCAAGTTACTAAACCTCCCAGTGTGCCCAGACAACTCTGAGATGTACTGTCTATCAGACCATGCTTCACATCCCATCTAGCATTCTGCTACAAAATTAGAGCCTACTAGAGCATCTTGTCACATGGCCAACCATCACATTTATAATCTTACTTGGTGAGTGCCCTGCACCCAATTTTCCATTCTTACTCTGGGAAAGATCATCAAATAAATATTATTATTACTTCTGGAGCAAATATGAAAATCAACTTTCTTAGGGCTCCAGTCACCATCCCTGGGACTCCTGAGACCAAAATACTTATCCTTGGACATCACTCCCTCATATATTATCTCTATCTTTAGAATGTAAGTTTTCAGAGAACAGACACTAACAGCCATTTCTATGTGTGCCTGACATACAATAGGGGTTTAATAAATGTATTTTCATTCACTTAAAAAAAAAGAAACACACTTGAAATAGACATACACAGAATAGATCTAAGGGGCATAAGAGAACCTATCATGCTTCAGCAGAAGTAAAAAAAAATAGTAGTAGGCATAGCAATCGTGATCTTAGACAAAATAAAAGCAAAATATAGATCTAATTAAGGGACATAAGGAAACTGCATTTTCTAAAAGGCAACACAGACAATGATGCAATCAAATTAGAAAAGCAAAGAAGAGTCTACCCATCAGATCTATGGGGAGTGGGAACAACCTGACAAAAGAAAAGATAGAAAGCATTACAAAAGTAGATTAGATAATTTTGATCATATTAAGTTGAAAAGCCTCTGTTCAAACAAAACTATTGAAACCAAGATTAGAAGGAAAGCACAAAAATGGCAAGCAATCTTTACAGGAAGTGTCTCAGATAAAAGTCTCATTTCTCAAAAATGGAGAATACTGAGTCAGATTTATGAGAATACAAGCCATTCCTCAATCAATAAGTGGTCAAAGGATATGAACTGGCAGGTTTCAGATGAAGAAATCAAAGTGTCTATAGTCATATGAAGAAGTATTCTAAATCACTCTTGATCACAGAAATGCAAATTAAAACAACTCTGAAGTACCATCTGAAACCAGTCAGATTGACTAATGTGACAAAATGTTATAAATGTTGGAGAAGATGTAGTGAAATTGGGACACCAATGCATTGTTGGTGGAGTTGTGAACTGATCCAATCATTCTTCAGAACAATTTGGAGCTATGTCAAAAGAGTTATAAAACTGTGCATACTCTTTGAACCAGCAATACCACTACTAAGTCTGTATCCCAAAGAGATAAGAGAAGAGGGAAAAGGAACCAAATGTGCAAACATTTATAGTAGTTCTTCTTGTTGTGGCACATAATTGGAAATTGTGGGAATGTCTACAAATTGGGAAATGACTGAACAGGTTGTGGTATATGAATATAGTTGAATGCTACTGTGTTATAAGAAATGAAAAGCAAGCAGAATACAGAAAAACTTGTAAAGACTACGTGAACTAGTACTGATTTACGCGAGTAGAACCAGGATAACATTATACACAGTAACAGCATCATTTTATGATAATAAACTATGACAGACTTAGTTCTTGTCAGCAATACAATGATACAGCAATACAATTCCAAAAGACTCATGATGAAAAGTTCTAACCACATCCAGAGAAAGAACTATGGAGATCAAATCACATTTTTTTTCATTTAAAAGATTTTTTTTTTCACACGGAAATAGAGGGAAAGTACATTTAATTGGTTTTGTCGCTATCGAAAGTTCAATGTACAAGTAAGCATAAAAAGACTCGATTTCATCTTCCCAGCTGCATATTTGGAATGAAGGAGAAGACAAAGAGGAGGGGAGCCCTGGATTCTTGGACCCTGGTGCGCAGCAGGCTGTGTAACTCCCATTCAGCCCCTGGGGACATGAATGCTTATTTTCACTGATGGCAAAATGATTCTGTTCCAACTGAAAGGAAGTGAGAATCAATTGCAAGGTTAGCTAACTAGTCAAAGTGCTCTCTGGAGAGTCTCAAATCACTCACGGAAAGTGAAACACCCCAAGAAAGCCATTGCTAGGCAATATCTTCCCTCTTATGTGTTTCTAAGCACTGTGTACTGCCAGTGATTTCCTAGTGGGATTCGAGATGCTGAGAAAATAGAAATATTTGGCTAGGAATAGGAATGTCTATTCTTCAGGCTTCCTACAGCCACAGGACACATTGTTGCTGCCCTGAATATCAGACCCATCTGCCAGGGTCATCATCCCAAGGACCCCGTTTGAGTCTCATAATCTTGCCCTAACTATGCCCTGGGAGCTGATCATTCTCACTGAAGTTCCTAACATACTTTTTGGGTTCTCATACGAATAAGTCAGCCAGCCTTCCTTCCTTCCTTCCTTCCTTCCTTCCTTCCTTCCTTCCTTCCTTCCTTCCTTCCTTCCTTCCTTCCTTCCTTCCTTCCTTTCTTCCTCCTTCCTGCCTTCCTTCCTGCCTTCCTTCCTTCCTTGTCTTTATCAATTCAATAATGCTACATGATCCTCTATCCTTGAACCCCTTGCCCCCTTCTCCTATCTCTCTTCAAGCTTTCCCAAAAGGCCAAATGTGGGTTACCTCCACCATCTGCTTGCACTCTGCTGAATGTTGCTGGAGGAAGTCACACAGCCTTGCTGGCTGAGCCTGGTACAAATGGAAGGACTCTGTTTTCAGCCAAGCCTTCCTTTTCACATGGTAATCCTTTGATTTCGTTATTCTCAGATGGCCTTTCCATCTCCCTCCCCACAGAAGCGATTCCGAAGCTCTGCTTTCTTTAAGCCCCGTGTGTTACTCCTTGTCTTCATTCTCAACTGAGGACCTCATGCCCATTACTTAGAAAATCAAGGTCATCTGGTATGAGATCTCTTTCTCCCTTACTTCACACTTCCAAAGCTTTTGATTTCACCCTCAGCTTGCCTTTCTTCTTTATCTATCTATCTATCTATCTATCTATCTATCTATCTATCTATCTATCTATTTAACTTTTTGCATTCATTTTCACAAAATTTTGGGTTCCAAATTTTCTCCCCTTTTATCATCTCCCCCCACCCCAATACCCCAAGCAATCTAATTTTCCCTATCTCCAATCAGCCCTCTCTTCTGTCATCCCTCCCTTCTCTTGTCTCCATTTTCTCTTTTCTCCTGTAGGGCCAGTTGACTTTCTATTCCTCATTAACTGTATGTCTTCTTTCCTAGTAGCAACAACAATACTAAACAGTTATTCCTAAAACTTTGAGTTCCAAATTCTCCCCAGCCCTCCCTCCCCACCCATTCCCTTTGGGAAGGCAGGCAATTCAATGTAGGCCATTTCTGTGTAGTTTTGCAAATGACTTCCCTGAAAGTCGTGTTGTGTAAGACTTACTGAATTACCCTCCACCCTAACCTGCCCCTCATTGTTTCTCTTCTGTCTTTTGATCCTGTCCCTCCCCAAGTGTTGACTTCAAATTGCTCCCTCCTCCCTTTGCCCTCCCTTGCATCATCCCCCCCCCTTGCTTATCTAATTCTCCCCCACTTTCCTATACTGTAAGATAGGTTTTCAGACCAAAATGAGTGTGCATTTTATTCCTTCCTTTAGTCAAATGTGATGAGGGTAAACTTCTTGTTTTTTTTTTCTCAGCTCTCCTCTTTTTCCCTCCACTAAACAGTCTCCTACTTGCCTCTTAAATGACATAAAATTACCCCATTCCATTTCACCCTCTTTCCTCCCACTACATTTCTCTCTCACCATTTACCTTAATTTCTTTTAAGATATGGTCCCATCCTATTCAATTCAATCTGTGCTCTCTGTCTCTGTATGTGTGTGCATGTGTGTATGTGAGTGTGCATGTATGCATGTACATGTGTGTGTATGGATCCACCAACTACCCAGATACTGAAAAGTTTTAAGAGTTACAAATATTGTCTTTCCATGTACGAATGTAAACAGTTCACTTCTGGTAAGTCCCTTAAGACTTCTCTTTGCTGTTTACTTTTTCATGCTTCTTCTCATTCTTGTGTTTGAAAGTCAAATTTTCTTTTCAGCTCTGGTCTTTTCATCAAGAATGATTGAAAGTCCTCTGTTTCATTGAAAGACCATATTTTCCCCTTAAGTATTATACTCAGTTTAGCTGGGTAGGTGATTCTTGGTTTGAGTCCTAGTTCCTTTGACTTCTGGAATATCCTATTCCACGCCCTTCGATCCCTTAATGTAGAAGCTGCTAGATCTTGAGTTATCCTGATTTTATTTCCACAATACTGGAATTGTTTCTTTCTAGCTGCTTGTAAGATTTTCTCCTTGACCTGGGAGTTCTGGAATTTGGCCACAATGTTCCTAGGAGTTTCTCTTTTTGGATCTCTTTCAGGTGGTGATCGATGGATTCTTTCAATACTTATTTTGCCCTCTGGTTCTAGAATGTCAGGGTAGTTTTCCTCGATAATTTCATGAAAGATGATGTCTAGGCTTTTTTTTTGATCATGACTTTCAGGTAGTCCATAATTTTTAAAATGTCTCTCCTGGATCTATTTTCCAGGCCAGTTGTTTTTCCCATGAGACATTTCACATTCTCTTCCATTTTTTCATTCTTTTGGTTTTGTTTGGTGATTTCTTAGTTTCTCGTAAAGTCATTAGCCTCCATCTGTTCCATTCTAATTTTGAGGGAACTATTCTCTTCAGTGAGCTTTTGAACCTCTTTTTCCATTTGGCTAATTTTGCTTTTGAAAGCATTCTTCTCCTCTTTGGCTTTTTGAACCTCTTTTGCCAATTGAATGAGCCTATTTTTCAAGGTGTTATTTTCTTCAGCATTTTTTTGGGTCACCTTTAGCAAGGTATTGACCCGTTTTTCATACTTTTCTTGCATCTCTCTCATTTCTCTTCCCAGTTTTTCCTCCACCTGTCTAACTTGCTTTTCAAAATCCTTATTGAGCTCTTGCAAGGCCTTTAGCCCACCTGACATCCCCCTGGGATGTCTGGGGTACCGAGGCCCCGCCCTCCACGTCTTTCCCTGATAGCAAGAATATGTCCTCGTCCTCGTCAGGTCCGAAAGTCGGGATCATTTCCACCTTTTCGAAAAGACTCTCTAGAGTCTTATTTTTCTTCCCTTTTCTTGGCATTTTCCAGCCAGTTACTTGACTTCTGAGATTCCTGTCCACCCCCACCTAGATCCGCCCAGCTAGTGCTTGGGATCTGAGATTCAAATGGGCTTTCCATGCCGTGCATAGCTGCTAATTAATGTGAGCTTTAGTTTTGGTGTTGGGGTGGGGACAGGGCCTCCTCCCAGTCTCAGCTCCCTCAGCGGCTTTATGCAGAGACCTTCAGAAATGAAGCGGGTGGGGCAGGGTCTCTCCCAGGCTCAGCTCCCTCAGGGGGTTTATGCAGAGACTTTCAGTAATGCAGATCCTGCCTGCTGCTGGGGGAGTCCCGGGCCCCCGTGGCCAGCCACACTGCTGCTGTGTCTGTCGCCACCCCCGCCTCTGCCTCAGCTGATTCCTCCCAAGGGGGCCCAAGTCACGGAGACACTCCGCTCCACTCCTCCAGCCCAGCTGTCTCTCTCCCTGACCTGTAGCTTCTGTGGGTGGAGGGACTTTCCTGGCTGCCAGAGCTTCCGTCCCTGAAGCCTGCTCGGATCAGCTTCTCTGGGGCTGCGGCCAGGGCAGTGCTGGGGTGGGGTCTGCTTTCCAGGGCACAATGGACCCTGGGGACGGCTCTCCAGGGCTCTCTGGAATGGAAATCTCTTCCACTCTGTTTCTGCACACCTTTCAGTGATCCAGAACTTATGGGGGAACTCTTCTTACATTAAATATATGGGATGTGGGTTCGGAGCTTGTAAACGTGCTTCTTTCTACTCCGCCATCTTGGCTCCGCCCCAAGATTTTTTTTCCTTGCCGTTTGTCCCTTTTGTTCTGATTCTTCTTTCACAACATTACTAATTTGGAAATATGTTTAACATAATTGTACATTTATAACCTATACCTACTTGCTTGGTCTTTTGAGGAGGGGGCATGGAACAGAAAGAGGGAGAAAAATTTGGAACTCAAATCTTTGCATGTAACTGAAAACATAAAATTCTATTAAGTGGGGGACAAAAGCACCATAACAGTACTAGCAGAAACGTTGAAGGATAGTCATACTCTTCTTTCACTATGAGAATCTTGCAGAAACTTGAATACAAAGCTGACTGAACAAATTAAACTTTCAAAATAAAAGAAAGAAAAATTGGACTAGCTATAAAGAAACTACCAAATAATCAATATTTAAAAGTTTGTCTAAGTGGATTTGCAGGTGAATTCTATCAAACACTTAAAAAAATACATAGAGTCTACACTAGACACGTTTCCAATTTTGAGAAAAAAAAACATTCTAACTCCTTTTACAGACAAATAAACCCTAAATACCATCCAGTACAGATAAATACCAACCTAGTAACTAGACCAAGCACAGTTAACCAAAGAATAACAATTATAGACAATATTAATAACGGATTTTAAATTTATAGTTAGAATATTTTAAAGGTAAAATTGGCAAATGACTAATACAGCATTCTATATTGGGGGGGGAAAGATGCTACAACATTAGCTTTCAAACATTATTATAACTGTTAACATAATCAAATGAGAGAAGAAAACTTGAAAGATTTAAGATATCATTTAGTCCAATCATCACATTTTAGGGATGAGTAAACAAAAACTCAGAGGGAAGTGTCTCTATCACAGGTTACATAACAAGATAAAACAGAGCTGGAACTGGAATGACTTTTAACTTCCAACCCAATGTACTTTTGATTATACCCGGTCACTTTCACAGTAAACATTAGATGTTTTAGGGACAAAAGGGCAAAATTAACTTTATCCAGCAACTCATAAACAACAGCCCTGGACAAAGTATCTTCAAAGTAGGAAATGCAAAAATATTTAAACTCTTTCCAAAAGTAGATGAATTTTCAAAGCTTGTTTTGAAGAACATTGTGTTCTTGACTCCTCATAGTCTCATTACATAATTCAACTTGGCTTAGCCTGATAGAATAGAAGAAACAATTGCTATGTCAGCCTTTTATCATCAGAAATATTACAGCTAACATAATGTACTATTTTATACTATTGCTACTAAAATTCCATCTCACAATTATATTAGGGCCAAAATGGAAAAGTAGAGAAGTATTAAGCTGAAGTCTCCTAAAATTCTCCTCTAAACAACATTAAAATAATGCCTTATATCAATTTCTATATGGCAGAGCCATCAAAAAGTTAAGATGAGGTATTCTTCCAACCCAAGACAAAATAGAAAGCTGGAAATAGAGATGTCTGACATGGGGAAGTTTATGTCAATGAAATATCAGTTGTTAGACTAAATGGTGGTGACAGAAACATAAGCAGCTGCAGAAGCTTTCAAGGCAGAGATGGTAAGGAGACCTAGACACGAGTCAGAAAGGGATTATAGGGTATCTCTGTACTAGCACTGGAGGCAAGACCAGATGATGTTTAGCAGCTCCATTGCCTATACCCACTTCGGGCTCATAATTCAAGCATTTTCATTCAAGAGGGAGTGGGGGTCCTGAAGAGCAACTGACAATTCTATTGTTTAAACCCACTTTTGGGACACAGTTCAAGGACAGGGAAGACCATTTTTAGTCTAGTGGAAATGGAAGCCCTGAAGGGCAGGATCACTTCCAACTCCAAAGGAGGAGGGGCTGTGTGGAGTAATGGATTATAATCCCAAGGGATAAAAGGGTCTTCCTGGGTAATGAACAAAGTGTAGACCAAGAGAACAGTTGCCACACCTCTCCCTTTGGAAGCACCAAAAACTTCTAAACACCCAGAACTAGGTCTGAAAACAACATTATGAAGAAGCCTGAAGCTTTAGACATTACCACTCCCTTCCCCACCACTGGAAACAAAGCCCAGTATTAACATAAAGTTCTACATCAAGAAGTAGTGTGGAAAATGCGCAATGGCCAAAAAATAATCTGACTATAAAAAATTACTAGGGTGACAGGGAAGGTCAAGATAAAAATGCAAAAGAAGACAGTAAAGTCAAAACAGCTATAAGCAAAGTCACAAAAATAGTTAATTGGGCATAAACCTCAAATGTATTTTCAGAAGAGTTTTAATTTTTTTTTTCAAAACTAAATGAAGGGGATAGAGGGAAACTTAGGTAAAAATATTTTGGCTCAAAGACTATGGTGGTCCAAATTACTTTCAAGGCTAAGATTCATTTTGAATTAAAAATTTCAGAATACCAGTATACAAATCTTTATCACATTTTGATTCTTTAGTATTTTTAAGTATATTCCTATGTGGTAAGATTAGCCCAAACCATTGTAAACAAATATATTTACATAAATGTATATCCTATTAATCCAAATGAAGTAATGATGTTGGAACAAAGATAAATGCACGTCAGGACTGTGATAAGCACTGGGGATACACACACAAGAGGGGAAGGTAGTCCCTGTCTTCAAGAAGTTTAAAATTTAATGGGGCACAACAGCAAAAAAATGAATTTAGAAAGAAAACATTATATACCCTCAGAAGTATAGCGCTGAAGTATAGAAAGTCTAAAACAGAGCTAGCAGAGTTAATGAAGTTTGGTGAGCCTGAGCCTCTCCTAAAAATAGAAATCCTAGGAGGAACTCATCAATGAGAAGAGGGATGTTGTACTGAGAGGAGGTCCCAGGTGATGGGGGCAATTCCAAGATGAGATTGCAGCTAAGGAATGGTGGTAAAGTTCAGTCCAGCATGGAAGAGGGATGTTCCAGAATGTAGAAGCCCCTGGTGTTGACGGATCATTGGTAAACTTAGTGAAAACAGTTTACAGCTAGGTATTTGATCAGAAGCCAAATGTAAGATGATGAAACAATAATTAGAGATGAGAAAATATAATCTACTATGTTAAGGAATCCATTCTAGGTATTTGTATATGAAAGGAAGAGATGTAGGATAATAACCTAATAGGTCAAGGGTGAAGGTATATTTAAAGGCAGCAGTGTTTAAGCAGATTAAAGTTAGAGAATAAGAAGAAATGATGGCAGGGGAAAATTCTTCAAAGGAGACCAGAAAAAAATGAATTAAGAGCACAAGTAGAAGGACTGGCCTTTGTAGGGAGAATGACTTGCTTCTTAATTAGAGATTAGAGCAAGGGAAAAAATAAAAAAATAATATAAAGATGTCACAGATGTGTTTTAGAAAAGAACTGGGGGATCACAGTGGATGGTTTCAGCTTTCTCAGTAAAGTGGGAGGCTATATTCTCTGCTGTAAAAGAAATGGAAATGGTTGTTGGAATGGTTGAGGAAAAGTAGTAAGGTTTGGAATAGCCCTTGAAGTGAGTAGGATAGAGAATCAATAAGAGGATAATCAATAAGCAATGGGACTTATTCGAAATTATAGAAGATACATTTGTGAATGACTCAGTCAGCATAATTGACTGATTTCATCCAGCAGCATTCATAAGAAGATAATTAGGAATGGAGAAGGTAAAGAGTAAGAATGATACATGGCTGGGGTCCTACAAAGTATGAGCGGGAAAAAGAAAGGGAGTCAAGAACATAAAAAGACAACTTTATATAGATGAATGGGTGAACCGTAATGTTCAAATGCTCAAAAGTATGAATAGAAGAAAATGAAAACAAAGTATGGGTGAAGAACTATGAAACAAAGGAAGAATAGAAGGACTGAAACTTTATGAAAAAAATCACAAGAAATTTAAATAGACTGAGAGAAATATATGAGGTTATAATCCTTTGGGACAATTTCAGGGTATTACATCATGGAGGCACTAGTCTTATGAGTGAGAGTGAGATTTAAAGAACAATCATTTTTTTTCTTTTTTTGCATGATTGAGAAGGTGCATTCAGGTAATTAGATTTGAAGAGGTCCATGATCCTGAGGGAATGAGTGCTTAAGGAGATATTTATATATACATTGAAGTTCTCCACTATAAGCATAGAGCTTAGTGTAAAGAAAAGGACAGAACCTAAATGAATCTCTGGATTCCCCTCACTACAATCAGCCACACCCATTCCAGCATTTCTTAATACTTTGTAAGTTCCTAGCTGGGGAAACAAGTGCGAGATAATTTGTAAACTCCCTCATACCTTAAAATCTTATCCAGTTCATGAAATAACCACATTGTTATAGTCTATGACAACACTCTCTAAACTTTGGATTGTATATACCAATAAGTAACAATAATTTTAGCACTCCCATATGTGTATTTTGCTTATAAATTAATTATGTGTACTACAGTATTAATAATTAAATACTCTATAAAATACACAAAAATAACTATTTTTAAATCTTGAGATGAAAATAAAATATTTGATCCTTGAGTCAATAGGAAATTCCTGGTATTTATAGAGTAGAAGAGTATCATTGTGAGATCCACACTTAAGAAATACAACTTTGGCAGCTATGAAGAAGGTGCATTCTAGTGAGAAGAGAATTAAATATGAGACCAGTTAGTAAGCTATTACAGGCAAGTCAACCAAGATGGTAGTAAAGGAGGAATCAATACAACGCACCTTTTTCCAACAATTACTCCAACAAAGATCAAAGAAGAATATTAGATCTTTGCAATGATCATGAAATTATAGGAGAAATCACAGTTGGTCACTTTTACAGTATAGGTCAGTGTGGGGAGACTGTCCAAGACCTGTGAGCACCAAGAAGACATTCACAGAGCCTTTTGGCTATGTATGAGGACAAACTGAAGAGTCATAGATACAGCATGTTCAACACTTGAGCTTGTCTATTATGTAGGAAGAAGGAAGAGAAAATAGCCATCAGTTGTATTGCTCTAATCCTGGAGCTGGATCTAGAAGCCATCTTGAACTGAAGTTTGAACTTACTTTTGTATTTCAGGCAAATGGGTGGTGCAGTGGATAGAGTGCTGGACTTAGAATCATGAAAGCCTTAATTTGAATTCTGCCACAAACACACTAGTTGTGTGGCCCTGTATCACTTGCTCTTTGTCAATTTCCTCATCTGTAAGCTGAGGATAATTATAGTATCTGCTTCCCACAATTATTTTAAGGATAAAATGACATAATATATGTAAAATATTTTGCTTATCTTGAAATGTTTTATATCAGACTCCCTGAAAATTAAAATGGACCACAAGGGACAATGATTTCATGACTTCATGAAATTATATATATATATATATATATATGGGTGTGTTAAAAAAAAACCTGGAAAATAGAATAAAATATAAATAACTTTATATAAAAAAGTAACATGGAAAATGTGTCAAGGAGAAAACTAACTCAGAAGCCCTGTATTATCTCTGTCTTGACTACAGAAAAAAAGATAGAGTAGTTATTATACTTCATGAAATCATGAATTAAAACTGCCAAGACAAGGAAACTACATCTTGATAAAAGATACCATAGACAATGAAGTAATAACAACGATGACAAAATTATAACAAGTTTCTCTGATAAAGAACTTATTTCTCAAATATATAAGAAACTGATTTAAATTTATTAAAAAAGGAATCCCCAATTCATAAACGGTCAGAGTATATGAATAGGCAGTTTTTGCAAGAAGAAATCAAAGCTATTCCATAGTCATAGAAAAATGCTCTAAATCACTATTGACTATAGAAGGGTAAATTACAACAACTCTGAGGCATTACAGTGGTCTTGAAGGTAAAAGGAAAATTTAGAAGAAGGCTAGGTTGAAGAGTGAGGATATAATATAATGATATCTGTGAAACAAATCATAATCTACTCATGCCTCTTCATTCTTTGTGACTCATTATTTTGTTGCACCATTTCAATCATGTCCAATTCTTGATCCCATTTGGGGTTTTCTTAGGAAAGATTTGGTTTAGCATTTTCTTCTCCACATCATTTTATAGATGAGGAAACTGAGGCAAACAGGGTTAAGTGACTTGCTGAAGATCACTAAGCTAGTAAGTGTTTGAGCCTGGATTTGAACTCAGGAATATGAGACCTCCGGATTCCAAGCCTAATACCCTCTCCACAGGACTAGTTACTCTGTGTGTCACTTGTTCCCACTCAAAATTGAAAGAAAGAAGTCAGGGTGTTTCCTTACTGGTCATTGAACTCTGAGGGCAGAGCCTGTCCTCTAAGCAGTCCTTAGTATATGGCGGCGATGATCTGGAAAAAATAGGTGAAGACTGAGTTTTCCTAGTGGCCCTGGTATAGCTACTGTAGTTCATAGTTAGCTTACTTCATAACTGGTCTAAAGGACTGGCAATTCTCTCAGAATGGGGGAAGGGTTTAGAGCTTAAGTGGCAGAAGGTGGCACAGTTTAAGGGGTAGAGTTGTAGATTGTGTTGTAGACTCTAATGAGTTAAAACTTCCCCACTCATTAATAGGCCTCAGTAGTTTTTGTTCATTTCTACTGAGGTATTGGATCAGAGGGTCATGCCCTCTGGCTCTGAAAGGTGTATAAATAGTCTGAGGTGAGGTTTTACTTTGGGGCTTACTCACTGGAAGTTTTCCTTTGACCAGATGAGACTTGGGATAGCCATTAAGGAGCTCCCATGGCTTTGAAAACCCAGATGTTGGTGCTTCTCTCTCTGGTAACTATGTATGTATATCATAGTCAGACAGCTGAATCTGTCTTTTAATGTGTGAGGTATGTGTTGTCTATGGTCAGACAGTTGGAAGCTCTGTCTGTTGGTCTGTTTGTAATTTCTGCTTATAATTTCTGTTTATATTTTCTCTGAAGTTCAGAGTACCGAATTCTCCCCAGAATTAAGTGAATGATATATGTGCTTGATTAAAATATATTGTTGACCCCTCAAAAGTTGCTTAGCTTTCAGAAAAAGCACATCTCAGAACCTATACAGCAGGTGCTCTTGTGTATGCCCGGCTGCTTACTGATACAAAGACAAATATCATTGATTGGTTATTACAGCAAAGTTGAGTTGTGATCTGTCCTCCTATTCACTGATTGCATTATCACCTATGCTTTGAAGTTAGGCACTACCTCCCTAAAATAATGCCATGTACCTCTAGGGAAACCTGTTATACCAAACAGTGCCTCTTGATATACGTAAATTGTTTTCATTTTGTGTTCATTAACCTAAAGGATTTATTTCCAAAATCCTTGCATTTGCATTGGCTGTACCCCATGCTTGGACTACTCTCCATTCTCACTTTTATCTCTTAGTATTTTTAGTTTCCTTTAAAACTCAACTTAAGTACCACCTTCTACATAAAAATTTCATAATTTCTCTAAATACTAGTGCTATTTCACACAAAATCTCCTTGTGTCTATTTGTTAAGTAATGTCAATGTATGTATATAACAGAGGTTCTTAACTTTTTCTGTGTTATGGACCCCATTGAGATATGGTGAAACCTATAAGTCTTTTTGTACTACAACAATTAAGGGAAATGCTAAATATAAATTGGAATTTAGTGAGAATAAGGATGTAATGTTTTACGCATCCATATTCACAGATCTCCTGAAATCTGTTAATAGTCTTCTTTGGAGTCCACAGAAACCAAGTTAGTAACCCCAAATTTATAGTAATATGTGTGTATATAAGCATATTCAACTATGTATAAATTTTCTGTGTAACACATAATGCATGTATATACCTATATGCAGCATGTGGATAGTATTGTGTACATAATATACATATATACATACATACATGTGTACATATGTATGGTAAATGTGTGCTGTCTCTTCCATAAATTATCAAATCTGTCAAGGTACTGTTCAGCTGTTGTACTCATGTCCTCAGTACTTCACATGGTGCTAGGAGATATGACTTTCATTTAATACTTGTTTAATTGGATCATTTCTTATTAATATGTTTTTTCGGTTTATTCTATATGAAGCTCAGACATTTCAATGTTCTAAAAACTGTAATCTCTAGTAACCATTGCTTTCTTACCTACTTTTTTACAGTTGCTACCAAACCTGAAAGAAAGCTGTACAGGACTGAGGGAGATTTTGTATTTTTATTTTCATCATCGACTGTTCTGGCCAAGGAATGCATTCCTAACTGACCACTGTCCTGCATAGCCAACAAATGTTTATCTGTTGTCACGGCGAACCCACCGTTACCCCTAAACCCTGCTGAGATTAAAGAATAAGACTTTGGTGGTAGTGGTGAGAATTAATCCAAAGCCAAGAAAAGGTTATAATCAGTGAGTTGCTAAGGGATTTCAAAGGCTTCTTCACAGAGGTATGGCATTATCCCTCTGATTTAAAATTATATATAAATTATTTAAATGAATAAATTCTTTTTTTAATAGAATAGTCAACATATTTTTGCCCCTGAAAGGCTCTGGACAGCGCATCTATTTACTGTAAAAGGGAGTCCAAATTTAACCACCAGATAGCAGCTTTCTCTCTTAGCCTTTACTTTGAAAAGCTTGAACCCTCTTTAAAAAATGGTAAGTAGAAGAGAATGTCTATATAAAACTCTTTATTGCTAACAATGAAGTTTATAGAATGGTTCATTAATAAATTTGTGTGATTTAGTACAAGATTAAAAAAGTAATATATAATTCAAGTGTTTCATCTTTTCATTTTTCTGTCAGAGAATAAGAATTCAGCAGTGATATTCCTAAGAAGTGTAAATTTACTTTCTATTGTAGTTTTCGGTATGTCAGCCCTTTTCCTGAGAACCCCTACCAGATTTCTTATCTATTTTTTCTTGCCTTTCCCTGTTGCTTTCTCAAGGGCACTCATTGGGAACAGTTTCAACTTTATGCCTTTACTCCTCTTATTTCTTTCTAATCTAGGATAAATCTTAATTAAAATATTCTTTCTCTCTGGAACTTTCTCATATTTATACATCATGCCATGAATAATACTTGAATAGTATGAAACATTTAAAACGAACATAAGTATAATTTTTTTTTCTCAATAATTAGAGTTGGAACAAGAATCAAGCAATGGGGGTTCTGCCATAAATGCTAACAATCTGGGGGTAGGGTGTTATCTACCCTTCTAGGGAAATACTTCCCACCCCACTCTCACTGCCTAGTACCAGGCAACTGACACCTGACAGGGTCCTTCAGTGGTTCTTCAGCTGAGATTTGGGAACAATGCATACATAGATAGATAGATGGATGGATGGATGGATGGATGGATGGATGGATGGATGGATGGATGGATATATAGATGCATATTTACATGGCTTGGTTTAGTTTCTCTTAATAGGGCCATATGCTGGCTATGTTCCACTCATAAAAGTGTCAGCCTACAAAGAGGCAGAATGGTATACTAGGAACCCCCTTAATGCAAGTCATGGAACCCAAATCTACCTGTTGCCTTATCATGACTGCTCATTTCTACTAAGGCTCTGCTTCTGGTTCTATATAAATAAATTGTTAAAAAGAACATCACTGTGAATTGTTGAAATTATAGGGTAAAATAAAAATAGGTTATCTACACAGATCAACATGTTTTGCAAATACAATAAAAGTGATATTATCAGAATAAATTTGCAGATTTCATGTAATACCAATCAAACTATCAAATGGATGACTACTTTATAGAACTCTAGAAAATAATAACAAAATTCACTTTAAGGAGTGTTTGTGGGAGAATAAGTATATTAGTAATTTGTTGATGGATTCATGAAATGGTATAATACCATTTTGGAAATGAATTTGTAAATATGCAAATAAAGTGACTAAAATGTCCATAACCTATGAAGGAAGGACTCTCTTACTGGACTTATACTCCAAGGAAGTGATGGGTAACAAGAAAGTACCCAAAATATTTATAGGTTCACTTTTTGAGATAGCAAAGAATTGGAAAGAAACTAGATATTCCTATATTAGGGAATGAGCAAACAGATTGTGCTATATAAACGTAATGGAATAATATTTTGCTATAAGAAATTGTGTGTGATGAATGCAGAGAGGCATGGAAAGAGCTATCTGAATTGATACGGAGTGAATTAATCAGAAGGAAGAAAACAATATATACAGTTACTATAACAATATAAATTGAAAGAACACCTATCCCCAAAATATAAAACAATGAATTTCACAAAATTACAAAGATAAGGTGGGAGTCAAAGGAATAGGTCTGAGAAGACACACTAAAACAATGAATTTAACAAAACTGCAAAGAGAAAGTGGTAGTCAAAGGAATTGGTATGAAGAGAAACCTCCCCCCAAAAAACCTATTTCATCATGGAAAAATTTATGCTCATATTCCAAGATGTCAGAGAAAGAAGGAATCATCAAAACTACTTGAGACTGGTAAAAATGGAAAAGTAGATTAGTAACTAAGTAAGCAACAACGAATTTGAGGAATGATTTAATCCTAATAAATTGGAATCTTCAATTCAACAAACATTTACTAAGCACCTTATACAGGATTGTGGCATGTGCTGGTAAAAGTTTAACAATCAACTTTTCAGGAAAAAAAATGAAGAATGCATGACATACTTTTAAGTTTGAACTTTACTATTAACATTTTCTTAGTCACTTTCTTTTTTTAAAAAAATAAAAATTTGTTTATTTAACTTTTTACATTCATTTTCACAAAATTTTGGGTTCCAAATTTTCTCCCCTTTTATCCCCTCCCCCCACCCCAATACACCAAGCAATCTAATTTTCCCTATCACCAATCTGCCCTCTCTTCTATCATCCCTCCGTTCTCTTGTCCCCATCTTCTCTTTTGTCCTGTAGGGCCAGATGACTTTCTATTCCCCTTAGCTGTATTTCTTATTTCCTAGTAGCAATAACAATACTAAACAGTTGTTCCTAAAACTTTGACTTCCAAATTCTCCCCATCCCTCCCTCCCCACCCATTCCCTTTGGGAAGGCAGACAATTCAATATAGGCCCTATCTGTGTAGTTTTGCAAATTACTTACATAATAGTCGTGTTGTGTAAAACTAACTGAATTATCCTCCATCCTATCCTGCCCCTCATTGTTTCTCCCTCCCCAAGAGTGTTGACTTCAAATTGCGCCCTCCTCCCATTGCCCTCCCTTCCATCATCCCCCCCACCCTGCTTATCTCCTTCTCCCCCACTTTCCTGTATTGTAAGATAGGTTTTCATACCAAAATGAGTGTGCATTTTATTCCTTCCTTTAGTCGAATGTGATGAGGGTAAACTTCTTGGTTTTTTTTTTCTCAACTCTCCTCTTTCTCCCTCCACTAAAAAGTCTCCTGCTTGCCTCCTGAATAAAATATAATTTACCCCATTCCATTTCACCCTCTTTCCTCCACCTACCTTTCTCACCATTTACCTTAATTTCTTTTAAGATATGGTCCCATCCTATTCAATTCACTCTGTGCTCTCTGTCTCTGTATGTGCTTGCATGCGTGTATGTGTGTGTGTGTGTATATGTGTGATCCCACCAACTACCCAGATACTGAAAAATTTCAAGAGTTACAAATATTGTCTTTCCATGTACGAATGTAAACAGCTCACTTTTGGTAAGCCCGTTATGACTTCTCTTTGCTGTTTACTTTTTCATGCTTCTTCTCATTCTTGTGTTTGAAAGTCAAATTTTCTTTTCAGCTCTGGTCTTTTCATCAAGAATGCTTGAAAGTCCTCTTTTTCGTTGAAAGACCATATTTTCCCCTGAAGTATTATACTCAATTTTGTTGGGTAGGTGATTTTTGGTTTGAGTCCTAGTTCCTTTGACTTCTGGAATATCCTATTCCACTCCCTTCGATCCCTTAATGTAGAAGCTGCTAGATCTTGAGTTATCCTGATTGTATTTCCACAGTACTGGAATTGTTTCTTTCTAGCTGCTTGCAATACTTTTTCCTTGACCTGGGAGTTCTGGAATTTGGCTACAATGTTCCTAAGAGTTTCTCTTTTTGGATCTCTTTCAGGGGGTGATCGATGGATTTCTTCAATACTTATATTGCCCTCTGGTTGTAGAATATCAAGGCAGTTTTCCTCAATAATTTCATGGAAGATGATGTCTAGGCTCTTTTTTTGATCATGACTTTCAGGTACTCGCATAATTTTTAAATTGTCTCTCCTGGATCTATTTTCCAGGTCACTTGTTTTTCCCATGAGATATTTCACATTCTCTTCCATTTTTTCATTCTTTTGGTTTTGTTTTGTGATTTCTTGGTTTCTCAGAAAGTCATTAGATTCCATCTGTTCCATTCTAATTTTGAGAGAACTATTATCTTCAGTGAGCTTTTGAACCTCTTTTTCCATTTGGCTAATTCTGCTTTTGTAAGCATTCTTCTCCTCATTGGCTTTTTGAACCTCTTTTGCCAATTGAGTGAGCCTATTTTTCAAGGTGTTATTTTCTTCAGCATTTTTTTGGGTCTCCTTTACCAAGGTATTCATCCGTTTTTCATAGTTTTCTTGCATCTCTCTCATTTCTCTTCCCAGTTTTTCCTCCACCTGTCTAACTTGCTTTTCAAAATCCTTTTTGTGCTCTTCCAAGGCTTGAGCCCACCGGACATCCCCCTGGGATATCTGGGATACAGAGGCCCCGCCCTCCACATCTTTCCCTGATGGTAAGGATATTTACTTGTTATCAGAATTGAAAGGCGGGAACATTTGCACCTGCTCAAAGAAGCTCTCTATGGTCTTATTTTTCTTCCTTTTTCTGGGCATTTTCCCAGCCAGTTACTTGACTTCTGAAATTCCTGTCCACCTCCACCTAGATCTGCCCAGCTAGTGCTTTGGCTCTGAGATTCAAATGGGCTTTCCGAGCCGGCTGTGGCTGCTATTCAATGTGAGCTTAAGTTGTGGTGTTGGGGTGGGGGCAGAGCCGCCTCCCAGGCTCAGCTCCCTCAGGGGCTTTATGCAGAGACCTTCCATAATGGAGCGGGTGGGGGCAGCGCCATCTCCCAGGCTAAGTTCCCTCAGGGGTTTTATGCAGAGACCTTTAGTAATGGAACAGGTGGGGTCTGGGCCACTGCCCAGTCTCAGCTCCTTCAGGTGGTTTATGCAGAGACCTTCAGTAATGAAGATCCTGCCTGCTGCTTGGGGAGTGCTGGGCCGCCGCGCTGCCTCCACCACTTCCTGCTCCTGCCTCTGCCTCTGCCACTTCCTCCCGAGGGGCCCGAGCCATGGAGACACCCCGCTCCCCTCTCGGCCAGCCTAGACGTCTCTCTCACTGACCTGTAGCGTCTGTGGGCAGAGGGAACTTGTTAGCTATTGGAGGTTCCGTCCCTGAGGCCTGCTCGGATCTGCTCCTCTGGGGCTGCCCGGCCAGGGCAGGGCAGGGGTGGGCTCCGCTTTCCAGGGTGCGATGGATGCTGGGGACGGCTCTCCAGGGCTCTCTGGAATGGAAATCTTTTCCACTGTGTTTCTGCGCCCCTTGAAGTGATCCAGAATTTGTGGGGAGTTCTTCTTGCAGGAAATATATGGGCTGCGGGTTCGGAACTAGCATACGTGAGTTTTTCTACTCTGCCATCTTGGCTCCTCCCCCCTCTTAGTCACTTTCTTACATCTAGACAATCAACAACACAATAAAGGATTTGTAGTATTTATTGAGTTTTGAGGTATAAATGCTCACACTGGTAATTTAACAATCAGCTCTCCTGAGTCAGAATAAGCTGTGTCCAGCATACTCCTGAAGTATAACCAAGGCTTAGTGTTAAGTGATACAGACATAAAAACAAATAGTCCTTAACCTCAAGGAATTTATATTTTACTAGTCAAAGAAGCCACCGTGGAGAACACAGCACCTAATATAACCCTTAAAAGAAACCAAGGCAAGTCTACAATTGCCTATTATATGCCAGGGATTGAACTAAGTACTTGTAATAGAAAGAAAAATTAAATGAAACAAAACAAGGGGGAGACCATCCACAAACAGCTATGCATTAAAAAAAAAAATTTGAGATAATAGTGAATGGAAATAACAAAAAAAAAAAACTAGAGTTATCGACATAGCAGCTGTGCTGGCATCCAAAAGATTGTAAAGGACTTCTGAGAGAAGGTGGTATTTTAGGTGGACCTGAAAGAAGCCAGGAGATAGTGTTGAGGAAGGCTGAGAGAAATGATTTGCCTGAGGCTATTCATGAAGCAAGAATACACAGGGATGATAGCTGAACCCATGGAAGCAGAAGAGATCACCTTCAGAATTCAGATGGAAGTCATGGCCACAAGCACTTAGCAAGGGCCTACTATATGCCATCCATTATTCTAAAAGCTAGAATCTTTTTTCAGTGCCTTGCTTTCAACAAACTTCCAATCTAATGGAAAGAAGTGAAGGTCAAAGACAACCATGGAGTAAGTACCCACTAAGGAGATAGATGATGATCTAACCAAGGATACTGAGAAAATGTAAAGGCACATTCCAATAAAAGTTTGGCTCAATCTAAGTTTTGTTTGGTTTTTTAATTAGTGATCAGTCTGGAGGTAAATCTAGTCCTCTTCATCTTTTCCTCCAGCTTCTCTAATTTCAGACCAGGAAATTATCACATGTCAGCATTTTTTTCTCTTGTCCTTGGTTTAGTCATTGGATATGGCCCTGGAATTAGTAAATATACGATGATTAGTAAATATATTAGCAAACATACCAGAATTAGTAAACATATTAATGGTATATTACTATTTACTAATAGTAAATATTAGTAAATAAACACTCACCACTTACTCTGAAAATTATTAGGTCCATCTTGGACTTCAGGGAAAATGCACTTGCAAGTCTGTAATTAGAGAATGTAAGCATTCTCTTAATTGTTACTTGAGGGACTCATCTGAGTTTAGCTATAAATTGAAATCCCAAGTGTCCAGTAGAGATGATGTTGATAACTTCCAGTTGTGGTCACAAACCTTCTGCATTTTCCACTTAGAGCAGAGTTATAGTGACTTTATTTGGGAGTAAGGGAAGAGCTTCATGTTCTAAAGCAAATAGCTAAAAAAGATTTTTGTTTCATGTGAGTTGTACCTTCCTACAATGTTTAGATATTTACACTATTTTAAAATGGTGCTTAAAAAATGATGAAATTCTGGTAGATAAGGTTGGAAAATTGCATTTTGGTTTGGTATTGTGGAAAAATGAAATTAATTTAACTTATAGGTGTTGGATTTGATTGTTGGTTTTTCCTTTCTGAATTCCACATATTGAAGAAGGACATCATTTGGACCAAATGAGCAAAGGTAAATAAGATTGCTTAAGAAATTTGGTAAGAGATTGCATACTTGAAACCAAATCAAGCAATTTGTTGCAAAAGGATCATCTACTTCTATGTCATTAAGTAAGAAATCTTTGAGAAATGTGGACAGTAATCATGACTCTTTTCTGCATGGGCTTTTAATGTGGTAGTCAATGTAGTAAAAAAAAAAAAAGCAATAGCTGCTGGAGACTATCACTAAAAATAAACTTAGAGAGTTAAAGGTTAAGGACTTAAGACTAGGAGAAACTTTGACCACAGACCCTTCCTTTTATCCATAACATGAAGGCATGTTTCAAGGTGAGTATGTAAGCTGTCTTAGACACTCTGAGCTTCAGTTTATTCATCAAGTTTACTCATCATGGAAATAATAATAGTAATATTATATTATATTATTTTTTCCTATTTTTCCAAGTGAGAAAACAGACCCAGAAGGTCTAAATGAAAGCATGATATTACAGTTCAGGAGCTAGAAGGGATCTTAGAGGTCATCTTTTCTAATTTCCTCATTTCATAGGGGAGAAGACTGAGACACAGACAGTTAAAGTGACTTGTTGGAGATCGTATAAGTTTCAAGTGCCAGACTTTGTATTTCAACCAAGATCTTCTCACTCCAAAGCCAGTGCTATTTCCAAAGCACCATGACACCTTCTTGGCCAAAATCACACAGCTAGGAAGAAGTAGAAATAGGACTAGACCCAGATTTTCTTAGTTCAGTCAGAAAACTTGAATTTTTCCTAAATATTCATACAGTCAACCAATTGACAAGTTTTTATTAAGTGCCTTCTATGTACACTCGTTGCTGTAGGGTACTAATACTGGTGCGATAAAGAAAAAGGGAACTCATCTCTGCCCTTAAGGAATGTACATTTTAATGAGGAATAATATACATATATATGTATAGAATATAAACAATATGAATTATGCATATAATTCTGAATTAGTAAAGGTAGTACACTAGCACTGAGGTGATCAAGAATGGTTTCATGTAGAAGGTAGTACTTGAGTTGAATTTTGAAGGAAAGTAGATATGTTAAAAGACAAATGTGAGGAGAGAGAATATTGCAGCCTTAGGCAGGAATCAGTGCAAATGTATGGAAATGGGAGTCTGAATGTCTTCAGTTAATAACAGCAACTGACCAGCATGACAAGATTACATAATGAATGGAAAGGAGTAATGCAGAATAATTCTGAGAATGTAGAAAGGGATGAAATGGAAAAAAAAATATGAAAAGTTTTAAAGGTAGGAGAGAAGGATTGATATTTTAAATTAGAGATAATCGAAAGCTGTTGGAATTTATTGAATGAAGGATGTGCTGCCATCATCTTAATTGAGATTTAGGAAAAATTACTTTGGTGACTATATGGAGGATGACTGGGAGTAGGGAGAAATTTGAGGTAAGAACATCATTTAGGAGACTCTTTAAATACTCCAGGCAATAGGTGATGGGGTTTGAACTGAGGTGAGAAGAAAGAAAAGGACATTTACTAGAGATACAGCTGAAATGGAAGCAAAAAATTGATTGAGCTGGTCAAGTCCATGGCAACTAATTTAATATGTGGAATGAGAATGAAGAGATGAGGATAATATTGACGTTTTTAACTGGGTCACAGCCTGAGATCCAGGGAAGGTTGTTGGTACCCTTAACTGTATTATGAAAATTAGGTATACTTGAGAAAATATGAGTTCTATTATGGTCATGTTGAGTTTGTGGTGTTATGAGATGCTGGTTTGAAATGTCGAATAGACAATTGCCTCTGTAAGACTGAAGCACAGAACAGTGGCCAGTGTGACTATGCCTTGCAGTTATTTGCATACAGAAGATAATTTAATCCATGGAAGCTGATAAAGTTATGTTCTATAGACAGAAAAGAAATATGGGTCAAAGCAGAGCCTTGTGATATGCTCACAATTAGAGATAATGGCATACACAATTATTTAGCAAAGAAGATTGAGAAAAATAGACAGGCATGAGAAATTGTAAACAATGCTGTCAGAAGTCCAGAGAGATAATCCAGACTAAAAAGTTGGTCACCATTGTGAAATGCTATATAGAGGTCAAGAAGAGTCAGAATTGAGAAGAAATCACAAAACTTGATGATTAAGACATCAAACATCTTTGGGAAAAGCAACTTTAATTGAATGATGAAGTCAGAAGCCACATTTGAAAAGACAAAAAAAATTAGGGAGTAGAGAACAATTGAAGACACCTAGTATAGACAGCTTTTAAAAATGTTTGGCTGATGACATAAAATAATATATAGGATGACAGGATCATGGTGAAAGTTGTTTAAAGATGGAGATGTGGGTATGATTGTAAGTAGCAGGGAAGGAGCCAGTAGAAAGGGAGAAATTAAAGATTTGAAAAGAGAATTATAATTTAGGCAATTTTCAAAGGGGGGCAGTGGTTGGATTCAAGGGCACACACAGAAAGATTAGCCTTGGCAAGAAGATGATACATTCATTCAAGCAACTGTAGTAACTGAGAAAACAACAGATGGTGATAATAATATAAGACAATGTCCATGGTCCGTAATAACTTGGGGAGCAAGAGAAAAGATCAAGATACAGGGGAAGGAAAGATACTTAAAATAAATGGCCTCAATTTTCTCAGTAAAACATGAGGGGAGATTCCCAACTAAAAATGTGAGGGGAGGAGGTTCTATGAGATGCTGAAGAAGAGAATAATAAGTTTGAGACAGCCAGTGCAATGAGACAGAACAATCTATTAGGGAGAATTCAAAGAATCACTTTGATGCAGTAATGTTCTAATAAGATTCAATAACATAAATCTGTAGTGGACTCTATCAGTACAATTATATTGCTCCTCTCAACTCCATTTGGTAGCCTGTATATAGAAGTAGAGGAGGTGGAAGGTACAATTAATTAATTCAGAGTTGGGGTTTTGCATATCTGAAAAACAATAGAACAAAGAGATTTGAGAGCACAAGGTAGTGCAGAGTTTTAATGATTCATCAAAGGATGGAGATAGGAAAAGGAACAGAATATGGGCAAAGCAGGAGTGATGATTGGAAAATTACTGAATGGTAGAGGAATTATAGATTGTGATGAGAATAAAGAAAATTTTAGGAGGAATAATACATAGTGAGAGACAGATCAGATAATCTGATAAAAAGTCAGATAAAACATTTCCGAGTCCATCATTATGGAAGTGGGAAATTTGTGAGTGATGGCAAGTATGTGTCTATCTCTGTACATAACTAAGATATAATGGAGGATGTTGAGTATATGTCATGGATGTTGTGTATATTGATGAAATCAATGAGTCAGAATATATTTTAATTTATTTACTTAACTTTTAACATTCATTTCACAAAATTTTGGGTTCCAAATTTTCTCCCCATTTCTCCCCTTCCCCCACCCCAAAACACCAAGCATTCTAATTGCCCCATCACCAATCTACCCTTTCTTCTAACTTCCCTCCCTTCCCTTGTCCCCATCTTCTCTTTTGTCCTGTAGGGCAAGATAACTTCCTATATCCCATTACCTGTATTTCTGTTTCCTAGTAGTAAGAACAATACTAGACAGTTGTTCCTAGAACTTTGACTTCCAAATTCTCTTCATCCCTCCCTCCCCACCCATTCCCTTTGGGAAGCAAGTAATTCAAAATAGGCCATGTCCGTGTAGTTTTGCAAAAGACTTACATAATAATTGTGTTGTGTAAGACTACCTATATTTCCCTCCATCCTGTCTTGCCCCCCATTGCTTCTGTTTTCTCTTTGGATCCTGTCCCTCTCCAAGAGTGTTGACTTCAAATTGCTCCCTCCTCCCACTGCCCTCCCTTCCATCATCTCCTCTACCCTGCTTATCCCCTTCTCCCCCACTTTCCTGTATTGTAAGATAGGTTTTCATACAAAAATGAGTGTGTATTTTATTCCTTCCTTTAGTCGAATGTGATGAGAGTAAGCTTCATGTTTTTTCTCCCCTCTTTTTCCCTCCACTGAAAAGTCTTTTGCTTACCTCTTTTATGAGAGATAACTTGCCCCATTCCATTTCTCCCTTTCTCCTCCCAATATATTTCTCTCTCACTCCTTAATTTATTTTTTTTAAGACATGATCCCATTCTATTCAATTCACTGTGTGCTGTGTGTATGTGTGTATGTGTGTGTGTGTGTGTGTGTGTGTGTGTGTGTAATCCCACCAACTACCCAGATACTGAAAAGTTTCAAGTGTTACAAATATTGTCTTTCCACGTAGGAATGTAAACAGTTCAACTTTAGTAAGTCCCTTATGACTTCTCTTTGCTGTTTACATTTTCATGCTTTTTCTTCACTCTTGTGTTTGAAGGTCAATTTTTTTTTTTCAGCTCTGGTCTTTTCATGAAGAATGCTTGAAAGTTCTCTATTTCATTGAAAGATCATTTTTTTCCCTTGAAGTATTATACTCAGTTTTGTTGGGTAGGTGATTCTTGGTTTGAGTCCTAGTTCCTTTGACTTCTGGAATATCCTATTCCACACCCTTCGATTCCAATACTGGAATTGTTTCTTTCTGGATGCTTGCAATATTTTCTCCTTGACCAAGGAACTCCGGAATTTGGCCACAATGTTCCTAGGGGTTTCTCCTTTTGGATCTCTTTCTGGTGGTGATTGGTGGATTCCTTCAATATTTATTTTGCCCTCTGGTTCTAGAATGTCAGGGCAGTTTTCCTTGATAATTTCATGAAAGATGATGTCTAGGCTGTTTTTTTGATCATGGCTTTCATGTAGTCCCATAATTTTTAAATTGTCTCTTCTGGATCTATTTTCCAGGTCAGTTGTTTTTCCAATGAGATACTTCATATTCTCTTCCATTTTTTCATTCTTTTAGTTTTGTTTGGTGATTTCTTGGCTTCTCAGAAAGTCATTAGCCTCCATCTGTTCCATTCCAATTTTTAAAGAACAATTTTCTTCAGTGAGCTTTTGGACCTCTTTTTCCATTTGGTTAATTCTGCTTTTTAAAGCATTCTTCTCCTCACTGGCTTTTTGAACCTCTTTTGCCAATTGAGTGAGCCTATTTTTCAAGGTGTTATTTTCTTCAGCATTTTTTTGGGTCTCCTTTAGCAATGTGTTGACCTGTTTTTCATGCTTTTCTTGCATCTCTCTCATTTCTCTTCCCAATTTTTCCTCCACCTCTCTTACTTGATTTTCAACATATTTTTTGAGCTCTTCCATGGCCTGAGCCCATTGGATATGTATTTTGGATGTTTGGGATACAGAAGCCTTGACTTTTATGTCTTTCCCTGATGGTAAGCATTGTTCTTCCTCATCTGAAAGGTTGGGAGACGATATCTGTTCACCAAGACGATAAGTTATGATCTTATTTTTTTCCCTTTTTTGGGCATTTTCCCAACCCATTACTTGACTTTAGGGTCCTTTGTCAAGAGTAGGGTGTACTCTGGGAATCTGTAAGATCTCGGCTCCTCCAAGGTGGCACAATCAAGTGTGTATTGGTCTGGATGCAGAGAGGGATTTTTATGCCCAGAATTTTAGTAATTACCTCTTCACAGCCACCTGTCTTCCAGTTCCACCAAGTCAGCACCTGGGGCTGATTTTCAGATAAGCTGGATGGGCAGGGCCACCATTCAGTTTGAGAGAAAGACCAACTTGCCCAGTGCCTCCACCCAAGGCTGATGTAAGACTGAGCACTTCAATGCCCCAAGAGTTTTTACGCTCCAACAATGGAGCTTCCTTATGGGCTGCTATGCAGGCTCTGTGGCTGCTGACTGCTGGTGGAACTATGGGAAGGCCCTTCTCCTTTCCTGGTCAGCTGACAAAACCCTGTCACTGACCTTTGGCACCTGGGTTGAGGGATCTGTGGACCTGCTGTTGGGGCTGTAGATTCTGCCCCCAAGGTGTCCTCCTCCCAGAGTCTTGTTGCATCATGCCAAGACTGGGCTGGGCTCTGCTCTTGGCTCCGCATCCGGTGGACATTTCTGTGGTTCTTTCAGGTCACTGTGGGCAGGAAATCTCCTCCACTCTGTTGTTCTCCACTTCTACTGCTCCAAAATTTGTTGAGAATCCCTCTCTATAGGTATTTTATGGGCTGTGGGGAGGACCCTGCATCAGTGTTTCTTTGTAGTCTGCCATCTTGACTCTGCCCCCTAAGTCAGAATATTTGAGGCAATGTCAATGTGCAAGCTGAAGTCCTCTAGTTTGAGAGCTCCTCACCAGCTAAATGGCTCAATGGAGACAGTGCAACCCTAAAATCAGGAAGCTCATCTTCCTGAATTTGAATCCAGTCTCAGACATTTCTTAACTGTGTGACTCTGGGAAAGTGAAAAAACTCAGTTCCCTCACCTATAGAATGAACTACAGAAAGAAATGGGAAAACCACTCCAGTTTCTTCCAAGAAAATCCCATTGAGGTCACAAAAGGTTGAATATGACTGAAAAATGACAGTTTGAGAACAGGTGTTGGAGTACAGTGGGAAACTGTGAACCAACCATGGAATACAATGAAGAAGGAGGAAGAATATTCTGTAGTTAGTAGATAATAGCTGTCAAGATCTGAACTGAGTGAAAAAGGAGAGGGAAATTGAAAGGAAGTGAGGCTGAAAATGATGGCAGTAGAAGGAGTGTAGAAGTGGCAAAGGGAAGTGAAGAGTATTCCACCTCTCCCTCTTTAGGACTAATGAGCTGGTGATATGAAAAAGTATAAACACTGAAAAATATGGCTAATGATGCAATATCATCTCATAAAGTTAGAGTTCAAAGAGATTCAGAAGGTAGAAGGAGAATAAGAAGAAGTCTAGAATGAAGCCATTTGACGATTATAACGTGGGAGCTCCAGAGGGTGTAGTGGATAGTGTGGACAAATAAGCAGCAGAAAAATGGACATTGCTATAGGTAGGATTTAAGTGAATAGGGTTTGGGGAATAAGATGATACAATATACTAGGAATTTGGAGAGTGAGGAGTGTGGGAACCTTTTAACCATGAAAAAATTAGTCCAAGGGAAATACAATGGTCAGAGCTGCTCTGATGAAGTCAAATAAGTAGAATATTCAAGACCTCTGTAGCCCCTTGATCCTCTGCCCAATATAATAAATTAATATTTCTGGTCCACAAAAGGATCTTGCCTCCAAGCATCAGTATGTTCAAATGTCCTAGTGTTCCTATAAGCATGTTTTTAAGAGAGTTGAATTAGCAACATTTAATACTAATATACATATTTTCTTCATCTTATACTAGATCATAACAAAGCAGATGAAGGAAAATGAAATTTCTGTGACTTTCTTGATTTCATCAAGATTTAACCTTTCCTAATGGCATGGAGAAATCAGACATTAGTTACTTATTTCTTAATAAAAGGATTCTCAGAAGCCCCTCATCTTCAGTCCTTGTTCTTTGTCTTGTTCCTCTCCCTCTACACAGTGGCCCTCTCAGGGAACATCCTCATCTTTGTTACAATCAGTTTTAACCAAGCACTGCACACACCAATGTACTTCTTCCTCATCAATTTAGCCATGGTTGATGTCCTCTGCACCTCCACAATTCTTCCAAAATTACTGGAGAATATGATGGGTGGGAAGACTATTTCCTATGAAGGTTGCATGGCCCAGCTATTCTTCTTCTCTTGGTTCTTAGGGGCTGAGTTGTTGATCTTCACTGCTATGGCTTATGATCGGTATGTGGCCATCTGCCATCCCCTCCACTACAGCACCATGATGAGTAAGAGCGTCTGTGTGCTTTTAACTACCAGTATTTGGATGATCAGTATCATCAATACTGGTGTACACACTGGCCTAATGATAAAACTGTCTTTCTGCCATTCTAATATAGTTAACCACTTTTTCTGTGAGATCCCCCCTTTACTGAAGCTCTCCTGCAGCCCTACCTCCCTAAATGAAACCATGGCCTTCACAGCAGATGTATTTCTAGCTGTGGGGAATTTCATGATCACAATGCTCTCCTATGCCTGTATTATCTCTAGCATCCTGAAAATCCGCACCACTGAGGGCAAAAAGAGAGCCTTTTCAACCTGTTCTTCTCACCTCATTGTGGTCAGCATGTATTACAGCACCGTAATTTACACCTATATACGGCCGTCTTCAAGCTCCTCACCTGATAAGGATAAAGTTGTGTCTCTGATATACACATCAGTGGCTCCCACCCTCAACCCTCTTATCTACACTTTGAGGAACAAAGAAGTCAAAGTGGGACTCAAGAAACTGTTGTCTCTCTTCAGGAGATGATGAACCTTCCAAACCTCTGATTCTGTGATTGAGGATACATGCTAAGTATCCTCTAATTAACTTGACTCTGCTTTAGGATTTGGACAAAGGTAAAGAATCACTTATACCTAAAGCTTTTGTCTTCCAGTGCATGTTTTGCTTTACTTCCTATTAGAATATTAATCAATTACTCATGCTTCTCTGAATTTGAGATTTTGAATTCTACAGTGGTCTACTTCATGGCTTTTTCTCTGTATATTTATATAATATTTATGAAACATATTATGTAACACAATAAAACTTTGGAGTGTTTGCTAAGAACTACCTGAAAGTCAAATGGAAACAGGAAATTTCCTATTGCAATAAGAAAAACCTGGTAAAAATTTCAAGAACTGATGGAAAGTTGTCCCTCGTGGAGGTGGGTGGAGGAGACAGGGTATACAGCAGCAGTCCTGGCAGCCTATACTGCTGGTTGGTCAACAAGCATTTATTAAGCACATTTTATGTGTGAGGTATTGTGTTAATAATCACTGTGGATACAGAAAAAAAATTCAAAAAGTTCTCCATCATCATCTCTCTGTATAACGCTATTTTGCTAGGGCAAATCAGGTGTGTGTGTGTGTGTGTGTGTGTGTGTGTGTGTGTGTGTTTCTTCAAGTAACTTTGGTGGAAATAAAGTTTACTTTGTTGATCTATACTTTCTGGGTGCCCAAGCAACATCAGTACAAAAACGTCAGCCACTTATTCCCTATGTGACCCTGGCCAAATCACCTTTTCTCAAACTGATTTTTAAATCCTGTGAAGGGAGAAAAATATTTATTCTATCTCAAGGAGTTGTCAGAAATATCAAATGAAAGAAATCATTTCGATATGCATTCTGGTTTTTGAGGGCTAGCAGCATCACAATTAAAATATTCAGTTTCAGTTTATTAGTAGAAAAATGGAGGCATGTT
The DNA here is from genome assembly GCA_023548195.1 of Bettongia penicillata ogilbyi. NCBI lineage: Eukaryota > Metazoa > Chordata > Mammalia > Diprotodontia > Potoroidae > Bettongia > Bettongia penicillata. The sequence continues at coordinate 437,781 of JAJHZJ010000582.1, forward strand.
CAGTAACATGCATTAAGCTACAAAGTAAAAGAGTGGCACAACTTGGAATGTAATACAATCTTTGCATCTTCACATTCAGAAAAATTTACACCCTCCCAGGTTATCTCCTTTAAAATGTGAAAATACTTTTAAATATTTCACATTTTGTTTTTTTCTAAATGCAAGTTCTTTTTACTTTTAATTATTCTTATTTTAGTTTAAAAAGTAATCACTTGTTAGTTCAATTGGTATGGCACAGAATAAGTAAATGCATTTAGCTAGTATCACATATTTATTATGTTGGGTTGGCTTACACTTAATGAATATTTCCTCAATTTATTTCTATAAAGAATGCTTTGTAATTTTATTCATAAATTCAGGTAGGGAGGGCTGCAGGAGGGGTTCAAATTTGATTCTTGACAAATAAAATCACGAATACTTTACTTTCTGTAATTTTAAGGAAATTTTCACTTTCTTTCTCCTCATGCTGGAGTTGGTTGGCAACATACATAAATGCTGATGACTCATTTAGATTTATTTTTTTCAATCCAAAAAATATTTTTAAAATACTTACTATACCCCAGTCACTGAGCTAAGCACTGGGATATAATAAAATAAAAAAGAAAAACAGTCCCTACCCTCAAGGGGTTTAAAATTAAAAGGAGAGATAACACAAAAGGAGGGAGAAAAAGGGTGGGAGGGACCTTGAGAGGTACTGTGGAGTTCAAAACAGAGGAAGAGCAGCTAATGCAAAGTAGAGAGTACTAAAAATCTACTTTCTGCCCTCTATAAAGAAAGGCAATGGGAGGAGTTTGTTATTCCACCTTCCAGTCTTCTACTCAGAGAGGAGAGGAAGCTGAGGAACATAATGTCAATCACAATATGGTTTACCTGCGTGGTAATGAGATTATTAGTGGTGCTGGGAGGAGGATCTAGTTCCATGGAGTTGAAAAACAGGCAGACAGCAGATGCCAAGTAGAGTTTAAGTCCTGAAACAACACTGAGATTGTTGATTATTTCAATTACACTTTAGTTCAGGATTTTCTAAGTAAATAAATAAATGAAAAAACAATCATTTTGTTTCTTCTTCTTTGTGCTTATTCTCTTAATTAAAGTTTAATTGACATTCTTTATTTTTAAATTACAAACATTTACAGATGATGCTCACTCCAGGAGAGATTACCTTTAATAGAGTAAGAGAAATGAAATTAAACACATAGTGACCTCATAGGAAAGTGTGTCCACCATTCTGCATCTGTAGCACCTGAGCCCTATTTTTGACGAAATTGTATTTTAATTAACAAAAATTGAGAGGGAAAAGAGAAGGAAGAGAGAGACAGACAGAGACAGAGAAATTCACATGATGCTAGGACTCTCACCCAACAGACAATATGTTTCTTTATGGTTCGACTTTCCCTTTTATTTAACCAATTGTTTGCAAGGTACCCAATTACCAAAACAGGGGAAGGGAAGGGAACTCAGCTCCCAACACAGAATCACAGGACCTTGGAGCTGGATGGTACATCAGAGATCACCTAGTCCCCACCCCTATTTGAATTCCCTCTATAACATAGCCAACAAGTGCCAATCTGTTTGAGGCTCTTTATCCACTCTCCCAAGCTTCCTATAGGAGAAAAATTGAAGTTGTAAAAAATACCTTAGCAAATTCCTGCTTTGTAAAATATATTGCATAGCACTGTTCAGTTTGTTTCCCTGCCATTCCAAGGCTGAGGTGGGCAATGAAGTTATTCAGATGCATCAATGAAATCTTGACTTCTCCACTGACCTATAAGCCCCATCCTTTCTGGGAAATGAGAGAGAAAGTCATGACTAAGATACTAGTTCAGTCTCTAAGGTCTAAGAACAAGGAGTAATTCCTTCTCTGGCAAAAGAACCGTAACACTTGGCTAGGAACTTTCTCTCTCTGAGTTTCCATGTCTTCATCTATATTGATGGGATTGTACTAGTAAGACTCTAAAGTCTCTTCCAATTCTAGTATCCTTGAATTGGATGGAAGAATGTTAGACTGCCATGTTGCTAAGGACACAAATGAAAAATAATTTCTGAGCAGCATTAGAAAAAGTCTTGTTTTGTCTTTGTATTCAGTTATGAGCTTTTCATACCTGGAATGATGACTGCTGGGGTAGTCACTCACAAAAATCTCTAAATTTTTGAAGGGGCTGTCAAAAACAAGAGGGATTAGATTTTTTTTTTTCCATCTTGGCACACGGGGGACCAACAGATGAGAAGGACGCTGTCTAGAAATATATTTAAGTTAGTTATTGTAATGCCCTCATGGCAGCACACCTAAGGACAGCTGCTGTGAATAATTTTAAGGGTCTAATCATGTAGTATAATGAATACTCTATTCAGCAATAAACTAAACATTGTTCAATAAAGTAAGACATAACATTCTTAGCAACATCCTTAAGCAAAACATATCATCTAATACATATATGTATCTCACAACACTCAGTATGTCATATGACACATAGAATATATAATTTCATGCACAAAGTGGGAGGGGGCAAGACTAGGGTCTTTCCATGCATGATGCATCCTTATGGGGTAGCAGGAAATACTGCACCATCCATCCCTAGGTCATGGTAAGAACAATCTCCTTAATCAATACGCAGCCTCCAAGTAAAGTTCTCTTTCAGCTTGACTTGAGGCTAACTTCAAACCACAAGGCTCCTCCTCTGTTCTTGGCTGAGTTCACAAGCAGGCACCTCTCTGTTCCTGCTCCTTGTCTCAGCTCATGGGTCTCCAAATTCTTCCTGCTTCTGCCTTACAGCAGGCTCCAGGGGCTCCTGCCCAAAGTTTCTGTTTCTAGGAAAACAAAGCTTAACAGGGTTATAACAATATTTACACATATTACCAGTGTCATCAAGACAGGACTCCTGTTTGATAAATTAACACAGACCAACAGATAGGACTTCTGTCTGAGAAATCAACACAGATCAACAGAGGGAGCATCCATAACACATTCTTTCTGTTAGGCCTCCTCATAAGCAAGTTCTCCTAGCCCTCTCATGCTTGTTGTCAGCTCTGTTTCTCCCTCTTCGCTCTAAGCTCTATTTAATGTATATTCTGTTTCCAATCTAAGACTCTTGATTCAATCAAAGCCAATGGAACTTGATGGGTTAAAACTCAATCCAGAAAAACTGTTAAAAATTCCTACTTTGCTTTCCCTTGCAGCTATAAGGAAAATCTTCCTGACAATTAGAATTGTCCAGAAATGTACCAGGCTTCCTCCAAAGATATCACTCCAGGTTTTTGACTAGACAACTGAGTTGTTTAGAGGGAATTTGAAAAAAACATTGAAGGGTCTGTATCAATTTGTGAGTAGCTAAAATATACAAGAGTACTTGTTTTAAAAAAGTTCTTAATATTTTATTTTTACATTTCAAACATATTTATAGACAATTTTATTCATAAGTTTATTTTTGTTATTTGCAGATATTTATAGATTACTCCCACTTCCTGAAACAACTCCTACAACAAAATGAAACTAATAATAAAGTGACTTCACATGAAAATTCATGTACCATTTAGAATCTGTAATATCTCTACTTCTCTATTTAAAAAAATAGTAATAAAAAATTCATTGTTTCTCTCTCTGTCTTCCTAACCTCAATGAAAAAAAAGAACACCTTTCTTTCTACAAATATGTAGATTAAGCAAAACAAATTCCCTATATATATATATATATATATATATATATACATACATACATATATATGTAGTATGTGTATGTGCATATATATATTTTATATATGGAACGTATGTATACATATGCATATAATTAATAAATAACATTCAAAGCACATTTGCTGTTTAGTAACTTTTCATAATTCCAAACTGCTTTCCAGAATAGTTTTATCCACTCAAAGGAACAGTCAGTCCCATCAATCTACCAATTTTCCCACATCCCCTACCTCTAATAATTTTCTGCTTTCTCTTTGCCACTCTGATGAGTGAGGAGGAATCTCAAAATTGCTCTGATTTACTCTTTTCCTAACTACCAGTGAGAATTTTACCATATTACCATAGCTATCCTGATTTTCTCCTTTGATATCTGTCTCATAATGTGTTACACCATTTGTCAGTTGGGGAACGGGTCTTTTTCTTATGAATTTAAATCACCTGCTTAGTTATTCAGAAATTAGAATTTTATAAACAAATTAATTTGAGATAAACTTTCTGTAAATGTTTCTCTTGTTATCTCTCAATCATAGTTTAATGAAATTTATTTGTATATATACTTTTTAAAGTTTTTAGAAACAAAAATATTCATTTTATCTTCTTTAACACTGTCTTCCTCCTTTGGTCAGGAACTTTCATCTCTCCATACATCTCACAGATAATTTTCCCAATGTTTCTTTTCTAATTTGTTTATAGTGTGTCCTTTTACATGTAGGTCATTTATCCATGTGGAACTCATCTTTTATACTGTGTGAGGTGTTAAGTCTAAATCTAAGTTCTTTCATACTGCTTGTATGAGTAAGGACCTTGATATACACAGGGGGGTCTGTTCTCACACGTTCTTAGATCTGCATTTTTAAAAGGAAAGGCAACTTTCAAGGGGTCAACAATAAATTAGCTGAACACATGTATCATTCACTTAGTTCAGGGTTAAATGTCAGCACCCTGAATTTCAGAGAAAATACAGAGAAATCTAAATCAAGAGATGGTAATTCCAAAGTGTCTAACAGTAAAGAATACACAAATCATAGTTCAACAGACAGATCTAACTGTCTGACCATTACCTGCATACATAGTTACCAGAGAAGGAAGCACCAACATCTGGGTTTTCAAAGCTTGGGGGTTGCTTAGTGGCTTCCCAGCATCTCACCTGGCACACAAACTCTTTTTCAAAACTAAGACTCAAAGCAAAACTTCATCTCAGATTTTTAAGAGCCAAAGGGTATGATCCCTCTTGACCCAGTGCCTCATTAACAATCATCAAAAGATGTGGGCCTTCATAGGAAACAAGTCTCCCCTAATCCAGTATCTGTCAATAACCCCAACCGAGACTAATTCATGGGCAGGGAAAATCTCCTTGAATCACTTTATTCAATCAGAAGCACTTTGTACTAAAATTAAAACAACCAAAGATCCTACTTTGCTTGCCCTTGCACTGCTCTCCAATTTTCCCATCAGCGTTGTTGTTGTTATTAAATAGGGAGTCCCTGTCTCAGAACCTAAGGTCTTTGTATTTAGTGATTTATAGGGGATGACTAGGTGGCTAGTTGATACAGCACTGACCTGGAATCAGGAAGAATATGAGTTCAAATCCAGCCCCAGACACTCACCAACTCTGTGACCCTGCACAAGTCTACATAACTTTTGTTTGCTTTAATGCACTGGAGAAGGAAAATGGCAAACTATTCCAATATATTTGCCAAGAAAAACCCATGGACAATATCATTCCCCAGGTCATAAAAAGTTTGGCATGAATGAAAAGTGATGAGGAGTTACATTTCCTTCCCTGTGTTATATTCAGTCTGTTCCACTGATTGTTCTTTCTCTTTTTTGTAAAGAGTGCCAATTTTTTTAAACTATTGATTTCTGATTAGATTTATTTAAGGTTGATAGGAATAAATTGAGATTCCTTCATTATTAACATTTTATTGATTTTCTCCCATATAATGCACTTACATTTCATTACAACAATAAAAAAAATGCCATTGGATAAATATATGCTTAATATTAAAGTAAATTCATTTTACTTTTCGATAAAATGCAATTTGCTTATTAATCTCTTTTAATAAAGTCTATTTTTCTGATGCATTTCCTGAAATTATAATTGACAACCCTGCTTTTCTATGTTCATCTGAGACACAAAGGATTTTGCTTTAAGCTTTCATTTCAACTGTATATAAATCTTTTGTTTCAAATATATCTATTGGAAAAGAATTTTTTTTAATTGTTCTCTAATTGTTTTATATAGGTAAAGTCATCGAAAGTAATTCACATCTATGATAATTAATTGTTACTCCTATCTATCTTTTTCTCTTATACTTTTAATTCTCTATAATCTTTCCTTCCTGTTTATTTAAAATTATTACTCTTTTCCCCATTTTTTGCATTTTCCTTACTATCCTCTCCAAGCTTCAGGTTTGTTATATTTAAAAATAAATAACTTCCTGAATATATTTTTCCACTTATATTTCTCCTTTCCCTCTTCTTTTTTTCTTTTTTTTTTTTGTATCCCTGTTCAGTTGAATACATTTACACACTAAACTCTGGGTGTGTTATGCCCCATTTTGACCACTTTAGATTAAAGTCTAATTCAAGGGACATTCAATTTCCCACTTTATCCATGTTTATACATGTGTCTGCTTATAAATGCTGATTATATCTTTTTCTTTTGTAGTCTTTTTTTATTAATAAATTTGGATTCCTTCAATACTTATTTTGCCCTCTTGTTCTAGAATATCAGAGAAGTTTTCCTGATAATTTCATGACAGATGATGTCTAGGTTCTTTTTTTGACCATGGCTTTCATGTAGTCCCATAATTTTTAAATTGTCTCTCCTGGATCTATTTTCCAGGTCAGTTGTTTTTCCAATGAGGTATTTCACATTATCTTCCATTTTTTCATTCTTTTGGTTTTGTTTGGTGATTTCTTGGTTTCTCAGGAAGTCATTAACGTCCATCTGTTCCATTCTAATTTTGAGAGAACTATTTTCTTCAGTGAGCTTTTGAACCTCTTTTTCCATTTGGCTAATTCTGCTTTTGAAAGCATTCTTCTCTTCATTGGCTTTTTGAACCTCTTTTGCCAATTGAGTTAGCCTATTTTTCAAGGTGCTATTTTCTTCAGCATTTTGGGGGTCTCCTTTAGCAAGGTATTGACACATTTTTCATGCTTTTCTTTCATCTCTCTCATTTCTCTTCCCAGTTTTTCCTTCACCTGTCTAGCTTGATTTTCAAAATCCTTTTTGAGCTCTTCCATGGCCTGAGCCCATTGGATATCTATTTCAGATGTTTGAGATACAGAGGCCTCGACTTCTATGTCTTTACGTGATGGTAAGCATTGTTCTTCCACATCAGAAAGGAAAGGAGGAAACATCTGTTCACCAAGAAAGTAACCTTCTATGGTCTTATTTTTTTCCCCTTTTCTGGGCATTTTCCCAGTCAGTTACTTGAATTCTGAGATTCCTTTCCACACCTACCTGGCCTGCAGATCTGCCCAACTAGTGCTTGGGGTCTCAGATTCAAATGCTGCTTCCCAGCCTTAGGGCTTTCTGCAGGGGACGGGGCTGCTATTCAATGGGATTAAGTTCAGGTTCTCAAGTGGGGGCCGAGCCGCTTCCCAGGCTCATTTGCTTCAGGGAGTTTATGTGGAGATCTTCAGTAATGGACCCAAGCTCCTGCCTGCTTTGGGAGCTCCTGTCCTCTGCTGCCTCCTGAGGCGGCCTGAGTTATGGAGACACCCCGCTCCCCTCTCAGCCAGCCCAGAAGTCTCTCTCACTGACCTGTAGCACCTGTGGGTTGAGGGACCTGGGCAGCCGCCGGAGATTCTCTCCCTGAATCTTTCTCAGATCTGGTCCCCTCGGTGCCACGTGGCTGAGGCAGGGCTGGGCTCTGCTCCCAGTCCAGTGCACAATGGACCTTTGGTGTTGGTTTCTCAGGGTTCTCTGGAACAGAAATCTCCTCCACTCCATTGTTGTGCAGCTGCCCCTACTCCAGAATTTGTTGGGATTTCCTCTTTATAGGTAATTTATGGGCTGTGGGTTCCTTGCTAGCATATATGAATCTTTCTACTCCGCCATCTCGGTTCCTCCCCCAATGCTGATTATGTCTTAATAAAGCTCCAATATTTCTCCCATGTCCCCCGATGTACATTCTCTAAATAACTTATTTCTCTTATATCTTCAAAAAGAAAACAAAACTATTTATCAGTCTTTGTCTTAGTTGACTTCCTCTATGATCTCTGTGATAATAGAATTCCAAGAGAAATTTTTAAACATTCTCTTCCATCTCCATTATAATATAAACAGTTTTTACCTATGTTTCAAAGTTCCTTTACAATTCTGTTTTTTCAAGAATATTTGAAAATTTATTTTATTCAAAGCCCATTTTGATGGATAGATATAATATTCATTTTTATTTGGTAAGATATTCTTCATTGTAGACCTTTGTATTTTGCCTCACAGAATATTTCATTCCAGGTTCTCCATTTCTTTGGATGGTAGCTACTAAATTTTTTTCAGTCTTGATTGTGATTTTTCAACATTTTTATTTTTTTTTTCTGGTTGCTTGTAATTGTAAGGTGAATACCATAACCACAGCACTTACTATGGATATATATATACATATTTCCAGGGTAAATTTACAAAATATAAACTCTCTTCCTCAAAGATAAAACCAAGATGGTTATTCAAACACCAGGAAAAATCCTTCTTAGTAACAAAGAAATCTATACACATTATCAATTCAGGGATCAGGGCCATCCCCAAGCCTTCTCTCCATCAGGCTTCCACACAAATAAACTCCCTTAGGCAAAATTAATCCCTTTTTTACTCACACTAGCTGCTCTGCCTCAGCTCTGCCTCTCACTTTTGCCCTTCCTGCTCCACCGCTTCAGCAAGCTGTGAGTTGGGCCAAAGTTCAAAGCAGGTCCTCACATGGGCCTATTAAGGGGCAGGGAAGATCTTCAAATTCTCTTAACATTATAGTGTTTTTTTTCTTTTTCTTTCTGGAAGCTTTGGATACTAACAATAACATAGTGAAGAATTTTTATTTTGGAGTTTCTTTTAGGAGATTGTCAGTGTATTCTTTCTATTTTCAATTTTTCCTCTTATTCTTACCTGTCTGCAGGATTTCTTTAATGATTTTTTGAAAAATGATATCAGAGTTCCATTTTTTTGGGTTTTGAAGTTCAGGTCATGCTGCTAAAACCTGAATGAAGAAGTATTAGAGAGATTCATAAAAGAAAGCCCCACATTTTTAAGTATCCCAAAACTCACACTGTCGCTTTGAGTGACAATAAAATATTTCTAACTACCCACCCACAATTGAGGGCTGATCTCCACTTAGTTTTCTTTCTGAAAAACTATAGATCTCAGAGGGGATTTGTGCTCCAACCAACTGCTTTCTTGGTAATTGTTACACAATAAGTTTTCAGTTATCTCACTTATTTTTGGGTATCAAATATCATTTTCATTCTTTTAACTTTAATGTCAACAATCATGTTGACTGAGAATCAATAATTTGGTCCATTCAGATTTTTAGTGAATTTTTTTCTAGAGTATGGCTTTATACACCTTCTGTGAAACTATGGTGCGTTGTTGGTAATTCTCTCCTCCTGTTCTTGAGGGCAGGCTGTAGCTATTGGATAGAGCTTTAGCTTTGGAGTCAGGAAGCCTTGAGTTGAAATCTGACCTCAAATACTTACTAGCTTTATGACCCTGAGCAAATCACTTAACTTTTGTTCATCTCTGTTATTTTTCAGGTTTTGAGAGAATCAGATGTGATGATTTTGCTTAGCACACTGCCTGGCACATAATAATCACTATATAAGTGCTTATCCCTTTCCCTTCCATAGCTCTCACTTGTTTTATAATTTAAAAAATTGCAACCTTTTTTCAGAAGAATTCTAATTATTCTCATAGGCACACATTTTTTTTTGAAAGTTCTAAATATAAGGGTTCTTTCTTTTTTTGTTATTTTTGTCTTCTAGGTTACTGCTTTGGTCATGCCTGGCACAATACAAATCTTTTTTTCTCTTTGATCAATTTTGTTGCTGAGGCTTCAAGGGTTGAGTTCTAGAAGGAAGCAAGTTGAGGTCTTATCCTTCATTGTGGTAGTCTTTCTGTGTGACTTTCTGCTTGCCACCATCACCAAAGTTCTCTGGTACAATCAGCCTTAGTTGAAGATCTTTCCTTTGCATGAAGAGAGAGAGTAAGGAGAGGCCATTTCTTTATTCCTCAGTTAAATCAGAGAAAGTGTTCTTGTGGTGTAAGAGACCTGAGTCCTTTTTCATATGCCTTGAAACCTATCAAGTTCATAATAAAAATCTCAGTATGTGTCACTTAATTATCTGACATGCAAGAACATAGGCAATCAAATCTTCAAATGAATTATCTCTTAGAATAGGTCTTGGCAACAAAATTCTGTTCTACTTTAATCATGGATCTGACATGGTATGTCACTTAAAATTCTGTGCCATTCTTTGCAGTCATTTTGACTTTTCCTTCATTAAAAGTCTTCAAAGAAAAACGTAACCAGGGACTGCACTGGTTCACATAACAGCACATTCTGAGTTCAGGAATGTTGCCTCTCAGGAGAAATGATGTGCAAACTTGTCCAGGCTGTGATACATGTACAATTTTGTTTTAAAGATGCTCTTAATCTCATTTTGTGGAGCTGTATCAGTTTGTTAAAAGCCAATTATTTCTCAAGAAATTGACATAATTTATTGAGTGCTATTTTCACATCCTTGTTTCTCAGGGAGTAGATCACAGGGTTCAAGGCTGGGGTCACTATGGCATAAATCACTGAGGCTACTTTGCCTTTCTTCAGAGACTGACCAAAACCAGGAAGAATGTATATATAAATTAAAGTGCAATAATACATGGTAACCACAATGAGGTAGGAGGAACAAGTGGAAAATGCTTTCTTCTTCCCATCCTTTGTCTGGATCTTCAAGATGCTAGAGATGATGAAACCATAGGACACCAGGATAAGAAGGAAATTGAAAATAGCAAAGAGTATGTCTGACACAACGAGCAGTACATTGTTGACATCTGTTGAGGAGCATGAGAGAGGCAATAATGGAGGCATTTCACAAAAGAAATGATCAATGACATTGGGTCCACAGAAAGACAAGCGAACAGTCATGACGATATGAATTGCTGTAGTGACCCCACTGATAGCCCACACTGCAGATGCTGTGACACAGCAAACTGTCTTGCTCATGGTAGTGGTATAGTGGAGGGGCTGGCAGATGGCTACATATCGATCACAGGCCATGGCTGTGAAAAGTAAGAGTTCAGATCCCAAACACAAAGTGAGAAAATATATCTGAGCTATGCAACCACCATAGGAAATGGTGTTCTTGGTTACCAGGTTCTGCAGCAACTTAGGCACCACAGTGGATGTGGAGAGAATATCCATCAAGGCCAAATTAATAAGGAAAAAGTACATGGGAGTATGGAGGCCTGGATTTAGACTAATCACAGTGATAATGACTGAGTTACCAGTGAATGCCATTATAAAAAGTCCTAAGAAGATACTGAAGATAATGATCTGAACCTGAGGATTTTCAGAGAAACTTTGTAAGATGAACTCAGACACTGTGGAATGATTGTTTGATGCCATATGAGTCAGTTGTCAGGTTTCATTGTGCCAGTGTTTGCCCACAAAATCTAACACACAACAGATTATTGTGTTCACTAAAGAGAACAAAACAAATATCTCAATTAAAATTATACAAAATTAAATTGCTTTGATATTCCAAAATTAAATTATTAAAAGTCATCTAACTGTAGTGTGCCAAAAATAGAGAAACATTATTTGGTTAGTGAGATCTCCTCTCAATGAATTCCTTCTCCCCAAATTGGTAGATAAAACAAAAAGAGAAAGAAATATCATCTTCATCCCCATCATCAATCTTGTTTCAGGAATATCATGTTCTTTTTCATATGATATTTTACAGTACCTTAAATGCTTCAGTTGAAAATTTCCTTTTACTACCCCAGCCTTGAGGTGAGCACAATTAAGGTTCATGGTATAATTTATTTAACTGAATCTGCAGTGTGAGGAATGACCATAACTGGGAATTCTCTGGACTATTACAGGCTAAAAAGAAAATTGAAAGCAGACATATAGCTAGCAGAGGTGCCTGCCTGGAAACCGGTAGAAAGTTGTGCTTTATCTGTAGTGGAAACTAGATCAGAACCAGAATCAAAAACAGAATACAAGGTTCATGCAAAAAAACTTGGCCCAAGGTTAAGTAGTTATGTGATACAGAGGATAAATTGTTAGACCTGGGGTTAGTAATTCCTAAGTTCAAATCTAGAATCAGACACTTATTATTTATATAACTTGGGCAAGTCACAGTCTCTGTCTCATATTAGGATCTCCACTTCTATTTTAAACACTCATTTTCTTCATCACTATTTTTCCCTTTCCACTTTTCGGTTCATTATATAGATAACATTTAATTTCAATGTAGAATTAACTTGTTCTACTCAGGTATTGCATTTTTATGCTTGCCCTTGTGGGACCAGCTAACTCTTTCAGTTTCCTTTAATCTCACCAAGGATGGAAAGCTTCCTCTAAAGAATTCCTCACTCTTTAAGAAACCTTTGGAGTGGCAAAAATTTTCATTATCTCTAATCAATCTGAAAAACAGAAAGGAATCTTTTAAAATGTGATTTATCAACACTTACTGTGAAGCAGTTGCAAGCCCAATCTAGAAAAGCAATTTCAATCTTACCCCCAAGGAATTTCTTGTGCCATTTTGGCTCAGGTTGATAAATTTTCCTTTTTTCCTATTGTTTTTGGTGATGTGTTCAGTGTCTGACAGGATACTGATTGGACATGAGATGAAGCTATTGCTTTACCTGCATAATGAGCCTCCTTATACATGAAATGTTTACATTTCTATTACCTGTCCAGACACCTTGTAGAAAGCTTTTGTACAAACTATTTTTCTAACAAATCATTAGTTTTAAGAGGGTATCATTTATTTTATTTTTCCTATAAACCAAAAAGTAGTGGTAATGAGCTTAAATTGTATCAAGGGGACAAATTTGATCAAAGAAAAAGTAGTTACATAGATAATTGACCATTTTAGAATAATCACTGGTAGAGGGGTGTAGCGGACACCTGGGTCCCTACAAGTCTCGGTGATGTGATTTAAAAGAAAGGGGAGGCGGGAGAGGAAAGACCAACTCCACTTTATTGATCTGAGGGTCCGGGTATTTACAGATAGAAATCTGCAAGCCTAGGAGACCTTCTGAATCAGTCTTATAAGACTGATTTAATCAGACTGTGAGCCTAGAGGGCATCTATTTTACATATCCCTTGTTTTCTGTAGTTCTCTTATCTATTTCAGGAGACAGCAACTTCTGGGGAGCAAGGGGACACTTTATGGATGATAATGAATGCAATCTCAAAGAACAATTTCCCCGGAAGGTCTATCCTGATCTTGTCAACCACACTCCACCCTGGCCCTCAATAGAGGGGCAAGGCAATATTCAAAATATGCCAGCCTTTATCTAGAATTTAGTGAAGTTCTTTATAATAATTCAGGGAACTCATGTAATAACTGGTCAGAAACTTCTCGTTCTTCCAAGTCTAGAAAATCCTCCCTTTTAACACTGAAAGAAGATTGACTTCTTGAAGGTGGAAACCACCAATTTTATGATCTTGTCCAAAAAATTAAGAGACAATTTTGCCATTCATGAAATGAACTTTCTAAAATTTTACTAGAAACGTACTGATCATTTGTCTGTAATGCTGTGTAGCCACTTTCTTCATAGGATGAATCTTTATGTGGGAACAAAGATATATTAAAGGGCACAATAGTGCACAAACCTCATGCAAGATTATAATACCAACCATTCTACCAGCCCTGAATCATGCTCTGTCTGTGGTAACATTCTGATATTTAAGGGATTACTTTTATTATTAGTGGAAACTAGTGGGTAGAGAAACTACTTCTAATAACATAGTCTTTTGCCTTCTCTTCCACTTTTAGTCTTTGAGAGATACCTAGAATATTGAATTACTTTGACTCATAGTTCCTTTATGTGTCCAAGATAGGACTTAAATTCAGGTGCTCTTAGCTTTAAGTTCTTGTTTTTGCCATTATAACACACAGCCTCTCAAAGCTAAAGGAAGTAGAAAGATTCACAGAGCTAGAATGTCAGAACCAGAACAAACTTGAAAGCTCAGTAATTTACCAAGTTGTTTGACAAAGAGGGCAATCAACAAGGTGGGGACTTATCCAAGGTCAAATAGAAGGTGAGGCTTAGTAGGAATTAGAATCCAAATATTGATCACTATGGTATGAAGTTTTTCAAAATCTGAAAGCAGACCTTTTTGAAAGCAATTCCTGATCTAAAGGAAAGTGAAATGACTCATAAATATTCTTAAGAAGAGAAATGCAGTTATTCTATCTCATGGGATCTCAAAGTAGGGAACTGTTATCTAAGAATATTCTTGACAACACTTTTTCTCTCAATGGAATGTTTTGCAAGTTTCAGGCCTTCTGCTTACATAGACAGACAGACAAGACAGATAGATAGAGATAGGTATAGTTTTATCAGCAGAATGAGGGGTTGAGACTGGGTGAACTGTAATGAACTTATATTTCTCAATCTATAAATAAAGATTCCAATGAGTGATTTTGAACATACTGCTGAGGAACTTATGATATCTAGATATCATCAGTCAACTGGCATTTTTTCAATCTCATTGTACCAGGTATAGGGCTAGGTGCTGGTGATAAATAGAAAGAAATATAGAATAATTAATGATAATAGCAGGTGATATTAAAAAGCGGCAGAACATTTATTAAGAACCTACTATGTGCCAGACAAGATGTTAAGCTTTGAGGGTTATAAAAACAAACAAGAGAGTCCCTTTTGTCAATGAGTTTATAATGGAGAACACATGCAAAGTGATGGTGGTAACTATAATGGGATAAGGTAGCCAGAGTACTTCATAATGTCTCAATAATCAGGAATTTTTGTGACTGATGTGGGTCCTACAAAAATAAAGCCAAAACTCCAAAACAGAACCTAGGGACCCAGAAGTAGAGCCCAAATTTCCATCATTGGTAGGATAGGAGGATGTGGACAAAGAGCTGGCCTTCTAGTGCAAGAGTCTTAACTTCACCCCTTGCTCTGATTGTAAATCATGTACAGGTTACTTACCTTCTTTGTCAAAGCAATTCTCGCTGTCTAAGACTATTTGAAGAAGGATTGATCTTCCTTGGTAACAGAATTGCTACATCGTGAACCCTGATACTAACTCCAGCTCACCCTCTGTATTTGCCTCCCCCATTATTATCTGAGTTTCCAGAAGTCAAGGACTATTTTTGCTTTTCTTTGCATTCCCAACACCTCGTACACAGTACCTGGCATAAAGCAAGTGCTTAATATTTGCTGACCAACTCATGTGAGGATATTTTAGAAATCATTGGCTGATGAGTACTAAAAAAACAATAAATGAAGAAGCATGAAATAATAGCTAGATAACTAGTTTGGGGGCCTGGAGAAGTCTGGACCTGAAGCTTGCTTCTGTAATTTAACTAGATCTGGGACCGTTAGTGAATCTCTTACCTTGCCTTTATGAATCTCATTGTCCTTATCTGTAAAAGAGGGATCAATATTAGAGATACATACTGCAGGAGGCTGTTATACAACTCTAATGAGAAAAAGAGTGAAAGATGACTCATAAACTGTAAAATATTATATAATGTGAGTTATCAGCATTATCATTAAATAGAAAAAGGATGAAAATAAATTTGAAACCCTTCTGAATGAGGATGATAGAAGAAACTGAGGCAAAGAGAATGAAAGAGAGATAAGACTACTGAAAAAGGATTTCACCTAAATTATTTCATTTGGTCTGAATGGCAGTACCATTGTATTGATACAACATCCATTTTTATTCTCATTTTGAAGCTGAAGATACTTGGGAATTAGGGAAGTTAAGTGACAATTTACTGCCTTTTGACCTGAGGCAAGTCACTTGATTGTGTATCCTCTATTTTTCTCCTGTCACCCTTAACCCCTGAAAAATGGGAAGCTTGGACCTAGAAGAGATAAAAGGACTTACAGATAATCTAAAAATTCCATTACCAGTCCAAATTTAGGATCCCTGACTTACTCAAACTCTCACACCTCTTTTGTGACAGAACTGGGCATAAATTCTAGTTTTCTAGATTCAGTTTCCCAACTCTTACTTCAGAGCATTCTAGATGTCTTTGCAGAATTTAGTTCAGTACTAAGATGAGGATTATCTTGCTTTGTTTAAGTTTTTCCTTAATAAGACATGCCTAGAGTTTGTTTTCTCCCATTTGGATAGAAGCTCCCTGAGAGCAGGAGCCTCTTTTTTTCTCCTTGTATTCTCAGACCTTAGCAAGGTGTCAGGCACATTGTAATCCCTTAAAAATGCTTGTAAACTTGACTTGCTAGCTTGACTTGTAGGCCACATGTTCTAGGCAATCACATCAGCTATGGCATCTCCTGTATACCATCAAGCAGGACAATAACACATATGTTCATTCTGCTTTTATAAATGAGGTTAGTAAAGATTATATCTACTTTTGAAAATGACAATTTTCTTGTCCTGAAAATATTTCTAAAGTTACAGCAATTTCAATCATTTCCCACTGACTAACGATTCCTAGTTCCCTTCCTCTTATACCTTAACACAAACATCACCCTCAGTCTTCTTATTCCCTGTCTCAAAGTCCCAAAAATTAGCAATCAGTAGAGAAAGGAGATTAGATACATGATCAAAGATTGGAAATTGACAGGCCTGATGAGTTTCCAAGAAAATTGATTTTCAAAACAAAGGACTAGGTTGCTTTCTTGTCACTTCCCCTCTGGCATGAAGCAATGCAATGGGTGAGGGGGGGTGGGGATAGAGAAGGTGGGCCAACAGTGAGTGAGAGGGGGAGAATGTGAAGACTTTTCATAATAAAAGTATGTGGAATATTGAAATTTGTAGATAAAATTTCTCTTCCACAAGGCCTGTGTCCTTGGATACCTGAGTTTCAGGTATCCAGGACTTGTGGACAGTCAGTTGATTCCAACCCCCCCCACCCCCTTCACCCCCAGCTACCAGTTTTCTTTGTGAAAATTCTGTAGGCTGTGGCTTAAACTTGGAAGTTACTCAAATCTCCCCATTTTTTGTTGTGGTGTTGCCACATCAACACTACCAGTTCTTGCTTCTCCCCCTCCCCTCTTTTCTAAAGCCACATCAGCAGTTAAGTTAGATATTAGATGAGGTAACTGTATTGGGATAGGTGAAGATTTCTCAGGGTTCGCCTAGTTTTTCACTCTCAGATTGTGAGCCTGCATCCCAGCCAATGGAGAGGTGGGATAGTGGGGTGGTGGGATTCTCTGCATGAAGGTATAAAAATTGTGCTTCAATTTCTGTAAGCTGCCTCCCTCCACCAGGTTCCCCGACCTAGTGGAAGGATGTCCCTTTCTATAGAATTGTAAAAAATGCTTTTCTTTCTGTTCTTATTTAGAAGCCTCTTTATTTATTTAAGATTTTGAGTAAGAGTCTTTTTATCCTATACAGGTGGTGCATTGGCGGGGAATGCCCTCTAGTGGCAACTCCTTCCCATTTCGATCGGGGCAGGCGCCTGTCAGGAAACTTTCTCTGATAGTCTCTGATCAAAGAGGGAGGAATTCCTCCCCTGAGGGGGCAAAAACCCTGGAGAAAAAGAGGTACTCAAAGGAACAGACAGAAAATACAAAAATAAAAAAAAAATTAAAAAGAGAGAGAAAGAAAACAGAAAAGCAAATGGTAAAAAAAAGGAAAAACGGTAAAGGCTCCAAATAAGGTGAAGGTGAAGAGAATAAAGCAAACTCCTGTGGGCCAGTGGAGGAGACAGTCGTTGAAAGTTGTGCATGGAGGAGACAGTCGTTGAAAGTTGAGGTAAACACTCAGGGGTCTGGAGGGTTATTCGTTGAGTCTTTGACTCGGAAAGTTCGGTGAGGACCTCCGTCTAAATTTTTGGAATCTAGGCAAAGGCTTCAGGAAAACCTCAATGGAAGGAATGCTGCTGAGGTGCTTCAAAGGGATTGTTGGGAGTTAGGGTGACCTCTTCCGGAAAGTTTTGTCTTGAGGGAATGAAAAACCTTCGTTGTGTAGCTCTTGAGAGGGACTTGAAGTCCAATGGTAAAAGAGCAGTCTAAGCCTGTCACTTCAGAGCAAAAAATGAATGATATTGACATACTGGTAACTAGCCCCTTGGGGAACAGACTTTAGAACTGGAATGAATTACCAAAATATAAGGGGAAAGATAAAAGGAAAATGATGAGATATTGTTGTTTTATTTGGGTTGGAGTAGATGTAGGAGGAGTAATATGGCCCAGATATGGGTCTTTAGAAGATTGGGTATGCCAAAAAATTGAATCTGTAGGTAAATGTTAAAAACCCCTTTAGTTCAGAGGAAGGTACTTATGTTGCCCTTTGGATGCCAGAAGCCCAACAGATGGTATTGAAAGGGAAAAGGGGGAGGAAGAGGAGAAAGGATCCACCCCTCTCACTCCCTCCTCCCTACACAGAGGGCTTGTGGCTCCACTTACCCCTCCTCTGAACCTAAAGAAAAAGGGGATGAGGACTTCCATAGTTCTAGTGAGCTACATGGTCCTCTGTTTAGAGAACTGGGACAACTTTTAAAAGATCAGGAAAATTTAACCTTGAAAATGAAACCAAAAAAACACCCACTGAGTTATTTTCTTTGAGAGGTCTGGTCAGTTAAAGCAGGCTTGATTTATGTGAATGCACCTCTTAGTGCAGCTGAGGTGAGAAATTTTAAGAAAGAAATAAAAGCTCCAATGACAGACCCATAGGGCTTATCAGAGCAATTAGATCAGTTTGGGGACCTAATAAATATATACTGGGAGTGAATTAATGAATGTCAAATATCTTAAGAAGAAAGGGACTTAAGAAGGGCTGCTATGATAGAATGGGACCGCCAGCACCCACCTGTGGTTGGGGTGGTGCTAGCTGACCAAGCACCTAACTCAGGACCCATAGAATTTATATGTAGGCCTTGAGAGAGTTAATTATAACTGGCATTAGGAATGCTGTTCCTAAACCTAAAAACATTAAACTAAAATTTGTTACTAATGCCTGGTCAGTTTTTGAAGTTGAAAAGGAAGATTTATGGTACTTTGCTGAGTACTTGCATAGTGGCTCTATTAGTTAAATTGTGAAATTAAATGGTTAGGTTTTTAGCCTCTAAGTTTCTTTCTAAGGAAGAAGTAGTGAGTATTGGGTTCCTTTAAAATACAAAAGGAAGGGAAGAGTATGGGTGGGATGTGTTTAGACTTTGTGCTGCCTCCTTTTTCCCCCTTAAGAAAATGCTTAGCTTGATTAGGAAACCAACAGACAAAAATTATGGAAGGCTATTAAATTTAAAAATTGTTTGCTGTGATTTGTAAGTATTATTAAATTATTTAGCCCCTTTTGCCTGGCAAAGGAGGTTTTTTTTTTTAATTATATGAGAGTGGCAGGCAATTCTCTACCTTACCTGAAGA
Source organism: Bettongia penicillata ogilbyi (assembly GCA_023548195.1). Taxonomy (NCBI): domain Eukaryota; kingdom Metazoa; phylum Chordata; class Mammalia; order Diprotodontia; family Potoroidae; genus Bettongia; species Bettongia penicillata. Next base: position 457,006 of record JAJHZJ010000582.1, read on the forward strand.
AGGATTAGTAATGGAAATTAGCAGAGTAAAAGACAGGCAATCTGGAGTGCAAAGATGAGTTTTGATTTAGTGAGATCTAAAAGTTAAAATTTGTAATTTATGTTTAAATTAAATAAATATATTTGATACCATAAGGCTATGTGTGTAAAAATTGCAAATACACTTTAGAATTCTGATGAGATTTCTTTCAGAAGTATTAACTCTGTCCATGTGCTTAGGCTATGTGGACAAAGGGAAAGATACCCCTCCCCATGTGATATAAAGATTGGAGTGAGACCCGGAGAGCTGGTTTGCTGGACTTGGGAGAGGAGGGAGATGGAAGAGGGTTCTTTAGCTATTTAAGGGAGTAGAGTAAAAAGAAGAGGAGGGTTAAAATGTTTTTATAAATGTGGGTTTGATATGGTTTCAAGTTAAAATCTGTCCTGAAGGAATAACAGGCAGCATCTGAGAATATTCTTCCTATCAGGATCAAGCAGAAAGATATTGTTATTTGGCACTTAGAAATTGCATTGTTAAATTAATGATGAATTGGTTTGTGATTCTTAAGTCTGTTCCATCTAAGGATGTATCAAGTAGATTAAAAAGCTCATTCCTGTTAAGAAAGAAGTTTTAAGTAAAATTAGTTTTTGCTATGAATAAAGCATTTACAAAATATTTAAAAAGAAACTTACGGCTAAATGTGAAAAGACCCTGGGTTTTAGGTCTTGTAATTTTTGTCCATTAGGTTGATGAAAGTTTTGTGATAAATTGTAAACTGTTCTTAAGAAGAGGAAAATATTTGTTGTATTAAGAAATGCTTTATAAAATCTTTTGTATGAGTTTTGAAGGATTTGCCTATCAAATTTATATTTGCAAGCTAATCTGTTATAAGAAGGGAGACCAGGAATTTTATGGTTCCAGGTAGCTTTCTGGAAAATTGTAGGAAAGCTTCCTGATCCCATTCCACCCCCCCCCTTTTATTTGGAAGTTCAGTCATTACAGAAGGATTTCTTAAGATCTAATTTGAACTGGAAATACTCAGAAGACAGATGTTAAAACTATTTCTTATTGTGAAGGAAAGTAGTGGCTCCAGCCCCATCTAGGGGCCTCTAAGATAGGAAGAGTCTAAAATAAGTACCCAAGAGGTGCTTCACTTTGTTAAAGTTGTAATCTTTATGTGAAATGTAAACTGTGTGTGGAATTCCTAAACTAGGAATTTGTTTTGGTGATAAATAATTTCTAGTGATTGGCTTTTAGGATAAATTTAAAATTTAAGATGTAATTCCTGGTAAAATTTTTGATTAAGTGAAATTTATTATCTAATGGACAAACTTCAGGGGACAATTGTGTCCTTAGCCTGGGATGGGATCCTTCTGGCTTAGTTCCCCATTGTGACAGAGGGACTGAGGAAGGAGTCCAGGGTGGTTCCAGGAAGTTTAGGGGTTCCCAGCATGGTCTGAATGAGAGTGGCCAGAAACCCAGAGAACTCGATTAACAGGGCATAGTGATATGCTTCTATGGGCCTCTAGAGAGTTAGCATATGTGGCACAAGGTGAGGTTTTCCAGGGTTCTTTTAGACAAATGGGACTATAACTCTTTGGGGATAATGGACAACAGTCCCAATTTGGGATAAGGATTTTACATGTTACAAAGTGATGCAAGGCAATTAGCATTAAAACAATTGGCTGAATTAATTATTGAGACTAAAATGAGAGACACTTTTAGTTTAGGAAAAAGAATTTTAGTTTAAGTTTCTTGGAGACAGGTAATGTCTGGTAAAATTTGGCATTTGTAGAAAAGTTACATGTTTCCGTTTTGATTTGAATTCATTTCATGAAATGAGTGTTTGAATTTGTCATATGTGTAGCTCATTCTCTTAGACTGAGCAGGGTTATAAAGATATAGAGAAGCTTGGAAAGCAGATGGAAATCTACAAGGAACATGTACAGAAAGACATGTAAGCCACTTAAGACTTGCTTCAAAAGATGTTCCTTAGCCAATGTGAAATTGTAGTCGTATTAGAAACCTGATTATTGGAACTTGCTATTCTAAGATTTAATGGGACTATTAACTCACTGTTCTTCTGAGTCTAACTCCAGGTATGGATAGCCAGAAAGGCGTTCTGAGCCTCTGATCCATGTCAGTAAGCCTGTGAGATGCTGGTACGAACTGAAAGAGGTGATCTCATGGTAAAATTGAGAGAGCAGTTGCTCAACCTGGGCTGAGGTAGGATTCTCCTGACTCAATTTCCCTACTGACACCTGGTGGATTTTAAGCCTGGCTGAATGCCAGCTGACAAGCTGCTCCTGCCTGGAACTGACATGAAGTTAGGGAGATATTGTTTTCCTGCAATGTCCCTACTCTTAGTGGCAATTTCCTATAGTTAAAAGTTTTACAAGATTAATATCAGATTTATTAAATAACAGATTGTTGGTAGGGGAGCATCTGAGGTTAAGTCTAAAATTAAGTTATCAGGTTTAGGACTTTAGAACAACAACAGTAAATTGGGGTCTTTTAATTTCTAGTAATAGTATAGAGACCATCAGGTTAATAAGGCTTGTGAGGTTACCACACATAGTTAATCATTATTTTGTCTCAGTTGGTTAAAACAAAAATGGTTTGTGGCCTATGTTATAAATGCTTTAAAAGATCTGAATGTAAGATGTAAATACTGGGTTCTAATGTGGATTGCTTAAACACGACAATTGGCCAAAGTCCCAATTTTGATTTTTTAGAGTGATAAGTGTGTAAAGCTTAAGAATGGTCGTCTGAAATGGTATTAAGGTCAGTTTTGTAGGAGAGTGGACATCTGGATTTCTATGAGAAGATAAAGGGAAGAAGATGAAGAGATGCTGGGCTGAAGATGGCCTGAAGGAGCATCCACATCAGAAAACTGCATCAGATGAGATGGAACATTTGAATGGATAATTCATTGATCTACCTTTGTATCTTAAATCTCTGTGTCTGTACTTATAACATGGGGATAGTCCCCTTGTAATTTATTAATGTATTGATTAACTTTGCTCTCCACCTATATTCATGTAAAGGGGGATAGATGAAGGGAAGAATGTATAGGGGAAACAATGTGAAGATTGTATTTAATTTTAGAGATTGCTTATGTTTTTGTCCAAATTTGGTCTTCTCCTTTAATAGCAGAAAGGAGAAGGAATGGTATGAGAGTATGGAAAGTGAAGGAGATCAATTAACAGATAATCTGTATTAGTAGTGGTGTGAAAAGTCTTGAGATGATAAAGAAGAGGAGGGATTGAGTGAGATGAGGAGATTGTGAAGACTTTTCATAATAAAAGTATGGGGAATATTGAACTTTGCAGATAAAATTTCTCTTCCACAAGGCCTGTATCCTTGGATACCTGAGTTTCAGGTATCCAGGACTTGTGGACGGTCAGTTGATTCCAACCCCCCCCCTCCCCTTCACCCCCAGCTACCAGTTTTCTTTGTGAAAATGCTGTGGGCTGTAGCTTAAACTTGGAAGTTACTCAAATCTCCCCATTGTTTGTTGTACTGTTGCCACATCAACACTACCAGTTCTTGCTTCTCCCCCTCCCCTCTTTTCTAAAGCCACATCAGCAGTTAAGTTAGATATTAGATGAGGTAACTGTATTGGGATAGGTGAAGATTTCCCAGGGTTTGCCTAGTTTTTCACTCTCAGATTGTGAGCCTGCATCCCAGCCAATGGAGAGGTGGGATAGTGGGGTGGTGGGATTCTCTGCATGAAGGTATAAAAATTGTGCTTCAATTTCTGTAAGTTGCCTCCCTCCACCAGGTTCCCCAACCTGGTGGAAAGATGTCCCATTCTCGAGAATTACAATAAATGCTTTTCTTTCTGTTCTTATTGAGAAGCCTCTTTATTTAAGATTTTGAGTAAAGGTCTTTTTATCCCACACAACAGCAATTGGCATTTTTGTCACTTCTCATCTTTCTTTTAGGACCCCTATGTCTGGGCCTATGTCGTGCCTTGTCCCCACCAAAGAAAATCAAAGGAATTAGCTAAAAGCAAGACTTGCAGGCATACAAATGCAGAAGGACCCACTCCATGCCTGTGGTAGTTGTTAGATTGCAGGAAATTATATTAGGATATTATTGAACAATAATTTAGGAAGGAAAAGTTAATCAATTCTCTATCATAACATCCTAACAAGTATGTAACAGAAAGTTCCTGGAACTCTCGGGTTATCTCTCTGATAATAAAAAAATAAAATTTTGAAGACATGTATAAGGCTGTGTAAAGTTTTACACAGCATTTCTTTCAATCTCACACAATCCTGAAAAATCAGGGACAAAAGCAATTGTCTTTAATTTGGGAATGAGAAATCATTGCTCAACCAAATTCCCTGACACGGGAAATATGGGAAAGCAAGATCCTTCTGATTCTAATTTCTAATCCAATCAGTTTCTAATCAAGTTAGATGTAATCAGATCTAATCCACTGTAATTCTAATCAAATCCTTCTTTTTCTAAATTCAATTATCTTTCCACTATGTTGGGCCGTTTTTTTTTGATATAAATGGTTTATATACTGGTATGATTGTTTAATCCCAAAGAGATTAGTCACTTAACTGTCAAAATGTAATCATCATTTTCTGACCTGAACTGGATAACTTAAAAAAAAGTATTAGTATTAGTATACAAATATAATATATATAAAAATATAAATGTCACATATTTATGTATAATATGTAAGTATAAATGCATCACACATTTATATGTGATATAAAGGTCTATATAAATCTATCACATTATTGTATTATTATGTTATAATATATTCAATCCTATCCTATTATAGTCTATTATAATGTATGTCTACATAAAGGAAATTACCCAATTTTAAAGGAGGGCACAGAACTTACCCTTTATACTAAAACCACATAGAAAAAAATTCATCTTTGATGAGTTCAAAATGTTGAGTATTACAATATATTATTGCCATGAATTCATATATGGTGAGAGGACGTGCAGAATAATAGATGAATTGCTGGTCTCACTCTCAAGAAGAGCTGAATTTAAGTCCTATTTCTGGCACATATCTACATGGGTCAGGGACTTAATGCTTACTACTCCAGGCAACTAACACAGCAAGTTACAGCAGGTGCCAAACTACATTAGTGAAACTGATTTCTGTACTAAATGTTTCCTACTGCAATAAAATTCTTGGTCTGGGCAATAGTAGTAATAGTAGTAGTAGTAGTGGTAGTAGTAGTAGTAGTAGTAGTAGTAGTAGTAGCAGTAAGAGTAGTAATAGCAGTAGTAGTAGTGCTAGTAGTAGTAATAGTAGTTTTAGTAGTACTGGTGGTGGCGGTAGTGATGGTAATAGCAAAATACTGATAAGGAATTAACTGATAATAATTTGTTGAGAATGGTTCTATAATTCAATCTTGAACTTTAAGATGGAAATTAAAAAGGTAAAGCAGAAATAAGTTTTTATTATTATCAACAATTATGTGATTCTCTATTTTATTGAAAATTCTGTCTCTTCCTCTGTCTCTCCTGTCTCTCTCTTCATCCCATTCTATCTCTGTCTTTCTCCATTTAGCATCTGACTCTCTCTCTCTCTCCGACTTTTGACAATTTACACAGATATAAGGAGATCTTTCATAAAAATATTTAAATTATAAATGTTCATCTTTCTTTCCATTCTCTTTTGGTAGTTTTTAAAATCTTATAACAGAGAAAGCACTGTTTCTCAATTCATAGCAAACCTACCTCTTTCTGCTAGAGGGCAATAACTGGAGGATTCCTTTTTCTGGAAATTCTTCACTGTTCATTTGTGTGTGTGTTCACTGGTCTTTAAGTAGGCATGGGATAGGGATCCAGTTATGCCCAGTACTTTTCCAAAGGTCAGCCAGAGAGAGCCCTGGGAAATTTTGTCATCTTAGGCCCTAGAGGAACAATTAAACTAAGATTTATCTTGGACTATGTTGAAACTAGGACACTATAATTTCTGTCAAAAGAAAAAGTGCTAACTTCTACTTTGGTCTGCATGGCACTAACACACTGATGTGACTGATGTTTGGGTGTTTATTTTTCCTCTGGTGAATTAACAAAATGAATTGACTATAACACTAAGATGCTGAAGTTCTAAATAGAGCAACCTCTAATACATACTAACAGAACTAACACATATTGTGACTTCTTTAAACCTTAAAAAATAAAACAAAAACAGTACCCTTTCTCATTCACATGGTGTTAGGAATCTCATCCAACAGATAATTTTTTTCTTTATCTTCCCACTTTTTCTTTGATTTAACTAGTTGGTTGCAGTGTATCCTATCACAAAAATAGGGGAACTGAAATCATCTCCAAACACAGAATCTTGGAGTTGGATGGGATCAGAGACCATCCAGTCCCCACCCACATCTGAAGAAGAATTCTCTCCAGAATAAAGTCAACAAGTTTTCCTTTACTTGTGACTCTTTATCCACTCTCTCAGGCTTCCTGTGCAAGAAAAACTGAGGTGGCAAAAAACACCTTAGCAACCTCTTGCTTTTTGAAGTATACTGCATAGACCTGTTCAATGTGCTTCCTTGTCATTCCAAGGTTGAGGTGGGTAATGAAGAGATATAGTACCCCTATTGAAATCTTGACTTCCCCACTGACCTGTAATCCCCATTCCTTCTAAGAAATGATAGAGGAAGGTCATCATTAAAATACTCAGTCTCTAAGGCCCAAGAGCAAGGAGTCATTCCTTCTCTGCCACATGTGCCATAGCTACATAACTTTCTCTCTCTATGTTTCCATATTTTCATCTATATTTATGGTTTTGTAATAGGTAGACTCTACCATATCTTCCAAGTCTAGTGTTCCTGAATTCTACTCTAAGCATGTTGGACCAGTATGCTTCTAAGTCCTCAAGTGAAACATAATTACTGAGCAATACTGAATGATGTCTTAATTTGTCTTTACATTGAGCTACGATCTTTTCAAACCCGGAATGATTGTTTCTGAAACCAACACTCAGAGCAACCTTAAATTTTGAAAGGCTGTCAAAAATAAGAGGGACTGGATTTTTTTCTACTTGGTACCTAGAAGCCAAAGTGCTGAGATGAAGCTATCTAGAGGTATACTTAAGTTAGCAATAAGGAAACGCTTCCTGATAGTTAGAATTGTCTAGAAATGTACCAGGCTTCCACAGAAACCTCACTTGTTTTCTAAGCAGACACCTAAATGGCCTTAGAGGGTATTTATATGCAGACACAGTGTGATATATATGATCTAAAAGTTTCCATCCATCTCTGAAATTCAGACTAATAAAGACATAGAGCTCATTTCCCCCAAGTGCTTGCACTGGCAAAAACAAAATATTGAAAAATCTGTATCAGTTTTTGAATGACTGAAATATCCAACACTTATCTTTAGAAAAAAAAAGTCCTTGATTTTCTGTTTTTCACATTTCAAAGATATCTATGGACAATTTTATTTGTAGTTTATTTTATTATTATTTTCATATATTTATAGATTACTCCCACTTCATTAAACATCTCCTTTAACAAAATAAAATAAACAATATCATAACTTTATATGAAAATTTGTGCTTCATTTAACACCTGTAACATCCCCACCTCTCTATTTTGAAAAAATAGTAGAAAATCCATTGTCTCTCCCTCTCTTTGCCTAGTTTCATTGAAAAAAATAACACATTTCTTTTTTTCTTTTTTCTTTTTTTAATGTTTTACAATCATTTCCTTAAAGTTAAGATTTTATCCCCCCCCACCCTTCTCCCACTACCCCCCCTCCCTCCCGTGACAGCATACAATTCTGTATAGGTTTTATGTATACTTTCCTATTGAGTACATTTTCACTATAGTCATGCTATGTAATCGAACTAAAATAAATGGAAGAAATCATATAACAAATCAAAACATAATACACTGAAACCCACACACACACAAACATGATCTGCTACATATTGTCAGTGACTTTATAGCAGCACTTATTGTGGTAGCCAAAAACTGGAAGTTAAGGGGATGCCCATCAATTGGGGAATGGCTGAATAAATTATGGTATATTAATGTAATGGACTACTATTGCGCCATAAGAAATGATGAACAAGAAGACTTCAGGGAGGCCTGGAAGGACTTATATGACCTGATGCTGAGCAAAAGGAGCAGAACCAGGAGAACTTTGTGCACAGCAAGGACCACAGTGTGCGAGAGTTTTTTCTGGTAGACTTGGAACTTTGTAATAACACAAGAACTTACTGAGAAAAAAAAAATCCCAATGTCGGTCTTCTAAGGTAAAATGCCTTCCACACTTAGAGTACGAACACATTTCTTTTAAGAAAACGGGCAGCTAGGTGGTGCAGTGAATAGAGCACCAGTGCAGGAATCAGGAGGTGTTGAGTTCAAATCTCACCTCAGACATTTGACACTCACTAGCTGTGTGACCTTGGGCAAGTCACTTTACCCCAATTGCCTCATCCTGGGTCATCTCCAGTTATCCTGATGAATATCTGGTCACTGGATTCAGATGGCTCTGGGGAAGAAGTGAGGCTGGTGACCTGCACAGTCCTCCCTCACTCAAAACAGTCAAGTGTAAGTCATGTCATTCCTTCTCTGATGGCATGGTCTTCTTTGGCAACGAAGATGAACACGCACAAATAGTAAGGAAAACAAATTCCCTCAATGGCTATATACATGTTATATATGTGTATATGCATATATACATATTTGCATATATACTTTTGCATATAATTAATATATTACACTTGAAGGACATTTGCTGTTTAGTAATTTTTGATAATTCCATACAGCTTTCAGTAATAATTTTACCCATTCAAATAAGACTGTCAGTTCATCATTGCACCAGTTTTTCCACAGTGGTTTGCTATTGATCATTTTCTTTTTTATCTTTGCCACTATGATGAGTGAGATGGCATTGAAAAATTTAGAGTACTTTTCATATTATCATAACTCTCCTGATTTTCTCCTTTGTGATATTTCTCTTAATATCTTAGGCCATTTATCAATTGGTGAATGACCCTTTTTCTTACAAATTTGAATCAGCTCCTTAGGTATTTAGAAATTGGAATTTTATAAACAAATTGATTTGTTAAAATAAATTACTGTAAAGAGTTTTCTCATTAATTATCTCTCAATATTAATTTTGTGAGTGTTCCTTGGGAATATATGTAGTGGATGGCCTGTGTCTCACACGGCTCAGTGGTGATGAAGAAGAAAGACAAGGGAGGCAGGAGGAGATAGACAAACTCCATTTATTGATCTGAGGGTCAGAGTTTATATAGAAGTCTATGCAACATTCTGCTCATCTCCTGTCCTAGTGATTTGGTCAGTGTCATTGTCTTAAAGACTGTTAACCTAGAGGGCATCTATTTTACATATCCCTTGTTTTCTGTAGTTCTCTTATCTATCTCAGGAGACAGCAACATCTGGGGGGCAGGGAGAGCCATTCCAGATGATAATGAGCACAGTTTCAAAGAACAGTTTCCCAGAAGGTCTACCCTAAACTTGTCAACTGCACCCCATCCTGGCTGTCAACAAATATACTCTTTAAAATTTTATGTACAGAAGCATTCATATTATCTTTTATAACCCTGTCTTTCCTGTTTAACCATGAGCTTTTATCTATACATAGATCTGACAGATAATTTCCCCCATATTTTTCTAACTTGCTTGTAGTGTGATCTTTTATATGTAGGTCATCTATGCATTTTGAGCTTATTTTGTATATGGTATGAGGTGTTAGTTTAAATTTAATTTCTTTCATACTGCTGTCCAAATTTCTCATCAGTGTTGTTGTTGTATGTACCTGAATGTACCTTGCCACTTATAGTTCTCCTTTCCCTGTTTCTTTTTCTTTTCTGTAATCCTTTTCAGTTGAATATATTTTTACACTAAACTCTGCGTGTGTTATGCCCACTTTTGACCAGTTCACATTAAAGTTCAAATTCACCAGACTCTCAATTTACTCTATCCATGTTTGTATGTATGTCTATGTAAAAAAGCTGATTATGTCTTAACAAAGCTCCCATTTTTCTCTGATCTCCCCTTAATATACATTCTCCAACTACCTCTTATCTCTTTTTTCTTACATTTTCAAAACTATTTACCAATCTCAGTCTCAGTTGATTTCCTTTATGATCCCTGTGACAATAGGGTTGCAAAAGAAGTCTTTTAACATTCTCTTCCATTTCCATTAGAATATAAATAGTTCCATATCCATATTTTAAAGTTCTTTTCAGTTCTGTTTTTATCAAGAATATCTGAAAATCTACTTCATTTAAAGTTAATTTTTCTTAATATGATATGACATTCAGTTTAATTAGGTAAGATACATTTGGTTATAAACCTTTGTATTTGTCTCATAGAGTATTTAACTCCACTTTCTCCATTTCCTTGAAGTGAAAGCTACTAAAACTTGTTCAGTTTTGATTGTGGTTCTTCATTATTTTAATTCTTTCTTTTTCTGGTTACTTTCAACTATTTTTCACTTTTTTCACCTGGAAGCTCTGGATATTAGCCATAGCAAATCTAGGATTTTTTAAATTAATTGATTTATTTGTTTTCAGTTTTCTACAATCACTTCCATGAAAGTTAGATTTTTCCCCCCTTCCCTCTCCCTTCCAAAGAGGGCATGTAATATTATATAGGTTCTACACATACATTCTTATTAAACACATTTTCAGTTTAGTTATGTTTGCAACATATACATACAAGATAACATAGAAGAATTAAAATGATTGAGAAAAACAATGAAAACAAAGCAAAACATAACACACACAAAAAAATGGTCTACCTCATTCTGAGATCCAACTCCACAGTTCTTTCTCTGGATATGGAAGGCATGTTGCCTCAAGGGTCTTTGCATTGTTGTGAACGGTTAAGTCTACCAGAAAAATTCCTCACAGACTGTGGTTTTTGCTGTGTAGAACTTTTTTTTTTGGAGTTTGCTTTAGGAGGTCATCAGTGTATTTACTATTTTTATTTTCCCCTCTAATTCTTATATATCTGGATGATTTCTTTATTGGTTTCTTGAAAATCATATCCAAGTCCCTCTTTTTTTTTTTTTTTTTGTTAGGAAGTTCAGGTCATCCTATGGCAACCTGGCTCAGGAAACATTAGACAGATTTACAAAAGAAAGCCCATATTTTTGAGAATAACAAAACTCATACAGTCACTGTGTGTAAAAAAAAAAAATGTTTCTACCCTTCCAAAAACTGAAGGCTGATTCTCACTTAGATTTTTTTCTGAAAAACCATAGATCCCAGAGGGGATTTGTGCTCCAACTCATTACTGACTTGGTAATTTTTACACCGTAAGTCTTCAGTTATCTCACCTTGATTGATTTTCTAGCTCAGTGATTTTTTTGATATCAAATATCTTGTAGTTTCTTCAATTTCATTCCTTTAAATTCATTTTCAGAATTCATGTTGATCCATAGAATCATTAAGTTCATCCTTACTGATTTTTATTGGATTTTTTAGTAGAGTATGATTTTATGCCTCTTCCATTAAACTACATGGCTTTATTTCCAATTTTCTCTTTCTCTTCTTGAGGGCAGCTGGTGGGACAGAGCACTAGTAAGGTTTGAGTTCAAATTTGGCCTCAAACACTTACTAGCTTTATGACTTTGAGCAAATCACTTAACTTCTGTTTCAACTCTGTTAACACAACTGCAAAATATGGATAATAATACTGTATATTTTCCAAGTTGTTGAGAGAATCAAATGAGATAATATTTGTAAAAACTGTTTAGCACAATGCCTGGCAATAGTAGCCACTATATAAATGCTTACTCCTTACCCTTCCATAGCTCTCACTCCTTCTGTAATTTAAAAACATGCATCATTTTTCTAAAGAATTCTAATTATTCTCATAGGCAAAATTTTTTGTTGAGGATTCTGATTATAAAAGTTTTGCTGTTATTTTTGTGGTCTGGGTTATTGCTTTGGTTATATTGGGTTACTGGCATAATAAAAGTACTACTTTTCTTTTATTTGACATTCATTTTTGTAACTGAATTTCAAGAGTTGAGTTCCAGATTCAAGTTGAGGACCTGTTCTTCATACTGGGAGTCTTTCTCCATGCCTTTTCTATTTCCAAAGAAAGCAAAGTTCTGTAGTACAATCAGCTTTCATTGAAACCCTTTCCTTTGGATGAAGAGAGAGAGTAAGGAGAAGCCTTTTATTTATTCCTCTGTTAAATCAAAGTAAGTCTTCTTGTGGTATAAGAGACCTAACTGAGGTCTTTTTCATTGCTCTAGAAGCCTGTAAAGTTTCTAATAAAAATTTCAGTGTCACCTAATTATTTGAAATCAAAAACAAGAGGCCACCATACCTTCAGATGAATTTTCTCTTAGAATATGTCTTGGCAACAAAATTTTATTCTGCTTAAACCATAGATCTGACATGGTGCAGCTCTACAAATATTTCTTTTTTTTTTTTAATAAAAATTTATTGATTTAACTTTTTACATTCATTTTCACAAAATTTTGGATTCCAAATTTTCTCTCCTTTTATCCCCTCCCCCCACCCCAATACATCGAGCAATCTAATTTTCCCTATCTCCAATCTGCCCTCTCTTCTGCCATCCCTCCCTTCTCTTGTCCCCATCTTCTCTTTTGTCCTGTAGGGCCAGATGACTTTCTATTCCTCATTAACTGTATGTCTTCTTTCCGAGTGGCAACAACAATACTAAACAGTTGTTCCTAAAACATTGAGTTCCAAATTCTACCCAACCCTCCCTCCCCACCCATTCTCTTTGGGAAGGCAGGCAATTCAATATAGGCCCTATCTGTGTAGTTTTGCAAATGATTTCCATAATAGTCGTGTTCTGAAAGACTAACTTAATTACCCTCCATCCTATCCTGCCCTTCATTGTTTCTATTCTCTCTTTTGATCCTGTCCCTCCCTGAGTGTTGACTTCAAATTGCTCCCTCCTCCCATTGCCCTCCCTTCCATCATACCCCACCCCCTTGCTTATCTCCTTCTCCCCCACTTTCCTGTACTGTAAGATAGGTTTTCATACCAAAATGAGTGTGCATTTTATTCCTTCCTTAAGTCAAATGTGATGAGGGTAAACTTCTTGTTTTTTTTTTTCTCAGCTATCCTCTTTTGCCCTCCATTAAACAGTCTCCTGCTTGCCTCTTAAATGACACATAATTTACCCCATTCCATTTCACCCTCTTTCCTCCCCCTACATTTCTCGCTCACCATTTACCTTAATTTCTTTTAAGATACGGTCCCATCCTATTCAATTCACTCTGTGCTCTCTGTCTCTGTATGTGTGTACACGTGTGCATGTTTGTGTGTGTGTGTGTATGTGTGTGTGTGTGCTCCCACCAACTACCCAGATACTGAAAAGTTTTAAGAGTTACCAATATTTTCTTTCCATGTAGGAATGTAAACAGTTCACCTTTGGTAAGTGTTTTATGACTTCTCTTTGCTGTTTACTTTTTCATGCCCCTTCTCATTCTTGTGTTTGAAAGTCAAATTTTCTTTTCAGCTCTGGTCTTTTCATCAAGAATAACTGAAAGTCCTCTGTTTCATTTAAAGGCCATATTTTCCCCTGAAGTATTATACTCAGTTTTGCTGGGTAGGTGATTCTTGGTTTGAGTCCTAGTTCCTTTGACTTCTGGAATATCCTATTCCACGCCCTTTGATCCCTTAATGTATAAGCTGTTAGATCCTGAGTTATCTTGATTGTATTTCCACAATACTGGAATTGTTTCTTTCTAGCTGCTTGCAAGATTTTCTCTTTGACCTGGGAGTTCTGGAATTTGACCACAATGTTCCTAGGAGTTTCTCTTTTTGGATCTCTTTCAGGTGGTGATGGATGGATTCTTTCAATACTTATTTTGCCCTCTGGTTGTAGAATGTAAGGGCAGTTTTCCTCGATAATTTCATGGAAGATGATGTCTAGGCTCTTTTTTTGATCATGACTTTCAGGTAGTCCCATAACTTTTAAATTGTTTCTGCTGCATCTATTTTCCAGGTGAGTTGTTTTTCCAATGAGATATTTCACATTCTCTTCCATTTTTTCATTCTTTTGCTTTTGTTTTGTGATTTCTTGGTTTCTCAGAAAGTCATTAGACTCCATCTGTTCCATTCTAATTTTGAGAGACTATTATCTTCAGTGAGCTTTTGAACCTCTTTTCCCATTTGGCTCATTCTGCTTTTGAAAGCATTCTTCTCCTCATTGGCATTTTGAACCTCTTTTGCCAATTGAATGAGCCTATTTTTCAAGGTGTTATTTTCTCCAGCATTTTTTGGGTCTCCTTTAGCAAGGTATTGACTCGTTTTTCATACTTTGCTTGTATCTCTCTCATTTCTCTTTCCAGTTTTTCCTCCACCTGTCTAACGTGCTTTTCAAAATCCTTTTGAGCTCTTCCAAGGCCTGAGCCCATTGGACATCCCTCTGGGATGTCTGGGATACAGAGGCCCCGCCCTCCACATCTTTCCCTGATGGTAAGAATAGTTCCTCGTCATCAGAATTGAAAGGCGGGAACATTTGCACCTGCTCAAAGAAGCTCTCTATAATCTTATATTTTTTCACTTTTCTGGGCATTTTCTCAGGCAGTCACTTGACTTCCGAGATTCCTGTCCACCTCTGCCTAGATCCGCCCAGCTAGTGCTTGGAGTGTGAGATTCAAATGGGCTTTCCTCGGCAGGCACGGTTGCTATTCAATGTGAGCTTAAGTTCTGGTGCTGGGGTGGGGGAGGGCCGCCTCCCTCAGGGGGTTTATGCGGAGACCTTCAGTGATGGAGAGGGTGGGGGCAGGGCCATCTCCTAGGCTCAGCTCCTTCAGGGGGTTTATGCAGAGACCTGAGCTTCTGCCTGCCTGCCCAGGGAGTCCCGGGCCGCTGCTGCTGCTGCCCCTGCCTCTGCCTCTGCCTCTGCCCCTGCCTCTGCCTCTGCCGCTGCCTCCTGAGGGGGCACAAGCCATGGAGACACCCTGCTCCCCTCTCGGCCAGCCCAGACGTCTCTCTCACTGACCTGTAGTGTCTGTGGGCAGAGGGACCTTCCTGGTCGCAGGAGGATCCGTCCATGAAGCCTGCTCGGATCTGATCCTCTGGGGCTGCAGCCATGGCAGCGCTGGGGTGGGCTCCACTTTCCAGGGTGCGATGGACCCTGGGGATCGCTCTCCAGGGTTCTCTGGAACGGAAATCTCTTCCACTGTGTTTCTGCACACCCTGCAGTGATCCAGAACTTGTGGGGAGCTTTTCTTACATTAAATCCATGGGCTGTGGTTTCGGAGCTAGCATACGTGAGTCTTTCTACTCCACCATCTTGACTGCACCCCCACTTCAAATATTTCTATGCCATTCTTTGGACACATTCTGACTGTTCCTTCATTAAAAGTCTTCAAGGGGGAGGAGCCAAGATGGCAGAGTAGAAAGACTCATGTATGCTAGCTCTGACCCCACAGCCCATAAATTTTCTGTAAACAGAACTCCCCACAAATTCTGCAGCAGTGGAAGCCATGCAGCAATGCAGTGGAGGAGATTTTCATTCCAAAGAGCCCTGAAAAACCATCCTCAAAGGGCCATTGCACACCGGACAGTGGAGCCCAGTCATGCCCTGGCCATGTGGCCCCAAGAGGAGCAAATCTGAGCAGGCTTCAGGGACGGAACCTCCAGAGGCCACGAAGGTCCCTCCACCCACAGGCACTTCAGGTCAGTGAGAGAGGTTTCTGGGCTGGCCAAGAGGGAAGTGGGGTGTCTCCACAACTCAGGCCCACTCAGGCGACAGCAGTAGAGGTAGCAGCTGAGGCAGGGGTTGCCAGGGGTTCCTCGAGCAGGCAGGAGTTCTGTTTCATTACTGAAAGTCTGCACATAAACCCCCTGAGGTAACTGAGCCTGGGAGGTGGCCCTCACCCCACCCCACCACCAGAACTTAAGCTCATACTGAATAGCAGCCATGTGCACTGCTGAAAGCCCTGAGGCTGGGGAGCAGCATTTGAATCTCAGACCCCAAGCACTAGCTGGGCGGATCTAAGCAGGGGTGGAGAGGAATCTCAGAAGTCAAGTAACTGGCTGGGAAAATGCCCAGAAAAGGGGAAAAAAATAAGACCATAGAAGGTTGCTTTCTTGGGGAAAAGATGTTCCTCCTTTCCTTTCTGATGAGGAAGAACAATGCTTATGATCAGGGACAGATATAGAAGCCAAGGCCTCTGTATCCCAAACATCCAAAATAGATATCCAATGGGCTCAGGTCATGGAAGAGCTCAAAAAGGGTTTTGAAAAGCAAGTTAGAAAAGTGGAGGAAAAACTGGGAAGAGAAATGAGAGAGATGCAAGAAAAGCATGAAAAATGGGTCAATACCTTGCTAAAGGAGACCCAAAAGAATGCTGAAGGAAAATAACACCTTGAAAAATAGGCTCACTCAATTGGCAAAAGAGGTTCAAAAAGCCAATGAGGAAAAGAATGCTTTCAAATGCAGAATTAGCCAAATGGGAAAAGGAGGTTCAAAAGCTCACTGAAGAAAATAGTTCTCTCAAAATTAGAATGGAACAGATGGAGGCTAATGACTTTCTGAGAAACCAAGAAAGCACAAAACAAAACCAAAAGAATGAAAAAATGGAAGAGAATGTGAAATATCTCATTGGAAAAACAACTCACCTGGAAAATAGATCCAGGAGAGATAATTTAAAAATTATGGGACTACCTGAAATCCATGATCAAAAAAAGAGGGTAGACATCATCTTCCATGAGATTATCAAGGAAAACTGCCCTGAGATTCTAGAACCAGAGGGCAAAATAAATCTTCAAGGAATCCACCGGTCACCACCTGAAAGGGATCCAAAAAGAGAAACTCCTAGGAACATTGTGGCCAAATTCCAGAATTCCCAGGTGAAAGAGAACATACTGCAAGCAGCTAGAAAGAAACAATTCCAGTACTATGGAAATACAATCGGGATAACACAATATCTAACAACTTCTACATTAAGAGATTGAAGGGTGTGGAATAAGATATTACAGAAGTCAAAGGAACTAGGACTAAAACCAAGAATCACCTACCCAGCAAAACTGAGTATAATACTTCAGGGGAAAATATACTCTTTCAGTGAAATAGAGGACTTTCAAACATTCTTGATGAAAAGACCAGAGCTGAAAAGAAAAATTAACTTTCAAACACAAGAATGAGAAGAAGCACGAAAAAGTAAACAGCAAAGAGAAGTCAGAAGGGGTTTACCAAAAGTGAACTGTTTATATTCCTACATGGAAAGACAATATTTGTAACTCTTAAAACTTTTCAGTATCTGGGTAGTTGGTGGGACCACACGAACACATACATGCACACACACACATACATGCATGCTCACATACACACATGCATGCACATACAGAGACGGAGAGCCCAGAATGAATTGAATAGGATGGAACCATATCATAAAAGAAATTAAGGTAAACAGTGAGAGAGAAATGTAGTGGGAGGAGAGAGGGTGAAATCGAATGGGGTAAATTATCTCTCATTCAAGAGGCAAGTAGGAGACTTTTTAGTTGAGGGAAAAAGAGGAGAGCTGGGAAAAAAAAAAAAAAAACATGAGGTTTACCCTTATCACATTCGACTAAAGGAAGGAATAAAATGCACACTCATTTTGGTATGAAAACCTATCTTACAATACAGGAAGGTGGGGGAGAAGGGGATAAGCAGGGTGGGGGGGAATGATGCAAGGGAGGGCAATGGGAGGAAGGAGCAATTTGAAGTCAACACTCTTGGGGAGGGACAGGATGAAAAGACAGAATAGAAATAGTGGGGGGCAGGATAGGATGGAGGGAAATACAGTTAGTCTTACACAACAGGGCTATTATCGAAGTCATTTGCAAAACTACACAGGTATGGCCTATATTGAATTCCTTGCCTTCCCAAAAGGAATGGGTGGGGAGGAAGGGATGGGGAGAATTTGGAACTCAAAGCTTTAGGAACATTGAATATTTTTCTTGCTACTAGGAAATAAGAAATTCAGGTAATGGGGAATAGAAGTCATCTGGCCCTACAGGACAAAAGAGAAGATGGGGACAAGGGAAGGGAGGGATGATAGATGAGAGGATAGATTGGTGATAGAGAAAAATGGAATGCTTGGTGTATTGGGGTGGGAGGAGGGGACAAATGGGGAGAAAATCTGGAACCCAAAGTTTTATGAAAATGAATGTAAAAAGTTAAATAAATCAATTTATAGTAAAGAAAAGTCTTCAAGTAAAAATGTAAACAGGGATTTATCTTATTGATCTAAGAGCACATCCTGGGTTCAGGAACATTGCCCACCAGGAAAAATGCTGTATAAACTTGCCCGTCTGTGATACATGTATAATTTTTTCAAAGATATTCTCATTCCAATTTTTCTCATCTATATCAGTATTCCAAATGCCCAATTATTTCCTAAGAAATGGACATAATTTATTGAGTGCTATTTTCACATCCTTGTTTCTCAGGGAGTGGATCAAAAGGCTCAAGACTGGGGTCACTATGGCATAAATCACTGAGGCTACTTTGCCCTTCTACAGAGATTGACCAATACTAGGAAGAATATATATATATATATATATATATATATATATATATATATATATATATATATATGTATTACAGTGCAATTATACATGGTAACCACAATAAGGTGAGAGGAAGAAGTGGAAAATGCTTTCCTTCCTTGGTCCGAATCTTCAGGATGCTGGAGATGATGAAACCATAGGACACCAGAATGAGCAAAAAAATTTAAAATAGCAAAGAACATGTCTGACACAACTACCAGTCCATTGTTGATGTCTGTTGAGGAGCATGACAGAGGCAATAATAGAGGCATTTCACAAAAGAAATGATCAATGACATTAGGGCCATAGAATGACAAGTGAACAGTCAAGATGATATGTATTTTTATATTGACCCCACTGATAGCCCACACTGCATATGCTATAAGACAGCAAACTGTCTTGCTCATGATAGTGGTATAGTGGAGGGGCTGCCAGATGGCTATATACCGATCACAGGCCATGACTGTGAAAAGCAAGAGCTCAGCTCCCAAGCACAAACCTAGGAAATATATCTGAGCTATGCAGCCACCATAGGAAATAGTATTCTTGGTTACTGGGTTCTGCAGAAGCTTAGGCACTACAGTGGATGTGAAAAGAATATCCATCAAGGCTACATTTATAAGAAAAATGTACAAGGGAGTATGGAGGCCTGGATTTAGACTAATCACAGTGATGATGACTGAGTTACCAGTGAATGCCATGATAAAAAGTCCTAAGAAGATGATGAAGATAATTATCTGAACCTGAGGATTTTCAGAGAAACTTTGTAAGATGAACTCAGACACCGTGGAATAATTGTTTGATGCTGTATGAGTTGGTTGTCAGGTTTCTTTGTGTCTGTGTTCCTCCACAAAATCCAACCCACAATAGATTTTTTTTTTGTTCACTAAAGAGAACAATACAAAGATCTGAATTAAAATTAGGCAAAATCAAAATGCCTTGATATTCCAAAATCAAATTTTTACAGTCATCTAATTTTAGTTTACCAAAAATAAAGAAACATTATTTGGTTAGTGAAATCTCCTCTCAATAAATTTATTCTCCCCATACGGGTAAATAATACAATAAAGAGAAAGAAATATCATCTTCATGCCCATCATCAATCTTACTTCAAGAAAATCATGTTATTTTTCATATGATATTTTATAGCATCTTGAATACTTTAGTTCAAAGTTCTCCTTACCACCCCAACCATGAGGTGACCCCAATTACTTTTCATATTATAATTCAATTACCTGAGTCAGAAGTGTGATTAATGGCCATAACTGGGAATTCCCTGGACTATTACAGGAGAGAAAGAAAATTGAAGGCAGATGCTGTGGCCAGCACAGTCCAGCAGGTCCGGAGTGGTTACAGGCTCACCGAGTGAGGATGAAAAGACAGGCATGACACAGCAGTCTGAACAAACTGAATTTATTCTGGACATACTGAGTCAATAATTCAGGGAACCCGCATGCTTAAATAGTAAAAAACCATAAAAGTAGTGATTGAAGCATGAAACAGAGCAGATGGTGATAAGTAGAAAGGGAGGCTTCAAGACCTCTTTATCAGAATGTTATCCTGTATAGCAGGGGCCCTGATTCCTGGAACTTCAACACCTGAATTCAAGGAGGTGCACCTGAGAATAATATGTCACTTAACTTCTCAAGTCAGCTACTCTTCCTTGGAGGAGGGGAACTCTTGATGAGGGGCTCTCTCAAACCCCTCAAGGTTCTCTACATCTCCCCCTCTTTGTTTTACAATGACTCTTTCCTATTCATCCGAATGTTGAATGCCAGGTTATGTATAGTATTGATGATCAAGGACATCAGGGCAGGAGCACAGATATAAATGCAAAATACTCTTGCAAGGCCAATGACCAACAGCCCAAGGTCTTGTGCAAGGTCACTTAAAAACCCAAATGCTCGGGGGAGGAGCCAAGATGGTGGAGTAGAAAGATTCACATTTTCTAGCTCTGAACCCACAGCCCATAGTTGCCTGTAAAGAGGAACTCCCAACAAATTCTGGAGCAGTGTAAGCCCCACAGCAATGGAGTGGAGGAGATTTCTGTTTGGGAGAGCCCTGAAAAACTGACCCCAAAGGTCTGTTGCACCCTGGACCTGGGGTAGCCCTGCCCTGCCTTGGCTGAGCGGCCACCAAGAGGAACAGATCCGAGCAGGCTTCAGGGACGGAATCTCCGGCAGCCACAAAGGTCGTTCCACCCACAGGTGCTACATATCAGTGAGAGAGACTTCTGGGTTGGGCGAGAGGGGAGCAGAGTGTCTCCATAACTCAGGCTCCCTCGGGAGGCAGAGGCAGTGGCAGAGGCAGTGGCGGTCACTGGCTCCCGGAGTAGAAAGGACCTCAGATCCATTACTGAAGATATCCACATAAATCCCCAGAGGGAACTGAGTCTGGGCTGCAGCCCTGCCCCCACCTGAGAATCTGAATTTAATCTCATACTGTATAGCAGCCCCGCCCCCCACTGAAAGCCCTGAGGCTGGGGAGCAGCATTTGAATCTCAGACACCAAGCACTAGTGAGGTGGGGGTGAAGAGGAATTTCAGAAGTCAAGTAACTGGCTGGGAAAATGCCCAGAAAAGGGAAAAAAAAATAAGACCATAGAAGGTTACTTTCTTGGGAAAAGATGTTTCCTCCTTTCCTTTCTGATGAGGAAGAATAATGCTTACCATCAGATAAAGACATAGAAGCCAAGACCTCTGTATCCCAAACATCTGAAATAGATATCCAGTGGGCTCAGGCCATGGAAGAGCTCAAAAAGGATTTTGAAAATCAAGTTAGATAGGTAGAGGAAAAACTGAGAAGAGAAATAAGAGAGATGCAAGAAAAGCAAGAAAAACGGGTCAATACCCTGCTAAAGGAGACCCAAAAAAAGCTGAAGAAAAGAACACCTTGAAAAATAAGCTAACTCAGTTGGAAAAAGAGGTTCAAAAAGCCAATGAGGAGAAGAATGCTTTCAAAAGCAGAATTAGCCAAATGGCAAAAGAGGTTCAAAAGCTCACTGAATTTAATAGTTCTCTCAAAATTAGAATGGAACAGATGGAGGCTAATGACTTTCTGAGAAACCAAGATATCACCAAACAAAACCAAAAGAATGACAAAATGGAAGAGAATGTGAAATATCTCATGGGAAAAACAACTGACCCGGAAAATAGATCCAGGAGAGATAATTTAAAAATTATGGGAGTACCTGAACTCCATGATGAAAAAAAAGAGCCTAGACATCATCTTTCATGAAATTATCAAGGAAAATTGCCCTGATATTCTAGAACCAGGGGGCAAAATAAGTCTTCAAGGAATCCACCTATCATCGCCTGAAAGAGATCCAAGAAGAGAAACTCCTAGGAACATTGTGGCCAAATTCCAGAATTCCCAGGTCAAGGAGAAAATATTGCAAGCAGCTAGAAAGAAACAATTCCAGTATTGTGGAAATACAATCAGGATAACACAAGATCTAGCAGCTTCTACATTAAGGGATTGAAGGGTGTGGAATAGGATATTCCAGAAGTCAAAGGAACTAGGACTCAAACCAAGAATCACCTACTCAGCAAAACTGAGTATAATACTTCAGGGGAAAAAATGGTCTTTCAGTGAAATGAGGACTTTCAATTCTTCTTGATGAAAAGACAGAGCTGAAGAGAAAATTTGACTTTCAAACACAAGAATGAGAAGAAGCATGAAAAAGTGAACAGCAAAGAGAAGTCATAAGGGACTTACCAAAGGTGAACTGTTTACATTCCTACATGGAAAGACAATATTTGTAACTCTTAAAACTTTTCAGTATCTGGGTAGTTGGTGAGATTACACACACACATACACACACACTCACACACACACACACACACATGCACGCACACACAGAGATAGAGAGCACAGAGTGAATTGAATAGGATGGAATCATAGCTTTAAAAATTAAGGTAAATGTATAAGAGAAATGTATTGGTTGGAGAGAGGGTGAAATGAATTGGGGCAAATTATCTCTCATGGAAGAGGCAAGTAGGAGACTTTTTAGTGGAGGGAAAAAGAGGAGAGCTGAGAAAAATACATGAAGTTTACCCTCATCACATTTGACTAAAGAAAGGAATAAAATGCACACTCATTTTGATAGGAAAACCTATCTTACAATACAGGAAAGTGGGAGAGAAGGAGATAAGCAGGGTGGGGGGGGATGATGGAAGGGAGGGCAAAGGGAGGAGGGAGCAATTTGAAGTCAACACTCTTGGGGAGGGACAGGATCAAAAGAGAGAATAGATACAATGGTGGGCAGGATAGCATGGAGGGAAATATAGTCAGTCTTACACAACATGACTATTATCGAAGTCATTTGCAAAACTCCGCACATATGGCCTCTATTGAATTGCCTGCCTTCCCAAAGGGAATGGGTGGGGATGGAGGAATGGGGAGAAGTTGGAACTCAAAGTTTTAGGAAGAACTGTTGAGTATTGTTCTTGCTACTAGGAAATAAGAAACACAGTTCATGGGGAATAGAAAGTTATCTGGCCCTACAAGACAAAAGAGAAGATGGGGACAAGGGAAGGGAGGGATGATTGAAGAGAGGGCAGATTGGTGATAGGGGAAATTAGAATGCTTGGTGTATTGGGGTGGGGAGGGGACAAATGTGGGGAAATTTGGAACCCAAAATTTTGTGAAAATGAATGTAAAAAGTTAAATAAATAAATTTATATTAAACAAAACAAAACAAACCCCAAATGCTCTATTTATCACATCTGCAATCTGTTGTGTAGCCTAGGGTCGATCCAAGTTGCTATTACTTCTAACATCATCAATAATCTGAACAATTTGTTCCAAATCATCAATATCCGTAGTTGCATCATTAGCACTCCATAATCCTCTTAAGGGATTTGCAATTTTGGTAAAATTACAATTCACATTTAACAAACAAAAATGGGTAAACCTATAATCACATTTCAATCTACTATATATGGTGAGTATCTCAACTTGTTCATTAATTTCCATTACATCCCATTGCAATTCATCAATGGCTTGGTAGAAATCCTTATTAATTTTTTCTTTTACTTGAAATGCCCTTGTAATATTTATGGACATTTAATCTAAATATTTGGCTTGTTTAACTTCTGTTTGTACACTCATAATAACTTCTGTTATAGCTACACTACTACCAATAGTGACTACTAAAGCAATAATTCTAAAAATAATACATGAAATACATCTTTTTTATAAGAAAGCAATTTTCTGCGAAGAAAAATGGTAGTCTAATCTCCTGGAGCTTGATACCATTTAGTCCCCTTGGTCCGAAGTAGAGTGAATGGACTTTGTTTAATTACGAGCACCTTTTGGCCTCCTACTTTTTCATTTATGCAAGCATTCACAGACCAATTCAAACAAGTGACATTGAATGTGATGACCCTTTGTGCTGTCACAGTCCCATTTTTGTCAGCATTGCCCAAGTTAAGGGAATTCAGTAAAAAGAGGAGCCCAGTGAGAGTCTGTTTGACAACTCCTTTAGCCTTTTCTCTTCTTCTGTGGTCCTGCGGGTCTTTTTGTGCAGGCACAGCTTCAGTATCCGCTCGGACAGGTCTTGTATCTCTATCTCGGACCCACATGACTCTGCTGTCTGTGGAGACAGAAAGAAATTCTCTTCCTCTTTTTAACACTGTATCAGGTCCTCTCCACACCTTATTGGCAACCTTCCACAACAGGTGTTGCTGGGGTGCAATCTGCTTTTAACTAATAATTCTGATATCATTACAGCTGAAAAATGAAAAGAATTTTTGTGAAGGAGTAAGATTGTCATAATTGAAGGTTAAGTTGTTAATAGTATATATGGCCTGTGCCAATTGCACCCTAGGGGACCTACCAAGCATTCCCCCTTTTTGTTTTTGAAGGAACAGGTTGAGAATTTTATTCTTCCTTTCTACTATTGCCTGACCCATAAGGTCATACGGTATCCCTGAAATATGAATTATTTGTAAAGAGAAATGTAATATTAAAACTGAGGCCCCAGTACATGCACTGAAGCTCCCCATCCTGTCCCCCTTTAAACAGATGGGACCCAATATATTGTGGGAAAAGGGAGGAAGTTCTCAGCTTCTGAAACTGTTTCCTGCTGAGATTGGATGTAGAGTTGACCCTAACCTCACAGGGTCCCAGCATTGGAAGGGTTGGATCTTTACCTAGTATGACGAACTTGATGATTCAGAGGGTGATAGGTGATGGTCTTGGACAAAGAAACCTGGAATACACAAATCTGGCACAGAGATTAAACAAACCAGGACCAAAAAGGAGTAAGAATAAAATAACTAGGAGTGAGGTAGGTGTGAGAATACTGTCAGACTTCCTCACACTCTCTTGACATACTTAGTAACTATCTAGGGATAGGAGGGGCTTGGATGATTCCCATTTGTCCCCAGTCTCCTTATCTACTTTCTATATGTTTTGATCAAGCTTGTATTTAGCTTTCCAAATCTCTAGAACTGATCATTCAGACTGCTTCATATTCCTTTATATTTCTACCCTAGACAAGATAGTGCATAAGTTATCACTGCTCACTATCATAGCTGTGTTGTCTTAAACAAAAGAGATTTCTAAGTTGATCTCACAACTGAATAGATGATAATCATTATTTCATCAGCTTTTTTATATTTTTCTGATTATATTCACTCTGGAAGAAAAAACTTTAGAAATTAAGTTGTTAATAAGTTCACACATTATTTTTAACTTTTGCTCATTAAAATAGCAAGATCTTTTATGCTTCATAGATCATTACATCTTAAGTAGTCATACCTTATCTTGAAAATGAAAATTTTAGTAGGCTTTAACCTTATTTTGAAAAACATTTCTTCTAAAAATATTTCATTTTTTTTTTGAACACAACATTTTATTATGATGTTGAGAGAGTTACAAAACTTTTATAAAGAAGATTGGGTGAAACCTTTTAAAATGAAAGTTGTTTTTTCACTTAGAAACAAAAATAAACCTTTTAAAATTAAAATTTATTAAAAGTTAGTTGGTATAAAAATGTCCTTAAGTAATGTAATTTCAAAAAGTATTATAACAAACCAAATTCTTAGGTAGTACAGAATTCTTAGATATCACAAAATGCTTTAATAAAATAAATGAATGCATAATTGAATCTCACATTGGTAACAGTAAGAGACTGATTACAGAAAAAAAATTACTGCTTTTAAAATCCTTTAAACTAGGGACATCTTAAGGTGAGTCTTGAGTTGTTTGCACAAATTTCTGAACATGTTCTAATTTCAAATAAAAATAATACTAAATTTTCCAGTAAGATTACACAAAAGGGCTCACATATTATACTGACTACTTTTAATTGATCATAGAAGTTTGCTATAGAAGGAAAAAGTAGGATATAGCAAATATGGTATGATAAAACATCTTTGACTCTGTTTAAATTCAGATAGGAGTGAAATTTTCCAATCATGTAGTATCTGTATTATAGCCAGACTCAGGAA
The DNA here is from genome assembly GCA_023548195.1 of Bettongia penicillata ogilbyi. Lineage (NCBI taxonomy): Eukaryota > Metazoa > Chordata > Mammalia > Diprotodontia > Potoroidae > Bettongia > Bettongia penicillata. Next base: position 482,949 of record JAJHZJ010000582.1, read on the forward strand.
TAGTCAGATGGGAAACATTTATTTATAAAAGGACAAAATGGGGAAACTGACCAAGAGGATCCCATCCTAGATTGAGTCTAAAATTGTCCCCTCGGTGTTTCCTCTCCAGATACAAATTTCACCTGATAACAATACAGGATGCAGGACCACAGTTCCTCTGAGTAACTTGAGGCATATTTTCTCAGATACTGATTTAATGCAGACAACTATACCCAGATTCAAACTTAAAAATATTTATGGTCCCAAATGCTTTTACCTTAAACAGCAAATTTCACTAATCACAACTTAAAGGCAAATATAGTTATTTGTATTCCCATGGAGTTGCAATAAGAAATGAAGATTAACAGAACTCACATAGATAAGTGATTCCCTTTAAGATTCTTCCTTCTCAAATTTAAAACTTGTCCTGATATAAAAGCCAATTGTTAAAAATCTATCTATTACAACTTTTGATCAAGTTACATTCATTGTTTATGAATTATATAAGCCAAACAAATTTCTTTCTTAGGACTGATGACCTTGTCCACATGAAAGGAACCTTGGCAGTTTTACAAAATAAAAGGAATTGGCACGAATTCCATGCCTGCTAACCCCCATACATACAGGAGGATTGTTCTGAATGGGCAGAACCAGTCTAAATAAATTTTTTTATTCATTTCTTTCCACACACAGTAATCAATTAACAGTTTTAGGTTTAGCATTAAAACAGCAACTTCAAAAACTTAAGAATCTTACAACTTTTATAAATGATAATAAAACTATTTTAACTGTAACTTCTTTAACAGGCAAAGGTGAAAATACCTGGTTTTCTAAATGGGAATTACAAAACATTATAAGATAAGGTTAGTAAGACTGATAAAATTTTAAATAACATAACTGGCTTTATACAATTTTTCTAACATCTTTTAGTTTCAACAAAATTCAGATTACAAATTGCTTTCTCTAACACCATTTCTGGATTACAGAATAAAATAAAAATCTCAATGGTTCTAACTTTTACTCAAGAACATTTCATGTGTGTGTCCACTCCTTAAAAATGTTTTTGAAAGAAAAACTTGTGAAACTGCAAGCAGAAGTGAGGAAGACTCTAGAACACAGTTCAGTGGCACCTAGTCCCCTCCTTTCCGCTTGGGAGTTCAAAGCTTTATCTCTGAGGTGTCTTTTTTCATTTTCAGATTTATGCATTTTTCTCAATTTGCTTTAGTGCCAAATAATACAACAGAATCTGACCTGTCTTAAACATCCAATTGAGAGTGACATGTTTCACTTAAAATATGACCAGAATAACTACCTTTTAGTTGTATCCCACATACAAAAATCTTTTCTGTTTTAGGTGAGGCATGAGACAATTAAAATGCTATTCGATCAGCCTTACTGATATGAGGGAAGAAATTTTCCCCAATTTCATATCTTTCTCTCCAGCTTCACAACCTGGCCAGTGTTAGAAGGTATAAAGAAAGAGAGAATTTTGTCAACAACTTTCCAATAATTTCCAAAACTTTTATGCTTTCCTTAAACTTCATACCCTTGTTGTTCTCCTATAAGGCTTTGATTAAAGTCCCTTTAAAACTGCACATACATTATTTCCTTGCATTTCTTATCTAAAACTGCATTTAGCAATCATATAAACTAAATAATATAAGACTAGTTTCTCTCTTTCTCTCTCCCATTCTTCTCCCTGATGCTGCAGCCATCAGAGAGAAGGGAGGATGGGAAGGAAAAGAGATAAGATGCCAGTTACAATGGAGTTGGTCATAATATCTCTCTCTCACACACACACACACACACACACAGAACATGTAAAGACAGAATACATATAGAGATAATAAAAAAAGAACCCAAAAACTGAGAAAAAATTGTCAGAAATTCTCTGCATAAATTATAACTTTGGCTTACTTTCTATCACTGTGTTCCAAATATCTTTCATACAGTTTAGATTTGCAACTAAGTAGTCTTGTCCTTCAAGAGTGATTTAGCTATATTGCACCAATCAGTGGAGTATAAGGCTGTCTGAGAAATGCTGTGTAGAAAAGAGTGAATGTAAAGACTATATGGTCCACAATTGATTAATTTCTTTGAGAATTTAAAATCCATAGGGGTATGTTCTCTTATAGCCACTCCTGGGTTACCAATGTTAGCTTCATTTCCAAAAGTATTCCTTCTCCTCTTTCTGTGGCTTGCCAAAGGACTTTCTGTATAATCCCTTCAGGTTCCTGAATTTTTTCACAAACCTGTGATCTAGACTTGTAGAATGGAGTGGCAGAGGGAGGAGGAGACTCTATTTTAAATTTTTGTTTGACACACTCCATCAGGTCTTCCTTCTCTTTAGTATTAGAGGCTGCATCTACCTTTATTGTTTTTGTGGCTAATGATACTTGTTCAGGTTTCTGTAGACATATTTTAAGTACATTCCAAATTGAAAATATTGTAACAGGAGAGGCACTATTTCTGACCTCTCTATAATACTCACTCTTTTGATTGCCTACTGTTTCCTACTTTTCACGATTTATAGTCCCTTCCTCTGGGTTCTTCATGCCTTTCACCATATGAATTACTTCATGACCCCAAGATTACTTCACCTGTCTCTTTTAAATGCCTGGGCTCTAGCCTATTGCTAAAGTGAAACTAATTTCACCAAGCTCAAAGCGAAAGTGACCATGTCAAAGAAGTGGCCCACTTCCAGGCCCTCTCCTCACCTTTTACCTACACGCTACTTTCCTCTTCAGCTCTGTGGGTCCTCCTCTAGTCTTGCAACTCAAACTAGGCTTTCCTGTCTAGAGTGGGCGGGGCCCCTCTTGGGCACCAGATACGGTGGCCAGCGCAGTCCAGCAGGTCTGGGGCAGTTACAGGCTGACAGAGTGAGGATGAAAAGACAGGCAAGACTGAGCAGTCTGAACAAACTGAGTTTATTCTGGCCATACTGAACCAATAATTCATGGAATCTGCATGCTTAAATAGTAAAAAACCATAAAGGTAGTGATTGAAGCATGAAACAGAGCAGATGGTAATAAGTAGAAAGGGAGGTTACAAGGCCTCTTTATCAGATTGTTGTCCTGTATAGCAAGAGCCCTGATTGCTTGACCTTCAACACTCGAGTTCAAGGACCTACCACCTGAGAACAATATATCACAACTTCTCAAGCCAGCTACTCTTCTCCCTTGGAGGAGGGGAACTTTTGATAAGGGGTTCTTTCAAACCTGTCAAGGTCCTCTACAGGCAGACATATAGATAGCAGAGGCGCATGCCTAGAAACCAGTGGAAAATAGCACTTTATCTGTAGTGGAAACTAGATCAGAACCAGGATCAGAAACAGAATACAAGGGTCATTCAAAGAAATTTGGCCCAAGGTTAAGTAGTTATGTGATAAAGAATATAATTTCCTAGATCTGGAGTTAGTAATTCCTAAGTTCAAATCTAGAATCAGACATTTATTATTTATATAACTTGGGCAAGTCACTTAGTCTCTGTCTCATATTAGGATCTCCACTTCCATTTTAAACACTATTTTCTTCACTACTATTTTTTCCTTTCCTCTTCTCAGTTCAATGTATAGATAAAATGTAATTTAAATGTAGAATTCACTTAGTGTTCTATTCAGGTGTTGTATTTTTAGCCTGCTCTTTCAGTTTCCTTCAATTTCACCATAGATGGATAACTTCTTCTAAAGAATTCTTAATTCTTCAAGAAAGCTTTGGAGTGGCAGAAATTTTCATTATCTTTAATCAATCTGAATAACAGAAAGGACTATTTTAAAATGTGATTTATCAACACTTACTGTGAAGCAGATGCAAACATGATCTAGAAAAGCAATTTCAATCTTACCCCCAAGGAATATCTTGTGCCATTTTGGCTCAGGTTGATTACTTTTCCATTTTTCCTACTATTTTTAGTGATATGTGCAGAGTCTGACACGATACTTATTAGACACAAGATAAAGCTATTGCTTTACCTGCATAATGAGCCCCATTATACATGAAATGTTTACATTTCTATTACCTGTCCAGATATCTTGTAGAGAGCTTTTGTACAAATTATTTTTCTAAAAAATAATTAGTTTCAAGATGGCATCATTTATTTTATTTTTCTTACAAACCAAAGAGTAGTGGGAATGGGCTTAAACCATACCAAGGGGAGAAATCTGGTCAAAGAAAAAAATAATTATATAAGTAATTGATCATTTTACAAAAATCACTGGTAGAGGGGTAGGGTCATATCCAAAATCTGCCAACATTTATCTAGAATTTAGTGAATTTCTTTCAAATAATTCAGGGAACTCATGTAATAGCTGGTCAGAAACTTCTCATTCTTCGAAGTCTAGGAAATCCTCCCTTTACACACTGAAAGAAGATTGACTTCTTGAAGGTGGCAATCACCAATTTTATGATCTTGTCCAAAAAATTAGGGGACAATTTTGCCATTCATCAAATGAACTTTTTAAAATTTTACCAAAACCGTACTGATCATTTATCCATAATGCTGTGGAGCCACTTCCTTCATAAGATCAGTATTTATGTGGAAATAAAGATATATTAAAGGGCACAATAGTGCACAAACCAAGTATAAGATTATAATAACTACCATTCTACCATCCCTGAATCATGTTCTGTCTGTGGCAAAATTCTGATATTTAAGGAATTTCTTTTATTAATAATCTAGTGGGTAGAGAAACTGCCTCTAATAACATAGTCTGCTGCCTTCTCTTCCACTTTTAGTTTTAGAGAGCTGCCTAGAGCATTGATTTGCTTTGGATCATAGTCCTTATATGTGTCCAAGATAGGACTTAAATTCAGGTCTTGTTAGCCTTAAGTTCATGTTTTTGCCACACAGACTCTCAAAGCGAAAGCTCAGTAATTTTCCAAGTTAGTTCGACAAAGAGACTATTAAACAGGGTAGGGACTTATCTAAGGTCAAATGGATGGTTAGGCTTAGTAGGAATTAGAACCCAAGGCTATTCATTCCTATTGTATGAAGTTTTTCAAAATCTGAAAGCAGACCTTTTTTTCAAAGCAGTTCCTTATCGAAAGGAAAGTGAAAGGACTCACAAACATTCTTAAGAAGAGAAATGCAGTTATTGCACCTCATGGGATCTCAAGGTATGAAATTAGTATCTAAAAAGATTCTTGAATTCCACTTCTGATTCTCTCAATGGAATATATTGTAAGTTTCTGGCCTTCTGCTTACATAGACAGACAGACAGTGATGGATATAGTTTTATCAGCAGAATAAGGGATTGAGACAAGGTGAATTGTAATGAACTGATAGTTCTAAATCCACAAATAAAGATTCCAATGAGGGATAAATAGAAACTGCTGAGGAGCTTATGATATCTTGACATCATCGATCAACTGGCATTTCTTCAACAACTCTCATGTACCAGGTATTAGGCTAGGTGCTGATGATGAAAAGAAAGAAATTGAGAATAATTAATAATAATAGTAACCCATATTCAAGAGCAGTAGAACATTTATTAGGAAGCTATTATGTGCCAGACAGGATGTCAATCTTTGAGTATTACAAAAACAAGCAAGAGCAGGGGACTCTTTTTTTTTTTCTCCTTGTATTCTCAGACCTTAGGAAAGTGTCAGGCACATTGTAATCCCTTAAAAATGCTTGTAAATTTGACTTGCTGACTTGACTTGGATACCATGTGTTCTGGACAAGCACATCAGCTATGGCAGCTCCTCTATACCATCAAGACAAAACAATAAAAGATATGTTCATAGTGCTTTTGCAAATGATAAGATTAGTATAGATTATATTCCCTTTTGAAAGTGACAACTTTCTTATCCTGAAAATATTTCTGAAGTTGCAGCAATTTCAGTCATTTCCCACTGACTAACGATTCCTAGTTCCCTTCCTCTTATACCTTAACACACACATCACCCTCGGTCTTCTTATTCCCTGTCCCAAAGTCCCAAAGAATTATCAATCATTACAGAAAGGAGATTAGATACATGATCAAAGATTGGAAATTGACAGGCCTGGTGAGTTTTCAAGAAAATTGGTTTTCAAAACAAAGGACTAGGTCGCTTTCTTGTCACTTCCCACCTGGCATTGAAGCAATGCAATGGAGGGTTGGGCAGGCATAGAGAAGATGGGCCAACAGTAATTGGCATTTTTGTCACTTCTCATCTCTCATTCATCTTTCTTTTAGGATCCCTATGTCTGGACCTATGTTTTGTCATTGTTCCCACCAAAGAAAACCCAAGGAATTAGCTAAAAGCAAAAGTTTTGGTCATATATATGCAGAAGGACCAACTCCATGCTGCTAGTAGTTGCTAGATTGCAAGAAATTATATTAGGACATTATTGAATAATAATTTAGGAAGGAAAAGTTAATCAGTTCTCTATCATAATATCCTAACAAGTATGCAACAGAAAGTTCCTGGGACTCTCAGGTTATTTCTCTGATAATAAGAAGATAAAATTTTGAGAAAATGCATAAAGTTGTGTAAAGCATAGTTTTATACAGTATTTCTTTTAATCTCACAGAAGCCTGCAAAATCAGAGACAAAAGCAATTACCTCCAATTTGGGAATGAGAAATCAGTGCTCAACCTAATTCCCTGACAATGGAAACAAGTGCCAAAGCAAGATCCTTCTGATTCTAATTTCTAATCTAATCAGTTTCTGATCAAGTTAGATGTAATCAGATCTAATCCACTATCATTCTAATCAGGTCCTTCTTTTTCTAAATTCAATTTTCTTTCCATTATGCTGGGCTGTCTTTTTGGTATAAAGGGTATAAACACTGGTATGATTGTTTGATCCCAAAGAGATTAGTCACTTAACTGTCAGGTAGTAATCATGGTTTTCTGACCTGAACTAGATAACTTTAAAAAAATATATATTACTAGTAGTATACAAATATAATATATAAAAATATAAATGTCACATATTTATGTATAATATGCAAGTATAAATGCATTATATATTTATATGTAATTTAAATATGTCTATATATGTCTGTCAAATTATTGTATTATATTATGTTATAATATATTCAATCCTATCCTATTATATTCGGCATAAAGGAAATTACCAAATTTTAAAGGAGGACACAGAACTTACCCTTTATACTGAAACCACATAGGAGAAACTCATCTTTGATGATTTCAAAATGTTGAGTGTAACAATATACTATTGCCATGAATTTATACATGACGAGAGAGGAAGTACAGAATGGTAGATGGATTGCTAGCCTCACTCTCAAGAAGAACTGGACTTAAGGCCTATCTCTGACACATATTTACATGCATCAGGGACTTATTGCTTAATACCCCAGGCAACTAAGACAGCAAATTACAGGAAGTGCCAAACTACATTAGTGAAACTTATTTCTATACTAAAGGTTCCTTATTGCAATGAAACTATTGGTATTGACAACAGTAGTAGTAGTAGTGGTAGTAGTAGTAGTAGTAGTAGTAGTAGTAGTAGTAGTAGTAGTAGTAGCAGTAGTAGCAGTAAGAGTAGCAGTAGCAGCAGTGCTACTCCTAGTAGTAGTAATGGTAGTTTTAGTAGTAGTAGTAGTGATAGTGGTGGTGGTAGTGATGGTAATAGCAAAATATTGATAAAGAAAAAAATAATAATAATTTCTTGAGCCTGATGCTATGATTCAGTCTTGAACTTTAAAATGGAAACTAAAAAGGAAAAGCAGAAATACCAGTTTTTATTTTTATTAACAATTATATGATTCTCTATTTTACTGAAAATTCTCTCTCTCTGCCTGTCTCTCCTGTCCCTCCCTTCATCTCATTCTATCTCCTTCTCTCCCTTGTAATCATCTGACTCTCACTCTCTCTGATTTTTGACAATTTACACAAATATAAAGAAATCTTTCATAAAAATGTAAAAATACTTAAATTTGAAATGTTCATCTTTCTTCTCATTCTCTTTTCGTCAGTTTTTTAAAATCTTATAACAAAGGAAGCACTATTTCTCAATCAATAGCAAACCTACCTCTTTCTGCTAGAGAGCAATAACTGGAGGATTCCTTTTTCTAGAAATTCTTCACTGTTCACTTATTTGTGTGTTCACTGGTCTTTAACCAGGCATGGGATAGGGATCAAGTTATGCCCAGCACTTTTCCAAAAGTCAGCTAGAGAGAGCCCTGGGAAATTCTGTCATCTTAGCCCCTAGAGGAACAATTAAAGTAAGACTTAACTTGGACTATGTTGAAACTATGACACTATAAGTTCAGTCAAAAGAAAAAGTGCTAACTTCTACTTTGGTCTACATGGCACTGACAAACTGATGTGACTGATGTTTGGGTATTTATTTTTCCTGTAGTGAATTAACAATATGAATTGAATATAATACTAAGATGTTGAAGTGCTAAATAGACAAGCCTCTAATATGCACTAATAGAACTAACACTTATTGTGACTTCTTTACACCTTAGAAAATAAAACAAAAACAGTACCCTTTCTCATTTGCATGATGTTAGGAATCTCATCCAACAAACAATTTTTTCTTTATGTTCCCACTTTTCCTTTGGTTTAATTAATTGGTTACAATTAAAACATAAAAATCATATCATAAAAATAGGGGAACTGAAATCACTTCCAAACACAGAATCTTGGAGTTGGATGGGGTATCAGAGACCTTTCAATCCCCACCCATATCTGAAGAAAAATTCTCTCTATAATCAAGGCAACAAATGCTCATATTCTTGTGCCTATACATTCTTCCATGCTTCTTGCGCAAGAAAAATTTGAGGTTCCAAAAAACGCCTTAGCAAAATCCTGCTTTTTGAAATATGCTGTATAGAACTATTCAATTTGCTTCCCTGTCATTCCAAGGCTGAGGTGGATAATGAAGCGACCTAGACTCATTATTGCAATCTTCACTTCTTCACTGACCTGTAAATCCCAGTCTGTCTAGGAAATGATAGAGGAAGGTCATCATTAAAATACTGGCTTAGTCTCTAAAGCCTAAGGGCAAGGAATTAGTCCTTCTTTGCCACATGGGCCATAGCACTTGGCTATAAAACTTTCTGAGTTTCCATATCTTCCTCTATATTGATGCTTTTGTACTAGTCAAACTCTAACATGTCTTCCAATTCTAGTATTCCTGGATTCTACTCTTAGTATGTTGGATGACTATGTTTCTAAGGACTCAAATGAAAAATAATTACTGACCAATATTGGAAAATGATTTAATATGTCTTTACATTGAACTATGATCTTTTCACACCTGGAATGATTGTTTTTGAAGCAGTCACCCAGAACAACTTTACATTTTGAAGAGCTGTAAAAATAAGAGGGATTAATAAGAAGACAAAGTGATGAGAGGGAAGCTGTCTAGAGGTATATTAAGGTAGCCATAAGGAAAATCTTCCTGACAATTAGAATTGTCCGGAAATGCAGGAGTCTTCCTCTAGTGATCTCACTCTTCATTTTTAAGCAGACACATGCATTGCTTTGGAGGGGATTTATATGCAAACACAGTGTGATATACATGATCTATAAGTTTCTGTCCATCTCTGACATTCAAACTAGTGAAGACATAGAACTCATCTCCATGAGGTGGAATTTGTTTGGGCTCATCTCATGGCTGGGGTAATAAAGGGAAATTTCAACTAAAGTATTATCATATAAAATATCATATAAAAAATCATAATGATGATGATGATGATGATGGATGATGAAGATGATGGAAAGATGTGCATTTGTTTTATTTAACCCTGTGGGGAGAATAAATTCATTGAGAGAACTCACTGACCAAATAATGTTTATCTATTATTGGTGTAATAAAGTTAAATGAGTTCGTAAAAACTTGGTTTTGGAAGATGAAAGCATGTTAATTTTCCTAATTTTACTTCAGATATTTGTTTTCTTTTCTTTAGTAAACAAAACAAACTACTGTGGGTTGGATTTTGCAGTCATACACCAACAAAAGGAAACCTGATGACCTAATCATATGGCATCAAACAATCATTCCACAGTATCTGAGTTCATCTTACAGTGTTTTTCTGAAAATCCTCAGATCCTTATCTTCAGTCTCTTCTTAGGACTTTTTTATAATGGCGTTCACAGGTAACTCACTCATCATCACTGTGATTACTCTAAATCCAGGCCTCTATAATCCCATGAACTTTTTCCTTGCAAACTTGGCATTGCTGGATATTTTCTTCTCTTCCACTGTAGTGCCTAAGTTTTGCAGAACCTAATAACTGAGAACAGCATTTCCTCTGGTGGCTGCATAGCTCAGACATATTTCTTAACTTGGTGTTTGGGGGCTGAGCTCTTGCTTTTCACAGCCATGGCCTATGATCGGTATGCAGCCATCTGTCAGCCCCTCCACTATACCACTATCATGAGCAAGACAGCTTGTTGTCTCATAGCATCTGCAGTGTGGACTATCAGTGGGTACAGTACAACAATGCCTATCATCTTGATTATTTGTTTGTCTTTCTGTAGCCCCAGTGTCATTGATCATTTCTTTTGTGAGATTCCTCCATTATTGCCTCTCTCCTGCTCCTCAACTGATGTCAACAACATAATGGTGGTCATTTCAGACATGTTCTTTGCTCTTTTAAATTTTCTCCTCATCCTGGTGTCCTATGGTTTTATCATCTCCAGCATCTTGAAGACTTGGACCAAGGAAGGGAAGAAAAAAGCATTTTCTACTTGTTCTTCCCATCTTATTGTGGTTACCATGTATTATTGCACTATAATTTATATATACATTCTTCCTGCTTTTGGTCAGTCTCCAAACAAGGCCAAACTAGCTTCTGTGTTTTATATGGTAGTGACTCCAGCCTTGAACCATATGATCTACTCCCCAACAAACAAGGATGTGAAAATAGCATTCAATAAATTATGTCAATTTCTTAGGAAGTAATTGTCCATCTGACAAATTGATGCAATTGAGAAAAATGGAAATAACAATAGCTATGAAACAAAATTGTACACACATCACAGCCCAGGCAAGTTTACACAACATTTCTCCTGCTAGGCAATGTTTCTGAACTCAGGATGTGCTTTTAGGGAAACCAGTGAATTCCCTGGTTACAATTTTAAATGGCACAGAAACATTTGACATGCCCTATCCCTGTCAGATCCATGTTTTAAGTAGAACAGAATTTTGATGCCAAGACATACTCTAAAAGATAGTTCATTGAAGTTATGGTTGCATATTCTCTCTGATGTAAAAAAAAATTACTGGAATTTTTATTATGAACTTGATATACTTCAGGTGATGTGGAAATGATCTCATTTAGGTCCCTTATACCACAAGAGGACTTCCTTTGTTTTAACTGTGGAATAAAGAATAGATGTCTCTTTATTCTTTCTCTGCATACTACGGGCAGGGCTTCAATTAAGGCTAATCATAGTAGAGAATTTGTGGACTGTTGCAATGGAAAAGGCATAGAGAAAGGCTACCAGTATGAAGGACAGATCCTCAACTTGATTCCATATAGAACTCAACTCATGAGAACTTAACAACAAAAATGAATGATAAAACAGGAAAAATAACACTTTGAATATGCAAGGAATGATTAAAGTACTAATGCAGAAGACAAAAATAACAAAAACAACCTGTATAATCACAGCCCTCAAAGAAAAAATGTTTGCCTACAAGAACAATTATGAATCTTCATAAAAATCATACATATTTTTAAATTGTAAAGAAAATGAGAGCTAAGGAAGAGAAAGGAATAAGCATTTACATAGTGACTACTATTGTCAGACACTGTATCAAGCAATTTTTACAAATATTAACTCATTTACAACCTGAAAAATACGAAGTATTATTATCCACATTTTGCAGCGGAGGAAATAGAGATGAAACAGACATTAAGTGATTTGCTCAGTTTCATAAAACTAGTATTTGAGGCCAAATATGAACTCCAGGTTTCCTAATACTCTACCCACTATCCCACCAGCTCCCCTTAAGAACAGGAGGAGAATATTGAAAATAAAACCCCATCATTAAACAGAAGATGTATAAATTCACACTCTAGCAAAAATTCACTAAAATTCAGAATGAATTGAATTAATGATTTTATGAGTCAACATTAATTCTTTTTTTTAATTTTTTTAACATGAATTCTTAAAGTCAAAATTGAAGAAACTAAAAAATACGTTTTTTTTAAAAAAAACTGAACTAGGAAATACATCAAGGTGAGATAACTGGAGAGTTATTTGTAACAATTGCCAAGAAAGTAGTTAATTGCATCACAAATCCCCTCTTGGATCCATAGTTTTTCAGAAAGAAAGCTCAGTGGACAACAGCCTTCAGTTGCTGCTGGGGGGTTGAAACTTATGTTCACAGACATAGACAGTCTAAGTATGGGACTGTCAAAAATGTGGTCTTTCTTTTATAAGTTTGCATAATGTTTCTTGGGCCACTTTACAATGGGATGACCTGAACTTCACAACCAAAAACAAAAACAGGAAATTGGGTATCACTTTTGAAGAAATCATTAAAGATATCATCCAGATATATAAGAACAAGTAAGAAAAATGAAAATAGAAAGAATGCACTGATGACATCCTAAAAGAAATCCCCAAATAAAAATTCCTAAATGTGCCATTGCTAATGTCCAGAACTTCCAGAAAAAAAATTACAAGCAACCAGAAAAAGAATCAAAATATTGAAGAAGCACAATCAAAACTGAACAAAATTTAGTAACTACCACTTCAAGGAGAAGAAGATAGAATGAAATATTCTATGAGTCAAATACAAAGGTCTACAACCAAAAATATCTTACCCAGCAAAACTGAATGTCTTGTCCTGTGAATAAAAATGAACTTTGAATGAAATACAATTTCAAATATTCTTGATAAAAACAGAACTGAAGAGAACTTTAAAATATGGATATGGAACTGTTTACATTCTAATGGAGATGAAACAGAATGTTAAAAGATTTCTTTTGCAACCCTACTATCACAGGTCATAGAGGAAGTCAACTGAGACAAAGATTGATAAATAGTTTTGTTTTGAAAATGTAAGGAAAAAGAGAAAAGAGGGAGTTGGAGAATGTACATTAAGGGGAGATTAGAGAAAAATGAGAGTTTTGTTAAGACATAATCAGCTTTTATAAGTAGACATACATACAAACATGGATAGAGTAAATTGAGAGTCTGGTGAATTAGAACTTTAATGTGAACTAGTCAAAAGTGGGCGTAACACTCCCAGAGTTTAGTGTATTATATATTCAAGTGAACAGGAATACAAAAAAGAAAAAGGAAGAGGGAAAGGAAAAATATAAGTTGGAAGGTGTATTCAGGAAGCTGTTTTTAAATACAGCAAACCTGAAGCTTGGAGGGGGATAGTAAGGGAAGGGTAAAAAGTGGAGAAAAGATTAATAACTTCAATTAAACAGGAAAAAGAGTATAGAGGAAGATAAGCATAAACAAATGAAATGATGGGAAGTAAACAATTAATTATGATAACTGTGAGTGTACTTGGGATGAATTAACCTCTAAAATAAAACAGGTCAGAAGTATTACTTAGAAAGCATTTTAAAAAATTCCTTTTCCAATAAATATATTTGAAACCATGAAGTTTTATTTACTGCATTTAGGTAAAAAGAAAACAGTGTTGGTGATGAGAAAGTCATGTGATGTACAAGTCATCAGTAGTAAATGACCATTGCTGCTGCTGTTTCCAACTTCATTCCTCCCTGGGACTCTCTGCCAAGTCTGATAGTCTGAGGCTACTCTAGCATTAAAGTCATCCAGAATTATAAGCTTAGCATCTTTTGACACATTGATGATAGGGGTCTCTATATCTTCATAAAATTTTTCTTTGGCCACATCAGATTCATCATGGTGGAAACATAGGCATTGATGATAGGGGCATGGTGCTTTCCTGAAAGTGGCAATCACATTATCACGAACCTGTCATTCACGCCTTTTGGCAGGCATACCAATTTCTTAACTGGAGCAGTTTTGATTGCAAAACCCATGCCAACTTCAGGGCACTCTTCTTCACTGTGCCCACTCTAGAAAAATGTGTACCCAGCTCCAAGTTCAGTAAGCTGGCCTTTATTTGCCAGTCATGTTTCACTCAGTGTTGCTATTTAGAGGTGATACCTGTTGAATTCTCTTGCAACAAGAGCAGTTTGTCTTTCAAGTCTACTGGATTTTGTGTGGTCTATAAGTGTGCACATGTTCCATGTGCTAATGGTGAGTGGAATAATTTTTGCATGTCTTTGTAAAATGTGTACTCATTTTTGTGTTTTGACTACATAGTGGGATTTCCCACCTGTGGCAGTAATCACACCTGGATTGGGTAATCAGACAATGTTTAGGGCACTTTTTCTAGTCCCCTTCCTCACATCAGGAAGTGAGCAGTGTGAATCTTAAAAGGCTGTTGAGACACCTAAGGGGCTGCTAAGTCCCACTGCTGCTTCCAGTGAGAAGTGAACCTATGACCTGGGCCACCTGTGTGTCAGGTTGTGACTACAGCTCCCAGGGTACCTGCTGCTTTGTCACTTGTTTGTTGCCACAGGACTTTGAGGAATAGTAGTAAAATGGTATAGGTGATGTCTTTTGGTTCATGCATAAATAGAATTTGAGTCAGGCAGAGTTGCACAAAGTCATCAGCCTCACTCCCTCCTCCAGAATCATCATAGTCCAGTGGCAGGAGAGAGTCAAGACAACTGGCAATGGCTCAAGATGCAGTGGATGACCTTGACATCTTCAGTGTCTAACCAAGCTCTAAGTATTCCTCATCACCTGCTTCAGCTGCCTTCATGGCCACTGGAACTAATTGTTCTCATCTGCCCATTCCACCAGAAGAAGTTTACACATGCTTGGGGTAGAGACCCACCTCACTCACCAAGGGGTTTGAGAACCCTTGGTTACCCTCAGCCTGGTTTGGCTGCTCATGCTGCAACTTCTTGGAGCCACAGGTGACAGCTGGGTGGAACTGAGGAACACCAAAGGTGGAAAGAGCCCCCAAAAGGACTCAGCATCCATCACACCAAAGGTACTGGTCCTCCTTGAACATACCCTACACCTTATGGATGCACTTAACAGATGCACCCTTACAGCAAACATTGGCATCTAATAGATTATGTGACTGTAAGGAGAAGAGGCAGACAAGATGTGAGAGTGACAAAGGCAATGTGTGGTGCAGAGTGCTGGACTGATCATAGACTTATCCTTTTCAAGTTAAATATTTGCATTCATCAAAAGTGTCACTCCCAAGGCAAAATGACTGCCAGAAGAATTAACATTAACAAATTAGAGATCTTCTACAACTACTCAGTGCTGATGGAGCCACATTGATTAGTGATAAGGACATCATCCTAGAGAGATGGGCTGAACACTTCCATAGTGTTCTCAACAGACCATCATCAATCAATGCTGAAGCCATTGACCATTTACCTCATGTTGAAGGCAGTCCCTCCTTAGCTGAACTTCCTACTGAAGAAGAGGTTTTGAGGGCCATTAGGCTCCTTTCATGTGGCAAAGCAACTGGTATTGATTCTATTCCAGCTGAGATTTACAAGGTAGGGGGACCATGGCTCATACAAAAGCTGACTGAAATTTTCCAGGTTATAAGGCAAGAGGAGGCTATCCCCCAGGAGTTCCAGGATGCCTCCATTGTCCATCTCTATAAGGGTAAAGGGAATAGATTGTCCTGCGTCAATCACAGGGAGGCTCTGAAGAAAAGTTTGGGAGAGAAGTATTAGACTAACTACCAAACTGAAGGTCTACAGAGCTGTTGCGCTGACCTCATTGTTGTATGCCTGTGAAACATGGACAGTCTACCAGTGTCATGCCAGGAAACTGAATCATTTCCTTTTGAACAGTCTTAGGAATATTCTCGGGATCACCTGGCAGCATAAGATACCAGATACTGAAGTCTTTGCTTGAACCGAACTGCTGAGCATTCAAACTACGTTTCAGGAGAGCCCAACTGAGATGTGCTGGTTACATCATTCAAAAGCAAACTGTATGCTTGCTAAAAAGACTATTTTATGGAGAACTCATATGGGGCAGGTGATCCCATGGTAGTCAGAAGAATCTATATAAGGACACTCTCAAGGTTTCTCTCAAGAACTTTGGATTTAACCGTGCAACATGGGAGACACTGGCACAGGATCACTCAGCATGGCATGCCCAGATCAGAGAGGCTGCTGTGCTCTATGAGCAAAGCAGAATTGAGACAGCATGAAGTCAATGTAGGATATGCAATTCTGGAGTACCCAACCCAAATATTCACGTGGACTATCTGTGGATATATCTGTGGTATAGCTTTCCAAGCTCTTATTGGTCTGAAGAGCCACAAGTCAGACACAGTGCCACTTCACTTTATCATGGTGATGTCATTTTGATCCTCTTCGAAAATGGAGGACAACCAACCAGCCACCCAACAAACCAAGCATTTGAAACCAAAAGATATATAAACAGTTGAAAGAAAGGACTGGAGCATTATATTTCAAGAAAATGATCAGAAAAATGTACTTTATCAAAAGAGTTAAACAAGTAAGCTGCATTTTGTTGAAAAGTGAATGAATTTGTTTTCGTACTCAGAATATATTCATCCAATGTCATATTTTCTTTATTCTTAAAAAAAATTTAATGCATTATACAGGAGAAAAACCAATAAAATGATAATAATGTAGGAATCTCAATTTATTCCTATCAATCTTATCAGAAATGAATAAGGAATTTAAGAAACAGCTTGGTACTGTTTAAGAAGTGGGAGAAAGAACAGTCAGTGGAACAGACTCTGTACATGACACCAAGTAGTAAATCTACCTAATTCTTTATTTTTCATTCATTTCTTGACTTTTCATGACTCAGGGGACCATATTGTCCATGGGGTTTTCTTGGCAAATATACTGTAATTGTTTGCCATTTCCTTCTACAGTGGATTAAGATAAACAGAGGTTATGTGACTTGCCCAGGGTCACACAGCTGGTAAGTGTCTGAGGCTGGATTTGAACTCACATTCTTCCTGACTGGAAGCCTAGTGCTCTGTCAGCTGAGCCACATAGTTGCCTCCCATAAATCAAATAAAAACAAAGATCTTAGCTACTGAGATAAGGACTTAATTTTGAAAAACAACAACAACACTGATTGGAAAATTGGACAAGAGTATGAAAGAAAGTAGATTTAAACTGACACCTGAAACCATACACAAAGATAACTCCAAATGCATAGGCGACCTATGTATAAAAGGTCACACTATAAATTAGAAAAAATATGGGCAAAATTATCTCTCAGATCTATGGATAAAGTTCATGACCAAGGAGGGAAGGCAGTGTACAGAAGATAATATGAAAAGTTTTGTATATAAAATTTAAAAATATATATCCAAGAGAAATTCTAATATTTATTTGTGTTTTTATTTTTCAGCATTCATTTCCACAAAATTTTGAGTTTCGAATTTTTTCCACATCTCTTTCCTCTACCCCCCCAAAACACCATGCATTATCATTAACCCTTTCCACAATCTGCCCTCCCTTCTGTCACACCCCTCCCTTCCATTATCCCCATCTTCTCTCTTGTCTTGTAGGGCAAAATAAATTTCTATATCCCATTACCTGGATTTTTTATTTACCAGGTGTATGCAAAAACAATTCTCAACATTTGTTCCAAAAACTTTGAGTTCCAATTTCTCTCCCTTCCTTCCTCCTCACCCATCTCCACTGAGAAGGCAAGCAATTCAATATAGGCTATATGTGTGTGCTTTTGCAAAAGATTTCCATAATCGATGTGTTATGTAAGATTAACTATATTTATTTCCATCCTATCACGCCTCCCACTTATTCTGTTCTTTCTTATGACCTGGTCCCTCCCCAAGAGTGTTTCTTCTAATGGCTCCCTTTTCATATTTGCCCTCCCTTCCATTATCCCCCCAACCCACTTATCCTCTTCTCCCATACTTTCCTATAGTGTAAGATAGATTTTTATCTCAAATTGAGTGTATATGTTACTCCTTCCTCAGGCCAAATGTGATGAGAGTAAACTTCATTTGTTCCCTCTTCACCTCCTTTCAAAATTTATTTTATCCTCTGATTCTAGGATACCAGGGCAGTTTTACTTAATAATTTCATGAAAGATGATGTCTATGCTCTTTCTTTTTCCTTATCATGACTTTCATTTAAATTATCTCTCCTGAATCTATTTTCCAAGTCAGTTGTTTTTCTAATGAGATATTTCATAATATCTTCTGATTTTTCATTCTTTTGGTTTATTTTGTAATTTCTTGTTTTCTCATAAAGTCATTAGCTCCCATCTGCTGAATTCTAATTTTTAAAGAACTATCTTCTTCAGTAAGCTTTTGAACCTCCTTTCCATTTGTTTAATTCTGCTTTTTAAAGCAAAATTCTCCTCTTTCACTTTTTGGACCTTTTTTGCCAATTGAGTTAGCCTATTTTTAAAGTTGTTATTTTGTTCAGCATTTTTTTTTTTTGGATCTTCTTTAGCAAGCTGTTGACTCACTTTTCATAATTTTCTTGCATCACTCTCATTTCTCTTCCCAATTTTTCCTTCACCTCTCTTACTTGATTTACAAAATCCTTTTTGAGCACTTCCATAGCCTAAGACCATTGTGTATTGATTTTGTAGGTTTTGGATGCAGAAGTCTTGACTTTTATGTATTTCTATGATGGTAAGCATTGTTCTTCCTCATCCAAAGGGATGGAAGAAAATACTTATTCACCAAAAAAGTAACCTTCTATAGTCTCATACTTTACTCTTTTTGTGGGAGTACCAGTCAGTTACCTGACTTTTGAGTCCTTTGTCAAGAGTGTGGTATACTCTGGAGGTTGTAAGTTCTTAGTTCCTCCAACGTGGCACAATTAAGGAAGAAATATTTACTCCTCTCCTGGCTTCCACTTTGATCTGGAAGCAACCAAAGCTTTTCTGCCAAGAATCTCCAAGTAAAATTCCTTTTTCAGAGTATCTACCACCTCCACTATGCCAGTCAGCACTATTCCTCACCCCAGGGCTGCCACTGAGGGTTGAGTTGCAGATCAGAAGCTCAATTCCTCTAGGGGCTGTAGGCTGAGGACTGCAAAAAGTGGATGTTGCTCAGACTGGTGTTGCCTGGGGCAGGGATTATGGGAGGGCTCTGTTCCCTTCTCACTCATGTTAAAAAGCTTTCTCACCAAATTTTGAAGCTGTCTTTGGCATTTGGGTGTGGAGGGATCTGAGAACGACAGCTGCTCCCAGGGATTCTGCCCCTGAGGACTATTCTGGTCCTCTTTCCCTCTTTCTGCTGTGGCCGTGTGGTCAAGACTGGGCTGGGCTCCGTGGGTTGCACTAAGCTCTATGCCCCAAGTGATAGACCTTTCTTGTCAGTCTTTTCTTTGAACCAATTTAACTTTTTAATATAATTTAAGCCCATTCGTACTAGTCTTAGGTTGATTAGAAAAATAAAATAAACGGTTCCTTTTTGAAATTAATGATTTATTAGAAGGTAGTTCTTCTTGAAGTTCTCTATAAAATGTCTGGACAGGTAATTAAGATGTGAACATTTCATGTATGATGGAGTTCATTATGCAGGTAAAGCAATAGCTTCACATCCTGTCTAATCAATATCATCTCATCAACACAAGCACTGAGCACATCACATAGAAAAAGAAGGAAAAAAAAAAACAGAGCCTCTTGCCGACACATCAGACAGACAGAGATGGATCATTTTATCAGTTTAATGGGAGCGTGAGACAAGGTGAGCTCTAATGGGCTTATAGTTCTAAATCCTTCAATATGGGCTTATAGTTCTAAATCCTTCAATAAAATTCCAGTTGGAGATAAATAGAATATAGTGATTTTGAATATGGTGCTGAGGAACCTATGATATCTTCACATGATCAATCAACTGGCATTTTTTTTTTTTAGCAACTCCCATGTACCAGGTACATGAGCTAGGTGCTGCTGATAAAGAAAAAGAAATTTGGGGTAATTAGCAATAATAATACCTGGTATCCAAGAGAGATAGAACATTTATTAAAAACGTACTATGTACCAGACATTATGTGAAGCTTTGAGGATTACAAGTATAAGGAAGACATTCCCTTTTCTCAAGGAGCTTAGCATGGAGAAAACACACAAAGTGATGGTGATAACTATGTTGAGTTAAGGTATCCATAAGGGATCAAAATATAGAAATAACTGGGAAATTGTAAGAATGGTGTTGGCCCTAAAAAATAAGGCCGAAGGTCACATACCAGAACCTAGAGACCCAGAAGTGTAGTTCAAGTTTCCAAAACTGGAAGGATAAAAGAATGTGGACAAAAAAAGTTGGCCGTCTGGTGCAAGAGTCCTAAGTGTGTTCCTTCCTTTGATTGTGTAGATTATGGACAAGTCACTTATCTTCTTTATCTGAAGCTGCTCTCTCTCTAAAATGATTTAATGATCCTCCTTAATAAAAGAAATTTTTCATCATGAACCCCCTATTATAAAAAACCATATGTATGATTAGACAGAAAGAGGGAAATACAGAGACAGAGAGAAAGAAGTCATCTCATGTTGAGATTACCTGTAGCTCACCCTCTACGTCATGATTGTACACAATTGTTTGCATGTTGCCTCTCACATTAGTGTCTGAGCTTCCAGAAGACAAGGACTATTTTTGCCTTTCTTTTCATTCCCAACACTTAGTACACAGTGCGTGGCACAAAGCAAGTGTCAATATGTGCTGACTCATTCATGTGAGGCTATTTTAAAAAACCATTGAATTATGAGTATTAAAAAGCAGTAAATGAAATAATAGCTAGAAAACTAGTTGTGGATCCTAGACAAATCTGAATTTGAAGCTTGTTTCAGTAATTTCACTAGCTCTGGGATCATAGATGAGTCTCTTACTTTGCCTTTATGCATCTCTTTATCCTCATCTGCAAAAGAGGGATAAATATCAGAGATGCCTGCCACAGGAGGCAGTTTAAAAAAAAAAAAACTATTGAGAAAATGAGTGAAAGATGATCCATAAACTGTAAAGAAGTATATAATATGAGTTATCTGTATTATTCAATAGAAAAAGGGTGAAAATATATAAATTTAAGCCTTCTAAATGAGGATGATAGAAGAAACTAAGGCAAAGAGAATGAGAGATAAGACTATTCAAAAATTATTTCATACACATTGTTTTATGACAATGGTCTAAATGACAGTACCATTGTACTGATAGAACATACATTATTATTCTCATTGTGAAGCTGAAGATTCTTGAGAAATAGGAAAGTTAAGTGACAGTTTACTGCCTTTTCAAATCACTTGTACTGTGTATCCTCTATCCTCCTCCTGCCAGCCCTGCCCCTGTAAAATGAAAAGGTTGGACCTACTAGAAGTTATAAAGACTTATAGATAATCTGTAAACTCCATTACCACTATAAATTTAGGATCTTTGGCTTACTCAAACTCTCACAGCTCTGTTATGACAGAGCTGGGCATAAATTCTAAGTTTCTTGACTCAGTTTCCCAACTCTGAATTTAGTGCATTCTAGATGTATTTGCTGAATTCAATTTAGTATTAAGATAAGGGTTATCCTGTTTTGTTTACGTTTTTCCCCAATAAGGCATGCTTGGACTTTTTCTTCTTCCACTAGGATATAAGTTCCCTGAGAGCAGGGACTTTTTTTTTTCATCTTGTGTTCTCAGACCTTAGCATAGTGAAAGGCACGTTGTAATCCCTTACAAATGCTTCTAAACTTGACTTACTGAAGACTTCTATAACATCTGTTCTAGTCAGGCACATCAGCTATGGCAGCTTCTCTATACCATCAAGACAACACCGTCCCAAATATGTTTGTGGTGCTCTTATAAATGAGAAAATAGGTACAGCCTATATTCCCTTTTGAAGATGAAAACTTTCTAATGAGTCCTAGCTCCCTTTCTCTTACACCTTGCCATACACATCATCCTCTGTCTTCTTATCCCTGTCCACAAAATCCCAAAGAGTCAGCAACAGGTGAGAAATGAGATTAGATACTTTACCAAAGATTTGAAATGGACAGGTCTGGTGAGTTTCCAAGAAAATTGATTTCCAAAACAAGGGACTAGATTGCTTGGACATCACTTACCATCTGAGATGAAGCAATACAATGGGTGGAGTCGGGGTGACAGAGAAGATGGACCAACAGTAATTAGCATTTTTGTCACTTCTCATCTCTTGCTCATCTTTCGTCTGTGATCCCCATGTCTGGATCCACCTCTTGCCATTGTCCCCACCAAAGAAGACTCAAGCAATTAGCTAAAACCAAGTGTTGTAGGCATGTAAATGCAGAAAGTCCCACTCTATGCTTCTGGTAGTTGCTAGATTGAAACAAATTATATTATGACATTAGTGAACAATAATTTAGGAAGGAAAAGATAACCATTTCCCTATCATTATATCCTAATATGGATTCAAAATAAAGTTCCTGGAACTGTCAGGTTATCTCTCTGCTAATAAAAATTTAAAATTTTAAATAAATCTCTATGCCTATAAAAAACACAGTTTAATACAGCATTCCTTTTCATCCCCACTCAGTCCTGCAAAACATGGGACAGAGAAAATTATATTCAATTTGGACACGAGAAATCATGCTTGCAGAGCTCAACTAACTTGTCTGAAAATGGAAATAATAAGTAGAAAATTTAGATCCTTTTGATTTCAATTTTTAACCAAATCAGTTTCTAATCATTAGATGTAATTAGATGTAATCAGACCTAATCAATTATAATTCTAACCACATCCTTCTCTTCCTAAGTGCAATTTTCTTTCTATTATGCCAGGCTACCCTTTTGAAATACAGTAGTTAAACACTGGTGTTATTGTTTGATCCCAAAGATAGCAATCACTTAACTGCAAGGCAGTGACTGCCATTTTCTAACCTAAATGAGATAATTTTTAAAAAAATGTTACTAATTATGTATAAATATGATATATAAAGATATAAATGTGTTTTATATTTATATATAATACCTAAATATGAATACATCACATATTTATATATAATATGAATGTCTATATATATACATCATATTATCATGTTATATTGTCATGCATTCGATCCAGTTCTCTTCTATTCCATTACAATGTATGTCTACATAAAGGAAGTTACCAAGTTTTAAAGGAGGACATAGAACTTACACTTTATACCAAAACCACATAGAAAAAAATTCATCTTTGATAATTTCAAAATGTTGAGTGTTACAATATACTATTGCCATGAATTCACATATGATGAGAGAGGCAGTATGGAACTGTAGACAGAAGGTTGATCTCACTGTTATGAACAACTGTATTTAAGTCCTATCTCTCACACATACTTGAAAAGGTCAATAGCTTAATGCTGAATATCTCAGGTAAATAAGAGAGCAAGGTACAGCAGGCACCAAGGTAGTTTGGTAAAACCATTTTCTATACTAAATGTTCCCACTGCCACGAAATTATTGGTGTTGACAATAGTAGTAGTAGTAGTAGTAGTAGTAGTAGTAGTAGTAGTAGTAGTAGTAGTAGTAGTAATAGTAGAAATAGTCATTAGTGGTGGTGATGGTGATGATAATAGCAGATTATTTATAAAGATATATTTGATAATTTCCTTAACTGAATTCTTTGACTCAATATTCAAATTTAAGATGGAAATTAAAAATGAAAAACAAATAATCCTTTTTGTTCTTATCAACAATTATGATTCCCTATTTTATTGAAAATTCTCTTTCTCTGCCTCTGTCTCTCCTGTCCCTCCCTCAATCCTGCTCTCTCTCCATCTTTCTCTCTCTTTTTATTTGTATGTCTCATTCTCTCTCTTACTCCTACTTTTGATTATTTACATTGATATAGAGAGATCTTTCATAATAATGCAAACATACTTAAATTTTAAATGTGCATTTTTTCCTTTCCATCCTCTTGTAGTCATTTTTTTTAATGATCTCATACCAAAGGAAACACTATTTCTCATTTCTCAAAAAACTTACCTTTTTCTTTGAGAGGGCAATAACTGAAGGCTTCTTTTTTCCCCCTAGAAAACCTTCAGTGCTCATTAGTTTATGTCTTCATTAGTTCTTAAGTAGAAATTGAATAGGGATCAAGTTATGCCCAGTTTTTCTCCAACTGTTAGCTAGAGAGATCCCTGGGAAATTTTGTCATCTTAGTCCCTAGAGGAAAAATGTATTGACTTATCTTGGACTATGTTGAAATTAAGACACTACTTCCAGTCAAAAGATAAAGCAAGTGCTGAATTGTTCTTTGGTTTGCATGGCACTAATCAACTGATATGACTGATGATTGGGAGTTTATTTTTCTAGTAGCACTCACAAACTGAATTCACTATAATAATAAGTTGAAGTCCTAAATAGACACACCTCTAAGACATAATAACAGAACTAATATATATTGTAATTTCTTTACACCTTAGAAAACAATAAAACTTACTTTCTGGATGAAAAGTATTTTCTTCCATCCTTTCAGAAGAGGAAGAACAAATCATATCATCAGAAGAATACATCAAAATAAAGGCGTCTATATTAAAACCTCCAAAAATATGCAATGGTTTCAGGACATGGAAGGGCTCAAAAAGAATTTTGAAATTCAAATAAGACAGGTGGAGGAAAAATTGGGAAGAGAAATGAGAGCAATGTAAAAAGATCGTGAAGTGAGTCAACAGCTTGCTAAAGGAGACTCAAAGAAATGCCGAAGAAAATAACACCTTTAAAAATAGACTAACTCATATGGCAAAAGACATCCAAAAAGTCAATGAGGAGAGGAATACTTTAAAAAGCACAATTGACCAAATGGAAAAGGAAGTTCAAAAGCTGACTGAAGAAAATAGTTCTTTAAAATTAGAATTCAGTAGATAGAAGCTGATGACTTTATGAGAAACCAAGAAATTACAAAACAAAACAAAAGAATGAAAAAAAAAATAGAAGACAATGTGAAATATCTTACTGGAAAAAACAACTGACCTGGAAAATAGATCCAGGAGAGAGAATTCAAAAATTATTGCTCTACCTGAAAGCCATGACTAAAAAAAGGGCCTAGACATCATCTTCCACGAAACTATCAAGAAAAACTGCCCTCATTTTCTAAAAGCGGAGGGTAAAATACAAATGGAAAGAATCCACTGATCGCCTTCTGAAAGACATGCCAAAAGAAAAACTCCTAGGAATATTATAGCCAAATTTCAGAGTTCTCAGGTACAGGAGAAAATATTACAAGCAGTCAGAAAGAAATAATTCAAGTAGTGTGGAAATAAAATCAGGATAACATTTAACTGCTTCTACACTAAGGGATCAAAGGACTTGGAATATGATATTCCAGAGGTTAAAGGAGATAGAATTAAAACCAAGAATCACCTGCCCAGCAAAACTGAGTATAACCCTTCAGGGGAAAATGGAATTTCAATGAAATAGAGAACTTTCAAGAATTCTTTTTGAGAAAACCAGAGCTGAATAGAAAATTTGACTTTCAAATACAAGAATCAAGAGAAACATGAAAAGATAAAGAAGAAAGAGAGGCCTTAAGAAACTCATTAGAGTTGAACTGTTTACATTCCCACATGGAAAGATCTTATTTGTAACTCATGAGATCTTTTTCAGTATTAAGGTAGTTAGAGGGAATATATACATAATACTTATGCATATACATATATATGTGGTTACATGTGGGTATGCACATATGTCTACATTATATGTGTGTAGGTACCTATATGTATGTGGGCATATATATATGTATGTGTATGTATATATATATACATACACATATATATGTATATATATATATATATGTGTGTGTGTGTATACACACACACGCGCGCACACACACACATTATATATATATATATATATATATATATATATACATATATATACACACATAGGACATAGGATGAGCTGAATAGAAAGGGTGAATATCTGAAAAAGTAAAGTCTGATAGTGAATGGAATGTACTAGGAGTAAGAGAAAGTGAGATAGAATGTAACAAATCATCTCACATAAAGGAGGTAAGAAAGAGCTTTTACAATGGAGTGGAAGAGGGGAGGAGATGAAAGGAAATAAGTGACCCTTACTCTTATGGGATTTGGCTTAAGGAG
The DNA here is from genome assembly GCA_023548195.1 of Bettongia penicillata ogilbyi. Taxonomy (NCBI): domain Eukaryota; kingdom Metazoa; phylum Chordata; class Mammalia; order Diprotodontia; family Potoroidae; genus Bettongia; species Bettongia penicillata. Next base: position 508,935 of record JAJHZJ010000582.1, read on the forward strand.
GAATATCAAACACTCAATTGGATATGGAAATCTATTTTACCCTGCAAGAAGGCAAACGGGAAGGGGATAGGAGAGGGAAGATAATAGAAGGGACATTAAATTCGGGAAAAGGATAATCAGAAACAAACATTATTGTGGGAGGACAGGTAAATGGAGAAAATAGAATAAACTGAGGCAGGATAGGACAAAGGGAAATGTGGTTAGTCTCCTGCAACGTAACTATTTTGGAAGTGTTTTGCATTGTTACACATGTATGACCTATATTTATTTGCTTGTTTTCTCAAAGAGAATGGGTGGGGAGGGAGGGAATATGGAACTCAAAGATTTAATAATGAATGTTAAAAATTGTTTTAGCATGCAACTGGAAATTAAGATATACAGGCAATGGAGTACAGAATTGTATTTTGCCCTACAGGAAAGTAGAGGGACGGGGGATGGAAGAAGGGTGGGTAATGGAGGGGAGGACAGACTGGAGGAGAAGGTGGATGGGATATATGCTGTTCTGTGGTGGGGATGGGATGAGATGGGGCAAAAATTTTGAAGTAAAATTCCTGTGGAAGTGAATGTGGAGAAATGAAAAATAAGTAAATTATATATTTAAAGTGATGTAAAAAAAAAAAAAAAGAAATGTACTGCATAGCACTGTCCATCTTTTTTCCCCTGTTATTCCAAGGCTGAGGTATGCAATGAAGGGTTGCAGATGCATCAATCAAATCTGTAAGCCCCGTTCTTTCTGAAAACATGACAGAGGATGGTGATCAGTAAAATAGTGGCTCAGTCTCTATGACCTAAGAACAAGGAGCAATTCCTTCTCTGCCACATAAGTCACTGCATTTGGGTACCAAACTTTCTCTCTCCAAGTTTTCATTACTTTGTCTTTATTGAATTGTTTCACTAGCCAGACTATAATATTTCTTCCAATTCTAGTATTTCTGGATTCTATTCTAAACATGTTGGACCACTATATTGTTAAGGACTCAAATGAAAAATAATTACTGGGCAATACTGGAAATTGTCTCTTTGTGTTTGCATTCAGCTGTGATCTTTTCACATCTGGAATGATGGTTGCTGGAGCAATCAATCAGTGCAACCCTAAATTTTGAAGGGCTGTCAAAAATAAGAGGGGATAGCCTTTTTTCTACTTGCTACCCAGAAGACAAAGTGATGAGAGGGAAGCTGTATAGAGATATATTTAAGTTAGGTATAAGGCAAATCTTCTTGATGATTAAAATTGTCCAGAAATATACCATCTTCCTCTGGAAATCCCATTATTGGTTTTTAAGCAGACACCTGCATTGTTTTAGAGGGTGCTTATATGCAGACACAGTGTGATATACATGATCAATAAATTTCTATCCATCTCTGAAATTCAAACTAATGAACTAATAAAAACACAGAGCTCATCTTCTCCATGAGGTTACACTGGGAACACCAAAACATTGCAAGTTCTGTTGCAATTTTTGAATAACTAAAATACACAAAATTACCTTTAAAGACAATTTGTTGATATTCTACTTTTTACATTTCAAACATGTCTATATATAATTCTATTTATAGGTTTATTTTATTATTTTATTTATAGATTGTCTCCACTTCATTAAACTTCTCCTGTAACAAAATAAAATGAACTATATAGTAACTTTATATGAAAATTCATGCAGCATTTAATAACTGTAACATTTCTGTCTCTATTAAAAATATTAGAAAATTCATTTTTTCTCCCTCTCTCTGCCTAACCTCATTGAAAAAAAGAACACATTTATTTTGTTTTTTAAAATTAATTTATTTTTAGTTTCCAACATTCATTTCCACAGAATTTGAGTTCCAAATATTCTCCCCATCTCTCCCATGCTCCAACTCCAAGACACCAAGCATTCTGATCACACTTTCCTGCAATCTGCCTCCACTTCTATTAAACCCACCCTTCCTTTTTCCTCATCTCCTCTACTATCTTATGGGCCAAGATAAAATTCTATACCCAATTACATGTATTTCTTATTTTCTAGTTGCATGTAAAAACAATTTTAACATTCATTTTTACAACTTTGAACTTCAGCTTCTCTCCCTTCCTCACTCCTCACCCATCCCCTCTGAGAAGGCTAGCAATTCAATATAGGTTTTACATGTATAGTTATGCAAAATACTTCCATAAAAGTCATGTTGTGAAACACTAACTATATTTCCCTCCATCCTATCCTGTCTCCCATTTATTCTATACTCTTTTTGACCTTGCCCCTCCCAAAAAGTGTTTGCTTCTAATTGCCCCTCCTTCTATTTGCCTTCCATTCTATCATCCCCCTACAACCCACTTAATCCCTTGTCCCCTACTTTCTTGTAGTGTAAGATAGATTTTCATACCAAATTGAGTGTGTATGTTATTACCTCCTTAAGCCAGATGTGCTGAGAGTAAGCTTCACTTTTTCCTCTCTCATTCCCCCTTTTCCCCTCCATTGAAAAAGCTTTTTTTGCCTTTTTTTGAGACATAATTTGCCCCATTTCATTTCTCCATTTCTCCTCCCAATACATTGCTCTCTCACTCCTTAATTTTTGTTTTAGATATCATCCCTTCCCATTCAACTTACCTTGTACTCTCTGTCTCCATGTATATAATCCCTCCAACTACTCAAATACTGAGAAAAATCTCAAGAGTAACAAATATTATCTTTCTATGTAGAAATGTAAATAGTTTAACTTCAGTATGTCCCTTATGATTTCTCTTTCCTGTTTACTTTTCATGCCTTTCTTGACTCTTGTGTTTGAAAGTCAAATTTTCTATGCAACTCTGGTCTTTTCATCAAGAAAGTTTGAAAGTCCTCTATTTCACTGGATATCCATTTTTCCCACTGAAGTATTATATCCATTTTTTTCTGGGTAGGTAATTCTTGGTTTTAATCCTAGTTCCTTTGGCTTCTGGAATATCATATTCCAAACCCTTGTATATCTTAATATAGAAGCTGCTAGATCTTGTCTTATCCTGATTGCATTTCCACAATACTTCAATTATTTCTTTCTGTCTCCTTGCAATATTTTCTCCTTTACCAGGGACCTCTGGTATTTGGTTACAATACTCCTAGGAGTTTTTCTTTTGGGATCTCTTTTGGGAGATGACAGGTGGATTCTTTCAATATTTATTTTGTCCTCTGGTTCTAGAATATCAGGGAAGTTTTCCTTGGTAATTTCCTGAAAAATGATGTCTAGGCTCTTTTTTTGATCATGGCCTTCAGGTAGTACCATATTTTTTAAATTGTCTTTCCTGGATGTATTTTCCTGGTCAGCTTTTTTTTTCCAGTGTGATATTTCACATTTTCTGATATTTTTTTCATTCCTTTAGTTTTGTTTTATAATTTCTTGATTTTTTTATAGTCATTTGCCTTCATCTATTCCATTCTAATCTTTAAAGTTTTATTTTCTTCAGTGAGCTTTTGAATTTCCTTTGCCATCCGGCCAATTCTGCTTTTTAGGGCATTTTTCTCCTCATTGATTTTTTGGATCTCTTTTGTCATTTGGGGTACTCTAATTTTTATAGTGTTATTTTCTTCAATATTTTTTTGAGTCTCCTTTAGTAAGCAGTTGGCTCGTTTTTCATGATTTTTTTTTCCATCACTCATATTTCTCTTCCCAATTTTTGCTGTACTTCTCTTACTTGATTTTCAAAATCCTTTCTGACCTCTTCCATGGCCTGACACCAATATGTATGGTTTTTTTTTTTTTTTTTGAGGTTTTGGATGGAGGAACTTTGACTTTGTTTTCTTCTGTTTGCATCCTTTGGTCTTTCTTGTCACCAAAGTAAGATTTCATAGTCTGATTCTTTTTTTGTTTGTTTGTTTTTGCTCATTTCCCCAGTCATTTTCTGGACTTTTGAACTCTTTGTCAAGGTAGTTCTCTGCTTGCATTGGGGGTGGAGAGGTGTACTGTCAGCCACTCAAGCCTCCCACAATCCATTGGTCTAGAGTTATAGAAACAGCATCTGCCTTTGGTTCCCCTTCCCCCTTCTCCTTCTGCAACCCTGAGCCTGGGACAGGATCACTTCTCTGGTGTGCACTGGTCTCACAGCCTTTTTCCACTGACCTTCCAATTTATCCTCAGTGTTTTGGGGTTGAAGTCTGGAAACCACAACAGATGCAAGAGATAGTCTTTCCAAGGCCTTATCACTTCCCCTCTTTGCACTTGTGGCCCATACTGGACTGTTCTCTGCTCACAGGGTGGCATGATAGACACTTCCTCGTGACCTTCCAGGATGTCTTGGGCTGGAGATTTGCTTAACTCCATCATTCTGTAGGTTCTGCAGCTCTGGAATTTGTTTAGAGCCATTTTTTACAGGTATTTGGCTGAATATGGCAGGAGCACTGTAGAAGTCACAGCTGTTGCTCTACCATCTTGACTTCACCCCCAAACATGTTTCTTTTAACAAATATACATGGTAAGCAAAACTAATTCCCTCAATGGTTATATGCATATGTTATCTATGGGTGTATGCAAATATACATGTTTGTATGTATACTTATTCATATAAATGATATATAACTTTTGAAGAACATTTTTGTTTATTAACTTTTAATAATTTCAAACTGCTTTCAAGAATAGTTTCATCCACTCAAATAAACCCTGTCAGTCCATCAAAGCATCAATTTTCCCATAGTCCCCTACTATTGATCATTTTCTTTTTTATCTTTGTCATTATGATGAGTGAGGTGGCATCTCAAAATTGCTCAGATTTAGTTCTTTTCCTAATTAATAGTGAATTAGAGTACATTTCATACTACCATCACTCTCCTGACTTTATCCTTTGAGAACTTTCTCCTAATATCCTAGGACATTTATCAACTGGTGAATGATTCTTTTTCTTACAAATTTTTTTTGTTTAGAAATTGGAATTTTATAAATAAGTTAACTTGTTATGATAAACTTACCGTAAAGATTTTTCTCATTAATCATCTCTCAATCTTAATTTTATGAGATTTGCTTGGATATATCCTTTCTACATTTTAAATACAAAGCTATTCTTATTATCTTCTGTACACTGTCTTCCCTGTTTGGTCATGAACTTTCATCTATCCATAGGTCTGAGAGATAATTTTCCCCTATTTTTCCAATTTGTTTAGAATTTGACCTTTTACATGTGGGTCATCTATGCATTTGGAGTTTATCTTTGAAAATGGTGTCAGGTGTTATTCTAAATCTAGTTTCTTTCATTCTTCTGTCCAATTCTTTCATCATTGTTGTTGTTATTGTTGGTATTCAATAATGAGTCCTTATCTCAGAAGTTTAGGTCATTGTGAGCATTGATTTATACAAGGTGGCTAGGTGGCTCACCTGATAGAGGACTGAAACTGAAGTAGAAAGATTATGGGTTCAAATCCAGCCTCAGACACTTACCAGGTGTGTGACCTTGGGCAAGTCACATAACTTCTGTTAGCTTTAATCCACTAAAGATGGAAATGGAAAACAATTCCAGTTATTTGCCAAGAGAACCCTACAGACATTATGGTACTCAGGATCTTGAAGAGTCAAGCATGAATGAAAAACAACAAGAAATTAGGTACATTTGTTTCTCTGTGTTGTGTATATAATCTGTTCCACTAATTGTTCTTTCTCTCTCTCTTTTCAAACAGCACCATATTGCTTTTTAAACTCTTTACTTATTTCTGTTTAGATTTATGTAAAGTTGATAGGAATAAATTGAGATTCCTCCATTATTAGCATTGTGTTGATTTTCTCCTTGATACTGCATATATATTTTTCTTTAAGAATAATGAAAATATGGTATTGGTTGAAGATATACTGAGTATTAAAGTAACTTAATTTTACCTTTCAACAAAATGCAATTTACCTGTTTAAAACTTTTAATAAAGTACATTTTTTCTGATCGTCTTCTCTTTTTTTTCATCTTCAAAGCAATTTTCCAATCTTTGTCTCAGTTGACTTTTTCAGTGACTCTTGTGACAAAAGAAAACTTTTCACATTCTCTTCTATCTCCATTAGAATATAAAGTTTCATATCGATATTTTAAAGTTCTTTTCAGTTCTGTTTTGTCAAGAATATTTGAAAATCCATTTCATTCAAAGTTCATTTTTATTCATAGGATATGACATTCAGTCTTACTGGATGAGATATTCTTGGTTGTTGATCTATGTGTTTGACTCATAAACTATTTTCCTCCATGTTCTCCATTTTTTTCAAGTAGTAGGTGCTTAACCTTCTTCAATCTTGACTGTTGTTCTTCTATATTTCAATTCTTTCTTCTGCTGACTGTACTTATTTTTTTCTGGAAGTTCTGGATAATGGAAGTGACATGTTTAGGAATTGTTTACTTGGGGGTTTCTTTTAGGAGATCATCAGTGTATTCTTTCTCTTTTTATTTTTCCTTCTTATTTTCATATATAGGGATGATTATTTTAATGACTTCTTGAAAAACAGTATCAAAGTTTATTTTTTTATTTTGGAGTTCAGGTTATCCTATTGCAAACTGGTCCCAGATGTGTTAGGCAGATTTATAAAAGAAAGGCCATATTTTGAGAATGCCAAATCTCATATTGTCACTGTCTGTGAACAAAAGTATCTACCCACAATAACAACTGAGGGCTGATGCCCACTTAGCTTTCTTTCTGAAAAATTAGAGATCCCAGAGGGTACTTGTTATCCAATCAACTATTCCCTTTTTAATTGTTACACAATAAGTCTTCAGTTTTCTCACCTTGATCTATTTTTTTAATTCTCTTTTTTTGACATCAAATGTATTGCAGTTTATTAAATTTTGACTTTATTTGAACTATTCATTTTGACTCAGAGAAACATTCTTTTCATCCGTTCTGATTTTTAATGAATTTTTGCTAGAGGATGGTTTTGAAAATCTTCTATTAAACTAAGGGGCTTTATTTCCAATGTTCTCCTCCTCTGGAGGCCACTCCTGTTGTACCTGAAATCTATCAAGTTCACAATAAAAATATGAATAAGAGGGACCTAATTATTTGACATCAGAGAGAAAATGCTACTATACCTTGAAATGAATTATCTCCTAGACTGCGTCTTGGCAGGAGAATTCTGTTCTGTTACAAGCAGGTTTCTGATATAGTATGGCAACTTCAAACGTTTCTTTGCTATTCTTTGGACATATTCTGACTTTTGTTCATTAATGTCTTCAGGAAAAATGAAACCTGGGAGTTCACTGGTTTCCCTAAAATCACATCCTGAGTTCAGAAATATTGCCTAGCAATATAAACTTGTCCAGGCTGTGATATGTGTACAATTTTGTTTCAAAGATATTATTCCCACTATTCTCAACTGCATCAGTTGGCCAAATGGCCAATTATTTCCTAAGAAATAAACATAATTTCTTGAGTGCTACTTTCACATCCTTGTTTCTCAGGGAGTAGATCAGAGGGTTCAAGGCTGGGGTCACAATGGCATAAATCAGTGAGATTACTTTGCCTTTATTCAGAGACTGACCAAAACCAGGAAGAATGTATATATAAATTATAGTGCTATAATAAATAGTAACCACAATAAGGTGGGAGGAACAAGTGGAAAATGCTCTCTTCTTCCCTTCCTTGGTCCGGATCTTCAAGATGCTGGAGATAATGAAACCATAGGACACCAGGACAAGAAAGAAATTCAAAGTAGCAAAGAACATGTCTGCCACAACTACCATTGCATTGTTGACACTGGTTGAAGAGCAGGAGAGAGGTAACAATGGAGGAATTTCACAAAAATAGTCATCAATGGCATTGGGGCCACAGAACGACAAGCGAACAGTTATGATGATGTTTATTGTTATATTGGCCCAACTGATACCCCACACTGCAGATGCTATGAGAAAACAAGCTGTCTTGCTCATGATAGTAGTATAGTGGAGGGGTCTGCAGATGGCTGCATACCGATCATAGGCCATGGCTGTGAAAAGCAAGAGCTCAGCTCCCAAACACCAAGTTAAGAAATATATCTGAGCTATGCAACCACCATAGGAAATGGTGTTCATGTTTATTAGGTTCTGCAGCAACTTGGGTACCACAGTGGAAGTCGAGATAACATCCAGCAAGGACAAATTAATAAGGAAAAAGTACATGGGAGTATGGAGTCCTACATTTACACTAATCACAGTGATAATGAGTGAGTTACCTATGAGTGCCATTATAAAAAGTCCTAAGAAGAGGCTAAAGATAAGTACCTGAACCTGAGGATTTTCAGAGAAACTTTGTAAGATGAACTCAGCCACTGAGGAGTGATTGTCTGATGCCATATGAGGTTTTTTTTTTTTTTTGTCACTGTATGCCCACAAAATCCAACACAAAATAATTTATTTTGTTCACTGAAGAGAAGAAAAGAAAGATCTGAATTAAAATTAGGCAAATTAAAAATGCTTTGATACAGCAAAAAAAAATTTTGATGAAGTCACCTAACTGTATTGCATCACAAATGAAAAGTAGATATACAATTCTTGGTTAGTGCGATCTCCTATCAATGAGTTCATTTTCTCCACTGAGTTAAATAACACCCACACATACACACACACATACAGAGAGAGAGAGAGAGAGAGAGAGAGAGAGAGAGAGAGAGAGAGAGAGAGAGAGAGACTGTTTTTCTTCAGGAATCTCATGTTCTTTTTCATCTGATGTTTTGGAACACCTGCAATACTTAAATCAAAGTTCCTTTTACTACCTCAGTCATTAGGTGAGAACAAATAAGTACCATGGAATAGTTTCGCTATCTGATTCTGGTGTGTGATGGATGGTCATTTTTGGGAGTTCTCTATACAGTTACAGGCCAGAAACAAGATTGATGCTCGAGATCAAGATAGTAGAGGTGCATGCCTGGAAAGTGGTGGAAAGTAGTGCAGTATGTGTAATGGAAACTGAATAAGAAATGGAATCGAAAACAGAATGAAAGGCCATACAAAGAGATTTGTCCCAAGGTTAAGTTTCTAGGTGGTACAATGGATAAAGTGCTGGACGTACATTTAGTAATTAATTCCTACGTTCAAATCCAGAATCTGACACTTATTAGTTATATGACTTAGAAAATTTACTAAAGTCCCTGTCTGCTATTAGGATCTCCACTTTAATTTAAAGACTCAGTTTCTTCATATATATTATTCCCTTTCCTTTCTCAGTTCTATACATAGATAAAATGCCATGTCAACAGAGAATTCACTCAGCATTCTCCTCAGGGATTGTTATTTTTTATGCCTGCCCATGTGGGACCAGCTCCCTTTTTCAGCTTCCTCCAATCTTAACATGGTTGGACAGCTGCTTCTAAGGTATTCATCACTCTTCCTGCAATGGTCCTTTGGAGTGGCAGAAATTTACATTGTCTCTAATGAATGTGAATAACGGAAAGACATACGTAAAATATAGTTTCTCAACCTTGACTCTGAAGTATTTGCAAATGTGACCTACTTAACCAAAAACAAATTTGCTCTCAAGGGTTTTCTTATGCCATTTTGGCTCAGGTTGATTAGTTTTCCTTTCTTCCTACTTCTTCTCAGTTACATGCTCACTGTGTGACACAATATTGATTAGAAAAAACATGAAACTCTGTTTTACCCACATAAGGAGCCCCATGAGACATGAAATGTTCACACTTCAATTAGCTTTTCTGACAACATGTAGATGCATTCTATACAAACTACCTTTTTGTAAATCATTATTTTAAAGAAGGCACAACTTTTTTAAATTTTTCCTATATACCAAAGAGCAGTGGGAAAGGGCTTAAATTATATCAGGTGCAAATTTCACGTAGGAAAAAAATACGAACAATATAGGTAATTAACCAATGAACAAAACTCACTGGGAGAAGGGGTAGGTTCCTGTAAAAATCTGCCAGCCTTCCTCTAGATTTCGGTGAAGTTCTTTCCAGTCTTTCACTGAACTCATGTCTTAACAGGTCAGAGAAACTTCATCTGTCTAAGTCTAGGAAATACTCCCTTTCTAACACTGAATGATGATTGACTTCTTAAAGGCTTGAAACCACAAATTTTATGATTATGACCACAGAATTAAGGGGAGGACCATATACAAGGTCAAAGAAGTTTAGGATGAGTAGAAATTTGAATCCAAGGCTCCTGACTACTATTCTGGGGCTTTATATAGTCCATCAAATAAGTGCCAGTTTAGAATGAACACATTCAAATCTGAAACACCTGACCTTGTTGAAAGCAATTTTTGATGCAAAAGGAGTTGAAAGAACTCACAAACATTCTTAAGAACAGAAATGTAGTTATCCCATCTCATGAGATCTCAAATTAGTATCTAAAAAAATTCTTTGAAATCTAACTCTTGTTTCTGTCATAGGCCTCCCTCCTACAATTTCAGGTTTCCCCCCTTCAAAGAGAGAAGACAGAGAGAAGTGATTTATTTATCAGCAGAATGAGACAGTGAGATGTGGTAACCTCTAATGGACTTACAGTTCTGAATGTTTAAATAAAAATTCTAGGTTTGGATAAATAGAAAATAATAATTTTGAATGTGGTGCTAAGGAACTTAAGATGTTTTCACACCATCAATCATCTGGCATTTCTTTAGCAACTCTCATGTACCAAGTACTGGGCTAGCTGTTGGTGATAAAAAGACAGAAATTTGAAATAATTAACAATATTATTAGCTGATAAATGTGATAGATACATAGATGATAGATACATGATAGATGGACAGACAGACAAATAGATAGATAGATAGATAGATAGATAGATAGATAGATAGATAGATAGATAGATAGATATGACATTCTTGGGAACTGGTTATGTGCCAGATAGTAAGTTAGGGTTTGAGGGACATGAATACAAGCAAGAAAGTTCCTTTTCTTCACAGACCTTATAATGGAGAAAACACACAAAGGGATGATGGTGAAAATGGCAGGGGAATATATCCACAAATTGCCATAATGTAGAAATAACTGTGAAATTGTGGGGGCCTGACAAAATAAGGCCAAAGCTCAGATATCAGAACTTAGAGAACCAAAAATGTAGTCCAAATTTCTATCATTCCTAGGATAGGAAAATGTGGGCAAAGAGCTGGGCCTTGCAGTTAGAGAGTCCTAACTTAAGTCCTTCCTCTGATTGTGTAGACTCTGTTCAAGTCATTTATCTCCTTTGTCCCAAGCAATTTTCATTCTCTAAGATGATTTGAAAATAGAGCGATATTCCTTGGTAAAGGAAATGCTTCATCATGAACTCTCCATGCTAACAAAAACACATGTGTGATGGGAGAGAGAGAGAGAGAGAGAGAGAGAGAGAGAGAGAGAGAGAGAGAGAGAGAGAGAGAGAGAGAGATACAGAGACAGATGGAGATTCAGACACAGAAAGACACCATGTCCTACTGAGATCATCCTCTCTAAATCACATTTATACACATTTTTTTTCCATGTTGTCTCCCCCATTAGTATCTGGGGTTCCAGGAGGCAAGAGCTATTTTTGTCTTTCTTTGCATTCCCAGCACCTAGCACACAGTGCCTGGCATAAGGGAAGTACTTGGTATTTGCTGACACACTCATGTGAGGGTATTTTAAAAACCATTGTCTTATGAGTAGTAAAAAAAACCCCAGGAAATAAAGAAACATGAAATGATAGCTAGATATCTATGTTTAGAGCTTGGAGAAATCTGGATTTGAAGTTTGCTTTCATAGTTAACTAGCTCTGAGAACACTGGCGAGTCTCTTACTTTGCTTCTATTTATACCATTGTCCTCACCTGCAAAGGAGGGATAAATATCCAAGATATCTGACACAGGAGGCTGTTATAAAACGCCAGTGAGAAAAAGGATATAAAATGATCCACAGACCTTAAAGTATTATAAAATATCAATTATTATTGATATGATAAATGATGAAAATACAATTTGAGACCTTTGCAAATGAGGATGATAGAAAAAACTGAGGCAAAGAAAAAGAGAAATAAGAATATAGAAAATGGATTTCATATACTTTGTTTCATTTGGTCTAAATGACAATACTATGATATAGATAGAACATATCTTATTATTGTCATTTTGAAGTTAAAGATGATTGAGAAACATAGTAGTTAACTGACAGTTTGCTGCCTTTTTACCTTAGCATTGCACTTGCGTTGCTTATCCTCAATCCTCCTCCTCCCTCCCCTACCACTATAAAATGAGAAGATAGGATGTACAAGAAGATGTAAGGACTTATAGGTAATCTATCATCTCCATTACCACTCCCAGTTTAGGATCCCTGGCTTACTCAAACTCTCACAGCTCTCTTATGACAGAGCTGGGCATAGATTCAAGGTTTCTTGATGCAGTTTCCCAACTCATAGTTCAATGTATTCTAAATATCTTTGCTGAATGCAATTTACTATTAAGATGGTGGCTTTTCTGTTTTGATTGTTTTTATTTCTCAGTAAGACATACCTACAGTTTGTCTTCTCCCATGAGGATTTAAGCTCCTTGATAGCAGGGTCTTCTTTTTTAATACTTATATCAGATTCTCAGCACTTAGAACAATGTCTGCATTTTATAATCCCTTAAAAAATGCTTGTAAACTCGACTTGCTGACTTGACTACTATACCAGCTCTTTTGGGCAAGTACATCAGCTATTACAACTCTTCTATTCCATCAAGACAGCACAATCACAAATATGATCATGGTATTTATATAAATGGAAAGCTTAGTGCAGACTGTATTCCCTTTCCTGCACTGAAAATGTTTCTAAAGGTCCATCAATGTCAAGCCATTGCTCACTAACTTAGTAAGCCCTGATTCCCTTCCTCTTGTACTTCAACACACACGCATTACCATCTATCTTCAAAATCTCTCAAATCCCAAAGTGTTAGGAGTCACTTGAGAAGGAAGATTAGATACTTGAGCAGATCTCTATCATGATATCCTAACAAGGATGCAACAGAAAATTCCTAGAACTCAGACTATCTCTGTTAATGAAATCATTAAGATTGTGAAGAAATCTATATGCCTTTATAAAGTAATATTTTTTATGACATTTCTTTCCATCCTCACATAGTCCTACAAAATATAGGACAGATGTAATTATCTTCACTTTTGAAATGAGAAATCATGGTTACAATGCTCAACCAACTTGCCTTACAATGGAAATAACAAGTGGCAGAACTAGATCCTTCTGATTCTAATTGATAATCAGTTCAGTTTCTAATCAAGTTAGATCTAATCAGATCTCATCAACTATATTTTCAGTAAGATCCTTCTTTTTCTATGTTCAGTTCTCTTTCTACTAAGTCAGACTGTTTTTTTGAAATAAGGGCTTTAATCTCTGACAAGTCTGTGTAATAGCAAAGAAGGGAATCGGTTAACAATAAGGCAGCAATTACCATTTTCTGACCTAAATTAGATAATTTTAAAAAATATATTATTAATAGTCTATACACAGACCATATGAAGATATAAATGCTATATATTTATATATAACATGTAAATATAAACGTATTATATGCTATATGTAATATAAATATCTACATATGTTTCAATCATATTATTATATTATTTTGTATTATGTCCAATCTTACCCTATCTGATTCTATTCTACTATAATGTGTATCTGTAGAGAAGAAATTCCCAAGTTTTAAGGGAGGATAAGGAATATGAACATTATATCAAAACCTCATTGGACAAAAATTTCATCTTTGATGCTTTCAAAATGTTGTGAGTTTATAATATATTATTGCCATGAATTCATAAAAGACGTGAAAGGCAGTAGAGAATGGTACATAGAAGACTGGCTTTGCTGTGAGGAAGAACTAGATTTACATCCTACCTCTGACACATACTTGACCAGATCAGGGACTTAATGGTTAGTACCCTGGGCAACTTAGACAGCAAATTATAGCAGGAGCCAAACTGCATCAGTGAAGTGAATTTCCATACTGAATGTTCGCTACTGCTATGAAAATTTTGTTGTGGACAATAGTAGTAGTAGTAGTAGTAGTAGTAGTAGTAGTAGTAGTAGTAGTAGTAATAGTAGTAGTGGTAGTGGTAGTGGTGGTGGTGATGGTCATTGTGATAATTGTGGTACTGGTAGAGCTATTGGTGGTAGTATTAACAAATTATGTTTAAAGAAATACATGCTAGTAAAAGATGTCCAGAGTCTGGTTTTTTGAGTCAATTATTAATGTTAAGATAGAGTTTTAAAAGGAAAAACAGAAATCATGCTTTTTACTTTTACTCAACAATTGTGTAATCTTCTATCTTATTAAAAATTCTCTCTCTCCCTCTGTCTCTCCTGTCCCTCCCTTCCTATCCCCATATCTCTTTTCATCTATCACACTCTCTTTTTGTCTCTCTATCTCTCATTCCTACTTTTGACATTTCACATAGATTAAAAAGAGATCTATCATAAAAATGTAGACATACTTAAATTTGAAACATGCACTTTTTTCCTTCCATACTTTTGCATTCAGTTTTTTTTTTAAATATCATAACCAAGGAAGTACTATTTTTCTTTTCTTAGCAAACTTACCTTTCCTGCTAGATGGCAATAACTGGAAGATACCTTTTTCCTAGACAACCTTCAGTGCTCATTGGGAAAGAGATGCAGTTAAGCCCAGCACTTTTCCAAAGGTCAGCTAGAGAGAGCCCTGGGAATTGCTGTCACCCTAGCTCCTAGAGGAACAATTAAATATGACTTATCTTGGATTGTGTTGAAGCTATGACACTATAATTCTGGTGAAAGGAAAATGCAACTGCTAACTTCTTCCTTGGTTTGCATGGCACTAAGTAACTGATGTGACTGATGACTGGGAGTTTATTTTTCCCCTAGTGAATTCACAAAGTGAATTGACTATAATAATAAGATATTAAAGTCCTGAATAGACAAGCCTCTAAGACATAATAACAGAACTAACATACATTGTGACTTCTTTACACCCTAGAAAATAAAACATAAACATAGTAGAATATAATAGCAACAACAAAAATCAGAATCTTCAAGATACATAAAAAACATGATGTGTAGGCCATGAGAAGTTGGCAAGTGAGCCTTTATAAACTAAGAGAAATGTCTGGGAGCCAAGACGGTGGAGTGATTGGTAATTGCTATCACCCTTCCCTTGTTGACCTTGACGAGTCCATAGAATACCTCCCTGGGAAAGTCCCTGGAACAGTGGGAACAGCAGAAGAGGTAAACAAACTCTCAGTCTGTGGGGCTACAAAGATTGCTAAGGAGTGTTCCTTCTGCTGTGGTCTAAGGTGACCACTGCAGAATCAGAGCTGTCCCAGAGAACCCCACCTCAACAAACCGAGAGAAGATCCTGAACCCAAGGGAGGTGAAGCGAGTAACTGCCAACACCAGACCCCAGGCATGCCTGAGCACCCCAGTGGAATAGGGAAGATACTAGCATAGACAGCTGAGCTTGCTATGCTCTAGCTCAGCAGAGGAGCCTGCTGCATCCAGACCATCCCTCCTCTACACTTAATGAGCTAGCTCCAGGTAAATTTGGAGAAAACCAAAAAGACCTCACCTGATATTTGCTTTCAAACAACAGTCAGTTCAGCACCTGGTAAGCTGCAGCATTTAGTCTCTAAATGAAGGAACACATGACATCACACAAAGCTTCAAGTTGTGGGCACAAGAACTGTGGGACAGAATTCCCTGTGTGTAGATATCTACTTTAAAGGCCAGGAAAAGGGTTATTATCATGAGTAAGAAACAAAGTAGAAAAGAAAAGATCATACAATCTTTCCATGGGGACAAGGACCAAAACACAAATACCAAAGAAGTCAGCATTGAGACTATATTCCCATCTGAAACTTCAGAACAGAATGTAATCTGGTCTGATGCAGAAAGAGACTTCTGGGAAGAACTCTGGAAGGATTTTAAAACCTAAGTTAGAGAAATAGAAGAAAAAGTGGCCAATGATTTTAAAAACATGAAATAAATAATTCCCTGAACAGAAAGACTAAAAAAAAGATTGGGCAAATGGAAAAGGAAGCACAAAATCTAACTGGTGAAAATAACTCCTCAAACAGAAGAACTGGACACATGGAAAAGGCGATGCAAAAGTGCAATGAAGAAAACATTTTGATAAAAATTAGAATAGGGTAAGTAGAAGCTAATGAGTCTATTTGAGACATCAAGAATCAATCAGGGGGTTAGAGCCTAGATGGCAGAGAAGAAAGATGCACAAATACCAGCTCTACCCCCACAGCCCACAAAATACCTGTAAAGGAAGACACTTGACAAATTCTGGAGCAGCAGAAGGCACAGAATAACAGAGTGGAGGAGATTTCCAACCCAGGGTGACCTGGAAAGGCAATGGGAAATGTCTGTTGGTGGCTTTTGGGGGGGGACATGAGCAGGCCATAGGGGCAGAATCCCCAGGCAAAGTAGCAATAGAATATAAGGTGAAATATCTCATTGGAAAAAAAACTGACCTGGAGAATAGATCCAGGAGAAACAATTTAAAAATTATGAGACTGCCTGAAAGCCATGATCAAAAAAAGAGTCTAGATATCACCTTTTATGAAATTATCAAGGAAAACTGTCCTGATGTTCTAGAACCAGAAAGAAAAATAAATATTGAAAGAATCCACTGATCACCACCAGAAAGAGATCCAAAAAAAGAAACTCCTAGCATCATTGTAGTCAAATTCCAGAGTTCCCAGGTCAAGGAGAAATTACTGCAAGCAGCTAGAAAGAAACAGTTTGAGTATTGTGGAAATACAATCAAGATAACGATCTAGGAACTTCCACATTAAGGGACTGAAGGGTGTGGAATATGATATTCCAGAAGTCACAGGAACTAGTACTAAAATCAAGAATCACATTCCCAGAAAAACTGAGTATAATACTTCAGGGGAAAAAAAAAAAGGTCATTCAATGAAATAGAGGATTTTCAAGCATTCTTGATGAAAAGATCAGAGCTGAAAAGAGAATTTGACTTTGAAAGACAAGAATCAAGAGAAGTATGAAAATGTAAACTGGAAAGAGAAATCGTATGGAACTTACTAAAGTTGAACTGTTCACATTCCTATATGGAAAGACAATATTTGTAACTCTTGAAACTTCTTTTCAGTATCTTGGTAGTTGGTGGGATTACACACACACACACACACACACACACACACACACAGCACCAGGTGAGTTGATAAGTTTGTGATCATACCTAAAAAAAAATAAATTAAGGGATGGGAGAGGAATATATTGAGAGGAGAAAGGGAGAAATGGAATGGGGCAAATTATCTCTCATAAAAGAGGCAAGTAAAAGACTTTTCAGTGGAGAGAAAAAGAGGGGAGGTGAGAGAGAAAACATGAAGCTTACTGTCATCATATTCGATTAAAGGAAGGAATAAAATGTACACTCATTTTGGTATGAAAACCTATCTTACAAGACAGAAAAGTGGGAGAGAAGGGTACAAGCAGGCTGGGGGGGATGATGGAATGGAGGGCAGTGGGGAGAGGGATCAATTAGAAGTCAACAGTCTTGGGGAGGGACAAGGTCAAAAGAGAGAAGAGAAGAAATAGGGAGCAGGATAGGATTGAGGGAAATATAGTTAGTCTTATACAATACGAATATTATGGAAGTCATTTGCAAAACTTCACCGATATGGTCTATATTGAATTGTTTGCCCAGTGGGAATTGGTGGGGAGGGAGGGAGGAAGAGGAGTTGGAACTCAAAATTTTAGGAGCAACTGTTGAGTATTGTTCTTGCATACAACTAGGAAATAAGAAACACACATAATGGGATATACAAATTTATCTTGCCTTACAGGACAAAAGAGCAGATGGGGATAAGGGAAAGGAGGGATGTTAAAAGAGAGGGCAGATTGGTGATAAAGATAATTAAAATGCTCAACGTTTTGAGGTGGGGGAGGGGAGAAATGCGGAGAAAATTTGAAACTCAAAACTTGGTGAAAATGAATGTTGAAAACTTAAATAAATTAATTAATAAAAAAAGAATCAATCAAACAGAATCTAAAGAATGAAAAGATAGAAGAATATGTGAAATATCTAACTGAAAAAACAACAGACCTGGAAAATAGATTCAGGAGAGAACATCTAAGCTATGATGAAAAAAAGAAGCTGGACAGTATCATCCAATGAATCAACAAGAAAAATTTCACAGAAGTTCAAAAACCAGAGGAAAAATCATCATCAAAAGAATCTACCGTTCAACTCCTGAAAGGGACCCAAAACGAAAAACATCAAGGAATATCATTGTCAAATTACAGAACTATCAAGTGAAGAAGAAAGTACTGCAGAAAGCTAGAAAGAAACAATCCAAATATCGAGGAACCATGATTAGTAACACACAGGACCTTGCAGCTACTACATTAAAAGACTGAAGGTATTGGAATATGATATTCCGTAAGGCAGATGAACTGGCATTACAATCAAGGATTAATTAGCCAGCAAAGTTCAGCATAATATTTTGGACAAGGAGATGGACATTCAATGAAATAACAGATTTCCAGACTTTCCTGATGAAAAGACCAGAACTCAATAGAAAATTTGATCTTCAAACACAAGTCTCAAGAGAGTCATAAAAAGTTAAATGGGGGCAAAAAACCTTGCTACGCAATATGGACAAACTGTTTACATCCCTATAAGAGATGATACTTGTTAATCTTGAGAATTGTATATTTATTATGAAATGTAAAAAGGATATACATAGATAGAGGAAATGGGTATAAATTAAAGGATGTGATGATAACAAATATGATTTAAGGATGTGAAGGGATTGTAATGGGAGATGTGAAATGGAGGAGGCAGAAAAAAATAAATTCCATCACTGGAAGAGGCACAAAAATATATTACAGTAGAGGGGAAGAGAGGAGGGAGATGGCCATTGTTTGAGAGGTACTCTCATCTGATTGGATTCAAGGCAGGTACAATAAACTCAGTCAAATATAGAAATCCATTTAACTCTACAGGGAGCAGGAGGCAAATGGTGAAAGAAAAGGGAGGGGAGGCTAAAAGGGACAGAAGAAATAGTAAGGAAGAAGGGAACTAAAAAGTAGGGGGACTGAAAGAAGTAAGGGAAGACTGAGGGAAGTGGTGGTCATAAATTAAAACTATTGTGGAAGGGAAGGGAGAAGGGAGAACTAACAGAATAAAGAAAGGGAAAGGGGATGGAGGCAAAGATACAGATAGTAATCGTAACTGCGAATGTGAATGGGATGAACTCTCCTCTAAAACAGAGAAGGAAAGCAGAATGGATTAAAAACCATAATCCAGCAATATGCTGTCTACAAGAAACACATTTGAAAAGGGGGAGATACACATAGGGTAAGGGTAAAAGGTTGGAGCAGAATATATTTTGCTTCAGCTGATGTAATAAAAGCATGGGTAGCAATCCAAACCTCAGACAAAGCAAAAACAGAAACAGATCAAATCAAAAGAGATAAGGAAGGAAACTATATCCTGCTAAAAGACACCATAGGCATTGAAGTAATTTCATAACAAAACACATATAGGCCAAGTGGTATAGCATCCAAATTCTTAGAGGAGAAGTTAAGGGAGTTACAAGAAGAATGGACAGTAAATCTACACTTGAAGGGGAACTCAACCTCCCCCTCCTGAACTTGATAAATCTAACCTCAAAATAAACAAGAAAGAAGTTAAGGAGGTGAATAGAACTCTGGATAAGGTAGATATGATAGATCTCTGGAGATAAGTGAATGGGGATAGAAAGGAATAAAGCTTTTTCTCTGTGGTACATGGCACATATACAAAAAATTGACCACATGCTAGGCCATGAAAACTTCACAATTCAGTGCAGAAAGACAGAGATACTCAATGCATCCTTCTCAAATCATAATGCAAAAAAACATATGTAATAAAAGGTTATGGAAAGACACACCAAAAACTAATTAGAAACTAAAAAATCTAATCCTAAAGATGGAGTGGGTTAAACAACAAATCATAGAAACAATCAACAACTTCATTCAAGAGAATGGTAATAATGAGACAACCTATCATAATTAATAGGATAATGCCAAAGCAATTCTTAGGGGAAGTTTTATATCGTTGAGTGCCTACATGAATAAAATAGAGAAAAAGGAGATCAATGAATTGGGCATGCAGCTGAAAAAGCTCAAAAAGCAACCAACTGAAAATCCACAGGTAAATATCAAATTATAAATACTGAAAACCAAAAGAGAGATTAATAAAATTGAAATTGATAAAACTATTTAACTAAAAAATAAAAGAAGGAGTTGGTTTAATGAACAAAACCACTAAAATAGTGAAAGCTTTGGTCAATTTGATTAAAAAAAGAAGGAAGGAAACCAAACTACCTATATCAAAAATGAAAGGGGGGAACTCACCTCCAACAAGAAGGAAATTAAAACAACAGTAGGAAATTACTTTGTCCAAGTGTATGTCTATAAACTCAACAATCTAAATGAGATGGATGATTATCTTAAAAGATATAAATTGCCCAGATTAACAGAAGAGAAAGTGGAATACTTAATTAAATAACCACATCTCAGAATAAGAAATTGTACAAGCCATCAGTGAATACCCTAGGAAAAGTTCTCCAGGGCCCGATGGATTCACAAATGAATTCTGTCACACATTTAAAGAACAGATAATTCCAATACTACATAGACTACTTGGGAAAATTTGGATAGAGGGAGTCCTCTCAAAGTCTTTTCATGATACAAATATGGTTTTGATACCTAAACCAGGAAGAGCTAAAAGAGAGAAAGAAAATTATAGACAAATTTCAAAAATGAATATCGATGCAAAAATTTTAAATAAGATTTTATCAAAAAGAATACAGCAACTTATCACGAGAATAATACATTATTATCAGGTAGGATTGATACTAGGAATGCAGTGTGGGTTCAATATTGGGAAAACTATTAACATTATTGATCACATCAAAAATGAACCTAACAGAAATCAAATGATTATCTCAATGGATGCAGAAAAAGCTTTTGGGAAAATACAGCAGACATTCATATTGAAAACACTGGAGAAGATAGGAATAAATGGAACTTTTTAATATTAAATTTATTTTTGTTGATGTTCTACAATAACTACCATATAATTTAGACTGTTTTTCCCTTCCCTCCTCATGATATCTCCCCTCCCTCCCTGAGATAGCATATAATTTTATATAGGTTCTATACATACATTCCTATTAAATACATTTTCACTATAGTCATGTTGAGTAGAAGAAATAAAATGAATGGGAGAAACTGTATAAAAGCAAAAACATAATACAAAAGAAAATGATCTGCTATAATATGCAATTGAATTAAAAAATTCTTTCTC
Source organism: Bettongia penicillata ogilbyi (assembly GCA_023548195.1). Lineage (NCBI taxonomy): Eukaryota > Metazoa > Chordata > Mammalia > Diprotodontia > Potoroidae > Bettongia > Bettongia penicillata. The sequence continues at coordinate 530,135 of JAJHZJ010000582.1, forward strand.
TGGGTATGAAAGGCATTTTGCCTGAAAAGACCACTGGGAATTTTTTTAAAGTCCTTGCATTGCAATGAATTTCCAAGTCTACCAGAAAAACTTTCACACACTCTGGTCATTGCTGTGCACAAAGTTTTCGTAGTTCTACTCCTTTCAATCAGTATCAGATCACATAAGCCTTTCCAGGCCTTTCTGAAGTCTCTGTATTCATCATTTCTTATAGACCAATAGTATTCCATTATATTCATGTACCATAATTTATTCATTCATTCCCCAACTGATGGGCATCCCATTGACTTCCAGTTTTTGACTACCACCAAGAGGACTAATATAAATATTTTTGTATGTGTAGGATCCTTTCCCACTTTCATGATCTCTATTTTCCCAAATAGTCCATGTAGCGTTGGAAATAACTGTTCCTTAAATGTTTGATAGAATTCACTTGTAAATATATCTGGGCCTGGAGATTTTTTCCTAGGGAGCTCATTAATGGCTTCTTCAATTTATTTTAACTAGATGGGGTTGTTTAAGTATTGAACTGCCTCTTCTGTTATCCTAGGGAATTTATATTATTTAAAATAATCATTCATTTCATTAAGATTGTCGAATTGATGGGCATAACGTTGGGCAAAGTAATTTCTGATTATTGTTTTAATTTCTTCCTCACTGGAGGTGAGTTCCCCCCTTTCATTTTTTATATTGGTAATTTAGTTTTCTTCACTCTTTATTTTAAATCAAATTGACACTTGAAGCATATATGTTTAGTAATGAAATTGTTTCCTTTTCTATGGTGCCTTTTAGCAGGATACGATTTTTTTCCTTATCTCTTTTGATTAGATCTATTTCTTCTTTAGCTTTCTCTGAGATTAGGATTGCTACCCTGACTTCTCTTGCTTCAGGTGAAGCACAACATGTTCTGCTCCAACCTTTCACCTTTATGCTGTGTATATTGCCCGTTTCAAATGTGTTTCTTGTAAAAAGAAAAAAAGAAAAAGAAAAACGTATTGTTGGATTATGGCTTTTAATCCATTCTACTATGTGTCTCCGTTTTATGGGAGAGTTCATCCCGTTCACATTCCCAGCTATGATTACTATCTGTGTCTTTCCCCCATCCTCTTTCCCACCTTTTGTGTTTTTAGTTCTCTCTTCCCCCTTCCTCTCCACAGTAGAGTTTTAATTTTTTACTACAGTCTCCTGCTGTCTTCTCTTCCTTCTTTCCACCCCCTCCTTTTCACTGCCCTTCACCCTTACCATTTCTTCCCTCCCTTTTAGCCTTCCATGCCCTTTCTTTCCCCCTTCCCCTCCTACTGCCTAGAGAGCCAGTTAGATTTATATACTTAATTAAGGTTTGTTTTTTCCTCCTTCAACCAAATCATATGCGATTTTCATCTCCCTTCCCTCTTTCTCTCTACTGTAGTATAATTTTGTACTTCTTACTGTGATGTAATTTACCATTTTCTACTTCCTCCTTTTCACATCTCCTGTTACAATCACTTTGCATGCTTAAATCACATTTTTATCATCATGTAATTTATAATACCCATTCCCTCTATCTCTGAATATCCTTTTTACATTTTGTATTGGATACACAATTCTCTAGATTAACGAGTATCATCTTCCCTTATAGGGAAGTAAACAGTTTGCCCAAATTGAGTTACAAGATTCCTTTTCCCCTGTTTACCTTGTTATGCCTCTCTTGAGACGTGCATTTGAAGATCGAATTTTCTATTAAGGTCTGGCCTTTACATCAGGAAAGTGTTGAAAACCCTTATTTCATTGAATGCCCATCCTTTTGCCTGAAATTTTATGCTGAATTTTGCTGGGTAATTGATCCTTGGTTGTAGTCCAAGCTCCTTTTGCTTACAGAATATCAGATTCGAATCCCTTCAATCTTTTAATGTAGAAGCTGGAAGGCCCTGAATGATCCTGACTGTAGCTCCTCAATATCTGAATGGTTTCTTTCTAGCCACCTGTACTATTTTCTCCTTCACTTGATCGTTCTGGAATTTGGTAATAATTTGGTGTTTTTAGTTTGGGGTCCCTTTTGGGAGGTAAAGGGTGTATTCTGTTATTACTATTTTGCCCTCTGGATCTAGCACTTCTGGATATTTTTCCTTGATTTCTTGGAAGATATTGTCCAGACTCCTTTTTTCATCATGGCTTTCTTGTAGGCCAATAATTCTTAGATTTTCTCTCGTGAATCCATTTTCCAGGTCAGTTGTTCTTCCAGTTAGATATTTCACATTTTCTTCTATCTTTTCCTTCTTTAGATATTGTTTGACTGATTCTTGATGTCTCATAGAGTCATTAGCTTCTACTTGTCTAATTCTAAACTTCATAAAATTGTTTTCTTCAGATAAATTTTACATCTCCTTTTCCATCTGTCCATTTATTTCTTTATTTAAATAAATTCATTTATTTAACTTCTTATATTCATTTTCACAAAATTTTGGGTTCCAAATTTTCTCCCCATTTATCCCCACCCCCACCCCAATACAATGAGAATTCTCATTTCCCCTATCACCAATTTGCTCTCTCTTCCATCATCCCTCCCTTCCCTTACCCCATCTTCTCTTTTGTCCTGTAGGGCCGGATAAACTTCTCTTCCCCATTACCTCTATTTCTTATTTTCTGGTAGCAAAAACGATACTCAACGGTTGTTCCTAAGACTTTGAGTTCCAACTTCTCCCCATTCCTCCCTCCCCACCCATTCCCTTGGGAAGGCAGGCAGTTCAATATAGGCCATATCTGTGTAGTTTTACAAATGACTTCCATAGTAGCCGTGTTGTGTAAGACTAACTATATTTCTCTCTAACTTATCCTGCCTGCCATTGCTTCTATTCTCTCTTTTGATCCTCTCCTTCCCTAAGAGTTTTGACTTCAGATTGCTCCCTCCTTCCATTGCCCTCTCTTCCACCATGCCCCCACCTTGCTTATACGCTTCTCCCCACTTTCGTGTATTGTAAGATAGGTTTTCATGCCAAAATGAGTGTGCATTTTATTCCTTCATTTAGTCAACTGTGATGAGAGTAAACTTCATGTTTTTCTCTCAGCTCCCCTTTTTTTCCCTCCACTAAAATGTCTCCTGCCTGCCTCTTCCATGAGAGATAACTTGCCCCATTCCATTTCTTCCTCTCTCCTCCCAATACATTTCTCTCTCACTGTTTGCTTTCACTTTTTTTAGATATGATTCCATCTTATTCAATTCACCCTTTGCTCACTGTCTCTGTGTGTGCCTGCATGCGTGTGTGTGTGTGTTTGTGTGTGTATAATCCCACCAACTACCCAGATACTGAAAAGTTTCAAGAGTTACAAATATTGTCTTTCCATGTAGGAATGTAAACAGTTCAAATTTAGTAAGTCCCTTATGACTTCTCTTTGCTGTTTGCTTTTTCATGCTTCTCTTCATTTTTGTGCTTGAAAGTCAAATTTTCTTTTCAGCTCTGGTCTTTTCATCAAGAATGCTTGAAAGTTCTCTATTTCATTGAAAGACCATTTCTCCCTGAAGTATTATACTCAGTTTTGCTGGGTAGGTAATTCTTGGTTTTAATCCTAGTTCCTTTGACTTCTGGAATATCCTATTCCATGCCCTTCAATCCCTTAATGTAGAAGCTGCTAGATCTTATGTTATACTGATTGTATTTCCACAATACTGGAATTGTTTCTCTCTAGCTGCTTGCAAGATTTTCTCCTTCACCTGGAACTCTGGAATTTGGCCACGATGTTCCTAGGAGTTTCTCTTTTTGGGTCTCTTTCAGGTGATGATCGATTGATTCCTTCAATACTTATTTTGCCCTCTGGATCTAGAATATCCAAACAGTTTTCCTTGATAATTTCATGAAAGATGATGTCTAGGCTCTTTTTTTTGATCATGGCTTTCAGGTAGGCCTATAATTTTTAAATTGCCTCTCCTGGATCTATTTTCCAGGTCAGTTGTTTTTCCAGTGAGGTATTTCACATTCTCTTCCATTTTTTCATTCTTTTGGTTTTGTTTTATGATTTCTTGGTTACTCATAAAGTCATTAGCCTCCATCTGTTCCATTCTAAATTTGAGAGAACTATTTTCTTCAGTGAGCTTTTGAACCTCCTTTTCCATTTGGCTAATTCTGCTTTTTACAGCATTCTTCCTCTCATTGGCCTTCTGAACCTCTTTTGCCAATTGACTTAGCCTATTTTTCAAGGTGTTATTTTCTTCAGCATCTTTTGGGTCTCCTTTAGCAAGGTATAGACCCATTTTTCATGCTTTTCTTGGACCTCTCTCATTTCTCTTCCCAGTTTTTCCTCCACCTGTCTAACTTGATTTTCAAAATCCTTTTTGAGCTCTTCCATGGCCTGTTCCCATTGAATATTTATTTTGGATGTTTGGGATACAGAGGCCTTGACTTCTATGTCTTTACCTGATGGTCAGCGCTCTTCTTCCTCATCAGAAAGGGAAGGAGGAAATATCTGTTCACCAAGAAAGTAACCTTCTCTGGTCTTATTGTTTTTAGCCCTTTTCTGGGCATTTTCTTAGCCAATTGCTTGACTTCTTTGATTCCTTTCCACACCCACCTTGCCTCCAGATCTGCCCAGCCAGTGCTTGGGTTCTGAGATTCAAATGCTGCTTCTCAGCCTCAGGGCTTTCAATGGGGGCAGGGCTGCTATTCAGTGTGGATTAGGTTCTGCTGCTCAGGTGAGTGCAGGGCCTCCACACAAGGTTCGTTTGCCTCAGGGCATTTATGTGGAGACCTTCAACAATGGATTCCCTGCTTGCTTTGGGAGCTCCTGTCTGCTTTGGGAACTTCTGCTTGCTTTGGGAGCTCCTGTCTGCTGCTGTCTCTGCTGCTGCCTCCTAAAGGGGCCTGAGTTATGGAGACACCACGCTCCCTCTTCAGCCCAACAAACAGTCTCTCTCACTGACCTGTGTGACTATGGGTGGAGGGAACTTTGCGGCCACTGGAGACTCTGTCCTGGAAGGCTGCTTGGATCTGCTCCTCTTGGGTCTTCATGGCCAGGGCAGTCTCGGGCTCTGCTCTGGTCCCATGTGTGACGAACCTTTGGTGACAGTTTTTCAGGTCTTTCTGGAACAGAAATCTCCTCCACTACGTTATTCTGTGGCTTCCACTGCTCCAGAATTTGTTAGGAGTTCTTCTTTACAGATATTTTATAGGCTGTGGATTCGGAGCTAGTGCATATGTGTCTTTCCACTCTGCCATCTTGGCTCCTCCCCCTCCAATTATTTCTTTTAAGGACTTGATTTCTCCAGTTAGTTTTTGTACTTCCTCTTCCATTTGTCCAATTTTGCCATTTAGGTTTTGTGCTTCCTTTCCCATTTGTCCAATTTTCCCAGTTAGGTTTTTTGATTCCTTTTTCATTTGTTCAATTTTCCATTTTAAAGAGCTTCAGTGAATTCTTTTTTTCATACTTTTAAAATCATTGGCCATTTTTCCTCTATTACCTTCTTCAGCCATTCCAGGAGTGCTCTTTGTGCATGTGAGCAGTTTGTAGTCCCTTCTGAAGTTTCAAATAGGAATATACTCTCAGTACTGACCTCTTTGGTATTCTGAGATACTACAGCACGCCTATCAGATTGACTAACATGACAGAACAGTTAAATGATAAATGTTGGAGAAAATGTGGGAGAGTTGGAACACTAATTCATTGTTGGTGGAGCTGTGAGCTGATCCAATCATTCTGGAGAGTAATTTGGAATTATGCCCAAAGGGCTAAAAAAATGTGCATACCCTTTAACCCAGCATTAACTTTGTAGAACTATATCCCCAAGGGATCAAAAAGTGGGAAAGGTCTCACATGTACAAAAATATTTATAGTAGCACTCTTTGTGGTGGCAAAAAAACTGGAAATGAACGAGATGCCCATCAGTTGGGGAATGGCTGATTAAATTGTGATATATGAATGTAATGGAATACCATTGTGCTACTACAAAAGATGAACAGGAAGACTTCAGAGAGACCTGGCAAGACTTATATGATCTGATAATGAGCAAAAGGAGCAGAACCAGGAGAAACTTATACACAGCAACAACCACAGTGTGTGAGGATTTTTTCTGTTACACTTAGAACTTCAATGCAATGCAAGGACTTAAAAAATGCACAGTGGTCTCTTAAGGCAAAATGCTTTCCCTGTCCAGAGAAAGAAGTATAAAATTTGGTCATTAAAGGTAGCAGATCATTTTCTTTTGTATTAAGTTTTAGTTTGTTTTATGAATTCTCTCATTCATTTTAATTCTTCTATGCAACATGACTAAGGCGAAAATGTATTGAATAGGAATGTATGTGTATAACGAATGTGTAGAACATTTGTGCCATCTCAATGAAGGAGGGGAGAGCGGTGAAGGGAGAGGGAGGGAGAGGGCAAAAATCTGAGTTACATGGAAGTGATTGTAGAAAACTGAAAACAAATAAAAAAATAAACTAATACAAATCTCCATGCTACAAATGGAAACCTCAAGCTGTCCTTGATAATTCAAGAAAAGTGTGATGGAAGAGGAGTATAGTTAGAGACAGAAATGTTACTTACAACTGCCTGAAAATCACTCTAATTTATAATTGCTCAAGAACACGATTCTTAACAGATGCTTCCGTATAAGTTATTTGAATTCTCCCAATTATTTGAACAAAATAAAAAGCCTTTGAAAACATGGAGATGAGACCTAGAAGAGATTAAAATTCTAAGACAAAAAGGCTAAGTGAATGTTTTGTCTTTCACGGTGTCTAGTCCTGGAGATTTTCTAAAGCTAATTTAGCTGACTTTTCAGAGAAGTGTCATATATTCTAGTACTATTATTCAATTACAAAATTAATTCATATTATCGGCCTGAAATATGAAAGAATAATAATATCATAATGTTGTTATGGACTCTTCTATCCGCATTCCATGAAGAAAGATAATTAAGTGATGACAGATGATGGTGATGGTCATAGCAGCTTTTGATTAAATTCAAGCCTTATGTAATCTTTATTGGTTGTTTAGTCATTTTGCAGTAATGTCCAACTCTTTGTTAACCCATTTGGCATTTTCTTCTCCATTTTGTTTCACAAATGAGGGACTGAGTCAAACAGGGTTAAATTATTTGGCCAGGTTCACACAGATTGTACGTTTCTGAGGCCAGAACTCATGAAGATGAATGTGACTAACTCCATGTCCAGTACTCTATCCACTTTGCTATGTAGCTGCTTCTGATGGCACACAAAATAAAATTTTTTGCTATTTTTGTTGTAGTTTAATCAATTGCCTCTTGTTGAATCTTGCCTTTATCAATCCAGAGTCTTTGCTAGGAATAAAGTACAGAAATAACAGTTTCTTTAACTAGAAACCTTATATACATTTCTATTGTTAATTATTTTAATGTGACAAACGATCTTCCCCACCCATTAAGGAGAGTGTGATTAGGGAAGATTTGTGACAAGGCACATGCCTTTGCCTTTTGTTAATGAGGCACTGGTTCTCAAGGGTTGTGATGCCCTCTGACTCTAAAATATATAAATATATAAATGCTCTAAGTTGAGGTTTTACTTTGGGGCTTATTGACTGGAACTGTTTGTTTGGCTAGAGAAGGACTCTGGGAAGCTGCAGATCTAAGAATGTGTGGTAGCAGGCCCCTCTGTGTATGTTGGGATGTTTACTTTTACACTACTTAAGCCTTATGTATGTACAGTATAAATAAAATATATTAGTAGTAGAGTAGAAAGCTCTCTTCTCCCCAGTGCTCTCTGGATTATAAGTACATATAGACAATGCACATTTAGGACAGCAAATCAAGTAGGAAATGTACAATCCCATAGAAGACATCTGTGAAGAAAATCATGGCATTATTTATATGTGAAGAAGTACATGAGAATAATAAGTGATGGCATGAGGGCAGGGAATTTCTTAGAAGATAAGCAATGTCATTGAGTTAACAAAAGGAAAAGTTGCATTATCAGAACAGTACTTACTGAATTAATAAAGGCAGAGATGTAGCATACTACACACAACAAGACAATGTGGAATATTTTTGACCATCATGCTTTTCCATGACAGGGAAAAGAAGCAGTTTAGATGATATGGACTATGTGGAGAAGTGGAGAAGGAAAATATTCATTTGACTATGAGAAGTGTTATTGTGCGTGAGTGCGTGCGTGCATGTGTGTGTGTGTGTGTGTGTGTATGTGTGCGTGTGTGTATTTCTATGTTTAGTTGTTAGGATGTCTTTATTGGAAATAAAATTTACCTTGAATATCTAGATATTTTCTGGTCCCAAACAACATAAAAAATGACATCAATTTATTTCCTGTGTGACCCTGGGCCACTCTCCTTTTCAGAAACTCATTTTTATATTCTGTGAAGGGAGAAAAAAAAATTATTTTGACTATCTCATAGAGCTGTCAGAAGTTTCAAATACGGGAAATGAATTCTCATTTGCCTTTTGACATACATTCCCTTTTTTGAGGGCAAGCAGCTTTTTTTTATTTAACTTTTTACATAATTTTCACAAAATTTTGGGTTCCAAATTTTCTCCCCTTTTATCCCCTTCCCCCACCCCAGTACACCAAGCATTCTAATTTTCCCTATCACCAACCTGCCCTCTCTTCTATCATCCCTCCCTTCTCTTGTCCCCATCTTCTCTTTTGTCCTGTAGAGCCAGATGACTTTCTATTCCCCATTACCTGTATTTCTTATTTCCTACTAGCAACAACAATACTAAACAGTTATTCCTAAAACTTTGAGTTCCAAATTCTCCCCATCCCTCCCTCCCCACCCATTCCCTTTGGGAAGGCAGGCAATTCACTATAGGCCCTATCTGTGTAGTTTTGCAAATGACTTCGATAACAGTCGTGTTGTGTAAGACTAACTGTATTTCCCTCCATCCTATCCTGCCCCTCATTGTTTCTATTCTGTCTTTTGATGCTGTCCCTCCCCGAGTGGTGACTTTAAATTACTCCCTCCTCCCATTGCCCTCCCCACCATCATCTCCTCCCTTGCTTATCACCTTCTCCCCCACTTTCCTGTACTGTAAGATAGGTTTTCATACCAAAATGAGTGTGCATTTTATTGCTTCCTTTAGTCTAATGTGATGAGGGTAAACTTCTTGTTTTTTTCTCAGCTCTCCCCTTTTTCCCTCCACTAAAAAGTCTCCTGCTTGCCTCTTGAATGAGATATAATTTATCCCATTCCATTTCACCCTCTCCTCCCACTACATTTCTCTCTCACCATTTACCTTAATTTCTTTTAAGATATGGTCCCATCCTAATCAATTCACTCTGTGCTCTCTGTCTCTCTATGTGCATGCATGTGTGTATGTGGGTGTGCGTGCACTCATGTTCATGAGTGTGTGTGTGTGTATGTGTGTGTGTATAATCCCACCAACTACCCAGATACTGAGAAATTTTAAAGAGTTACAAATATTGTCTTTCCATGTAGGAATGTAAACAGTTCACCTTTGGTAAGTCCCTTATGACTTCTCTTTGCTCTTTACTTTTTCATGCTTCTTCTCATTCTTGTGTTTGAAAGTCAAATTTTCTTTTCAGCTCTGGTCTTTTCATCAAGAATGATTGAAAGTCCTCTGTTTCATTGAAAGACCATATTTTCCCCTGAAGTATTATACTCAGTTTTGCTGGGTAGGTGATTCTTGGTTTCAGTTCTAGTTCCTTTGACTTCTGGAATATCCTATTCCACTCCCTTCGATCGCTTAATGTAGAAGCTGCTAGATCTTGAGTTATCCTGATTGTATTTCCACAATACTGGAATTGTTTCTTTCTAGTTGCTTGTAAGATTTTCTCCTTGGCCCGGGAATTCTGGAATTTGGCCACAATGTTCCTAGGACTTTCTCTTTTTGGATCTCTTTCAGGCAGTGATCGATGGATTCCTTCAATACTTATTTTGCCCTCTGGTTGTAGAATATCAAGGCAGTTTTCCTCGATAATTTCATGGAAGATGATGTCTAGGCTCTTTTTTTGATCATGACTTTCAGGTAGTCCCATAATTTTTAAATTGTCTCTCCTGGATCTATTTTCCAGGTCAGTTGTTTTTCCAATGAGATATTTCACATTGTCTTCCATTTTTTCTTTCTTTTGGTTTTATTTTGTTATTTCTTGGTTTCTCAGAAAGTCATTAGACTCCATCTGTTCCATTCTAATTTTGAGAGAACTATTCTCTTCAGTGAGCTTTTGAACGTCTTTTTCCATTTGACTAATTCTGCTTTTGAAAGCATTTTTCTCCTCATTGGCTTTTTGAACCTCTTTTGCCAATTGAGTTAGCCTATTTTTCAAGGTGTTATTTTCTTCCGCATTTTTTTGGGTCTCCTTTAGCAAGGTATTGACCTATTTTTCATGCTTTTCTTAGATCTCTCTCACTTCTCTTCCCAGTTTTTCTTCCACCTGTCTAACTTGATTTTCAAAATCCTTTTTGAGCTCTTCCATGGTCTGAGCCCACTGGACATCCACCTGGGATGTCTGGGATACAGAGGCCCCGCCTTTCACGTCTTTCCCTGATGGTAAGAATATTTCCTCGTCATCAGAATTGAAAGGCGGGAACATCTGCACCCCATCAAACTAGCTCTCTATGGTCTTATTTTGCTTCCTTTTTCTCTGCATTTTCCCAGCCAGTTACTTCACTTCTGAGATTCCTCTCCACCCCCGCCTAGATCCGCCCAGCTAGTGCTTGGGGTCTGAGATTCAAATGGGCTTTCCGCGGCATGTGCAGCTGCTATTCAATGTGAGCTTAAGTTGTGGTGCTGGGGTGGGGGCAGGGCTGCCTCCCAGGCTCAGTTCCCTCAGGGGCTTTATGCAGAGACCTTCAGTAATGAAGATCCTGCCTGCTTGGGGAGTCCTGGGCTGCTGCTGCTGCCTCTGCCGCTCCCTCCGCCACTTCCTCCCGAGGGGGCCCAAGCCACAGAAACACCCTGGTTCCCTCTCGGCCCACCTTGAAGTCTCTCTCACTGACCTGTAGCATCTGTGTGCGGAGGGACCTTCGAGGCCACCGGAGGTTCTGTCCCAGACACCTGCTCGGATCTGCTCCTCTGGGGCCACGGCCAGGACAGCACAGGGTTGGACTCTGCTTTCTGGGGTGCGAGGGACCTTTGGGGTCAGCTTTCCAGGGCTCTCTGGAATGGAAATCTTTTCCACTGTGTTTCTGCACTCCTTGCAGTGCTCCAGAATTCGTGGGGAGTTCTTCTTGCAGGAAATATATGGGCTGTGGGTTCGGAGCTAGCATACGTGAGTCTTTTTACTCCACCATCTTCCAAGCAGCTTTTCAATGAAAGTACTCAGTTCCATTTTATGAGTAGAAAAAATGAAGGCATAGAGATGTTAAGTGGCATGCATTAAATTCCAAAGTAATTGAGTGGCAAAGCTTGGGACCTGAATTTGATACAGGGTTTGTGTCTCCATATTTAGAAACATATCCACTGTTTAAGGGTGTCTCCTTTAAAAGTGAAAATGCTTTAAAATACTACAGATTTTTTCCTTTTATATGAAGGTTTCTATTAAATGAATTTAGTATTACATTTTTGTATTGACTTGACTTGTCCTTGAGCAATTAATATTTCTCCCATTTATTTCCATAAAGAATATTTTGTAGTTTTATTCATAAAGTCAGGTAGGGAGGGCTATAGGGGAGCTTCAAGTTTGGTTCTTGGCAAATAAAAATCCCAAGAACTTTATTGTCTGTACTTTTTAAAGATAATTTCACTTTCTATCTCTCCTTGGTGGACTTTATTCCCAACATATATAAATACTGATGACTTATGTAAGTTAATTTTTCCAATTCAACAAATATTTATTAAACACCCACTATATACCAGGTATTGTGCCAAGCACTGATAAAAACGAAAGACAGTTCCTACCTCAAAGAGTTTAAAACTCGTGGGAAGAAACAACACAAATGGAGACAGGAAAGAGTGTGATGGACATTGAGAGGTGCCCAGCACAAAGATATCTTTTCTGTGAAAATGAAAAGAAGGCAGAGGAGCAGACGCAAAGTGGAGGGTGCTAAAAATCCATTTTCTGTCCTCTATAAAAAAAGTAAGGTTTGTTTTTCCACTTTCAAGTCCTACAATCAGAGAGGAGAGAAAGCTGAGGAACTGATGTCAATCACAGTGTGATTTAGCTGCATAGTTATGAGGTTGCTAGTGATGTAATTATCCTGGGAGAAGGATCTACTTCCATGGAGGTGAAAAATAGGTAGCTAGCAGATGCCAAGTGGAATGTAAATACTGAACTTTCCTGAAGCAATTATTAGTTGCTTATTTATTCATTTATTTGTTTGTTTATGTTTACTTTATCTATTTATTCATCTATTTATTTATTTTCGGTTTTCAACATTCCTTTACACAAGATTTTGAATTCCAGATTTTCTCCCCATCTCTCCCCTTCCCCCACCTCAAGACGCATTGCATTCTGATTACACTCCCCCCCCTCTAATCTGGCCTCACATTTTATTACACCCCTCCTTTCCCTTATCCCCATATTCTCCTTTTTCTTGTAGAACAAGATAGTTTGGTATACCCCATTACCCGTATTACTTCCCAGTTGCATGCAAAAACAATTCTCAACATTTGTTCCTAAAACTTTTGAGTTCCAACTTATCTCCCTTCCTCCCTCTCCACTGACAAGGCAGGAAATTCAATAAAGACTATGCATGTGTATTTATGCAAATGACTTCCATAATAGTTACATTGCGAAAGACTAACTATACTTCCCTCCATCCTACCCTGCCTCCCCATTTATTCTATTCTTTCTTCTGACCTTGTCCCTCACCAAAAGTGTTTACTTCTAATTATTATCTCCTCCCTTTTATCCTCCCTTCTATCCTCCCCCCATACCGTATTTATCTCCTTCTCCCCTACTTTCTGGTAGTGTAAGATAGATTTCCATACAAAATTGAATGTGCATGTTAGTCCTTCCTTAAGCTAAATGTGATGAGAGTAAGCTTCACTTTTTCCCTCTCATCTCCCCCTTTTCTGCACCATTGAAAAAGTTTTTTCTTGCCTCTTTTAAGAGAGATAATTTGCCCCATTCTTTTTCTCCTTTTCTCCTACCAATATATTCCTCTCTCACACCTTAATAATATTTCTTTTAATTTCATCCTTTCCTATTCAACTCACCCTTTTCCCTCTGTGTATATGTATAAAATCCCTCCAACTACCCAAATACTGAGAAAAGTCTCAAGAGTTATGAATGTTATCTTTCCATGTAGAAATGAAAACAATTTTACTTTAGTAAGTCCCTTATGATTTCTCTTTCCAGTTTACCTTTTCATGGTTCTCTTGATTCTTGTGTTTGAAAGTCAAATTTTCTATTCAGATCTGGTATTTTCATCAATAATGCTCGAAACTCCTGTTTCATTGAATTACCATTTTTCCTCTGAAGTATTTTGTTCAGTTTTGCTGGGTTGTTAATTGTTTCAATTACTTTTTTTTAGTTCAGGATTTTCAAAGTAAATATTTCTTTCATTTGAAAAATGCAATAATTTTGTTTTCACTTGCCTGTGTTATCCTCTTAGTTGAAGTTCATTTGACATTCGTTATTTTTAAATTACAAACATTTACACATTATTCCCACTCCAGGAGAATTTGCTTTCAACAGAGTGCAAGAAGTGAAATTATCCATACAGTGACATCATGATAGTATTTACCATTTCACTTCTGTAGCATGTTCACCCTATTTTTATTGCATTGTACTTTAATTAACAGAAATTTAATTAGCAGAAAACAGGAGGGAGATGGAGATGGAGATGGGGAAGGAGAGGGAGAGGGGGACAGACAGAGAATGAGAAAGAGAGAGGGGGGGTGGGGAGAGAAAGAGAGAGAGAGAGAGAGAGAGAGAGAGAGAGAGAGAGAGAGAGAGAGAGAGAGAGAGAGAATTATTTTGCTATAGTAGTATTCTTAATTATAGGAATTGCTCTTCCATGGTTCCCAAGCTCAACAACATGTCACATCCACAAACCTGAAAGAAAATCTCAAATCTCCTCAGAATCAATGCCTGGATAGCACCTTTTCTTATTGACATGATGTTGGGACTCTTACATAGGAAAGAATGTGTTTCTTCATGGTCTCACTTTTCCTTTTATTTAACTCATTGGTAACAATGTACCCTATCACCAAAACATGGGAAGGGAAGTCAGCTCCAAACACAGAATTGCAGAACCTTGGAGTGGAATGGAATATCAGAGACTACCTAGTCCAATATTTGAATAAAAATTTCCTTCACTATATAGCCAACACATGTTAATCTTCTTGAGGCTCTCTATCCACTCTTCCAGGCTACAAATGGGAGAAAAATTGAACTTGTGAGAAATATCTTAGGAAACACCTTCTTTATGAAATATTCTGCATAGCATTGTCCATTTTGTTTCCCTGTCATTCCAAGGCTGAGGTGGGCAATGAAGCTATAAAGATCCATCATTGAAATCCTGACTTTTCTGCTGATCTGAAACTCCATCCTTTCTGGAAATTGATAGAGGAAGGTCATCACTAAAGTATTGGTTCCATGTCTAAGATCTAATAGCTAGGAATAAATCCTTTCCTGTCTCACAAACCACAGAACTTGGCTGTGGAACTTTCTCTGAGAGTCCATGTCTTCATTTATACTGATGTGGTTGTATTAGTAGTCAGACTCCAAGGTCTTTTCTTATTCTAGAATTCCTGGATTCTACTCTAAATATATGGGACAGCTATGTTGCTAAGAACTCAAATGAAAAGTAACTACTGAAAAATATTAGAAAAAAAGTCTAAATTTGTCCTTGTGTTCAGCTATGATCTTCTCACTCCTGGAATGATGGCTGTTGGGGAAGTCACTCACAATTTTTAAATTTTTGAAGGTTTTTCAAATATAAGAGGAATTCATTATTTTCTACTTGGTACCAAGAGGCAAACTATCTAGAGACATATTTAAGTAGCTATTAGGAAAATCATCCTGACAATTAGAATTGTTCAGAAATGTACCATGCTTCCTCCACAGATCTCACTGAAGGTTTTTAAGCAGACACATAAGTTGTTTTAGAAGGGATTTATATCCCTGTAAAGTGTTGTGTGTGTGTGTCTGTGTGTGTGTGTATATATATATATATATATATATATATATATATATGTGTGTGTGTGTGTGTGTGTGTGTTTGTATACATATATATACATTTATATATACACACATATATATGTATGTATATGTACATATATATATTATATATATATATATATATATATATATATATATTCTATGAATTTCCATCCATCTGTGAAATTCAAACAAATAAAGATATAGGAGAATTTGCACTGGCAAAAATAATACTAAAGTCTGTATCAATTTGTGAATGACTAAAATATACAAGACTACTCTTTAAAAATATATTGATACTATACTTTTACCTTTCAAGCATATTTATAGGAAATTTTATTTACAGGGTTATTTTATTTTTACTTACAAATATTTACAGATTACAGATAACTCCTAATGACAGCTGGCTGGAAGTGGGGTGTGAGACACGAACAAAGACTGGGGTACCACAAAGGATGCCTGGAGAAGAATTTATGGACTTAAGCATTGCTAAGGTCATGGCAAATATTTATTATGCTTTTCAGTGGGCAAGAGCTCTTAAAGAACCTGCAACCTTAGAGTGGTACAGATAAAGTTGATATAGGATAGGAAATATGTGCCAAATATGCTACCTAGGTGTTTTGGGGTTGGGTTAGGGAGCAATTAAGGAGTACCCAGTTCTTAAAGAACATGCGTTTTTGTTGTCTACTGCACAAGTATTTTACCCAAAATTCATTGAGAAATAGCCAAAGGAGGAGGCTACATGCAGGTGTAATTTTAGGCCTGAAATGTCACTAAGACAACCAATGATCAGGGCTGCCTCAGAAATGCCAGGTAGCTGTCATCATTGTCTTGTTAGACAAGATAAATGTAAAGGAGGATGGGGATGTCTGTCTAGGATACATATGACTGGTAAGTGAGTAGTAAAGGTCTGCATGACCCAGTGCACAGCCCATTCATTCAGCACAAAACTGGTTCAAAGTAGTAAATTCTATATGTGCAGCTGAATGCTGTAACAGGAAGGGAGATAACTGTTGTTCCTGGGACAGATTGTGTCTTTGCGTTAGGGAGAAAGTGCCTGGGATAGTATATTGAGGCTAGAGAGAAATATGATTTTTAAAGAGAAATATGGTTTTAGAATTGGAGTCCAAGTACATGCACCCACTTCATGGAACATTTCCTATAACAAAATTAAACTGATAATTCAGTAATTTTATATGAAAATTCGTGCAACACAGCATCTGTGCCATCTCTATCTCTCTTTAAAAAAAAATTATAGAAACTCCATTCTCTCTCCCTCTCTCTTCCTAAACTCATTGAAAAAAAGAGTAGATTTCCTTCTCAAAAGTGTATAAAAAGCAAAACACATTCCTAAAATGGCAATATGAATATATCATATATGTGTATACCTGTGTATATATATATATATATATATATATATATATATACACACACACACATATATATATGTGTGTGTATACATATGCATATAATTAATACATAATAATTAAAGGAAATTTGCTGTTTAGTAACTTTTGATAATTCCAAACTGCTTTCCAGAATAGTTTTACCCACTTGATGCACCAACTTTCCCATAACCCCCTACTGTTGATTATATTCTTTGATGCTATGATGAGTGAGGTCGAATCTCAAAACTGCTCTGATTTGCTTTTTTCTTAATTAGTAGTGAATTGAAGCTGCTTTAATATTATCATAGCTTTTCTGACTTTCTCCTTTGAGATCTACCTTTTAATATCTTAGGCCATTTGTTAATTGAGGAATGCTTTTTTCCTTATAAATTTGAACCAACTCTTTAGTCATTTGGAAACTGAAATTTTGCAAACAAACTTATTTAATGAGGTAACATTGCTGTAAAGATTTTTTTCTTGTTAATTATCTATCAATCTTAGTTTTATGAGATTTGTTTGTGTATCTTTTACATTTTATATAATCACAACTCTTCATGTTATCAACACTCTCTTCCTTGTTTGGTCATGAACTTGCACCTATATATACATGTGACAGATACTTTCCACCATGTTCTTTCTAATTTGTTTATAGTGTGACCTTTTATAATGTAAGGTCATCTGACTATTTGGAGCTTATCTTTGTATATCGTGTGAAGTGTAGGTGTAAATCTAATTTCTTTTATAGTGCTGTTCAATTTTCCCGTCAGTGTTGTTGTTGTTCTTAAATAATGAGTTCTCATCTCAGCAGTTAAGTTCTTTGTGTTTCTGGATTTATAGGAGGCAACTAGGTACTTCAGCTGATAGAGCACTGGGTTCAGGAAGCAGGGAGAACGTGTTCAAATGTAGGCTCAGGCACTTACCAACTGTATTTCCCTAGGCAATTCACATAACCTCTGTTTGCCTTAAACCACTGGGGAAGGAAATAGCAAACAATTTCTATATATTTTCCAAGAAAAGCTCATGGAGAGTGTGCTTCAATGGGTCATGAAGAGTTAGGCATTAATGAACAAGGAATTAGATGTATTTGCTTCTCTGTGTTATGTACACAATCTGTTCCACTGATTGCTCTTTCACATTTAAAAAAAATAGTGTCAAATTACTTTTAAACTATTTGTTTCTGATTAGATTTATCTAAGATTGATAGGAATCAGTTGAATTTCATGCATTATTATCATTTTAAGTTTTTATCCCCTTAACTGTGTATAGATTTTTCTTTAAGCATTCAGAAAATTTGGCATTGGATGAATATTTACTGTGTATTGAAATAAATTCACTTTACCTTTAAACAAAATACAGTTTACTTATTTAACTCTCTAAATTAGCTCTACTTTTCTAATATCGGTCCTGAAATTATAAGGGACACCTCTGCTTTTCTGTGTTCATCTGAGATATAAAGGATTTTGCTCCAAAACTTTATTCCAACTGCAAAAATCTTTTTGTTCAAAATACATTTGTTAGAAAAGAATTTAAAAAAAAATCTTTTCCAATTAATTCTTTTGACCTCTTTTATTTTATAAGTGAGTTCATTCAAAGTACACTTCCAGGTATGATAATTATTTACTCACCTCCATTTTACTTTTTTGAACTTTTTCATCTCTGTATTCATTTCTTCCTGTTTATTTAAAATTATTACTCTTTTTCCCACTTTTAACCTTTCCCTTCCTATGCTCTCTCGAAGTTTAAAGTTTGTTATGTTTAAAAACAATTAGCTTCCTGATTTATACATTCCCATTTGAGTTTTTCCTTTCCCTCTTCCTTTTTCTCATTTGTATCCCAGTTCAGTTGAATGCTTTTATGCACTAAACTCAATCTGTGTTCTGCACTCTTTTGACCAGTTTAGATTAAAGTTTAATTGAAGGGACATTCAATCTCTCCACTCATTTGACAGTCATTTGACTTCTGCTTTGTCTCTGTTTCCTCAACTGAAAATGTGGATAAGCAGGGTGTTGAGAGAATCAAATGAGATAATATTTGCTAAAAGTGCTTAGCATAGTACCTGTTTCATCATAGCCACTAAATATATCTTTATTCCTTTCCCTTCCATAACCCTCATTTCTTTTATAATTTTAAAAAGCATAATTTTTTTTCTGAAGAATTCTAATTGTTCTTGCCTGAATACTTTTTTTTTTTTGAGTGTTCTGATTACAGAGTATTTTTTAAAATTATTTTTTGTCTTCTAGGTTGGTGCTTTGATCATTCTTGGAATAATAAATATCTTTTGTTTTCTCTTTGATAATTAACTTTTGTTGCTGCAACCTCAGGAGTTGAGTTCTAGATCTCCCTTTGCAGATGGAATCAAGTTGAGTACAGATGCTTCATATGGCTAGGCATTCACTATGCCTTTTGCATTGTCACAGTCACCAAAGTTCTCTAGAACAACCAGCATTAATTGAAGTCCTTTCCTTTGCATGAGGAGAGAGAGTAAGGAGAGGCCTTTTCTTCGCTCTTCAGTGAAATCAAAGGAAGGTCTCTTGTGGCATACAAAACTTAATTGAGGCCTTTTCCATTGCACCTGAAGTCTACCAAATTCATAATAAAAATTGGACTAAGTCTCACCTAATTACTTGATATCAGAGAGAATAGGCAAACACGCTTTCAAATGAATTGTCTCTTAGAATATATTTTAGCAACAAAATTCTGTTCTGCTTAAACCATGGATCTGACATGCTTCTGCCACTTTGAATGATTCTGTGCTATTCTTTGGACATATTGTGACTTTTCTTCATTAAAAGTCTTCAAAAGGGTGGAGCCAAGATGGGAGAGTAAAAGCAGGGACTTTCATGATCTCTCCCCCAAGCACTTCCGTATACCAGCAGGAATAACTCTAAATAAATTCTAGAACAGTAGAACCCACAAAATGACAAAATGAAACAAATTTCCAGTGCCAGACAACCTGAATGGTTGAGAGCAAAGGTCTGTTTCAAAAGTCTGAGAGAGGAAAACAGTGCAGCCTGGGCTGGATCAGCACAGAAGGAGACCTAGCAGAACTGTAGCAGGTCCCAAGGCACTGAATTCCTGTCAGCTGTGGTGGTTTCCAGAATTCTCAACCTGCAAATACCAAACACAACTTAGAAGGTCAATACAAAAGGTCAGTTGGGCCTGGATGAGAGAGGAGCAAGGTCTAACCCTAGCTCTAGGGTATCAGATTTGGTGGCAGCAGCTGCTACTTTTTTTGAGCTCTCAGCCTACAAATAGTGGGGGGATTGAGTGGCTGATCAGAGCAGGACTGCAGGAATCTCTTTGCTGACATTGAGGCAGGATTTTTTTGTTTTAGTCTTCTTTAGATCTGGGGCACAGTCTTGGGTTACAGTCCTACGGTGAGGAGGAGCACTTGATGTGGTAGAATTTGTGGTATCAGTGGAGAGAGAATCCTCCTCACAGTTCCAGGGAAAGAAAGGGTGTTTTTGGTCATTCATACACCAGAGCACAGGTCAGGAGAAGATTAAATTATAAAACTGTTGCACAAATCCCCAGAAGCTTAGACAATATAGCCTGCTCACTGAAAGCAGAGCTCTGCCTTAAATAAGAGCTAAAATGCAAATAATTTGCTGGGAAAATGAGCAAACAGTGGGGAAAATCAAACTATAGATTCTTACTTTGGTGACCAGGAAGATTAAAACATATAGTTAGAAAAAGATAACAAAGTCAAAAGCTCCCACATCCAAACCTTCCAAGAAAAGTATGAATTGGTCTCAGTCAATGAAAGAGCTCAAAAAGGATTTTGAAAATCAGGGAAGAAAAGTAAAGGAAAAATAGGGAAAAGAAATGAGAGTGATGCAAGAAAATCACGAAGACTTCTCAACAGCTTGTTAAAGGAGACCCCAAACAATGATGAAGAAAACAACAACTTCAAAGATAGGCTAACCAAAATAGCAGAAGGGGTTCAAAAAGCCAATCAGGGGAAGAATGCCTTAAAAAGCAGAAATAATCACATGGAAAAAGAAGTCCAAAAATTCACTGAAGAAAAATTCCTTAAAAGTTAGACTGGAACAAATGGAAACTAATAACTCTATGAAAAATCTACAAGTTATAAAACAGATCCCAGAGAATGAAAAGATAGGAGATGATGTGAAAAACCTCATTGGAAAAACAGTTTAGCTGGAAAATAAATCAATGAGAGATAATTTTAAAATTATTGGACTATATTAAATCCATGATAAAAACAAAAAGCCTACACATCATCTTTCAAAGAATTATTAAGGAATCCTGCCCAGATATTCTAGAACCAGAAACTAGAATAGAAATTGAAAGAATACACTGATCACCCCCTGACACAGACCCAAATAGGAAAACTCCTAGGAATATTATAGCCAAATTCCACAGTTCTGAGGTCAAAGGGAAAACATTGCAAGCAACCAGAAGGAAATATTCAAGTATTATTGACATACAATCAACATAACACAGGATTTAACAACTTCTACCTTAAGGCATCAGAGGACTTTGAATATGCTGTTGCTGAGTTCAAGGGAGTGAAGATTAAAACAAATGGTCACCTATCCAGCAAAATTGAGTATAATACTTCTAAGAGAAAAATACTTATTCAATGAAATAGAGGCCTTTCAAGCATTCTTGATGAAAAGACCATTGTTGAATAGAAAATATGACTTTCAAATGCAAGACTCGAGAAGCACAAAAAGGCAAACAAGAAGAGAAATTATAAGCATCTCATAAAAGTACTGTTTACATCCCTGCATGGAAAGATGATTTTTGTAACTCATGAGATCCTTCTCAATATTAGAGTAGTATGAGGGAATTTGTCTATCTGTCATTATATTGATATATCAATATCTATACACATATATCTATATATTTACACACATATGTATATCTATATCTATATCTATATCTATCTATCTATATATATATATATATATACACACACGGAGAGAAACAAGGTACAGAGTAAGCTGAATATTATGAAGGAATGATATCTAGAAAAGTAAAATTAGGTGGTAAGACAAAGGAATGTACTGGGAGAAGGAGAAAAGGAGATGGAGAATGGGGTAAATTATCTCACATAAAAGCAAGAAAAAGCTTTTTCAGTGGAGGGGAACAGGGGAGAGGTGAGAGGGAATGAATGAACCTTAGTCATTGGATTTGGCTTAAGGATGGAATAATATACACACTCAACTGGGTATGAAAATCTATCTCACACTCTAGGAAAATGAGGGGAAGGGAAAAAGAGAGGGGAAGATGATTGGAGGGAGGGCAGATGAGAGGAGGGGCTAATCAGAGCCAAATACTTTTAAGGAGGGTCTGGGTTACAGGAGATAATAGAATAAATAGGGGGATAGGATGAAGGGAAACATGACTTGTATGGACGTGTTTTTCATGACCACACAAGTGTAACCTATATCCAGTTGCCTTGCACTAAATAAGGGTGGGTGGTGTGGGAGGAAGTGAAAGAATGTGTAATTCAAAGTTTTAAAAATGAAAGTTGAATTTTTTTTTACATGCACCTAGGAAATAAAATATATAGGCAATTTGGCATAGAAAGGAAACTTGTCCTACAGAAACTGGAAGGGAAATGGAGGTGGGGGATGGAAGGGAAAGCAGATTGGGAGAAGGGGTGATCAGAATGCCCACTGTCTTGGGTCGAGGCAGAAGTGAAAGGGGAGAAAATTTGGAACTCAAAATCTTGTGGAAGTGAATGCTAAAAACTAAAAACAAATTAATAAAAATCATAAAAAATTAAAAATAATCTTTTTTTAAAGTTTATTTTTTTAACTTTTAATATTTATTTTCACAAAATTTTGGGTTCCGAAGGGCGGAGCCAAGATGGCGGAGTAGAAGGACGCACGTTTACGAGCTCCAAAACCAAAGCCCATAGAATTGATGTAGAAAGAGTCCCCCATAGCTTCTGGTGTGCAGGTGTGCAGAGGCAGAGTGGAGGAGATTTCCGTTCCAGGGAGCCCTGAGGACCCGTCCCCAGGGTCCGGCGCGCCCCGGAGAGTAAACCCGACCCCCAGCGCTGCCCTGGCTGAGGCCTCAGAGAAGCGGATCCAAGCAGGCTTCAGAGACGGAAGCTGAAGCAGCCGGGAAAGTCCCTCTGCCCACAGAAGCAGGTCAGTGAGAGAGGCCGGGCTGAAGGAGAGGGGAAGCGGGGCATCTCCATGACTCGGGCCCCCTCGGGAGGAAGCGGCGGCAGCGGGGAGGGGGGCAGGAAGCGGAGGCGGAGGTGTGGGCGGCGGCTGAGGCGGCAGCGGCCCAAGACTCAGGAATCCCCCAACAGCAGGCAGGATCTTCATTACGGAAGATTCCCGCATAAAACCTGACGGAGCTGAGCCTGGGAGACGGCCCTGCCCCCACCCCGCTCTGTTGCTGAAGGCTTCTGCTCGGGGCCCCAGGGGAGCTGAGATTGAGAGGCGGGCCCCCCACCCCGCCCCCACATGCTCCATTCCTGAAAGTCTCTGCATAAAACCCCCGAGGGATCAGTCTCGGAGAGAGCCCTGGCCCCACCCCAGCACCTGAACTAAAGCTCACTGATTGACAGCCGGCAGGAGGAAAGCCCATTTAAATCTCAGAGGCCAAGCACTAGCTGGGCGGATCCAGGCGGGGGTGGAAAGGAATCTCAGAAGTCAAGTAACTGGCTGGGAAAATGCCTAGAAAAGGGAAGAAAAATAAGACTTTAGAGAGTTTTTTCCAACAAATGCAAATGATCCCGACCTTCGGATCTGACGAAGAGGAGGACGTATTCTTGCCATCAGGGAAAGACGTGGAGGGTGGGGCCTCAGTACCCCAGACACCCCAGGGGGGTGGTGGGTGGGCTCAGGCCCTGGAAGAGCTCAAAAAAGATTTTGAAAAGCAAGTTAGACAGGTGGAGGAAAAACTGGGAAGAGAAATGTCAGAGATGCAACAAAAGTATGAAAAACAGGTCAATACCTTGGTAAAGGAGACCCAAAAAAAGGCTGAGGAAATTAACACCTTGAAAAATAGGCTCACCCAATTGGCAAAGGAGGTTCAAAAAGCCAATGAGGAGAAGAATGCTTTCAAAAGCAGAATGAGCCAAATGGAAAAAGAGGCTCAAAAGCTCACTGAATTTAATAGCTCTCTCAAAATTAGAATGGAACAGATGGAGTCTAATGACTTTACGAGAAACCAAGAAATCACCAAACAAAACCAAAAGAACGAAAAAATATAAGAGAATGTGAAATATCTCATGGGAAAAACAACTGACCTGGAAAATAGATCCAGGAGAGACAATTTAAAAATTATGGGACTACCTGAAAGTCATGATCAAAAAAAGAGCCTAGACATCATCTTGCATGAAATTATCAAGGAAAACTGCCCTGACATTCTAGAACCAGAGGGCAAAATAAGTATTGAAAGAATCCATCGATCACCACCTGAAAGAGATCCAAACAGAGAAACTCCTAGGAACATTGTGGCCAAATTCCAGAACTCCCAGCTCAAGGAAAAAATCTTACAAGCAGCTAGAAAGAAACAATTCCAGTACTGTGGAAATACAATCAGGATAACCCAAGATCTAGCAGCTTCTACATTAAGGGATCGAAGGGCATGGAATATGATATTCCAGAAGGCAAAGAACTAGGACTCAAACCAAGAATCACCTACCCAGCTAAACTGAGTATAATACTTCAAGGGAAAATATGGTCTTTCAATGAAACAGAGGACTTTCAATCATTCTTGATGAAAAAACCAGAGCTGAAAAGAAAATTTGACTTTCAAACACAAGAATGAGAAAAAGCATGAAAAAGTAAACAGCAAAGAGAAGTCTTAAGGGACTTACCATGAGTGAACTGTTTACATTCCTACATGGAAAGACAATATTTGTAACTCTTAAAACTTTTCAGTATCTGGGTAGTTGGTGGGACCACACATACACATGTACACGCATGCACACACATACACACATGCACACACATACAGAGATAGAGAGCACAGATTGAACTGAATAGGATGGGACCATACCTTAAAAGAAACTAGGGTAAATGGTGAGAGAGAAATGTAGGGGGAGAGAAAGGGAAGGGGGTAACTATATGTCATTCAAGAGGCAGGTAGTTTTTCTTAGTGGAGGGAAAAAGAGGAGAGCTGAGAAAAAAAAACAAAAACAAAAACAAAAACATAAACAAGAAGTTTACCCTCATCACATTTGACTAAACGAAGGAGTGAAATGCACACTCATTTTGGTATGAAAACCTATCTTACAGTGTAAGAAAGTGGGGGAGAAAGAGATATTGCAAGGGGGGGAATGATGGAAGGGAGGGTAAAGGGAGGAGGGAGCAATTTGAAGTCAACACTTGGGGAGGGACAGGATCAAAAGACAGAAGAGAAACAATGAGGGGCAGGTTAGGAGGGATGGTAATCCAGTTAGTCTTACACAACACGACTATCAGGGAGGTCATTGGCAAAACTACACAGATATGGCCTATATTGAATTGCCTGCTGTCCCAAAGGGAATGGGTGGGGAGGGAGGGATGAGGAGAATTTGGAACTCAAAGTTTTAGGAACAAATGTTTAGTATTGTTGTTGCAACTAGGAAAGAAGACATACAGTTAAGGAGGAATAGAAAGTCATCTGGCCCTACAGGAGAAAAGAGAAGATGGAGACAAGAGAAGGTAGAGATGACAGAAGAGAGGGCAGATTGGAGATAGGGAAAATTAGATTGCTTGGGGTATTGGGGTGGGGGGAGGGGATAAAAAGGGAGAAAATTTGGAACCCAAAAATTTGTGAAAATGAATGTAAAAAATTTAAATAAATAAATAAATTTAAAAATTAAAAAAAAAAAATTTTGGGTTCCAAATTTTCTCCCCATTTCTTCCCTCCCCTCTCCCCAAAACGTCAAGGATTCTAATTGCCCCTATCACCAATCTGCCCTCTCTTCTAACCTCCCTCCCTTCCCTTGTCTCCATCTTCTCTTTTGTCCCATAGGGCCAGATAATTTTCTATACCCCATTACCTGTAATTCTTATTTCTTAGTAGTATGAACAATACTCGACACTTGTTCCTAAAACGTTGACTTCCAACTTCTTTTCAACCCTCCCTCCCCACCCATTCCCTTTGGGAAGCAAGCAATACAATATAGGCCATATCTGTGTAGTTTTGCTAATGACTTCAATAATAGTCGTGTTGTGTAAGACTAACGAAATTTCCCTCCATCCTATCCTGCCCCCCATTGCTTCTATTCTCTCTTTGGATCCTGTCCCCCCGCCTAAGAGTGTTGACTTCAGATTGCTCCCTCCTCACACTGTCCTATTTTCCTGTATTGTAAGATAGGTTTTCATAACAAAATGAGTGTGCATTTTATTCCTTCCTTTAGTGTAATGTGATGAGAGTAAGCTTCAAGTTTTTCTCTCTCCTCCCCTCCTTTTCCCTCCACTGAAAAATCTGTTGCTCACCCCTTTCAGATAATTTGCCCCATTCCATTTCTCCCTTTTTCCTCCCAATATATTTCTCTCTCACCACTTAATTTCATTTTTTAAAGATATGATCCCATCCTATTCAATTCATTCTGTACTCTTTGTCTCTCTGAGTGTGTGTGTGTGTGTGTATGTGTCTGTCTGTAATCCCACCAACTACCCAGATACTGTAACTACCCAGTTACAAATATTGTCTTTCCATATAGGAATGTAAACACTTCATCTTTAGTAAGCCCCTTATGACTTCTCTTTGCTGTTTACCTTTTCATGTTTTTCTTCATTCTTGTGTTTGAAGGTCAAATTTTCTTTTCAGCTCTGATCCTTTCATCAAGAATGCTTGAAAGTCCTCTATTTCACGGAAAGATCATTTTCCCCCTGAAGTAATATATTCAGTTTTGCTCGGTGGGTGATTCTTGGTTTTAGTCCTAGTTCCTTTGATTTCTGGAATATCATATTCCACACTCTTCTATCCCTTATTTTGGAAGTTGCTAGATCTTGTGCTATCCTGATTGTATTTCCACAATACTTGAATTGTTTCTTTCTGGCTGCTTGCAACATTTTCTCCTTGACCGGGGAACTCTGGAATTTGGCCACAATATTCCTAGGAGTTTCTCTTCTTGGATCTCTTTCTGGTAGTGATCTGTGGATTCTTTCAATATTTACTTTGCCCTCTAGTTCTAGAATATCAGGGCAGTTTTCCTTGATAATTTCATGAAAGATGATGTCTAGGCTCTTTTTTTGATCATGGCTTTCAGGTAGCCCTATCTATTTTGCAGATCAGTTGTTTTTCCAATGAGGTATTTCACGTTATCTTCAATTTCTTCATTCTTTTGGTTTTGTTTTGTGATTTCTTGGTTTCTCATAAAGTCATTAGCCTCCATCTGTTCCTTTCTAATTTTGAAATAATTATTTTCTTCAGTGATCTTTTGGATCTCCTTTTCTATTTAGTCAATTCTGCTTTTTAAAGCATTTTTCTCCTCATTGACTTTTTGAACCTCTTTTGCCAATTGAGTGAGCCTATTTTTCAAGGTGTTATTTTCTTCAGCATATTTTTGGGTCTCCTTTAGCAAGGTGTTGACCTGCTTTTCATGCTTTTCTTGTGTCTCTCTCATTTCTCTTTCCAGTTTTTCCTCCACCTCTCCAATTTGATTTTCAAAATCATTTTTGAGCTCTTTCATGGCCTGAGCCAATTGAATATTTATTTTGGATTTTTGGGACACAGAAGTCTTGACTTTTATGTCTTCCCCTGATGGTAGGCATTGTTTGTCCTCTTCTGAGAGGATAGGAGGAGATATCTGTTCACCAAGAAAGTAATCTTCTATGGTCTTATTTTTTTCCCCTTTTTTGCTCATTTTCCCAACCAGTTACTTGACTTTTGGGTCCTTTGTCAAGAGTAATGTATACTCTGGGAATCTGTGAGATCTCAGTTCCTCCAAGGTGGCACATTCAAGTGTGTACTTGTCTGGATGCAGAGAGGGATTTTTGTGCCTAGAATCTTAGGAGAAACATCTCCACAGCCACTTGGCCTCCAGTTCTGTCAAGCCAGCCCTGGGAGCTGATTTTCAGATAAGCTGAATAGCCAGGGCTTCCACCCAGGGCTGAGGTAAGACTCAGCTCTTCAATCCCCCTAGGGGTTTTTAGCTCTAACAATGGCACTTCCGTAGGGGCTGCTGTCCTGGCTCTGTAGCTGCTACTTGCTGCTGGAGCTATGGGAAGGCCCTTCTCCCTACTTCCCCCCTGATAAAACCACATCACTGACCTTTGGAGCTTGTGGACCAAGGGATCTGAGGAGCCTCTATGGGGAGTGAAGATTCCACCTCAGAGGTGTCCTCCTCCCAGAGTCTCATCATGCCAAGCAGCTAGGTAAAGCCTGGGCTGGGCTCTGCTCTGAGCTTGGCTCTGTGCCCGGTACAATCGACATTTCCATGGGCCTTCCAGGTTTCCGTGGGCTGGAAATCTCCTCCACTCTTTTTTTCTCCACTTCTGCTGCTCCAAAATTTGTTGAGAGTCCCTCTGAACAGCTATTTCATGGGCTGGGGAGAACCCTGTATAAGTGTGTCTTTCTAGTCTGCCATCTTGGCTCTGCCTCCCCTAAAAATAATCTTTAAGAAAAATATATAGCCAGAGCTTTAACTGGTACACCTAAGAGCATACTCTGAGGTCAGGAGCATTGCCTACCAGGAGAAATGATGTGTAAACTGT
This sequence comes from Bettongia penicillata ogilbyi, assembly GCA_023548195.1. Lineage (NCBI taxonomy): Eukaryota > Metazoa > Chordata > Mammalia > Diprotodontia > Potoroidae > Bettongia > Bettongia penicillata. Next base: position 558,188 of record JAJHZJ010000582.1, read on the forward strand.
CCAGGCTGTGATTCTTGAACAATTTTGTTTCAAAGATATTCTTAATCCACTTTGCCAAATGGCCAATTATTTACTAAGAAATGAACATAATTTGTTGAGTGCTACTTTCACATCCTTGTTTCTCAGGGAGTAGATCATAGGGTTCAAGGCTGGGGTCACTACGGTGTAAAACACTGAAGCTAGTTTGACTTTGTTCAGAGACAGACCAAAAGCAGGAAGAACATATATATACATTACAGTGCTATAATACATAACAACCACAGTAAGATGGGAGGAACAAGTTGAAAATGCCTTCTTCTTCCCTTTCTTTGTCCGAATCTTTAAGATGCTGGAGATGATGAAACCATAGGACACCAGGACAAGTAGAAAATTTAAAAAAGCAAACAACATACCTGATACAACTACCATTACATCGTTGATATGGGTTGAGGAGCAAGAGAGAGGCAATAATGGAGGAATTTCACAAAAGAAATGATCGATGAAATTGGGGCCACAGAAGGGCAAGGGAACAATCATGATGATGTGCACTGTTATATTGGACCAACTGATAGCCCACACTGCAAATGCCATGAGACAGCAAGCTGTCTTGTTCATGATAGTGGTATAGTGGAGGGGCTGGCAGATGGCTGCATACCGGTCATAAGCCATGGCTGTGAAAAGCAAGAGCTCAGCCCCCAAACACCAAGTTAGGAAATACATCTGAGCTATGCAGCCACCATAGGAAATGGTGCTCTTTGTTACTAGGTTTTTCAGCAACTTAGGCACCACAGTGGAAGAGAAGAAAATATCCAGGAAGGCCAAATTTGCAAGGAAAAAGTACATGGGAGTGTGAAGTCCTGGATTTAGAGTAATCACAGTGATAATGAGTGAGTTACCTGTAAATGCCATTATAAATAGTCCTAAGAAGAGGCTGAAGATAAGGATCTGAACCTGAGGATTTTCAGAGAAACTTTGTAAGATAAACTCAGTCACTGAGGAATGGTTGTTTGATGCCATATGAGAATGTTGTCAGGTTTTCTTTCTCAGTGTATTCCCATAATATCCAATCCACATTAGAACATTTTGATCACTAAAGAGGAAAGCAAAGATCTGAATTAAAATTAGACAAGTTAAAATATTTTGAAATTCCAAAATCAATTTTAGACAGTTGTCTGACTATTGCACCAAAAATGGAGAAACCTTATTTGGTTAGTGAAATCTTACCTCATTGAATTCTTTCTTCCAACAAAGATAAATAAAGTACTCATCCACCCCCCCTCACCCCTCACACATATCATTATCATCATCTTCCTTATGGAAATTCATCCTCTTTTCCATTTGATATTTTCTAGCACCTTCAGTGCTTTAATTGAAAATTCCCTTTACTACCCCAGGCATGGGGTGAGCCCAAATAACTTTCATTGTGTAATTCATTTATCAGTTTCTGGGGTGTGATGAATGGCCACAATTGGGAATTCTCTGAACTATTGCTGTCCAGAACCAAAACTGATGACCAAAATACAGAGCGTGGAATTGCATACCTAGAATGTTGTGGAAAGTAATGCTGTATCTGTAATGGAAAGTGAATAGGAACCAAGTTCAGAAACACAATTGAAGTTTCATACAAAGAGATTTGGCTGAAGGTTAAGTAGTTAGGTGGAACAGTGGCTTAAGTTCTGAACCTGGAGTTAGTAATACCTAAGTTCAAATCTAGCATCAAACACTTATCAATTATATTACTTGGGCAAGCCCTTAATGTCTGTCTGCTATCACAATATGAATTTTTATTTAAATATTCAGTTATTTATAAATATCATTCCTCTTTCAGTTCTCAGTTAAACATACATAGATAAAATATAATTTTAACCTAGAATTTACTCAGTGTTCTACTCAGGTATTGCATTTTTATGGCTACCCATGTGGGACAAGCTCCCTTTTTCAGTTTCCTCCAATGTCACCATAGCTGGATAATAGTTTCTGAAGTCTGAAGTCATCACTATGCATGACAATGGTGCTTTGGAGTTGCAGAAATTTGCATTGTCACTAACCAATCTGAATAACCAAAAGGAGTCTTTAAAATGTAGTTTATAGCTATTCATTCTGAAGTAATTGCAAACATGATCGAGATAAATAAATTAAGTTTTACCACCCAATGATTTCCCTATGCCATTTTAGCTCAGGTAAACTAGTTTTCCATTTTTTCTACTTTTTCTTGGTGATGTGCTCAGTGTCTGACATGACATTGATTTGACATGAGATGAAGTTATTGTTTTACCTGCAGAGTCGACCCCATTATACATGAAATGTTCACATTTCAACTACTTGTTCTGACATCATAAAGATAAAGTTTGTATACAAACTATCTTCTGACAAATCATTTGTTGACAGAAGGCACCATTTTTTAATTTTTCCTACAAGCCAAATAGTAATGGGAATGGGCTTTAATTATATCAAGGGGATAAATTTCATGTAAGAAAAAGTATATGAGCAATATAGATAATTGACCATTGGACAGAAAACATTGGAAAAAGGGGTGGGATCATATCAAAAATCTGTCAACCTTTATATAAGTCAAGTGAAGTTCTTTCTAGTCCTTCAGGGAACTCATGTAATAACTAGTCAGAGCTACCTCAACTTTCTACTTCTAGGCAATCCCCCCTTTCAACAGTGAAAAAAGATTGACTTCTTGAAGGCTTGAAACCACCAATTCTATGATTTTGATCACAAAATTAAGAGAGAATTTTGCCTTTGATCAAACATACTTTTGAAAATTGTTACCAAAAATATAGTGATCATTTGTCCATAATTCTGTGTAACCACTTCATAAGATCATTTTTCATATGGGAATATACATATTTTCATATGGGAACATACATATTAAATCACTCAGTAGTGCAAAAACCTAGCGTAAGATTATTATACCAACCATATTATTACTGACCCTGGATCCTGCTCTGCTTTGGAAAAACTGTTAATATTTAAAGGATTTTTAAAAATTGATGGCCAAGCAGGTGGATAAAGAACTGCTTCTACTAATACCATCTACCCTTTTCACTCACACTTTTAGTCTTTAAGAACTGCCTACAACATTGATTTGCTCTGGATCATAGTCCTGGTATGTGTCCAAGATAGGATTTAAATTCAGGTCTTCTTAGGTTTAAGTTCAAGTTTTTACCATTACACCACAGAGCCACTCAGTGCCAAAGGAAGTAGAAATATTCACAGAACTATCGAATGTGAGAATTAGAAGAAATTTGAGAGCTCAGTAATATACCATTTTCTTTGGCAAAGAGTATTAAACAGGGGAGAGACTTATCCAAGGTCACACAGAAGGTTAAACTGAATAGGAATTAGAACCCAAGACTCCTGATTGATATTCTACTGCTTTGTATAGTTCACCAAATAAATGCTAGTTTGGAGTGAACATTTTCAAAATATGAAACCACACTTTGTTGAAAGCAATTACTGATCTAAAAGAAATTGAAAGGACCCGCAAATATTCTTAATAGAAATGAAGTTATCATTCCTTATGAAATCTCAAGACAGGGAATATGTATCTAAAAATGTTTTGGGCATCCAACTCCTTTGCTTCTGTCAAAAGAATATGTTGCAAGTTTCAGGCCTCTCTCCTACAAAGACAGACAGACAGAGGTGGGTATCTTTTTGCTAGGAGAATGAGAGAGTGAGACTAGATGATCTCTAATGGGTTTATAGTTTTAAATCGATGAATAAAAATTCTGCTTTAGGATAAACATAAAATAGTGATTTTGAATATGGTGCTGAGGACCTTAGGATGTCTTCACACTATCAATCAAATGGCATTTCTTTAGCAAATCTCATGTACCAGGTACTGGGCTAGGTGCTGGTGATAAAAAGGCAGACATTTGAAATAATTAACAATAATAGTAGCTGGTATCTAGATATATAGATACAATACTTATTAACAACCTACTATGTGCCAGCACTATGCTAACCTTTGAGGATTGCAAATAAAAGCAAGACATTCCCTTTTTGCAAGGAGTTTATAATGGAGAAACCACACAAAGGGATGATGGTGAAAATAGCGGGTTAAGGTAGCAACAAGGGGTTATAATGAAGAAATAACTGGGAAGTTGTGAGAATGATCTGGGCCTTGACAAATTAAGGCCAAAGTTCATATAACAGAACCCATAGACCCTGAAGTGTAGTCCATATTTCCATCATTGGTAGGATAGGAAGATGTGGACAAAGAGCTGGGCTTCCAGTACGAGATTCTGAAATTCAGTCCTTAACTTGATTGTGTAAACTGTACAAGTCACTTATGTTCTTTGTCCCAACCAACATTCTAAGGCTATACACTGGTAAAGGAAGTGCTTAATCATGAAATTCTTATGCTTGTATTTGTGATGAAATAGAGAAAAAGAGAGAAAGAGAGAGAGAGAGACACAGAGACAGACAAAGATACAGACACAGAGACACCATGTCCCTCTGAGAATCCCTCCAGCTCACCCTCTATATATTAAGTTTATACATAATTGTTATATGTTGCCTCCTTCATTAATGTCTGAGTTTCCAGAAGACAAGGGCTCTTTGTGCCTTTCTTTGCATTCTCAGCACCTGGTGCACAGTGCTTAATGATCACACAATTCAAGTGCTAAATATTTGCTGACTGACTCATGTGAGGATATTTAAGAAATCATAGTCTTATGAGTATAAAAAGTCAATAACTTGAAGAAACATGAAATAATAGCTAAATAACTAGCTTTTGAGTCTGGAGAAATCTGAATTTGAAGCTTGCTTCCATTTTTAACTGACTCTGGGAACATTGGTGAGCTTCTTACTTTACCTCTATGAATCTCATTATCCTTATCTGCATAGCAATGATAAATATCAGAGATGCATGACACAGGTGGCTGTTATAAAATTCCAATGAGAAAAGGAATGAAAACTTATTCACAAACATTATAGTACTATATATAAAATCAGTTATCGTTATAATTATTCACTGGTAAGAATGATGAAAATAAATTTTTGACCTTTGCAAATGAAGATGATAGAAGAAACTGAGGGAAAGAGAAATAAGAAAAAAGGATTTTATATACATTATTTCATTTGGTCTGAATAGCAGTACCATGATATTGACAGAATATACATTATTATTCTCATTTTGAAACTGAAGATATTTGAGAAACAGGGAAGGTAACTGACAATTTACTGCCTTTTGACCTTAGGCAAGTCACTTGCATTGCTTATCTTTTAACCTCCTCTCCCCACCTCTGCCTCATAAAATGAAAAGTTTGGAGCTCTCAGAAGATACAAGGACTTACAGTTCTACAAATTCTGTTACCACTGCAAATTTTGGACCCTGATTTACTCAAACTCTCATAGCTCTCCTATGACAGAGTTGGGTATATAGGTTTCTTGATTCAGTTTCCCAACTCTTAATTCAGTGCATTTTAGATGTCATTGCAGAATGCAATTTAGTATTATGATGGTGATTTTCTTGTTTTGTTTTGGGTTTTCCTCAATAAAACTTGCCTACAGTTTGTCTTCCCCCAGTAGGATACAACTTCCTTGATAGTGGTGGCTTCTTTTTTTTCTACTTGTATTCTCAGCTGTTACCACAGTGTCTGGCCCATTGCAATCCCTTGAAAATGCTTGTAAACTTGACTTGCTGACTCGACTTCTTTATTACCTGTTCTAGGCATGCACATCAGCTATGGCAGCTCTTCTATACCATTAAGACAACAGAATCCCAAATATATTCATGGTGCTTTTATAAATGAGAAAGTTGGTAGTGAGTATATTCCCATTTGAAAATGACAACTTTCCTGTCCTGAATATATTTCTAAAGGCGCATCAATTTCAAGTCATTTCTTACTGACTAGTCCTAATTCCCTTCCTCTTCTACCTTAACACACACACACACACACACACACACACGCACACACGCACATACACACATCGTCCTTTGTCTTCAAAATCTTTGTTACCAAAGTCCCAAAGAGGTCAGTTAAGATTGGATACTTGAGCAAAGATTTGAAACTGACAAGCCTTGTGAGTTTCTAAGACAATGGGTTTCCAAAACGAAGAAGTAGGATTCTTTGGTGTCCACTTACCCTCTGTGATGAAGCAATGCAAAGCGGGGAGTGGAGAAGGTGGACCACCAGTAATTGGCATTTTTGTCACTTCTCATCTCTCACTCCTTATCTTTCCTTTGTGATCCCCATGTCTGGATCCATCTCTTGCCATTTTCCTCATGAAAGGAATTAGGTAGAAGTAAGAGTTGTAGTTGCATCAATATAGAAGGGCCCACTCTAAGCTTCTGGTAGTTGCTAGATTGAAACAAGTTATATTAGGACATCAACCAATTCTCTATCAAAACATCCTAACAAAGATGAAACAAAAAGTTCCTGGAACTCTCTCTGCTAACAAAAGAATCAAGAAGATTCTTTGAAGAAATTTGAATAAATCTATAAGTCTGTATAAAGTACAGTTTTGTACAGTATTTGTTTCCATCCTCACACAGTCCTGCAAAACATGGACACATGCAATTATCTCCACTTTGGAAATAAGAAATCATGCTTACAGAGCTCAATCAATTTGTCTAAACAATGAAAATAAATGGCAAAGCTAGATTCTTCTGATTCCAATTTCTAATCTCATCAGTTTCTACTCTAATTAGATGTAATCAGATCTAATCAACTGTAATTTTAATGAGATCTTTATTTTTCTGAGTTCAATACTCTTTCCGCTATACCAGATTGTTTTTTTTTAGAAATAAGGGATTTAAACAGTGGCATGATTGTATGATCCTGACAAGGGGATTCCTTTTACTGCAAAACAGTAATTGCAATTTTCTAACCTAAACTAGAATATTATTAATAGAGTATAAATATAATATATGAAGGTACAGATGTATTATATATGTATCTATATTTAGGTATAAGAGCATTATCCATATATATGAAACTGTCTACATATATCTATCAAATTATTATATTGTGTTGTAATATATAACCTTTTCCTGATTTTTTATGATGTTCATCTGCATAAAGGAAATTACTGAATTTTAAAGGAGGAAGATATAGCACTTACAATTTATACTAAAATCACATAGAAAAAAATATCTTTGATATTTGCAGAATGTTGGGAATTTACAATATATTATTTCCATGAATTCATATATGATGAGGGATGCAATGCAAAAGGCTATTACTATCAGAAAGAACTGGATTAAATCCTACCTCTGACACGTACTTGAATAGGTCAGGGACATAATACTTAGTACCCCAGGCAACTAAGACAGCAAGTTACAGCAGGTACCAAACTACATCAGTGAAACTAATTTGCAAACTAAATGCTCTAACTGGCATGAAATTATTGATCTGGACAGCTGTAGTAGTAGTAATAATGCTAGTAGTAGTGGTAGTAGTATTGAGAGTGATGGTTGTTGGTAGTGGTAATAGCAAATTATAGTTAAAGAAATTCCAGATAATAATTTCCTGCGCCTGATTCTTTGATTCAGTTATGAACTTTAAGGTGGAATTTTAAAAGGAAAACAAAAATCATGCTTTCATTTTTATCAATTATATGATTTCCTATTTTACTGAAAATTCTTTCTCTGCCTCTATCTCTCCTGTCCCTCCTTCATCCCTCTCTCTCTCCCCCTTTCTGTCTATTTTTATCACTTCTACTTTTGAAAATTTACATGTATGTAAAGAGATGTCATAAAAATGCAAACGTACTTAAAATTTAAACATGAATTTTTTTCCCTTCTTTGCTCTTATGGTCAGTTTTTTTTTTTCATCTTACAACAAAGAAAGCACTATTTCTCATTTCTTAGCCAACTTACCTTGTTCTGCTACAGGGTAATAATTGGAAGATTCTTTTTTTCTAGAAAATCTTCAGTGCTCATTAGTTTGTGTGTTCATTGTTCTATAAGTAGGAATGGAACACGGATCCAGTAATGCCCAGTCCTTTTCCAAAGGTCAGCTAGACAGAGCCCTGGGAACTGCTGTCATCTTAGTCTCTAGAGTAACAATTAAACTATGACTTATCTTGAATTAAGTTGAAGCTAAGACACTATAATTCCAGTCAAAAGAAAATGTAAGTGCTGAGTTCTTGTTTGGTTTACATGGCACTAAACAATTAATGAGATTTATGTTTGGGGGTGTATTTCTCCATGAATGAATCAACAAAATGAATTGACTTTAATAATAAGATGTCAAAGTCTTAAATAGATAAGCCTCTAAGACATCGAAAGAAAACTAACACATATTAGGACTTCTTTACACCTTAGAAAATAAAACAAATGCATAACAGACTATAATAACAATAATAGAAGTCAGAATCTGGAGGATAACTAAAAAAAACTGCTAAGTAGGCCGCCAAAAGTTTGCAAATGAGCCTTTGTAAATCAAGAAAAATCTCCTTGCTACAAAGGCAATCCTCAAAACATGCTTGAAAATTCATGAAATCTGTGATGGAAGTGGAGTATCAGTGGAAACAAAAATGTTGGCTACAGCTACCTGAATATAACTTTAATTTGTAAGTACTTAAGAACAAGATTCTTATTAGATGCTGCTAAATCAAATATCCAAAATTTCTAAAGTATCTGAAAAAAAAAACACCTTTCAAAACATGGAGGTGAGACTTAGAAGACATTGAAACCATATAATCAAAGGGTTGTGTGAATGTCATCTATATCATCCCATCTACTCCTGGAGATGTTCTTAAGTTAATTTAAATGAATCTTCAGAAAAACAGTGTACATTGTAGTAGTATTATTTAATTAAAAACGTCATTCATTTTATCTGCCTGTACAAAAATCCATAATATATTAAATATCAAAAAATAACAACATAATGACACTTGGACTTTTCTCTCTGTGTTCCATCAAGAAAGATAACGAAGTGGTGATGATGATAATGGCGATAACAAATTTTGATGACTCAAGTTTTTGTAATCCTTGTATTTTATTTCGTCATTTTTCAGTTGTGTCCAACATTTTGTGACCTTCTTTGGGGTTTTCTTGGGAAAGATAATGGAGTAGTTTGTCATTCCTTCCTCAGTTTGTTTTACATATGAGGGACTGAGTCAAACAGGGTTAAATTATTTGCCCAGGGTCACACAGGTGATAGGTGTGTGAAGCCAGGTTTGAACTCATGAGTCCTGATTCCAAGTCCAGTTCTCTATCCATTTTGCCAGCTAGCATCCTATATATATATATATATATATATATATATATATATATATATATATATATATATATATATATATATATATACACACACACACACATATATACGTATTTGTATATATGTATACACACACACACATATATACATACACACATATATATGTTTGTATATGTATACATATGTGTGTTTACACATATATATTTATGTATGTAGTATAAGTAAAATGCATCATTAATATATGGTCAACGAAGTGAGATGGGAAGAGGAGAATGCTCTCTTCTCCCCAGTGCTCTCTAGATTTCAATTATACTATAATGAACACATAGGACACCAAAATTTTCTTCTCCCAAGCAACATCAAAACAAAATATCATCCATCTATTTCCTTTGTGATACAGGGTAAATCACCTTTTCTCAAACTCATTTTTATATTCTGTGAAGGGATACAAATATTTATTCTGCCTATCTCATGGAGTTGTCAGAATAATCAAATGAACTAAATCATTCTGACATGCATTCCCTTCTACTGAGGGTAAGCAATGTTACAATGAAAGTGCTTGGTCCCATTTTACCAGCAGAAAAATGGAGGCAGAGAGATATTCAATAGCATGCATTAATCTGCAAAGTAATGAATGGTAAACCTTGGAATTTCATACAAGTTTTGTTTCTCCACATTCTGTAATATGGAGACTGTTCTAGGGTGTCTCCTTTAAAAAGTGAAAATGCTTTAAGTACTACACATTTTGTTCATTCTATACAAAGACTGTAATTATTTCAAATCATTGTCTTTTCTAGCTTTATAAAGAAATCCTTTGGTAGATCAATTGGCATGGCACAAATTAAGTAAATGATGGAGTTAGGTAGTATTGCATTTTTATTATGTTAGCTTCACATAACCTTGAGCAATTCAAATTTCCTCATTTTATTTCTATAAATAATATTTTGTTGTTTTATCCATAAATTCAGGTAGGGAGGACTGCAAGAGAGGTTCAAGTTTCATTCTTTGCAAATAAAATTACAAGTGTTTTACTTTCTGTTTCACTTTCTATCTCCCCCTTCTGGAATTTTTTTGGCAAAATATATAAATGCTGATGACATGCATAAGTTCATTTTTTCAATACAATAAATATTGTTTCAACACCTACAGTGCACCAGGCACTATTTTAAGTTCTGAGTATATAATTAATAATGAAGAAAGACAAAGCTCAAGGAGCTTACAATTAATGGGAGTAGACAACACAAAAAAAGATAGAAAAAGAGTGGGAGGGACATTGAGACTAAGGACATCATTTTCTGTGGAGTTCAAAACCAGGCAGAGCAGCGGATGGATGCAAAGTGAAGAGTGTTAAAAATCCAGTGCCTACCCTCTACAAAGGAAAAGGGTTTCAAATCCACCTTGCAGTCCTCCAATCAGACTGGATAGGAAGGTGAGGGAAGTGGTTTCAATTGCAACATGATTTCAGTTGCATGGTGATGGGATTATTAGTGATGCAGTTATCCTGGGATGAAGATCTAGTTTCAAGGAGTTGGAAAACAGGGAGAATAGCAGATGCCAAGGGAAGTGTAAATCCTGAAACTTCTTTGAAGTTTTTTTATTATTTCTACTACTTTTGGTTCATGATTTTCTAAGTAAATATTTATATCATTTGAAAAAAGGCAATAATTTTGTTTCTAATTGCATTTTGCTTATTCTCTTAATTAAAGTTTAATTGAAATTCTTTATTTTAAAATATATTCACAGATTATATTATGCCCACTCCAGGGGAACTTGCTTTTTTGGGAGGGGTATCAAGGAAAATTTATTAAAATAGAGTGCAGATGAGGGAAGACTTTCTATGTTTATTCCCTTGAATCAAGGGCTTACTATGTTTATTCCCTTGAATCAATAGTTTCCAGGAAGGCTACAAGAAGACTGCAATATATTTGGAACAATGGAAGCTTGTATAGTGTTCTGAATTTTGAACTCAGAGTGTCACCATACCCTGGACATGTGACTTCATGTTCTCCTCTCAGATAGGCTTTCCCTCAAACATCTCATCAAGCCTGCGCACAAGTTTCTGACCTTTACCTGACCATGCTAGATCACAATCCTGATCACCCAAAACTGTGAAAACAGAACTTGTTTTCCACATTAATGCTACTTAAAGCTATCAGACAGAGATTGTACTTTTCTAAAGGGCTCAGGTTGTAACTTTTTCTCTATTTCCTCTCAAATCGCTCAAAAATTAAGTGCATTTGTTGAGGTCTAGGAGTGCTAAAACCCCAAAATTTAAGTGCATATGGCTCAAATCTTCTTTCAGCCAGAGATATGGTTTATTAGAACACATCAAGGTTAACAAGATTTTAACAACACACCTTTTTGACCTGACTCTTGAGGAACATGAACAATTTAATGGGGGACAGGATGGACCTTATGTATAGAAAGACTATGGGAGCAATCTAGGAGTGGACAAGTAGTCTGAGGTGACTGAGAGGTTACAGAATGACCCAGAAGCCGCGGAAGAAAGCCAGGGACCTGGACCATGGGGGAAAGTCCAGGGGCTTTTCCTTCTTGGGGTGTAGATGCTAAAGATATGTCCTTTCTTTTAAGGTGTTCAGATCCCTTCCCACATTCCCTCCTCAAACAAACAGGACTCAAATCCTTTTGGGGTAACATTGAAGGTTTTGGTTTTTTAAATTGCTTCCTGCTGGCAAGTAGCAGTAGAGCTGTCCATGCCCGGTGGGGTGGACTAATTTTCTTTCTTCCTTTCTTTTTTTCTTTGGTTTTCAGCATTTATTTTCACAAGGTTTTGAGTTTCAAATTTTCTCCCCATCTCTCCCTTTCCCCCACCCCAAAAACGCTGTGCACTTAGATGACTCTTCCCCCAATCTACCCTCCCTTCTTTCATTACTATCCATTCCCTTATCCCCATCTTCTCTCTTTTCTTGTGGGTCAAGACAGATTTGTATACCCCATTAGCTGTATTTCTTATTTCCCAGTTACATGGAAAAACAATTCGCAACATTCATTCTTAAAACTTTGAGTTCTAATTTCTCTCTCTTCCTCCCTCCGCACTCATCCCACTGAGAAGGCAAACAATTCAGTATAAGCTACTAATGTGTAGTTTTGCTAAAGACTTCCATAATAGTCATGTTGTAAAAAACTACCTATATTTCCCTCCATTCTATCCTGCACCCCCATTTAGTGTATTCACTCTTTTGACCTTGTCCCTCCCCAAAAGTGTTTATTTCTTATTATCCCCCTCCTCTCATTTGCCCTCCCTTCTATCATCCCCCTCATACCCCACTTGTCCCCTTCTCCCCTACTTTCCAGCATTGTAAGATAGATTTTCATACCAAATTGAGGGTACGTGTTATTCCCTTCTGAAAACAAATATGACGAGAGTAAGTTCACTTTTTCCCTCTCACCTACCCCCTTTTCACCTCCATTCAAAAAGCTTTTTCTTGTCTCTTTTATGAGAGAAAACTTGCCCCAGTCCATTTCTCTCTTTATCCTCCCAATATAACTCTTTCTTCCCTTAATTTTATTTAGATATCATCCCTTTCTATTCAACTCACCCTGTGCTGTCTGTCTACATATATATAGGTGTGTGTGTGTGTGTGTGTGTGTGTGTGTGTGTGTGTGTAATCCCTTCAACTATCAAAATACTGAGAAAAGTTTCAAGAGTAACAATTATTATCTTTCCATGTACGATGGTAAACAGTTCATCTTTAGTAAGTCCCTTATGATTTCTCTTTGCTGTTAGCCCTTTCATGTTTCTCTTGATTCTTGTGTTTGAAGGTCAAATTTTCTTTTCATTTCTGGTCTTTTCATCAAGAATGCTTGAAAGTCCTCTATTTCATTGAAAGACCATTTTTTTTTCCCCTGAAGTAATATACTCAGTTTTGCTGGGTAGGTGATTCTTGATTTGAGTCCTAGTTCCTTTAACTTCTGGAATATCACATTCCACACCCTTCTATCCCTTATTGTAGAAGCTGCTACATCTGGTGTTATCCTGGTTTTATTTTCACAATACTTGAATTGTTTCTTTCTAGCTGCTTGCAGCATTTTCTCCTTGACCAGGGAACTCTGGAATTTTGCCACAATGTCCCTAGAAGCTTCTCTTTTTGGATCTCTTTCAGGCAGTGATAGGTGGATTCTTTGAATAGTTACTTTGCCCTCTGATTCCAGAATATCAAGGCAGTTTTCCTTGATAATTTCATGAAAGATGATGTCTAGGCTCTTTTTTTGATCATGGCTTTCAAGTAGTCCCATAATTTTTAAATTGTCTCTCCTGGATCTATTTTCCAGGTCAATTGTTTTTCCAATGAGATATTTCACCTTATCTTCCATTTTTTCATTCTTTTGGTTTTGTTTGGTGATTTCTTGGTTTCTCATAAAGCCATTAGCCTTCTTCTGTTCCATTTTTATATTGAAAGAACTATATTCTTCATTGAGTTTTTGAACCTCCTTTTCCATTTAACTAATTCTGCTGTTTAAAGCATTCTTCTCCTCATTGCCTTTTTGAACCTCTCTTGCCAACTGAGTTAGCCTATTTTTCAAGGTGTTATTTTTTCAGCATTTTTTTGGGTCTCTTTTAGCAAGGTGTTGACCTGCTTTTCATGCTTTTCTTGTATCACTCTCATTTTTCTTCCCAGTTTTTCCTCCACTTCTCTGACTTGATTTTTAAAATCCTTTTTGAGTTCTTCCATTTTCTGAGCCCACTGGATATTTATTCTTGATGTTTTGGATAAAGAATCCTTGACTTCTACATTTTTCCCTGATGGCAAGTATTGTTCTTCCCCATCCAAAAAGGGAGGAGATATCTGTATGTGTGAATGTGATGGAATACTATTGTGCTATAAGAAATGATGAACAGGAAGACTTCAGAGAGTCCTGGAAAGACTTATATGATCTGATACTGAGCAAAAGGAGCAGAAACAGAACTTTTGGCACAGAAATGACCATAGTGTGTGAGAGTTTTTTCTGGTAGACCTGGAACTTCATTGCAGTGTAAAGACTTAAAAAAAAAACTCCCAATGGTCTTCTAAGGCAAAATACCTTCGATATCCAAAGAAAGAGCTATAGAATTTAATTGTAGACTGTATCAGATCATTTTTTTTTGTTTGTTTGTTGCGTTTTGGTTTGTTAGATGGTCTCCCACTCATTTTAATTCTTCTATGCAGCATGACTATAGTGAAAGAATATTGAACTTAATAGAAATGTGTAGAAGCTATACAAAATTCCATGTCATCTCAGGGAGGGAGGGGGAGGAGGGAAGGAAGAGAAAAATAATAGTGTAAATTATATGGTAGTAATTGTAGAACACTGAAAATAAGTAAAAATAATTTTTTTCTGTATTTTTAAAAAAATTTATTTATTGAACTTTTTACATTCATTTTCACAAAATTTTGGGTTCCAAATTTTCTCCCCAATTCTCCCCTTCCCACACCCCAATACACTAAGCATTCTAATTTCCCCTATCAACAATCTGCCCTCTCTTCTATCATCCCTCCCTTCCCTTGACCCCATCTTCTCTTTTGTCCTGTAGGGCCAAATAACTTTCTATTCCCCATTACCTGTATTTCTTATTTCCTAGTAGCAAGAACAATACTCAACAGTTGTTCCTAAAACTTTGAGTTCCAAATTCTCCCCATCCTTCCCTCCCCACCCATTCCCTTTGGGAAGGCTGGCACTTCAATATGGGCCATATCTGTGTGATTTTGCAAATTAATTCGATAATAGTCATGTTGTGTAAGACTAACTGTATTTCCCTCCATCCTATCCTGCCCCCCATTGTTTCTACTCTCTCTTTTGGTCCTGTCCCTCCCTGAGTGTTGACTTCAAATTGCTTCCTCCTCCCATTGACCTCCCTTCCATCGCCCCCAACCTGCTTATCTCCTTCTCCCCCACTTTCCTGTATTGTAAGATAGGTTTTCCTACTAAAATGAGTGTGCATTTTATTCCTTCCTTTAGTTGAATGTGTTGAGAGTAAACTTCATGGTTTTTTCTCAGCTCTCCTCTTTTTCCCTCCACTAAAAAGTCTCCTGCTTTCCTCTTCTATGGGAGATGATTTGACCCATTAAATTTCTCCATTTCTTCTCTCAATATATTTCTCTCTCACCCCTTAATTTTATTTTTTAAAAGATATGATCTCATTCTACTCAATTCACCCTATGCTCTCTCTCTCTCTCTCTCTCTCTCTCTCTCTCTCTCTCTCTCTGTATGTGTGTGTGTGTGTGTGTGTGTGTGTGTGTGTGTATCCCACCAACTACCCAGATACTGAAGAAAGTTTCAAGAGTTACAAATATTGTCTTTCCATGTAGGAATATAAACAGTTCAACTTTAGTAAGTCCCTTATGATTTCTCTTTTCTATTTCCCTTTTCATACTTCTCTTGATTCTTGTGTTTGAAGGTCAAATTTTCTTTTCAGCTCTGGTCTTTTCATCAAGCATGCTTGGATGTCCTCTATTTCATTGAAAGACCATTTTTTCCCCTGAAATATTATACTCAGTTTTGCTGGGTAAGTGATTCTTGGTTTTAGTCTTAGCTCCTTTGATTTTTGGAATATCATATTCCACACCCTTCGATCCCTTGATGTAGAAGATTCTAGATCTTGTATTATTCTGACTGTATTTCCACAATACTGGAATTGTTTCTTTCTAGCTGCTTGCAATATTTTGTTCTTGACCTGGGAACTCTGGAATTTGGCCACAATGCTCCTAGGAGTTTCTTTAGTTGGATCTCTTTCAGGAGGTGATCTGTGGATGTTTTTAATATTTATTTTGCTCCCTGGTTCTAGAATATCAGGGCAGTTTTCCTTGATAATTTCATGAAAGATGACATCTAGGCTCTTTTTTTTGATCATGGCTTTCAAGTAGTCCCACAATTTTTAAATTTTCTCTCCTGGACCTATTTTCCAGGTCAGTTGTTTTTCCAATGGGATATTTCACATTCTCTTCCATTTTTTCATTCTTTTGGTTTTGTTTTGTGATTTCTTGGTTTCTCATAAAGTCGTTAGCATCCATCTGTTTATTTTTGATGCTTGTGATTCAGAAGCCTTGACTTTTATACTTTTCCCTGATGGTATGAATTGTTCTTCCTCATCTGAAAAGATGGGAGAGGATATCTGTTCACCAAGAAAGCAACGTTCTATAGTCTCATTTTTTCCCCCTTTCTGGGCATTTTCCCAACCAGTTACTTGACTTTTGGGTACTTTATGAAGAGTAGGGTATACTCTGGGAATCTGTAAGATCTTAGTTCCTCCAAGGTGGCATCAAACATGTACACTGGTCTGGGAGCAGGTAGAGGTTTTTGTGCCCAGTATCTTAGCAGCATTTCCTCTCCACAGCCACCTGGCCTCCAGTTTTGCCAGGCCAGCACTGGTGGGCTGGAATTCAGTCAAGCTGTGGGTGGAAGGCCACCATTCAGTGTGAGGTAAAGACCAGGTCCCTCAGGGCCTCTACACAGGGCCAAGGTAATAATTAGCTCCTCGATGCTCCCAGGGGTTTTTACAATCCAACAATAAGTTCGGGCTGCTATGGCCTCCCAATGTGCCCTCGTGGCTGCTGCCTGAGGCCAGAGCTATGGGAAGGTCCTTCTCCCTTCTTAGCCAGCTGAAAAAACCCGGTCACTGACCTTTGGTGCCTGTGAGTTGAGGGATCTGTGGACTGCTGCTGCTGCTGTTACTGGGATTCTAGGACTGGAGATTCTTCCCCAGAGGGCTGTTCAGGAACTGCATCGCATGGTCAAGGCTGGGCTGGGCCCTGCTCTGCGTCTGGTGCAACAGACGTTTCTGAAGGCGTTTCAAGTCACCCTGAGCTGGAAATCTCCTCCACTCTGTTCTCCACTTCTGCTGCTCCAAAATTTGTGTAGAGTCCTTCTCTACAGGTATTTTATATACTGTGTGGGGAGAGCCTCCATATGTGTGCTTTTCTACTCCACCATCTTGGATCCTTGTCTTCCTGTTTATTTAAAGATATAACTCTTTCCCCCATTTTTAACCTTTTCCTCATTGTCCCCTCTCCAAACTTCAGGTTTGTTATATTTAAAAACACATAACTGCCTGATTAATCTTCCTACTTGTACTTGTCCTTTCCCACTTTCTTTTTCTTTTTTGTATCCCTGTTCAGTTGAATGTATTTATACACTAAACTCTGTGTTGTGCTGTCTTTTGACCTGTTTAGATTAAAGTGTAATTAAAGGGATATTAAATTTCCCCACTCTATATAGTGTTGTATACATTTCCACTTAAAAAGTTGATTATGTCTTAACAAAGCTCCCATTTTTCTTCCATCTCTCCTTAACGTACATTTTCCAACTACCTCTTTTTTCTTACATCTTCAAAACCCAACTGTCTATCAGTCTTTGTCTCAGCTGACTTCCTCTATGATCCCTCTGATAATAAGGTTCCAAAAGAAGTTTTTTTAACATTCTGTTCTGTTTACATTATAATAAAAGCAGTTCTACATCTATTTAAACATTCCTTTTCAGTTCTGATTTTGTCAAGAATAATTTAAAATCTCTTTTATTCTAAGCCCTATTTTGTTCATAGGATATAATATTCAATTTTACTGGGTCAGGTATTCTTGATCATAGATCTTTGTTTTTTCTCTCACAGAATATTTCATTCCAGGTTCTCCATTTCTTTGAAGATAATAGCTACTGTATTTTGTTCAGACTTTATTGTGGTCTTCAATATTTTAATTCTTTATTTCTTGCTGCCAGTAACTTTTTTCTTTTTTATCCTGGAAACGCTGGATATTGGAAACATATCTAGGTGTTATTCTTTTGGGATTTCTTTTAGATAAGTGTATTGTATTTTCAATTTTCCCTTTCAGTTTTATATATTTGGACAGTTTCTTTCAAAATTTCTTGACAGATGATATCAAATTTATTTTTGATGTTTTTGTTATGAAGTTCAGGTCACTCTATTGCAACCTGACTCATGAAGCACAAAGCAGATTTATTAAAAAAACAAAAAAGACCCATATTTTTTAGAATCTCAAAAATCACACTGTCACTATGAATGAAAAAAATGTCTCCAACCCCACCCACAACTAAGGCTGAGCTCTACTTAGTTTTTCTTGTGAAAAACTAAAAATTCCCAGGGGGTATTTGTTACCCACCAAGTAATTTCTTTGTACATGTTACAAAATAATGTTCAGTTTTCTAGCCTTGACAGTTCAGTTATTTTTTATACCAAATATTTTACATTTTCTTAAATGTCATTCTTTTGACTTTATTTAAAGAATTCATGTAGAATCAAAATCATTAATGTGGTCTTTTCTTATTTTTACTTAATTTTTACTAGAGTATGGCTTTATGTAAGTCTTCTATTAAACTATGGGTGTTTATTTTTTTATTTCTTCCTCCTTTTCTTGAGGTCAGCCTGTGGGGTAGTGAGTAGAGTACTAGGTTTGGAATCAAGAAGCTTTGAGTTCAAATTTGGCCTCAAACACTTACTTGTAATATTACCTTGATCAAATCACTTAGCTTCTATTTCATCTCTACTTCCTCACCTGCAAAATGTAGATATTCATAGCATTTATATTTCAGGTTGTTGAGAGAGTCAAATGAGAGGACATTTACAAAAAGTACTTAACACAGTGTCTGGCACATAGTAGCCCCTACATAAATGTTTATGCCTTCCTTATCTCTCATTTCTTTTATAATTTACAAAACGCACCATTTTTTCTGAAGAATTCTAATTGTTCTTGAGGGCATATTTTATTTTCCTCAAGGTTCCTGATAATGTTTTTTTTTTTTGTTATTTCTGTCTTTTGAGTTAGTGTTTTGATCATTCCTGGCATGATAAATGAATTTTTATTTCCTGTTTCATCATTAATTTCTGTTTCTGAGGCCCTCAGGAGTTGATTTCTAGGTGGAGTCAAGTTGAGATACCATCCTTCATATTAGTAGTCTTTTTTTTTAATGACTTCTACTTTGCCACAATAACCAAAGTTTTCTAGTACAATCACCCTTAGCTGAAACCTTTTCCTTTAGATGAAGAGAAAGAGTAAGGAGAAGGCTTTTCTTTACTCCTCAGTGAAATCAAAGGAAGTACTCTTGTGATGTAAGACACCTAAATGAGACCTTTTCCATAGCATCTGGAGTTTGTAAAGTTCACAATAAAAATTCCAATAATTCTCACCTAATTATTTGACATCAGAGAAGGTATTTGACATACCTTCAAAGGAATTATCTCTTAGTATATGTCTCAGCCACAAAATTCTGTTCTGTTTATACAATAGATCTGACATAGTATGACACTTTGAATATTTCTATGCTATTCTTTGGAATCATTGTGACTTTTCCTTAAGTCTTCAAGGAGAGGTGGAGTCAAGAGGACAGAGTAAAAGCTGGGATTTTCTTGAGCTCCCCCCCAAACTCCTTCTAATATCTGTAAAAATTACTCTAAACTAATTCTAGAGCAATAGAACCCACAGATAGACAAGCTGAAACAAATTTCCAGCCCAAGAGTTCCCCAGAAGTTTCACAGCAAAAGTCTGCTATGTGAGTCTGAGAGAAGAGTGTAGTCCAGCATGGGTTGCACTGGCAGTGAGGGGGGCCTATCAAAACTGGAACAGGTTCCAGGGCATTGAATCACTGGCAGTAAAGGGAGTATCCAGACTTTGCAACCCAGAAGCCCAAAGAAAACTGAAAAGGTCAGTAGGAAAGATCTCTTGGAAATAGGTGACATAGGACCAGCTTCAGGCCTAGGGCAGTGAGATGGTGGCAGCAGCAGTTTCTTTTGGAGCTCTGAGCCCACAGACAGTGAGGGTATTGAGAGGTTGATCAGAGTGGGATTGCAAGTATCTCTTTACTGGTGCTAAGTCAATATTCCCTTGCTTTGGCCTTATTTAGATCTAGGGCACAATCCAGAGTTGCAGTCCTGGACTGGAAAGAAGTGTTGGCATGGCTGACCTTGTGGGAACATTAGAGAGGGAATTGTCTTCCCAGTTCTGAGGAAGAAAGAATCCTTGTTGTCAATCAAAGATGAGAGCACAGGCCAGGAGAAGACTCAACACCTCTCCTTTGATCATGCAATCTTGGAAGAATGGCAAATTTTTATCCATCTAGAAATATCTCTGAAAACATTCTTCACAAACCACTAATGCTTGGGAAAATATATTCTTAACACTAGAAGCAGAGTTCTACCTTAACAAAGAAGTAAAAAGTCAAGGAAACATAAGGAAGCAGTGGGGAAATATCAAACGATAGCATCTTACTGATGACAAGGAATAAACAACCAGAAAAAGATAACAAAGAAAAGCTCCTACATTCAAAGCCTTCAAAAAAATATTAAATGGTCACAGGCCACGAAAAAATTCACAAAGGATTTTGACAATCAAGTAAGATGGGGATGGAACCAAGATGGCAGAGTAGAAAGACATACATATACTACCTCTTCCCCCACAACCCATAAAATACCTGTGAAGGAAAGCACTCAGCCAATTCTAGAGCAGTAGAAGCCACAGAACAACAGAGTGAAGGAGATTTCCAACCCAGGGTGACCTGAAAGGCTGATGAGAAAGGTCTGTTGCACCAGATGAGGACCAGAGCCCATACCAACCTTGACCACATAGCACGATACTGGGAGGAGGACTGGAGCAGGCAGAAGGCCTTGGGGGAGAATCTCCAACAGTAGTAGAGGCAGTTTGCAGATCCCTCAACCCACAGGTGCCAAAGGTCAATGAGAGAGTTTTTTCTGCTGACCAAGAAGGGAGAGGAATCTTTCCATATCTCTTGTCTCAGGCCAGAAAGAGATGCAAAAAGGGTAACTCCTAGGAACATTGTAGCCAAATCCAGAGTTACCAGGTCAAGAGGAAAATATTGCAAGCAGCTAGAAAGAAACAATTTGAATACTGTGGAAATACAATCAGGATAAAACAAGATCTAGCACCTTCTACATTAAGGGATTGAAGGGTGTGGAATATGATATTCCAGAAGTCAAAGGAATTAGGACTAAAACCAAGAATCACGTATCCAGCAAAACTGGGTATAATACTTCAGGGGAAATAATGATCTTCCAATGAAATAGAGGACTTTCAAGCATTCTTGATGAAAAGATCAGAGCTGAAAAGAAAATCTGACCTTCAAACACAAGAATCAAGAGAAGCATGAAAAGGTAAACAGGAAAGAAAAATCATGAGGGACTAACTAAAGTTGAACTGTTTACATTCCTACATAGAAAGACAATATTTGTAACTCTTGAAACTTTTTTCACTATCTGGGTAGCTGGTGATATCACACACACACACACAAACACACACACACAAACACACACAAACACACACAAACACACATATAGACAGAGGGAGAGAGACAGAGAGCACAGGGTGAGTGGAATAAGATGGGATCATATATAAAAAATGAAATTAAGGCGTCATAAAGAAATGTATTGGGAGGAGAATGGGAGAAATAGAATGCCTCTCTTAAAAGATACAAGAAAAAGACTTTTCAATTGGGGAAAAAAGGGGGAGGAGAGAGAAAACAAGAAATTCTCATCATACTTGACTCAAGGAAGGAATAAATGGCACACTCATTTTGTTATGAAAACCTACCTTACAATACAGGAAAGTGGAGGAGAAGGGGATAAGCAGAGTGGGGTAGATGATGGAATGCAGGGCAAATGGGAGGAGGGAGCAATTAGGAGTCAGCACTCTTGGGCAGGGACAAGGTCAAAAGAGAGAATAGAAGAAACTGGGGGCAGAATCGATGGAGGGAAATAAATCTGGTCTCATGCAACAAGATTATTATGGAAGTCATTTACAAAACTACACATATATGGCCTACATTGAATTGCTTGCCTTCCCAGTAGGGATGGGTGGCAAAGGAGGAAGGAAAAGAAGTTGGAACTCAAAGTTTTAGGAACAACTGTTCAGTATTGTTCCTGCATACAATTTGGAAGTAAGAAATACATGTAATATGGTATAGAAATTTATCTTGCCCTGCAGGACAAAAGAGAAGATGGGGATAAGGGAAGGGAGGGATGTGAGAAGGGAGGTCAGATTGGTGATAGGGGTAGGGGGTGGGCAGAGATGGGGAGAAAATTTGGAACTCAAATTCTTGTGGAAATGAATGTTGCAAACTTAAAATAAATAAATAAAAAGCAAAAATCAACAACAAAAAAAGATAATATCATATATAAAAATATTAAATGCTTCATACAAAAAAAAATATCCAGTAAGACAAGTAGAGTAAAATTTGGGAAGGGAAATGAGAGTGATACAAGAAAATCATAAAAACTTTTCAATAGCTTGTTAAAGGATACGCAAATAAATGCTGAAGGCAATAACACCTTAAAAAATAGACTGACTGAAATGAAAAAAGTGTTCCAAAAGCTCATTAATGAAAATAATTCCTTAGAAATGGACTGGAGCAAATGTACACTAATGGATCTGTGAACAAGCAAGACATTAAAAAGAATACCAAAATAATGAAAAAAAAAATAGAAGACAATGTGAAATACCTCACTGGAAAAGTAACTAACTTGGGAAAATAGATCCAGAAGAGATAATTTAAAATTGTTTGAACTACCTGAAAGCTATGATCAAAAAAAGGACCTAGATATCATCTTTCAAAAATTACCAGGGAAAACTTAATTGATATTCTAGAACCAGATGGTAAAATAGAAATACAAAGAATCCACTGACCACCTCCTGAAAGACCTCCTAAAAGGAAAACTCCTAGCAATATTGATCCAAATTCCAAAGTTTCTAGCTCAAGGAGAATATATTGCAAGCTTCCAGAAAGAAACAATTTAAGTATAGTGGAAACACAATTAGGATAACACAGGATTTATCAGCTTCTAAATTAAGGCATCAGAAAGTTTAGAAAATGGTATTTCAGAGGTTAAACAAGCCAGGCTTAAAACTAGTGTGTAAACTTGTTCAGTTTGTGATATATGTAGAATTCTTTTTTTTCAAAAATATTCTTAATCACATATCCTGAGCTGTATCACTTAGCAAAATGGCTAATTATTTCCTAAGAAATGAACACAATTTATTGAGTGCTACTTTCACATCCTTGTTTCTCAGAGAGTAGATCATAGGGTTCAAGGCTGGGGTCACTACAGTATAAAACACTGAAGCTAGTTTGGCTTTGTTCAGAGATTGACCAAAAGCAGGAATAATATATACATAAATTATAGTGCTATAATACATACTGACCACAATAAGGTGGGAGGAACAAGTGGAAAATGCTCTCTTCTTCCCTTCCTTGGTCCGGATCTTCAAGATGCTGGAGATAATGAAACCATAGGATACCAGGACAAGCAGAGAATTCAAAATAGCAAAGAACATGTCTGCCACAACTAACATTATCTTGTTGACATAGGTTGAGGAGCAGGAAAGAGGCAATAATGGAGGAATCTCGCAAAAGAAGTAATCAATGACATTGGGGCCACAGAAAGACAAGTGAACAGTTATGATGATGTGAATTGTTGTATTGGTCACACTAATAGCCCACACTGTAGATGCCATGAGACAGCAAACTGTCTTGCTCATGATAGTGGTATAGTGAAGGGGCTGGCAGATGGCAGCATAACGATCATAGGCCATGGCTGTGAAAAGCAAGAGCTCTGCCCCTAAACACAAAGTTAGGAAATATATCTGAGCAATGCAGCCACCGTATGAAATGGTGTTCTTGGTTATTAGGTTCTGCAGCAATTTAGGCACCACAGTGGAGGAGAAGAAAATATCCAGCAAGGCCAAATTTGCAAGGAAAAAGTACATGGGTGTATGGAGGCCTGGATTTAGACTAATCACAATGATAATAAGTGAGTTACCTGTGAATGCCACTATATAAACTCCTAAGATGAGGCAGAAGATAATCATCTGAACCTGAGAATTTTCAGAGAAACGTTGTAAGATGAACTCAGTCACTGAGGAATGATTATTTGAAGCCATATGAGTAGCTTGTCACACTTTCTTTTGTCAGTGTATGCCCACACAATATCCAACGTACAATAGGATATCTTGCTCACTAAAGAGAAGAAAATAAGGATATGAACTAAATTCAGTCAAACTGAAAGCTTTGTTAGTTCAAAATCAAATTTTGACAGTTTTATTACACCCAAAATGGAAATATTTGGTTGGTGAAATCTCTTTTCAATGAATGTTTCTCCCAACAAAGTTAAAAAAAACACCCTTCCATTTCCTCTTTCCCCCTCCACATATAATCATCATCTTCTTACTTCAGGAAAATCATGCTCTTTTTCATCTGACATTTTCTAGCACCTTCAGTTTGTTTTTGAATTTTCTTCAGCCATGAGGTAAGCCCAATTTCCACTTTCCTTTAAACACTCAGTAACTTCATAAATATCATTCCCTTTCTCCATTCAATATAAAGATAAAATGCAATTTCAACACAGATTTCACTTAGTGTTCTGCTGAGGTATTGCTACTTTTATGCCTTTCCATGTGGGACCAACTCTCTTTTTTTCAGTTTCCTCTAATCTCAACATAGCTGGACAGCTGCTTGTAAACCATTCATCACTATGCATGAGAATGGTTCTTTGGAGTGGCAGAAATTTACATTGTAATTAATAAATCAGAATAACAAAAAGGAGTCTTTAAAATAGAGTTTATCAACATTCACTCTGAAGTAATTACAAACATGATCTAGATAAATAAATTCAATTTTGCCCCAAGGATTTCCTTATGCCATTTAAGTTCAGGTTGATTGATTTTCCTTTCTTCCTACTTTTCTTGGTGATATGCTCATTATTTGAAATGATATTGATTAGACCTTATGTGAAGATTTTTTTTAACCTGCATAATAGGCTTTATTATACATGAAATATTCACATTTCAGTTGTCCTGATACTAGGTAGGTAGTACTTCTATGCAACTTTGTCCTAGCAAATCATCAGCTTAAAGAAGGCACCATTTTTATATTTTTTACAACCCAAAGAGTTATGGGAATAGGCTTAAATTATTTCAAGAGGAAAAATTTGATGTAAGAAAAAAATATGACCAATATAGTTAATTGACTATTGGACAAAAAAAAAAAAAAAACTGGAAAACGGGTAGGATCATATCAAAAATCTGCAAGTCTTTATGCAGATTTCAGTAAAGTTTTTTCTAGTTCTTCATGAAACTCATGTAATGACTGATCAGAGTCTTCTCATACATCCAAGTCTAGGAAATCTTCCCTTTCCATCAATGAAAGGAGACTGACTTAATGAAGGCTTGAATCTATCAATTTTATGATTATGACAATAAAATTAAGAGAGAATTTTGCCATTCATCAAATATACTTTCTAAAATTGTTACCAAAAACATACTGATCATTTATCCAAAATGTTGTGTAGCCACTTCATAAGATTAGTTTTCATATGGAACAAAGATATATTAAAGGGCACAATAACTCACAAACCTAGTGTAAAATTATAATACCAACTATGGCCATGGGTTCTATGTGTGGCAAAAGTGCTGGAATTTAAAGGTTTTTTTATTGATGTAGGAAAGTGGTGGTGAGTAATGAAACTGTCTCTACTAATACAGCCTGATTCTTTCTCTTTCACTTTTAGTCTTTGAAAGTTGCCTAGAATGTTGATTTGCTCTGAATTATAGCCCCTATATGTGTCCAAGATAGCACTTAAATTCAGGTCTTCTTAGCTGTAAGTTCAGTCTTTTACCATTATACCACACAGTAGCTCAATGGTAAAGGAAGTAGAATTATTCACCAAAGTACAGAATGTCAGAGCTGGAAGAAACTTGAGAGCTCATTAATTTCTAATTTCATTTGACAATGAGGGTATTAAACAGGGGAGGAATTTATCCAAAGTCTCACAAAAGGTTTGGCTGAGTCAGAATTACAACCCACAGCTCCCGATTACTATTCTGTTGCTTTATATACTCTAGCACATAAATGCCATTTTGGAACGAACATTTTCAAAATCTGAAACCAGACCTTTCAGAAAGAAGTTCCTGATGTAAAAGAAATTGAAAGGACTCACAAACATTCTTAAGAATAACAATGAAATTATCACATATCACAGTATATTAAGGTAGGAAATTAGTATCGAAAAGTATTCCTCAAATCCAGCACTGTTGTTTTTGTCAGAGGAATGCTTTGCATGTTTCAAGTCTCCCATAAAGACAGATAGAGATGGATATCTTTTTATCAGCAGAATGAGGCAGTGAGACTAGGTGACCTTAAATGGACTTATAGTTCTAAATCATGAATAAAATTTCTAGTTGAGGATAAATAGAAAACAGCGATTTTGAATATGAGTGGGGACATAAGGATGTCTTCACACCATAGCTCTCCCTCTATATTTCATGTTTATACTTAATTATTTGCATGTTACCTGTTCCTTTAGTACCTGAGCTTCCAGAAGGCAAGGGCTATTTTTGCCTTACTTTTCATTCCCAGCACTTAGCATACAGTGCCTGGCACAAAGCAAGTGCTTAATATTTGCTGACTGACTCAGGTGAGGATATTTAAAAAATCATTGGCTTGTGAGCATTCAAAAAGCAATAAATAAAGAAAGATGAAATAATATTTGATATCTAGCTTTGGAGCCTGCAGAAATCTGGATTTGAGGCTTGCTTCTTCAATTAACTGGCAATGAGTACATTGGTGAGTGTCTCGCTTTTCCTCTATGAATCTCATTGTCCTCATCTACAAAAGAGGGATAAATATCAGAGATGCCTCCTACAGAAGGCTGTTATAAAAATCCTATGAGAAAATGACTAAATAATGATTCACAAACATTAAAGCGCATTATAATATCAGTCATCATTATTATTATTCAGTTATGAGAATGATGAAAATAAGTTTGAGACCTTTGCAAATGAGGATGATAGAAGAAAATGAGGGAAAGAGAGAGAGATAAGACTATTGAAAAAAATAATTCACATCCATTGTTGCATTTATTTTGAATGACAATGCCATGACATAGACAGCACATATATTATTATTCTCATTTTGAAACTAAAAATACTAGAGAAACATCGTAGTTAACTTTCAAATTAACTGTTTTTTTGACATTAAGCAAGTCACTTACATTGTTTATTTTTCTATCCTCTTTCCCCCTCCCACACTCCTTTCAAAAGAGAAGGTTGAACTTACAAGAAGATATAAGATATCAGGGTTTTAAAATAATCTCTAAACTCCATTGCTACTAAAATTTAGGACCTCTTATTCAAACTCTCACATCTTTCTGATGACAGAGCTAGCCATAGTTCTAGGTTTCTAGAGCCCCAACTTTTAATTCAGTGCATTGTAAATGTCTTTGCTGAATGCAATTTGTATAAAGATGAGGGTTACCCTGTTTCATTTAGGTTTTTCTTCAATAAGACATGCTTGGAGTTTGTCTTCCTCCTTAAGAAATAAGCATCTTGTTAGCAGGGGTTTCTTTTTTTCTGCTTGTCTTTGTATCGTCAGGCCTTAATATAGTGTCTGGCACATTGTAATCCCTTAAGAGTGCTTGAAAACTTGACTTGCTGATTTGACTTCTATACCATCTGTTCTGGGCAAGCACATCACCTATGGTAGGTCTTCTATATCATCAAGACAACACAAGGACAAATATGGTCATGGTGCTTTTATTAATGAAAAGGTCAGTACAGACTCTATTCTCATTTGAAAATGGCAACTTTCCTGTCCTGAATATGTTTCCCAAAGTGTGTCAATGTCAAGTCCTTGCTCACTGACTAGTGAATTATAGTTCCCTTCCTCTTCTGCCTTTACACACATCATCTTCTGTCTTCATAATCCCTGTCCCTAAAGTACCAAAATAGTAGCAGTCAATTGAGAAGGGAGATTAGTTACCTGAGCAAAGACTTGAAAATGATAAGCCTGATGAGTTTCCAAGACACTGGGATTCTAAAACAAAGGAGTAGGTTGCTTTGGTGTCACTTACCCTCTGTGATGATACAATGCAAAGTGGGGTGTGAGAAAGTAGGCCAGAAGTATTTTTTTTTATCACTTTCATCTCTCACTGCTCATCCTTCCTTTGTGATCCCTATTTCAGGATCCACCTCTTTCTGTTGTTCCCACAAAAGAGATCCAAGGAATTAGTTAAAAGCAAGAGTTGTAGCTGTATAAATGCAGAAAAGTACAATCAATGCTTCTGGCAGTTGCTAGATTGAAACAAATTATATTAGGAATTTACTGAACAATAATTTAGGAAGGAAAAGTTAACATCCTAACAGAATACAACAGAAAATTCTTGGAGCTTTCGGTCTCTTTCTCTGCTAATAAAACAAAGTTTTTAAGAAATCTGTAAGTCGGTATAAAGAACAGTTTTATACAATTTTTTTCATCCTCACACAGGCCTGGCAAACATGGCACAGATGCAATTATCTTCACTCTGGAAATAGGAAATCATGCTTAAAGAGTTCAATCACTTTGTCTATCAATGGAAATAAGTGCCAAAGCTAAATCCTTCCAATTCTAATTTCTAATCAGATCAATTTCTAATCTAATTGTCTCTAATAACATATAATCACCTGTAATTCTATTCAGAGCCTTCTTTTCTCTAAGTTCAATTGTCTTTCCACTATTCCAGGGTATCTTTTTGAAATAAAGGGTTTAAGCACTGGCAATATTCAATGATCCCAAAAAGAGAAATCCTTTAACTGCAAGGCAGTAAATGCCTTTATCTGACTGAAACTACATAAAATAAATTTTAAAACATATTAATAATAGCTTATAAATGCAATATTTAAAGATGTAAATGTGTTTTATATTTGCATGTAATGTGTATGTATAATACATTACATTGCATATAATATAAATGTCTATATCCATCAATCGTAGTATTATATTTTTATAATATATTCAATCTAATCCTATCTTGTTCTATTCTATTATAATGTATATCTGCATAAAAGAAATTACCAAGTTTTGAAGGAGAAGAACATAAAACTTACACCTTATACCAAAACACATAGAAAAAAAATTCATCTTTGATGACTTCAGAATGTTGGGAGTTTTTGATATATTATTATCATGAATTAATATTTGATGAATTCAGAATGCTAACCAGAATACAGGCCTCACTCTTAGGAGGAATTAAATTGATGTCTTATGTCTTACACATACTTAAATGGGTCAGGCAAGCAAGACAGAAATTTACAGCAGACACCCAATTTCATCAATGAATTAAATTTCCTTATTAAATATTCTCTACTCCCAAGAAATTATTGTTCTGAACAATGGTAGTAGTAGTAGTAGTAGTAGTAGTAGTAGTAGTAGTAGTAGTAGTAATAGTAGCAATAGTAGTGGTGCTGGTGGTGGTGGTTGTGATAGTTGTGGTATTGGTAGTGTTATTAGTAGTGGTAATACCAAATTATGATTAAAGAAAAATCTGATAACTAGGAATTTTGAAAGCCTGATTCTTTGAGTCAATCAGAAATGTTAGGATGGATTTTTAAAAGAAAAAACAGAAAGAATACTTTTTATACTTATCATTAGGTATAATTTCCTATTTTATTAAGAATTCTCTCTTTCTCCCTCTGTCTCTCCTTGCCATTGCTCCCTCCATTCCTATCTGTATATATCTCTTTTATTTATCTGACTCTCTCACTCTCTCTCTTTTTCATTTTCTATTTCTCACTCCTACTTTTGACAATTCACAGATGAATAGAAATCTTTCATAAAAAGGTAAATATACTTAAATTGTAAACATGCATTTTTTTCCTTGCCCCTCTTGTGGTCAGTTTTTTCATCTTAGAAGAAGCAATATTTATCATTGTTTTGAAAACTTACTTTTTTCTGCTAGAGGGTAATAACTGCAAGATTCTTCTTCTTTTTTTTCCCTAGAAAACCTTCAGTACTCATTAGTTTGTGTGTTCATTGGTCTATATGTAGGGCTGGGACAGAGACCCAGTTTTGTCCAATCTTTTTGCAAAGGTCAGCTAGAGAGAGCCTTGGGATGTAATGTCATCACAGCCCCTAGAGGAACAATTAAATTATGACTTGTCTTGGACTATGTTGAAGTTATGATCCTATAATTTCAGGCAAAAGAAAATGCAAGTGCTCAGTTCTTCTTTGGTTTACATGGCACTAAGCAACTGATTTGATTGGTGTTTGAGGGTGTATTTCTCCACTAGTTGAATTAACAAAATGAATTGACTATAATGATAGGATGTTGGAGTCTTAAATAGACAAGCCTCTAAGGCATGCCAACAGAACTAACACATATTGTGACTTCTTTACACCTTAGAAAATAAAACAGAAATACAGTAACATATAATAGCAACAATAAAAATCAGAATCTACAGGTTCCCTAAAAAACATGATAAGTAGGCCAGAAGAAGCTTGCAAGTGAGTCATTATAAACTTAGACAAATCTCCATGCTACAAATGCAAATCTCAAGCTATCCTTGAAAATTCAAAAAATCTGCGATGGAAATGGAGCATGGGTAGAGACAGAAATGTTCCCTACAACTCCCTGAAAATACTCTAATTTGTAAGGACTCAAAAACAAGATTCTTAATAAGTGCTATCATATCAAGTATTTTAAATCTATCAGCTGTTTGAACAACAAAAACTTTCAAAGCACGGCCATGAGATCTGGAAGAGATTAAAACCCTATGAGAAAAATGCTATGTGAATGTCTTCCATATCATTATATCTAGTCCTGGAGATTTACTAAAGCTAATTTAGATGACTTTTCAGAAGTGCGGCATATGATCTAGTACTATTATTAATTACAAATGGCATTTATTTGATCTGTCTGCACTAAGGTTCATAATATTTTAAATATGAAAGAATAACAGCAGCACAGTGTTGTTATGGACATTTCTCTCTGTATTCCATCAAGAAAGATAACGAAGTGATAATAATGGTGATGGTGATAACAACTTTTGATTACATGCAAGGCTTCTGTAATCCTTATAGTTTGTTTAGTCATTTTTCAATGATGCCCAACACTTTGTGACTCCATTTGGGTTTTTTATCTTTGTTTTTTTTGTTTTCAGTGTTCTACAATCACTTCCATATATCTTAGATTTTTCCCCTCCCTGCCTCTTTCCCTCCTACCTCTCTACTCCCTCCTTGAGACAGCATACAGTTTCATATAGTTTCTACACATACATTTCTATTAAATGCATTTTCACCTTAGTCATGTTGCATAGAACTAAAATGAATGGGAAAAATCAGAAAACAAACCAAAACATAATACAAAAGAAAATGATCTGCTACATTCTATGATCAAATTTCATAGTTATTTCTCTGAATGTGGAAGGTATTTTGCCTTAAGAGACCATTGGGAATTATTTAAGTCCTTGCAGTGCAGTGAAGTCCTACATCTACCAGAAAAATTCCATGCACACTGTGGTTGGTGCTGTGTACAAAGTTCTTCTGGTTCTGCTCCTTTTCCTCAGCATCAATTCATATAAGTCTTCCCGGACTTCTCTAAAGTCTTCCTGTTCATCATTTCTTATAGCCCAGCAGTAGTATTCCATTACATTCATATATTGTAATTTATTCATTCATTCCTCAATTGATGGACATCCCCTTGATTTCCAGTTTTGGCCACCTCAAAGAGTACTGCTATAAATATTTTTGTATATGTGGGACACTTTCCCATTTTTATGATCTCTTGTAAATACAGTCTTAGAAGCGGTATTTCTGGGTCAAAGGGTAGGAACATTTAGGTAGCCCTTTGGGCATAGTCCCAAACTGCTCTCCAGAATGGTTGGATCAGCTCACAGCTCCACCAACAATGAACTAGTGTTGCAATTCACCCACATCTTCTCCAACATTTATCATCTTCCTGTTTTATCATTTTAGCCAATCTGATAGGTGTGATGTGGTATCTCAAAGTTGTTTTGATTTGCTTCTCTCTAATCAGTAGTGATTTAGAGCATTTTTCATATGACTGTAGATAGTTTTAATTTCTTTCATCTTCTCTAGTATTTCTTTTCATTAGTTCCTTTGATATTCTGGGCCTTTTGTTCTTCCAGATGAATTTCGATATTATTTTCTCTACATCTAGAAAACAATTATCTGATACTTGGATTAGTATAGTGCTGAATAAGTAAATTAATTTAGGTAGAATTGTCATTTTCATTATATTAACTTGGCCTTCCCATGAGCAACTGATATTTTTCACTTAGATCCAACTTTATTTGTGTGAAAAGTGCTTTGTAATTGTGTTCATATACTCCCTGGACTTGTTTCCGCAGGTAGACGCCCAAATGTTTTACAGTGTCTACTCTAGCTTTGAATGGGATTTCTCTTTCTATCTCCTGCTGTTAGGCTTTGTTCATAATATGTAGAAATGCAAAAGATTTGTGTGGGTTTATTCTGTAACCTGCAGCTTTGCCAAAGTTGTTTATTATTTCAAGTAGCTTTTTTTTTTTTTACTTTAATCTCTTGGACTCTTTAAGTATATCATCATATCATCTGCAAGGAGAGATAACTTAGTTTCTCCTTGCGTATTCTAATTATTTCAATTTCTTTTTCTTCTCTTATTGCTACAGCTAACATTTCTAGTACCACACTGAATAATTGTGGTGATAGTGGCCATTCTTGTTTCACCTCTGATCTTATTGGAAATGCATCTAGCTTATCCCCATTGCATATAATGTTTGCAGAAGGTTTTAGGTAAATACTGCTTATTATTTTATGGAAAGTTCCACTTATTCCTATGCTCTCCAGTGTTTTCAATAGGAGTGAGTACTGTATTTTGTCAAAAGTCTTTCTGTGTGTTTTGAGATAATCATGTGGTTTCTGTTAGTTTTGTAATTGATATGATCAATGATGCTAACAGTTTTCCTAATATTGAACCAGCCCTGCATTCCTGATATAAATCCTACATGATCATAAGGTATTATTCTCATGATAAGTTGCTGTATTCTTTTTGTTGAAATCTTATTTAAAATTTTTGAACCTATATTCATTAGAGAAATTTGTCTTTAATTTTCTTTCTCTGTTTTGGCTCTTCCTGATTTACATATCAAAACCATTTTTTTAAAATACACTGTTTGGTGAAGGGGCTTGTTAGAGGTGTGAAGGATCATTCTGTACACAGATGATCAATATTAAGAGATACTAATTGACCAGACTGGACAGAGACAGAGACAGACAGACATCTTACTTTCACCCCACCCGCCCAGCAGAGCATGGCACGGAGAGCCCCTTGATCATGTCCTGGATTCAGTAACACTTGGTCAACGGGTGGGATGGCTGGCGAAGGGCAGGTCCTCAGTTGGGAGCAGGTGCCGAGTGCCAGTCAATACCCTCAGAGCAGGAAAAGGGGCATCCTGGAATGGGCACTTGTGGCTTGAAGTCCTTGGGAGAGGCCTTGGTGGACATACTGGTCTCCTCACACATAACTCAGAGCCTTGCGGGCAAACTCAGGCAGCACAAAGGCCGCGTGGTGGATATTGGAGTTGTAGTATTTGAGGGTCATTTTCTCTACTTGCTCCTGGGTCAGCTGCTGCACTGGCTCCCAGAAGTTAGTGCTCAGGATCTTGCTGAAGAGCATGAAGCCAATCTGGCCACTGGGGTACGTGGGGATGGTGCAGTAGGCATATTCCACAACAGGGAACAGAGACTTGCAGAAGTGACGCATCTCCTTGATGAGGTCGAGATGCAGCCACTGGCACTCACCCTGACAGCAGACGATCCCACCATCTTTCAGTACTGTCTTCATCAGCTAGAAATAAGACTCTTTGAACAAACTCTTGGCAGGACCCATGGGGTCCGAGGAATCAGTGATGATGACATCAAAGGCGTCCTGGTTCTGCTGCATGAATTCAAATCTACCTCTAACGTGCAATGTCAGCTTTGGGCTGGAGTAGCTCATGGCCATGCCTGGCAAGTATTTCTTAGAGACCTGGCTCACATCCTCGTCAATCTCACACTGGACCACAGGCTCCACAGATGGATGTTTCACCACTTTCCGAAGGACACTTCAGTTCCCACCACCAATGATTAGTACCTTTCTGGGGCTAAGATGGCTGCACAGGGGCAGGTTGACAATCTTCTCCTGGTATGAGAATTCGTCCCTCTCTGTGCACTGGGTGACTCTAGTGCCATAGGTCTTGCTGCGGAAGACCAAGATCTCCTGGTATGGGGAGCGCTGGTGGTGGAGCAGCTCATCCACCTGCAGGGACATGGCCTGGCCCGGCCACAGGCTGCACATTTCCCGGAACCAACCCTCGAGGATGGCAGGGGGGGCCCAGGTTCCATGGCGGGCCGGGGACGCACAGGCCATGGTGGCCACAGCACAACGGGGCCAGCAATATCTGCCCGTCTGCGCTCCTGCCAGCCCATGCCACCATCAAAACCAAATTTGCATGATAAAAAGAATTTGGGAGGATTCCTTCCCCAATTTTTCCAAATAGTATTGGAATTAACTGTTCTTTAAACGTTTCTAGAATTCATTTGTAATTCCATCTGATCCTGGAGATTTTTTCCTAGGGAGTTCACTGATGGCTTGCTCAAGTACAAATCCTTCCCGTGGACCTTGCAGTCTGTCCTGGGCTTTCACTCTATCACAATCTGTCTCCTATTGGATTCTGCATCTCCAGAATTCGATCAGGTTCTCTTTTTAGAGGTAGCTGAAGGAGTTTGTCTAAAAGCTTAGGTAAGTGGTTGATCTTATTCTGCCATCTTGTCTCTGCCTCCATTTCTTTTTTCTTACATCTTCAAAGAAAAACCATTTATCAGTCTTTTTCTAAGTTGCTTTCCTCTATGATCCTTGTTTTGTTTCAAAATAAATTCTATAACATTCTCTTACATCCCTATTAGAATATAAACAGTTCTCTATATTTCAAAATTCCTTTTTAGTTCTGTTTTTATCAAGAATATTTGAAAATATGTAACATTCAGTCCATTTTTCTTCATAGAATATAACATTCAGTTTTACTGGGTAAGATGTACTTGGTTGTAGACCTTTGCATTTTCCCTCACAGAATATTTCACTCCATATTCTCCACTTCTCTTAAGTGACAGCTCCTAAATCTTGGTCAGGCTTGATTATGGTTCCTCAGTATTTTAATTCTTTTTTTGTGGCTGCTTGTAATTTTTTTTTCATATTTCCAGATTTATTCATTATTGTATTCTACAATCAAGAATTTATTTTGTAAATTAAAAATGCTTAAAAAGATGTAGTTGCCAAAATTTTTTTTTTCTTTTAAGGTCCTTTATTTTTTTAGATTTTTTTTATTTATTAAAGAATATTTATTTTAAGAATGTATTTGGCTTGCTTCAATATTTTTTCCCCAACATGCCCTATTTGTAACAGTTTCCTAATTTTTTTCTTTTTTTTAAACTCTTTTTTTTAATGTTTTACAATCATTTCCTTAAAGTTAAGATTTTATCCCCCCCCACCTTTCCCCCACTACCCCCGTCCCTTCCCGTCACAGCATACAATTCTGTATAAGTTCTACATATACTTTCCTATTGAGCACATTTTCACTATAGTCGTGCTATGCAGTCGAACTAAAATAAATGGAAGAAATCATATAACAGATGAAAACATAATACACGGACTGCTTGTAATTTTTTTCCTTTTTCCAGAAGCTCTGGATACTGGCAATAACGTATCTAGAAGATCCCATTTTGGGGTTTCTTTTAGGAGATCATCAATGTTTTCTTTCTGCTTTCAATTGTCCCTTGCATTCCTATATATTTAGACATTTTCTTTAATGATTTCTTGAAAATTGATATCCAAGTTCCTTTTTTGTTTTGGTTATGGAGTTCAACTTACCCTATTGTAATATGACTCAAGAAGCATAAGACAGATTTATAAAAGAAGGGCCACATTTTTAAAATCTCAAAAATCACACTGTCACTCTCAGTGAAAAAATGTCCCCACCCCCATGCACAATTAATGGCTGTTGTCCACTAATTTTCTTTGTAAAAAACTGTAAATCACAGGTGGGATTTGTGATCCATTAAGTACTTTGTTGATAATTGTTATACAATAGATTTTCAGTTGTCTCACCTTGATCTATTTTCTAGTTCAGGTATTTTTTGATATCAAATATCTTACTCTTTCTACAATGTAATTCTTTTGACTTTATTTTAAGAATTCATGTTGCCTCTTAGAATCATTCATTTAGTTCCTTCTGATTGTTAATGCATTTTCACTACCATGTGGTTTTATACCTCTTCTGTTAAGCTATGTAACTTTAACTTTCTTCTCTTCTTGATAGAAGCTGATGGGATAGTGCCATTTTGTGACTTCTGCTGCTCTAGATTTTGTTTAGAGGCATTTTTAAAGGTATTTTATGGGCTGTGGGGGAAGAGCTAGAATAGGTGCATCTTTTTACCTTGCCATCTTGGCTCTGCCCCCGAAAAAAGGAATTCTTAAAAATCAGAATGGAGCAAATGGCTGCTAATGACTTCTTGAGAAATTAAGAAATTATAAAACAAAAGTAAAAGAATGAAAAAAATGGAAGACAATGTGAAATATCCCACTGGAAAATAATTGACCTGGAAAAGAGTTCCAGAAGAGAAGTAGTCAAAAATCATTGCACTACCTGAAAGTCATTATCAAAAAAAGAGTGCAGACATCCTCCTTCAAGTAATTATCAAAGAAAAATGCTCTGACACTGAAGAACCAGAAGTTAAAATAGATACTCAAAGAATCCGTGGATGCTCTCATGAAAGAGGTTCGAAAGGAAAACTCTTAGGAACATCGTAGCAAAATTCCACAGTTCCCATGTCAAGGAATCAAAATTGCAAGCAGTCACAAAGAAATAATTTGAGTATTATGGAAAAGAATCTGGATAACACGAGATCTAGCAGCTTCTGTATTAAAGGATGGAAGGGTTTGGAATATGATATTCCAGAGGTCAAAGAAGCTAATATTAAAACCGAGAATCATGTACACAGCAAAACCAGGTATAATACTTCAAAGGAAACAATGGATATTCAATTATTTCAGGTATTCTTGACGAAAAGACCAAAACTGAATGGAAAATAGAAAATTTGACTTTCAAATACAAAAATCAAGAGAAGCATGAAGTAGGTAAACAGGAAAGAGAAAGCACAAGGGAGTTACTAATTTTGAACTGTTAACATTCCTGTGGGGATAAATAATATTTAGAACTCTTGAGACTTTTCTCAGTATTAGAGTAATGGGGGGAAATTATATAGAGGGCACAGAATGAGTGGAATATGAAGGGATGAAATTAAGAACATAAAATTAAAGGGTGAGAGAGGAATATATTGGGTGAAGGAGAAAGAGACAAATAGAATTGGGAAATTATCTCTCACATCAAAGAGGCAAGAAAAAGTTTTTACAATGGTGGCAGGAAAAGGGGAGGTGAGAGAGAATGAGTGAACCTTAGTCTCATTGGATTTGGCTGAAGGAGTGAATAACATACACATTTAATTAGGTATGAAAATTTATCTTACCTTACATAAAAGTTGCAGGGAAGGGGATAAGGGGAGGGGATGATAAAAGGAAGCATAAACAGCAGTAGGGGTGATTAGGAGCCATCACTTTTGAAGAGGGAAGGGGTTCAAAAAATAAAATAAAATAAACGGAGGACAGGATACAATAGATTATTCTTTCACAACATGATTATCATGGAACTGTTTTGCATGGATACACATGTATAATGTGCAGCAAATTGCTTGCCTTCTCAATGGTGGCAGGTGGGGAGGGAGGAAGGGAGAGAATTTGGAACTCAAACTTTAAAAAGTGAATGTTAAAAATTGTTTCATATGCAAATGGAAATTAAGACATACAGATCATGGGGTATAGAAACCTATTTTGCCCTACAATTAACAGAGGGGAAGGGGATAAGAGAAGGTGGAGGGAGTGTTAGAAGGGAGGGAAGATTAGGGAAAGGAGTAATCAGAATTTATGCTGTGTTGGGGATGGAAGAGGGGACAGATGGAGAGAAAATTTGAAACTCAAAATATTGTGCAATTGAATGTTGAAAGTTAAAAAATTATTAATTAATTTTGAAAATTTAGACAACATGCCATTAGATGAGTTATTTTTACCTTTCAACAACATCAGTTTACTGGTTTATCTCTTTTAATAATAAAATATTTTTCAAACACCTTTCCTGAAATTATAATGGACACCCCTGCTTTTCTGGAGTTTGCACCAAACCTTTAATTCCACTGTATGTAGGTCATTTAGTTTAAAATATATTTATTGGAAAATGGATTTTTAAAAATTTGTTTCTAATTAATTCTTCTAACCTCTTTTATTTTATGGGTGAAGTCATCCCAACTACACTCCCAGGTGTGAAAACCAATTGTTTATTCCCCTCCATTTTATTCTCTTACACTTTCTTTCTCTGTACACGTTTCTTCCTGTTTATTTAAAGTTATTATTCTTTTCCCCACTTTTCACCTTTTCCTTACAATGCCCTCTCCAAGCTCCAGGGTTGTCATATTTAAAAACAAATATCTTCTTGAATACATCTTCCAACTGATATTTCTCCTTCCCCTCTTTCTTTTTCTTTTTTGTATCTTTGTTCAGTTGAACATATTTATACACTAACCTCTGTTTGTGTTCTGCTGTCTTTCATCAAGTTTCGATTAAAATCTAATTCAATTTCCCCACTCTATCTAGGTTTGTACACATTTCCACTTAAAGTGTTGATTATGTCTTAACAAAGCTCCCATTTTTCTTCCAGCTCTCTTTAATGTACAATCCCCAATTATCTCTTTTCTGTTTTTTCTTACATCTTCAGAACACAACTATTTATCAGCCTTTGTCTCAGTTGACTTCCTCTGTGATCCCTGTGATAACAAAGCTCCAAAAGAATTTTTTTAAACATTCTCTTCTATTTCCATTGAAATGCAAGCAGTTATAGATAGATAGATAGATAGATAGATAGATAGATAGATAGATATAGATATAGATATAGATAGATAGATATTTCAACATTACTTTTCAGTTCTGTTTTTGTCAAGAATAATTTAAACTCTCTTTCATCCAAAGTCCGTTTTTGTTCATAGGATATATTATTCAGTTTTACTGGGTAAGGTATTCTTGGTTGTAGATTTTTATATTTTCTCTCATAGCGTATTTCATTCCGGGGTTCTCTTTTTTTTTTAAGAGATAGCTGCTCAATCTTGTTCAGACTTGATTGTACTTCTTCAATATTTGAATATCTCTTACTGCCAGTAACTTT
This sequence comes from Bettongia penicillata ogilbyi, assembly GCA_023548195.1. Lineage (NCBI taxonomy): Eukaryota > Metazoa > Chordata > Mammalia > Diprotodontia > Potoroidae > Bettongia > Bettongia penicillata. The sequence goes on from JAJHZJ010000582.1 coordinate 597,408, forward strand.
TTTTTTTGCTCTGGAAACTCTGGGTACTGTTAATAACACATCTAAGAGTTATTATTTTGGGGTTTCTTTTAGATAAGTGTATTCTATTTTCAATTTTCCCTGTCAGTCATATATTTGGACATTTTCTTTAAAGATTTCTTGAAAAACGGTATCAAATTTGTTTTTGTTATTAAGTTCAGGTCATCGTATTGTAACCTGACTCATGAATTACAAGGCAGATTTAGAAAAAAGATCCATATTTTTGAGAATCTTAAAAATTACACTTTCACTGTAAGTGAAAACCAATGTTTCCAATTCTACCCACAACTGAGGGCTGAGCTCTATTTAGTTTTTCTTGTGAAAAACTAAAACTCCCAGGGGGCATTTGTTACTTACCAAGTACTTTCTTGGTAAATGTTACACAATAAACCTTCACTTCGATATGTCAGTTATTTTTTGATACCAAATATCTTACTTTTTCTTAAATGTCATTCTTTTGACTTTATTTAAAGAATTCATGTTGAATCTTAGAGTCATTAATTTGGTCCTTTCTTATTTTTACTTAATTTTTACTAGAGTATGGGTTTATACAACTCTTCTATTAAACTACAGGTGTTTATTTTCAATTTTTTTCCTCGTCTTCTTGAGGTCAGCTTGTGGAGTAGTGCATAGAGTGCTAGTTGGAATCAGGAAGGCTTGAGTTCAAATTTGGCATCAAATACTTACTTCTAATATTACCCTGAGCAAATCACTTAACTTCTATTTCCTCTCTATTTCCTCAACTGCAAAATGTGGAAACTCATTGTATTTCTATTTCAGGTTGTTGAGAGAATCAAATAAGAGGCTATTTATAAAAAATGCTTAGCACAGTGTCTGGCACATAGGAACCACTATATAAATGCTTATTACTTTCCTTAGCTATCATTTCTCTTATAATGAAAAAAAATGCAACTTGTTTTCTGAAAAATTCTAATTGTTCTTGTGGACATAGTTTTTTTTTTCTTCAAGGGAACTGATTATGGGGTTTTTTTTTTTGTTATTTCTGTCTTCCAGGTTAGTGCTTTGATCATTCCTGACACAACATTGTTTTCCTGTTTCATCATGAATTTCTCTTTCTGAGGCCTCAAGAGTTAATTTCTAGATGGAATCAAGTTGAGAACCCATCTTTCACATTAGTAGTCTTTCTTTATAGCTTTTCCTTTGCCACAATAACCAAAGCTCTGCAGTACAATCAGCCCTAGCTGAAACTCTTGCTTTTCGACAAAGAGAAAGAGGAAGGAGAGGGCTTTTCTTTATTCCTTAGTGAAATCAAAGGAAGTACTCTTGTGGTGTAAGAGAACAAATTGAGACCTTGTCCATTGCACATGAAGTTTATGAAGTTCCTAATAAAATTACAGTAAGTCTCACCTAATTTTTTGAAATCAGAAAGAATAGGCAACTATACCTTCAAAGGAATTGTCTCTTATAATATACCTTAGCAGCAAAACTCTGTTGTTTCTTTTTAATATAAATTTATTTATTTAACTTTTTACATTCATTTTCACAAAATTTTGGGTTTCAAATTTTCTCCCCTTTTATCTCCTCCCCCCACTCCAATACACCAAGCATTCTAATTTTCCCTATCACCAATCTGCCCTCTCTTCTACCATCCCTCCCTTCTCTTATCCCCATCTTCTCTTTTGTCCTGTAGGGCCAGATGAATTTATATTCCCCATTAACTCGATTCCTTATTTCCTAGTAGCAACAACAATACTAAACAGTTGTTTCTAAAACTTTGAGTTCCAAATTCTCCCCATCCATCCCTCCCCACCAATTCCCTTTGGGAAGGAAAGCAATTCAATATAGACCATATCTGTGTAGTTTTGCAAATGACTTCGGTAACAGTCGTGTTGTGTAAGACTAACTGTATTTCCCTCCATCCTATCCTGCTCCCCATTGTTTCTATTCTCTCTTTTGATCCTGTCCCTCCCCAAGAGTGTTGATTTCAAATTGCTCCCTCCTCCCATTGCCCTCCCTTCCATCATCCCCCCCCAACCTGCTTATCTCCTTCTCCCCCACTTTCCTGTACTGTAAGATAGGTTTTCATACCAAAATAAGTGTGCATTTTAGTTCTTCTTTTTGTCGAATATGATGAGGATAAACTGCATGGTTTTTTTTTCTCAACTCTCCTCTTTTACCCTCCACTAAAAAGTGTCCTGCTTGCCTCTTGAATGAAAGATAATTTACCCCATTCCATTTCACCCTCTCTCCTACCAATACATTTCTCTCCCACCATTTACCTTAATTTCTTTTGAGATATGGTCCCATCCTATTCAATTCACTCTGTGCTCTCTGTCTCTGTATGTGCGGGCATGTATGTATGTGTGTGCACATGTGTGTACATGTGTGTGTATGCGTGTGTGTATGTGTATGTATGTGTGTGGTCCCACCAACTACCCAGATACTGAAAAGTTTTAAGAGTTACAAATATTGTCTTTCCATGTAGAAATGTAAACAGTGCACCTTTGGTAAGTCCCTTATGACTTCTCTTTGCTGTTTACTTTTTCATGCTTCTTCTCATTCTTGTGTTTGAAAGTCAAATTTTCTTTTCAGCTCTGGTCTTTTCATCAAGAATGCTTGAAAGTCCTCTGTTTCAGTGAAAGACCATATTTTCCCCTGAAGTATTATACTCAGTTTTTCTGGGTAGATGATTCTTGGTTTGAGTCCTAGTTCCTTTGACTTCTGGAATATCATATTCCATGCCCTTTGATCCCTTCATGTAGAAGCTGCTAGATCTTGTGTTATCCTGATTGTATTTCCACAATAGTGGAATTGTTTCTTTCTAGCTGCTTGCAATATTTTCTCCTTGACCTGGAAATTCTGGAATTTGGCCCCAATGGTTCTAGGAGTTTCTCTTTTTGGATCTCTTTCAGGTGGTGATCGATGAATTCCTTCAATACTTATTTTGCTCTCTGGTTCTAGAATATCAGGGCAGTTTTCCTTGATAATTTCATGAAAGATGATGTCTAGGTTCTGTTTTTGATCATGGCTTTCAGGTAGTCCCATAATTTTTAAATTGTCTCTCCTGGATCTATTTTCCAGGGCAGTTGTTTTTCCCATGAGATATTTCACATTCCCTTCCATTTTTTTCATTCTTTTGGTTTTGTTTTGTGATTTCTTGGTTTTTCATATAGTCATTAGCCTCCATCTGTTCCATTCTAATTTTGAGAGAACCATTATCTTCAGTGAGCTTTTGAACCTCTTTTTCCATTTGGCTAATTCTGCTTTTGAAAGCATTCTTCTCCTCATTGGCTTTTTGAACCTCTTTTGCCAATTGAGTTAGCCTATTTTTCAAGGTGTTACTTTCTTCAGCATTTTTATGGGTCTCCTTTACGAGGGTATTGACCCATTTTTCATGCTTTTTTTGCATCTCTCTCATTTCTCTTCCCAGTTTTTCCTCCACCTGTCTAACCTGATTTTCAAAATCCTTTTTGAGCTCTTCCATGGCCTAAGCCCACTGGATATCTATTTCAGATGTTTGGGATACAGAGTCCTTGACTTCTATGTCTTTCCTTGATGTAAGCATTGTTCCTCATCATCAGAACTGAAAGGTGGGAACATCTGTTCCCCAAGAAAGTGCCCCTCTATGGTCTTATGTTTTTCCCTTTTCTGGGCATTTTCCCAGCCAGTTACTTGATTTCTGAGATTCATCTCTACCCCTGCCTAGATCTGCCCAGCTAGTCCTTGATGTCTGAGATTCAAATGCTGCTCCCCAGTCTCAGGGCTTTCAGTAGTGTGCGTGGCTGCTATTCAATGTGAGCTTAAGTTCTGGTGCTGGGGTGGGGGCAGGGCCACCTCCCAGGCTCGGTTTCCCTCAGGGGGTTTATGTGGAGAACTTTGGTAATGGAGAGGAACTCCTGCCTGCTCCAGCAGACCCGGGCCATCGCTGCCTCTTCCGCTGCCTCCTGAGGAGGCCTGAGTTATGGGGACACCCCGCTCCCCTCTCGGCCAGCCTAGATGTCTCTCTCACTGACCTGTAGTGCCTGTGGGTGGAAGGACTTTTGCAGCTCCAGAGATTCTGTCCCTGAAGCCTGCTCGGATCTGCTCCTCTTGGGACCATGCCAGTAAGGCAGCACAGGAGTTGGCTCCACTGTCTGGTTCTCAACGGACCTTTGGGGTCGGTTTTTCAGGGCTCTCTGGAACAGAAATCCCCTCCCCTCCATTGCTTCATGGGTTCCACTGTTCCAGAATTTGTGGGGAGTTCTTTTTACAGGAAATTTATGGGCTGTGGGTTCCAGAGCTAGCATACATGAGTCTTTCTACTCCATCATCTTGGCTCCTCCCTCCAAAATTCTATTCTTTTTAAACTGTGGATCTGACATAGCATGATACTTTGAATATTTCTGTGCTGTTCTTGGAAACATTGTGACTTTTCCTTCATTAAAGTCTTCAAGGCTGCGTGGAGCCAAAATGGCAGAGTAAAAATCGAGATTTTCTTGAGGTCTCCCTCACACCCCTCCATATATCTGTAAAAAGATTTACACTAAGCAAATTTTAGAGCAATAGTTGATGGGCAGGCTGAAACAAATTTGCATCCCAAGAGTTCCCTGGAAGGTCGACAACAAAGGTCTGTTGCATGAGTCTGAGAGAGGAGTTTAGTCCAGCATGGGTTGCACTGACAGGGAGGCCTACCAAAACTGGAACATGTTCCAGTGCATTGAATCACTGGCAGCAGAGGCAGTTTTCACACCTCACAACCCACAAAGGTCAAAGACATTTCAGAAGGTCAGTAGGAAAGATCTATTGGAAATGGGTGACAGAGGACCACTCTGTCACAGGCCGAACACAGTGAGATGGTGGCAACAGCAACAGCTGGTTTTGGAGCTCTGAGCCCCCAGACAGTGAGGGTATTGAGTGGTTGATCAGAGGGAGATTGCAGGGATCTCTTTGCTGGTGCTGAGGAAATACTCTCTTGCTTTGGCCTTGTTTAGATGTAGGGCACAGTCTTGAGTGGCAGTCTTGGCCTGAGAAGGAGTGCTGGCATGGCTGACCTTGTGGCAGCATTAGAGAGGGAATTCTCATTACAGTTCCAAGTCAGAAAGAGTGCCTTGTGGTCACACAAAAATGAGAGCACGAGCCAGGAGAAAAGTCACCATCTCTCCTTTGATCATGAAATCTTGGAAAAATGGAAAATTTGCAGAAACCTGGAAATGTCTCTGAAAACAGCTTAACAAAACCTCTAAAGCTTGGGACAATATACCCATAGCTCTGGAAACAGAGTCCTACCTTAACAAAAGTTAAAAAGTCAAGTAATGGACTGGGAAACATGAGCAAAGAGTGGGGAAAAATCAGATGATTGTATTTTACTGATGATAAGGAATATACAGCCAGAAGAAAACAAAGTCAAAATTCCTACATTCAAAGTCTCCAAAATTTATGAAATGGTCACAGGCCATGGATGAGTTCAAAAAGGATATTGAAAATCAAGTAAGAGAAGTACAGTAAAATTTGGGAAGAGAAATGAGAGTGATGTAATAAAATCATGAAAAACTTGCCAACAGCTTGCTAAAGGACATCCAAAAAAACGCTGAAGGAAATAGCATTTTAAAATATAGACAAGCAATGAAAAAGGAAGTCCAAATGCTCATTAAAGAAAATAATTGCTTTCAAATTGGACTAGACGAAATGTAAACCAATGACTCTATGAACAATAAGGACATTAGAAAAGAAACCAAAACAATGAAAAAAAAGGTAGAAGACAATGTGAAATATCTCATTGGAAAAATAACTAAACTGGAAAATAGATCCACGACAGATACCTTAAAATTGTTTGGACTACCTGAAAACTATGAACAAAACAAGAGCCTAGATATCATCTTTCAAAAATTAACAAGGAAAACTATCCTGGTATTCTCACACTAGATGGTAAAATAGAAATCGAAAGAATCCACTGATTGCCTCCTGAAGGAGATCTCAAAAGGAAAACTCCTAGGAATATTGATTCAAATTCCAGAGTTCCTAGCTCAAGGAGAATATATTTCAAGCAGCCAGAAATAAACAATATAAGTACAGTGGAAACACCATCAAGATAACACAGAATTTAGCAGCTTCTAAATTAAGGGGTCAGAGGGCTTAGAATATGGCATTCCAGAATTCAAACAAGCTAGAATTAAAACCAAAAATCACCTACTCAGCAAAATCCTAGTATAATACTTCTCAGAGGAAAAACACACATTCAGTGAAATAGAGAACTTTCAAGTATTCTTTATGAAAAGATCATTATTGAACAGAAAATTTGACATTCAAATATAAGACTTAAGAAAACCATGAAAAGACAAATGGGAAAGAGAAATCATAAGGAAAGAAAGTTGAACTGTTTACATTCTTACATGGAATTGTGATATTTGTGGCTCATGAGAACTTCCTCAGCATTGGATAGCTAGAGAAAATATATGTGCATGTATATATGCGTGTGTGTGTGTGTGTGTATGTGTGTGTGAGTGTGTAGAGAGAGAGAGAAACAGAGAAAGAGAGACAGAAAGACAGTGGGCATAGGGTGAGTTGAGTATGAAGGGATGATATCTAAAAATAAATTAGAGTAGTGGAGAGGAATGTACCTAGGAGGAGGAGAATTGGAGAGATAGAAAAAGGTAGGTTATTTCATATAATAGAGGCCAGGGAAAGCATTTACATTGGTGAGAGAGAATATCATTCTCATCAGATTTGACTTAAGGAGGGGATAACACACAAACTCAATTGGATGTGACAATCTATCTTACCCTACAGGAATATAGAGGGGAAGGGGATAAGAGACTGGAGATAATGGAAAGGATGTCAAATGGGAGGAGGGATCATAAGTATCAAAGATTTTAAAGAGAGGCAGTGTCTAAGTAGATAATAGAATCAATGTGGGGGAGAGATAAGATGGAGGGAAAGATAGTTCACTTTTACAACATGACTATTATGACTGTGTTTTGTATGACTAAACGTGTACAATCCATATCAAAATACTTGCCTTCACAATGAGAGTATAGGAAAGGGGGGAACAGAGAGAATGTGGAAGTCAAATTTTTAAAAATATATGTTAAAAATTGCTTTTTCATGCAACTAGGAAATAAGATTTATAGAGAATTGGGCACAAAAATGTATCTTGCCCTACAGAAAAATAGAAAAGAAGGAGATAAGAAAAAGGGTAAGTGATAAAAGGGAGGGTCAATTGGAGAAAGGGATATTCAGACTGCCCACTGTATTGAAGTAGGGGGAGGGGAGAGATGGGGAGAAAATTTGTAACTGAAAACTTGTGGAAGTGAATGTTGAAAACTAAAAACAAATCAATAAAAATCATGAAAAAAATTATAAAATTTATTTAAGAAAATATGTAAGCAAGGAGTTCACTAAGAGCATATCTTGAGTTCAAGAGCATTCCCTACCAGGAGAAATGATGTATTAATTGTCCAGTATGTGATACATGTAGAATTTTGTTTCAAAGATATTCTTAATCAAATTTCCTGAGCTGTATCTCTTTGCCAAATGGCCAATTATTTCTTAAGAAATGCATATAGTTTGTTGAGTGCTATTTTCACATCCTTGTTTCTCAAGGAGTAGATCATAGGCTTCAAGGCTGGGGTCACTATAGTATAAAACACTGAAACTGGTTTGGCCATGTTCATAGACTGAACAAAAGGAGAAATAATATATACATAAATTATACTGCTATAATACATAGTGACCACAAAAAGGTGGGGAGAACAAGTGGAAAATGCTCTCTTCTTTCCTTCCTTGGTTCAGATCTTCAAGGTGCTGGAGATGATGAAACCACAGGACACCAGGATAAGCAGAAAATTCAAAACACCAAAGAACATGTCTGCCACAACTAATATTATCTTGTTGCCATAGGTTGACTGTGAAAATCATGAGCTCTGCCCCCAAACACAAAGTTAGGAAATATATCTGAGCTATGCAGCCACCATAAGAAATGGTGTTCTTGATTATTTGGTTCTGCAACAACTTAGGCACCACAGTGGAGGAGAAGAATATAATCAGCAAGGCCAAATTTGCAAGGAAAAAGTACATGGGAGTGTGGAGGCCTAGATTTAGACCAATCAAAATGATAGTAACTGAGTTACCTGTGAATGCCACTATATAAACTCCTAAGATGAGGCAGAAGATTATCATCTGAATTTTCAGAAAAACATTGTATGATGAACTCAGTCACTGAGGAAGGATCATTTGAAGCCATATGAGTAGGTTGTCACATTTCCTTTTGTCAGCATATGCCCACAATATCCAACACACAATAGAATATTTTGCTCACTAAAGAGAAAAAAATAAAGATCTGAATTAAAATTAAGCAAGCTAAAATGCTTTTTTATTCCAAAATCAAATTTTGACAAAGTTATCAAATTTTATTACACCAAAATTAGGGAAACATTATTTGGTTAGTGAAATCACTTCTCAATGAAATTTTCTTCCATCAAACTTAAACAAAGTACCCATTCACACACACACACACACACCCCACTTTCCCTCACACATATCATCATCATCATCTTCTTTCAGGAAAATCATCCTCTTTTTCATCTAACATTTTCTAACGCCTTCAGTATTTTGTTGAATGTTCCCCAGCCATGAGGTGAGTCCAAATAAGTTTCATTGTATAAATTATTTTTTTGATTCTGGGGTGTGAGGGATAGCCATAATTGTGAATTTCCTGAATGATTCCAGGCCACAACCAAAACCATTTATAGCGAGTGGAGGTGAATTCCTGGAAAGTGGTGGAAAGCAATGGTGTATGTGTAATGGAAACTAAATAGGAGCCAGGATCAGAAGCAGAATTGAAGGGTCATAAAAAGAGGTTTGATCCAAGGTTAAGTAGTTAGGTGGTACAATGGATAAAGTGCTGGACCTGGAGTTCATAAAAAGTAAGTTCAAATCTAGCACCAGATACTTAGTTATATAACTTGAGTAAGCCATTAAGTCTCTGTCTTCTTTCCAACATCCACTTTCCTTTAAACACTCAGTAACTTCATAAATGTTTTTCCCCTTCTCAATTCAACATAAAGATGAAATGCAATTTCAACACAGAATTCACTTAGTGTTCTACTTAGGTATTGCTATTTTTATGCCTGTCCATGTGGGACCAGCTGTCTTTTTTCAGTTTCCTCTAATCTCTGCATAGCTGGACAGCTGCTTGTCTATTCATGACTATGCATGACAACGGTCCTTTGGAGAGGCAGAAATTTACATTGTTACTAATCAATTTTAATAACCAAAAGCAGTCTTTAAAATATAGTTTATCAACATTTCACTCTGAAATAGTTGCAAACATGATATAGATAAATAAATGCAATTTTACTCCCATGGATTTCCTTATGTCATTTAAGCTCAAAGTTGATTACCTTTCCTTTTTTTCTACTTTTTCTTGGTAACTTCCTCATTTTCTGACATGATATTGATTAGATATGACATGAAACTTTTTTTAACATGCAAAATGAGCCTTTTCATGCACAAAATGTTCACATTTGAATTATCTGTCCTAATAGTGGAAAAAAAAGAGAAAAAATAGGAAAAGGGATAGTATCATATCAAAAATTTGCCAGTCTTTATGTAGATTTTAATGGAGTTATTTCTAGTTCTTCATGGAACTCATGCAATGACTGATCAGTCTTCTCATCCTTCTATGTCTAAGAAATCCTTCCTTTCTAACAATGAAAGAAAATTGATTTCATGAAGGCCTGAATTCATCAATTTTATGATTTTGACAACAAAATTAAGAGAAAATTTTGTCATTCATCAAATATACTTTCTAAAATTGTTACCAGAACATACTGATGATTTGTCCATAATCTTGTATTTACTTCATAAGATTAGTTTTCATATGGAATAAAGATAGATTAAAAGGCACAGTAGTGCAGAAACCTAGTGTAAGATTATATTACCAAATATAGCCACTGGTTCTGTCTGTGGCGCAAGTGCTAGAATTTAAGGGGTTTTTTATTGATATGGGAAAGTGGTTAGTAATGAAACTGCCTCTACTAATACAGTCTGGTGCTTTCTCTTCCATTTTTAGTCTTGACAGTTGCTTAAAATGTTTATTTGCTCTGGATCCTAGCCCCTGTATGTGTTCAAGATAGGACTTAAAGAGAGGTTTCCTTACCTTTAAGTTCAAGCTTTTACCATAGTACCACACAGTCACTCAGTGCTAAAGGAAGTAGAAATATTCACAGAGCTACAGAATGTCAGAGCTGGAAGAAACTTGAGAGCTCATTAATTTCTAATTTCATTTGACAAAGAAGGCATTAAACAGAGGAGGAATTTATCCAAAGTCTCACAAAAGGTCAGGTTAAGTAGGACTTAGAACCCACAGCTCCTGATTACTATTCTGTTGTTTTATATACTCCAGAAAATAAATGAAATTTTGAAATGAACATTTTCAAAATCTGAAACCAGATCTTTTTGAAAGCAATTCCTGATGCAAACAAAATTGCAAGAACTCACAAACATTCTTAAGAACAAAAAGTTATTATATCTTATGGGATCTCAAGGTAGTAAATTAGTATCTAAAAGTATTCTTCAAATCCAAAACTTTTGTTTTTGTCAGAGGAATGTGCTGCAAGTTTCAGGCCTCCATACTACAAAGCCATATTGAGATGTATATCTTTTTTTATCAGCAGAATGAGGCAGGGACACTAGGTGTTATCAAATGGACTTATAGTTGTAAATCATGAATAAAAATTTTAGTTTAGGATAAATAGAAAATAGTGATTTTGAAAATGGTGCTGGGGACATAAGGATGTCTTTACACCATCAATAAACTGGCATTTCTTTAGCAAGTCTCCTATACTAGAGAGTGGGCTAGGTGCTGATAATAAAAAGACAGAAATTGAAAATTATTAACAATAATAGTAGCTGGTATCAAGATAGACAACATATTTATTAAGAACCTAGTATTTTTCAGATACTATGTCAAACTTTGAGGATTGCAAATACAAGGAAGACATACCCTTTTCTCAAAGAGCTTACAATAGAGAAAACACACAAAAAGATGATGGTGAAAATGGTGGGTTAAGATAGCCACAAGAGGTCATAATGTAGAAATAACTGGGAAGTTGTGAGAATGTTCTGGGCCCTGACAAATTAAGGCCAAAGCTCATATAATAGAACCTTGAGAATCAGAAGTGTAGTCCAAATTCCCATCATTGGTAGGATAGGAGGATGTGTACAAAGAGTTGAACTTCCAATATAAAATTCCTTACTTATTTCAGTCCTTACTCTGATTGTGTAGATTCTGTAAAATTCCCTTATGTTCTTTGTCCCAAGCCACTCTCACTCTCTAAGACTGTTAGAAGATGGATTGATATTCCTTGGTAAAGGAAGTACTGAATCATGAACTCCTGATGCTAAAGAAACCATATGTGTGATGAGGGGTATGTGTGTGTGTGTGGGGAGAGAGAGAGAGAGAGAGAGAGAGAGAGAGAGAGAGAGAGAGAGAGAGAGAGAGAGAGAGAGAGAGAGAGAGATGCAGACATAGAGGTAAGACAGCATCTCCCTCTGATATTACCTCCAGCTCTCCCTCTATATATCATGTTTATATATAATTATTTGCATGTTACCTGTCCCTTTAGTATCTGAGTTTCCAGAAGGTAAGGTCTATTTTTGCCTTACTTTGAATTCCCAGCACTTAGCACACAGTGCCTGGCAGAAAGCAAGTGCATAATATTTGCTGATTGACTCAGGTGAGGATATTTAAAAAATCATTGGCTTGTGAGTATTAAAAAAAAAGCAATAAATGAAGAAGTATGAAATAATATCTAGATACCTAGTTTTGGAGCCTACAGAAATCTGCATTTGAGGCTTACTTCTTCAGTTAACTAGGTATGAATACATTGGTGAGTGTCTTATTTTCCTCTATTAATCTCATTGTCCTCATCTACAAAAGAGGGATAAGTATCAGAGATGCCTGCTAAAGGAGGCTGCTATAAAACTTCTATGGGAAAATGAATAAAAAATGACTCACAATCCTTAAAGTACTATATAATATCAGTCATCGTTCTTGTTATTCAGTGGTAAGAATGATGAAAATAAATTTGAGACTTTTGCAAATGAGGATGACAGAAGAAACTGAGGGAAAGATAGAAATAAGACTATTTAAAAATAATTCACATCCATTGTTGCGTTTATTTTGAATGACAATACAATGATATAGACAAGACATATATTATTGTTCGCACTTTGAAGCTTAAGATGCTTGAGAAACATGGTAGCTAACTGACAACTTACTGCTTTTTGACCTTAAGCAAATCACTTACATTGTTTGTTGTCTATCCTCTTTCCCCCTCCCACGTGCCTTTAAGGAGAGAAGGTTGAACCTATCAGAAGATACAAAATATCAGGATTTTTAAATAGTCTATAAACTTCATTGTCACTCCAAATTTAGGACCTCTTACTTATTCAAACTCTCACAGCTCTTTTATGACAGAGCTAAGCATAGTTCTAGGTTTCTACACTCCCAGAACCAAAGTCACACAAAGAGATTTGGCCCAAGATGTAACTGTTAGAGAGTAAAGTAGATAATGTGTTGAACCTGGAGGTAGTAATATTTAAATTCAAATCTATCATAAAAAATTAATTATATAACTTGGGCAAGTCATTTAATGTCTGTGTGCTATTACGATCTCCACTTTCATTTAAACACTCAGTTACTTCATAAATATTATTCTCCTTTATCTTCTCAGTTCAATACACAGACAAAATGTAATTTCAAATTAGAATTCACTTAGTGTTGTACTCAAGTATTGCTATTTTTATGGCTGCCCCTGTGGGACAAGCTCCCTTTTTCAGTTTCCTCTAATCTCACCACAGCTAGACAGCTGCCCCTAAAGCATTCATCACTATGTATGACAATGGTCCTTTGGAGTAGCAGGCATTTACGTTGTCAGTAATCATTCTGAATTATCAAAAGGAGTCTTTAAAATATTGTTTCTCAGTATTCACTGTGCAGTGATTTCAAACATCACCTAGATAAATAAATCAAATTTTATTGCCTGAAGATTTTTATAAATCATTAATTTAAAGAAGGTACCATTTTTTTAATATTTTCTATACATCAAAGAGTAGTGGGAATGGGCTCAAATTATATTAAGGGGGTAAATTTCATGTGAGAAAAAAATATTTGAATAATATAGGTAATTGACAATTGGACAAAAACCAATGGGAGAAGGGGTAGATCATATCAAGAATCTGCTAACCTTTCTGTAGATTCGAGTAGAGTTCTTTCTGTATGTTCATCCTTTGTTGCCAAAGAAGACCATGTCATCAGAGAAATGATGACATGACTGTGTAAGGCCACCACTTCTCCTTCAGAGCGTTCTGAATTCAGTGACCAGATATTCATCAGGATGACTGGAGATGACCCAGGATGAGGCAATTGGGGTTAAATGGACTTTCCCAAGGTCACACAACCAGTGACTGTCAAGTGTCTGAGGTGAGATTTGAACTGAGGTCCTCCTGACTCCTGAATTAGTACTCTATCCTCTGCACCATCTAGCTCAAGCTCATTCTAGTCTTCAGTGAACTCATGTAATAATTGGTCAGAGCCTACTCATCCTTCTAAGTCTAGGGAATCTTACCTTTCAACACTGACAATGATTGACTTCTTGAAGGTGTAAAACCACCAATTTTATGATTTTGACCTCAAAATTAAGAGAGAATTTTACCTTTTATCATAAATATTTTCTAAAATTGCTACCAAAATGTACTCATCATTTGTCTATAATTCTGTGTAGCCACTTCCTTTACATGATCAGTTTTCTTATGGTAAAAAAGATATATTAAAGGGCCCATTAGTGCACAAACGCAAAGAGTGTAAAATTATAGTATTTACCATACTACTGGTCCTGAATCCTGCACTGTCTGTGGCAAAACTGCTGATAGTTAAGCCATTTTCATTTATTTATTCAACTTTTTACATTCATTTTCACAAAATTTTGGGTTCCAAATTTTCTCCCCATTTGTCCCCTGCCCCCATCCCAATACATCAAGCATTCTAATTTCCCCTATCACCAGTCTGCCCTCTCTTCTATCATCCCTCCCATCCCTTGTCCCCATCTTCTCTTTTGTCCTGTAGGGCCAGATAACTTTCTATTCCCCATTAACTGTACTTCTTATTTCCTAGTAGCAAGAACAACACTCAACAGTTGTTCCTAAAACTTTGAGTTACAAATTCTCCCCATCCCTCCCTCCTCACCCATTCCCTTTGGGAAGGCAGGCAACTCAATATAGGCCATATCTGTGTAGTTTTGCAAATGACTTCCATAATAGTTGTGTTGTATAAGCCTAACTGTATTTCCCTCCACCATATCCTGCCCCCATTGTTTCTATTTTCTCTTTTGATCCTGTCCCTCCCCAAGAGTGTTGATTTCAAATTGCTCCCTCCTCCCATTGCCCTCCCTTCCATCATCACCCCCCACCCTGCTTATCCCCTTCTCCCCCACTTTCCTGTTTTGTAAGATAGGTTTTCATACAAAAATGAGTGTGCATTTTATTCCTTCCTTTAGTTGAATGTGATGAGAGTAAACTTTACGTTTTTCTCTCAGTTCCCGTCTTTTTCCCTCCACTAAAAAGTCTCTTGCCTGCCTCTTCTATGAGAGATAATTTGCTCCATTCCATTTCTCCCTCTCTCCTCCCAATACATTTCTCTCTCACCATTTACCTTAATTTCTTTTAAGATATGGTCCCATCCTATTCAATTCACTCTGTGCTCTCTGTCTCTGTATGTGTGAGCATGTGTGTATGTGTGTGTGCATGCATGCGTGTACATGTGTGTGTGTATGTGGGTGTGTGATCCCACCAACTACCCAGACACTGAAAAATTTTAAGAGTTGCAAATATTGTCTTTCCATGTAGGAATGTAAACAGTTCACTTTTGGTAAGTCCCCTATGACTTCTCTTTGCTGTTTACTTTTTCATGCTTCTTCTCATTCTTGTGTTTGAAAGTCAAATTTTCTTTTCAGCTCTGGTCTTTTCATCAAGAATGCTTGAAAGTCCTCTATTTCATTGAAAGACCATATTTTCCCCTGAAGTATTATACTCAGTTTTGCTGGGTAAGTGATTCTTGGTTTGAGTCCTAGTTCCTTTGACTTCTGGAATATCCTATTCCACACCCTTTGATCCCTTAATGTAGAAGCTGCCAGATCTTGAGTTATCCTGATTTTATATCCACAATACTGGAATTGTTTCTTTCTAGCTGCTTGCAAGATTTTCTCCTTGAGCTGGGAGTTCTGGAATTTGGCCACAATGTTCCTAGGAGTTTCTCTTTTTGGATCTCTTTCAGGTGGTGATCGATGGATTCTTTCGATACTTATTTTGCCCTCTGGTTCTAGAATATCAGGGCAGTTTTCCTCGATAATTTCATGGAAGATGATGTCTAGGCTCTTTTTTTGATCATGGCTTTCAGGTAGTCCCATAATTTTTAAATTGTCTCTCCTGGATCTATTTTCCAGCTCAGTTGTTTTTCCAATGAGATACTTTACATTCTCTTCCATTTTTTCATTCTTTTGGTTTTGTTTTGTGATTTCTTGGTTTCTCGGAAAGTCATTAGACTCCATCTGTTCCATTCTAATTTTGAGAGAACTATTATCTTCAGTGAGCTTTTGAACCTCTTTTTCCATTTGGCTAATTCTGCTTTTGAAAGCATTCTTCTCCTCCTTGGCTTTTTGAACCTCTTTTGCCAATTGAGTTAACTTATTTTTCAAGGTGTTATTTTCTTCAGGATATTTTTGGGTCTCCTTAACCAAGGTATTGACCCGTTTTTCATGCTTTTCTTTCATCTCTCTCATTTATCTTCCCAGTTTTCCATCTACCTGTCTAACTTGATTTTCAAAACCGTTTTTGAGCTCTTTGATAGCCTGAGCTATAGCCTGAATATTTATTTTTGATGTTTGGGATACAGAAGCATTGACTTCTATGTCTTTCCATGATGGCAAGCATCGCTATTCCTCATCTGAAAGGATGGGAGAAGATATCTGTGCACCAATAAAGTAACCTTCTATGGTCTTATTTTTTTTCGCCTTTCTGGCCATTTTCCCAGCCAGTTACTTGACTTCTGAGATTCCTCTCCATCCCCACCTTGCCTCCAGACCTGCTCAGCTAGTGCTTGCGTTCTGAGATTCAAATGCTGCTTCCCAGCCTCAGCACTTTCAGCTGGGGTAGTGCTGTTATTCAGTGTGAGATTAAGTTAGGTGCTCACGTTGGGGCAGGGCCACTGTACATGGGTCAGACTCCTCAGGGGGTTATGCAGAGGCCTTCAATAATGGATCTGATCTCCTGTCTGCTTTCGGAGCTCCTGTCTGCTGCTGCCTCTGCTGCTGCCTCCCTAGGGGGCCTGAGTTATGGAGACACCCTGCTCCCCTCTCAGAGAGCTGAAAAGACCCTCTCACTGACCTCCGGTGCCTGTGGGTGTAGGGACCTGCGTGGTCACTGGAGATTCTGTCCCTGAAGCATGCTCAGATCTGCTGTCCTCAGTGCCGTGTGGCCAAGGCAGGGCTGGGATTCATTCAGCGTTTGGTGCATGACGAACTTTTGCTGTCGGTTTTTCAGGTCTCTGTGGAATAGAAATCTCCTCCACTCCATTGCTGTGTGGCTTCCACTGCTCCAGAATTTGTTGGGAGTTCTTCTTTATAGGTATTTTATGGGTTGTGGGTTAGGAGCTAGCATATGTGAATCTTTCTACTCCGCCATCTTGGCTCCTTCCCCTGATGAAGCAATTTTTAAAAATTAATAGAGAAAGAGGTGGGTAAAGGACTACCTCTACTAATACCATCTGCCCCCTTATCTGACACTTTTAGTCTTTGAGAGCTGCCTAGAACACTGATTTGCTCTGGATCCTAAACCCTGTATTTGTCTAAGATAGGACATAAATTCAGGTTTTCTTAGCTTTAAGTTCAGGCTTTTACCTTTATACCACACAACCTCTCAATGCTAAAGGAAGCAGAAGTATTCACAGAGCTCCAGAATGTCAGAGTGGAAGGAAACTTGAGGGTTCACTAGTTTACCACTTTTTTTTTTAGTCATTCATATTTATTCTTCAAACCAAATTGTTATTACAATGTTCTCTTTTTTATGCTAATTTTGTTCATTATTTTGTGCAAGTCTTACAATGTTTTCGTTAAATTGACCCGTTAATCATTTTTTGCAGCACAGTAGTATTCCATCGTAATCATATACCAAAACTAATTCAGTCGTTTCCTAAATAATAGATATTCCCTCAATTTCTGGTTCTTTGCCACTACAGAGGGAGCTTCTATATATACTTCAGAATATCTAAGTTGTATTTACTTTCAATGATCACCTTTTTTTCTTTTTTTATCATATGTTTGTATCACATAAAACAATTCCAACTTTGGTCAGGTCACACTTCTTTTAAAACACAATATAGACTACAAATGAATTATTTGTTCTTTAACATTAACCAAATGAGAGACAAATAATAACTATGTATGCTGACTTCATAAGCCCTTGACCCAATTGTCTCCACACCATTACTAAGAATTAAAGGACCCTAACTTATTGTTGTTGCTCTAAAGTCCTAAGCCTAATAGCTTAATTTTAGACTTAACTTCAGATGTTCCCTGCCAACAATCTATAATTTAATAGATCTGGTATTAAACTTACAAACCTTTTGACTATAGGAAATTGCCACTAAGTGTAGGGACTTTGTAGTGAAACAATGTCTCCCCAGATTCATGTTAATTCCAGGTAGGAGTAGATAGTCAACTCGTATTCAGTCAGGCTTAAAGTCTGCCAGGTGTCAGTGAAGAAATTGAGTCAGGAGAATCCTTCCTCAAGGAAGGCTGAACAGCTGCTCTGCTACCCTTCCCATAAGATCACCTTTTGCATTTCATACCAGCATCTCACAGGCTTACTGGCCTCATGGATTGGAGGCTCAGACTGCCTTTCTTGTTATCCATACCTGGAGTTAGACTCAGAAGAACAGTCAGTTTATAGTCCCACAGCATCTTAAAATAGCAAGTTCCAAAAACCAGGTTTTAGATATAGCTATAATTTCATATTGGCTAAGAAACTTCTTTTGAGGCAAGTCTTAAGTGGCCTACATGACTTTCTACACCTATTCTAGTTCTTGATTAAATAACAATCATAAAATCAAATTAACCATTAACTATTCCATCAATGCCAAACTTTATCCGAGGTTACCCACTTCTAGGAAACTTAAACTAAAATTATTTTCCCCAAACTAAAGACGTCCATGATTTAGTCTCAGTAATTAATTCAGTCAAATTTTTTTTAATACTAATTGGTTTTACATCACTATGTAACACGTCCAATTTTTCTCCCTATCTCTCCCCCCTCCCATCCCCTAATACTTTGCATTCTGATTATGCCTTCCCTCAATGTATCCTCCCTTCTGTCACACTCTACCCTTCCCTTATCCCCATCTTCTTTCTTTTCTTGTAGGGCAAAATAAGTTTCTATGCCCCATTACCTGTGTTTCTTATTTCCTGATTATATGCAATACTAATTCTCAACATTCATTTCTAATACATTGAATTCCAACTTCTCTCCCTCCTTCCCTACCCATCCCCACTGAGAAGGGAAGCAATTCAATGCAGACTAAATATGTGTCATTTTGCAAAAGACTTCCATAGTAATCATGTTGTGTAATACTAAATATATTGCCCTCTATTCTATTCTCTCCCTGCTTATTTTTTAAATTCCCTCATTTGACCTTTTCCCAAAGTATTTATTTCTAGTTACTCCCTTCTCCCATTTGCCCTCCCTTCTATCATTCCCTTCACCCCACTTGTCATCTCCTCCCCAACTTTCCTGTAGTGTAAGATACATTTTCCATGCCAAATTTAGTGAACATGTTACTCCCTCCTTAAGACATATGTGGAGAGAGTAGCTTCATTTTTCCCCTCTCCCTTTCTCCTTTTTCTCCTCCATTGAACAAGATTTTTCTTTATCTCTTCTATGAGTTATAACCTGCCTCATTCCATTTTTGCCTTCCTCCTCCTTTATCCTCCCTTTATTTTTATTTTTTGTGGATATCATCTCTTCTGATTCAACATAGCTTGTATTGTGTGTGTGTGCGTGCGCGCGCGCGTGTGTGTGTGTGTGTGTGTGTGTGTGTGTGTGTGTGTACAATCTCTCTTCCTACCCAAATACCGAGAAATGTCTAAAGACTTATAAATATTTTCTTTCCATGTAGGAATGTAAAGAGTTCAGCTTTAGAAAGTCTTTTACGATTTCTCTTTTCTGTTTACCTTTTCACCCTTCTCTTTTTTCTTGTGTTTGAAAGTCAAATTTTCTGCACAGTTCTGGTCTTTTCATCATGAATGCCTGAAAGTCATCTATATCATTGAATGACCATTTATTCCCTTGAAGCATTATACTCAGTTTTGCTGGGTAGGTGATTCTTGGTTTTAATACCAGTTCCTTTGACTTCTAGAATATCCTATTGCAAGCCCTTTGATCCCTTAATGTTGAAGCTGCCAAGTCCTGTGTTATCTTGATTGTATTTCCACTCGAATTAATTGTTTCTTTCTAGCTGTTGTGGTATTTTCTCCTTAACCCGGGAACTCTGAAATTTGTCCAGAGTACTTTTAGAAGTTTCTCTCTTCCTGTCTCTTTCAGGAAGGGATAGGTTGATTCTTTTAATATTTATTTTGCCCTCTGGTTCTAGAATATCAGGGCAATTTTTCTTGAAAATTTCATGGAAGATAATGTCTAGGCCCCATTTTTTTTTTGGATCATGGCTTTCAATTTGTCCCATAATTTTTAAATGGTGGCTCTCCTGGTTCTTTTTCCAAGTCAGTTGTTTTTCCAAGGAGGTTTTTCACATTATCTTCTTTTTTTTTTTTTTATAAACTTTTGGTTTTGTTTTTAAATCTTGATTTGTCTCATAGTCATTTATTTCCCTAAACTCAATTGTCTCTTTCAAAGAATTATTTTGTTCTGTGAGCTTTTGCACTTTCTCTTCCATTTGGCTAATTCTGCTTTTTAATGCCTCCTTCTCCTCATTGGCTTTTTGGATCTCTTTTTCCAATTGAGTTAGTCTCTTTTTGCATCTTTTTGGTTTTCCTTTAGCAAGTTGCTAACTCACATTTTGAGCTCTTCTATTGCCTGAGCCCAATTTAAGTTCACCTTGGAGGCCCTGGAGACAGCGGTCTTAACTTTCTGTGACAGTAAGCCTTGTTCTTCCTCATCCAAAAGGATGGGAAGAGACACCTATTCATCAAGAAAGTAACCTTGTATAGCTTTTATTTTTTCCCCTTTTTTGGACATTTTCCCAGCCATTTACTTTAATTCTAAATTCTTTGTCAAGAGATTCGACTCATTGGCTGGGCTCCTCTGGTCTTTGGGTGGTGGCAGGGCTGTCACTCAGGGATGTGGTTTAGATTAGCTGCTCTCTACCACCAGTGGCCTTAAGCTTAGCTGCCTGGACAATGGAACCACGTTGCTTCCTGGCCATCAAAGCTGTCTGCAGTCTGCTGCAGCTGCCTTTTCCATTGTCTGTGGCTATTGCTGGAGGAATCCCTTCCCCTCTCACCCAGCTGGGAAAGCCCTCCCACACTGACCTTTGGAGCTTTCTTTGTCAATTGTGGGTTGAGGTATCTGGGACCCTCCTTGCTAGGGATTCTGCCCTGGAGGCCTCTTCTAGTCCTGTTCCTCCCAGTGCCATGTGCCCAGGGCTTGCCTCTGCTCTGCTCAGCATCCCATGAGATAGACTTTCCTGTCGGCCTTCCAGGGTATCTTTGCCTGGAAATATCTTTCACTCTGTTATCCTATGACTTGTACTTCTCTAGAATTTGTTGAGAACCATTTTTTTTACAAGTATTTTGTGGACTGGGTGGGAAGTGGTAGAGTATATCCATCTTTCTACTTCACCATCTTGGCTCTGTCTCCTTAGCTTGCCACTTTCATTTGACAAAGATGGTATTAAACAGAAGAGGAACTTATCCAAAGTTACACAGAAGGTTAGACTGAATAAGAAAGAACTAGAACCCAAGGCTCGTGAATGCTACTTTACTGTTTTATATACTCTACCAATTAAATGCCAGTTTGCAATTAATATTTTCAAAGTCTAAAACCAGGTCTTGTTGAAAGCAATTCCTGATGTAAAAGAAATTGAAAGGACTCGAAAATATACTTTATTTTTTGTATTTAAATTTATTTATTTAAGTTTTCAACATTCATTGCCACAAAATTTTGGGTTCCAAATTTCCTCCCCATTTCTCCCTTCCCCCACCCCAAAACGCTGAGCATTCTAATTACCTCTATCACCAATCTGTCCTCCCTTCTAACATCCTTCCCTTAACTTATCCCCATCTTCTCTTTTGTCCTGAAGGGCAAGATAAATTTCTATGCCCCATTACCAGTATTTCTTATTTCTTAGTTGCAAGAGCAATACTCAACAGTTGCTCCTAAAAATTTGAGTTCCAACTTCTCTTCCTCCCTCCCTCACGACTCATCCCCTTTGAGAAGGCAAGCAATTCAATATAGGCCATATCTGTGTCATTTTGCAAATGACTTCCATAATATTCACATTGTATAAGACTAACTATATTTCCCTCCATCCTATCCACCGCCATTGCTTCTATTCTCTCTTTTGATCCTATCCCTCCCCAAGATTGCTCCTTCCTCCCACTGCCCTCCCTTCCATTATTCCCTTCATCCTGATTATCCCCTTCTCCCCCACTATCCTGTATTGCAATATAGGTTTTCGCACCAAAATTAGTGTGCATTTTATTCCTTTCTTTAGTTAAATATTATGAGAGCAAGCTTCATGATTTTTCTCTCACCTCTCCCCTTTTTCCCTTCACTAAAACATCTCCTGCTTGCCTCTTCTATGAGAGATAATTTGGCCCATTCCATTTCTCCCTTTCTCCTCCCAATACATTTCTCTCTCACTGTTTAATTTCATCATTTTAACATATGATCCCATCCTATTCAATTCACCCTGTGCTCTCTGTCTCTGTCTCTGTCTTTGTCTCTCTCTCTGTCTCTGTGTGTGTGTGTGTGTGTGTGTGGAGTCCTACCAACTACCCAGGTACTGAAAAAAGTTTCATGAGTTACAAATATTATCTTTCCATGTAGGAATGTAAAGAGTTCAAATTTAGTAAGTCCCTTATGACTTCTCTTTGCTGTTTACCTTCTTATGCTTCTCTTCATTATTGCTTTTGAAAGTCAAATTTTCTTTTCAGCTCTGGTATTTTCATCAAGAATGCTTGAAAGTCCTCTATTTCATTGAAAGACCATTTTTTTTTCCCTTGAAGTATTACATACTCAATTTTGCTGGGTAGCTGATTCCTTTGACATCTGGAATATGACATTCCATGCCCTTTGATCCTTTAATGTAGAAGCTGTTAGATCTTGTGTTATCCTGATTGCATTTCCACAATACTTGAATTGTTTCTTTCTAACTGCTTGCAATATTTTCTTCTTGACCAGGGAACTCTGGAATTAGGCCACAATGTTCCAGGGAGTTTTTTTTTCTTTTGGATCTCTTTTTGGTGGTGATTCGTGGATACACTGAATACTTATTTTGCCCTCTGGTTCTAGAATATCAGGGCAGTTTTCCTTGATAATTTCATGAAAGGTGATGTCTAGGATGTCTTTTTGATCATGACTTTCAGGTAGTCCCATGATTTTTAAATTGTCTCTCCTGGATCTATTTTCCAGGTCAGTTGTTTTTCCAATGAGATATTTCACAGTATCTTCTATTTTTTTCATTCCTCTGGTTTTTCTTTGTGATTTCTTGGTTTCTCTTAAAGTCATTAGCCTCCATCTGTTCCACTCTAATTTCTAACGAACTATTTTCTTCAGTGAGCTTTTGAACCTCTTTTTCCATTTGGCTAATTCTGCTTTTGAAAACATTCTTCTCCTCATTGGCTTTTTGAATCTCTTTTGCCAGTTGAGTTAGCCTATTTTTCAGGGTGTTATTTTCTTCAACATTTTTTTGGGTCTCCTTTAGCAAGGTGTTGACCTGCTTTTCATGCTTTTCTTGTATCTCTCTCATTTCTCTTCCCAGTTTTTCCTCCACCTCTCTCACTTGATTTTCAAAATCCTTTTTGAGCTCTTCCATGGCCTGAGCTCACTGAATATTTATTTTTGATGTTTGGGATACCCAAGCCTTGACTTCTATGTCTTTCCCTGATGGTAAGTATTTTTCTTCCTCATCAGAAAGGAAGGGAGGAGATATCTGTTCACCAAGAAAGTAACCTCTATGTTCTTATTTTTTTCCCTTTTTGGGGTATTTTCCCTGCCAGTTACTTGACTTCTGAGATTCCTTTCCATGCCCACCTCGCTTTCAGATCCACCCAGCTAGTGCTTGGTTTCTGAAATTCAAATGCTGCTTCCCAGCCTCAGGACTTTCATCAGGGGCAGGGTTGCTATTCAGTGTGAGATTAAGTTCAGTTGCTTGGGTGGGGAGCAGGGCCATCACAAGGGGCTCAGTTCCCTCAGGGGGGTTATGCAGAGGCCTTCAATAATGGATCTGATCTCCTGTCTGCTTTGGGAGCCCCTGTCAGCTTCTGCCTCTGCTGCTGCTACCCTAGGGGGCCTGAGTTATGGAGACACCCTGTTCCCCTCTCAGAGGGTTGAAAAACCCTCTCACTGACCTCGGTGCTTGTGGGTGGGGGGACCTGTGTGGTCACTGGAGATTCTGTCACCGAAGCATGCTCGGATCTGCTCTCCTCAGTGCCATGTGGCCAAGGCAGGGCTGGGCTCTACTCTGGGTCAGGTGCACAACAGACCTTTAGTGTTGGTTTTTCAGGTCTCTCTGGAATAGAAATCTCCTCCACTCCATTGTTGTGTGGCTTCTGCTGCTCCAGAATTTGTTGGGAGTTGTTCTTTGCAGGTATTTTATAGGCTGTGGTTTCAGAACTAGCATACGTGCATCTTTCTCCTCTGCCATCTTGGCTCCTGCCCCCCAGTTCCAGTATACATGAAAAGAAAACCCCATGCACTATATCATCCCCAGGGTCATAGAGTCAGGTATGAATCAACAAAAATAAGGAAATAATACATTTTTGTTTCTGTATTACATACATAATGTGTTCCAGTGATTGGTCTTTCTCTTTTTTTAAAAAAACAGTACCAAATTGTTTTTAAACTTATTTGTGTCTGGTTAGATTTGCCTAGGGTTGACAGGAATCAACTGATGTTCCTCCATTATTATCACTTTATTGGTTGTTTTCTCCTCTATAATAAATTTAGACTTTTTTTTTTTTTTTTTTTTAGGAATTTAGAAAACATGATGGGGACAGAGCCAAGGAGGTAAAGTAGAAGCAGAGACTTTCTTGAACTGTCCCTCAAAGCCCTCAAAATGCCTGGAAAGTTGACTATAAATGAATTGCAGAAAAGTAGAACCCACAAAATGATAAAGTGAAGCAGACTTCAAGATCAAGACAGCCTGAAAAGGTGAGAGAATTTTTTTTTTTTTGCATAGAAATGTGAGAAGAGCACAATCCAGGGTGGGCTGCACTGGCACATATGTGACCTGTGCAAGCCTCATCATTAACAGCTATGGTGGTTTCCACACTTCTCAACCCCAAAACACCAATGATGAATTAGGATAGTAGGATAGTAGGAATTGAACCTGCATGAGAGAATAGCCCACTCTGGCCCCAGTCCCAGTGTGGTGGCCACAGCACCAGCAGCTGTTTCGGGAGCTCTCAGTCCACAGATTGTGGGAGGATTGAGCAGCTGATAAGAGTGGAAATGCAAGGATCTGTTTGTCAGTACTGAGGCTGGATTTACTTGCTTTGCTCCAGTTGAGTCAGGGTCACGATCCTGGGTGGTGGTCCTGGCACAAGGAATGCTAACATGGTAGAACTTGTGGCAGTGGTGGAGAAGAAATCTTCCTCATGGTTCCCAGACAGAAAAAGAGTGCTTGAGGTCCCTCACAGAGTAGAGCACAGACCAGGAGACAAGTAAGCACCTCTACTTTTATCTGAAGTCTTGGAAGAACTAAACATTTCTAGGTCCCTAAAAGTATTTGTACAAACCTAGAAGCTTGTGAGAGTAAACCATCACAGCCTGACTGGAATGAGAGATGTACTTTCACAAAGAGCTGAAAAGTCAATTAATTGTATGTGGAAAATGAATAAACACCTGAAAAAATTCTGAATATAGCATCAGATCAAAACATGAAACCAGAAGACAACAAAGTCAAAGCTCCCACATTCAAAGCCTCCAAGACAAATATGAATTGGTTTCAGGTCATGGAAAAGCTCAAAAAAGATTTTGAGTCAAGTAAGAGAAGTGGAGGAAATATAGGGAAGAGGAATGAGAGGGATGCAAGGAAATCATGAAAAAATGAGTTAATAGACTGATAAAGGGGACCCAAAAAATGCTGAAGGAAACAATACTTTAAAAAAATGGTAAAAATGGTGCAAAAAGTCAATGAGGAGAAGAATACCTTAAAAAGAAAAATTGGTCAAATGGAAAAAGAGGCCCCAAAGATCACTGAAAAAAGGAATTCTTTTTTAAAATTTTTATTTTTCAAAATTCTTTTAAATTTTTAATGTTTATTCATTTATTTTTAGTTTTCAAAATTAATTTCCACAAAATTTTGAGTTCCAAATTGTTTCCCCGTCTTTTGCCTCCTCCTACCCCAAAATGCTGAGCATTCTGATTACCCTTACCTTAATTGGCCCTCTCTTCTATCATTCCCCTCCCTTCCCTTAACCTCATCTTGTCTCTTGTCTTGTAGGGCAAGATAAATTTCTATACCCCATTACCTGTATCTCTTATTTACTAGTTATATGTAAAAAAAAAAATCTCAACATTCATTCCTAAAACTTTGAGTTCCAACTTCTCACCCTTCCTCCCTACCTGCCCATCCCCAATGAGAAAGCAAGAAATTCAAGATAGGCCACACATGTATAGTTTTACAACTGACTTCCATAATAGAAATGTTATATAAGACAATATCTACCTCCATCCTTTCATGACCCTAATTAATTCTATTTTCTCTTGTCCTTTCCCAAAAGTGTTTACTTCTAAATGCTCCCTCCTCCCATTTGTCCTCCCTTCCATCATTCCCCCAACCCCACTCATCCCATTCTCCCCTACCTTCCTGTAGGGTAAGATGGGTTTTCATACCAAATTCAGTGTGCATGTTATTCCTTCCTTAAGTCAAATGTGATGAGAGTAAGCTTTACTTTTTATCTCTCACCTACTCCCTTTCAACTTCCATTGGAAAAGCTTTTTCTTGCCTCTTTTATGAGAGATAATTTGCCCCATTCCATTTCTCTCTTTCTCCTCCAAATATATTCCACTCTCACCCTTTAATTTTACTTTTTTAGATATCATCTCTTCTTATTCAACTCACCCTGTGCTCTCTGTATACATTTATGTGTGTGTGTGTGTGTGTGTGTGTGTGTGTGTGTGTGTGTGTGTACAGAGCGAGACAGAGAAAGGGAGACAGAGGGCAAAGTGTGAGTAGAATATGAAGGGATGATATCTAAAAATAAATTAAGGGGTAAGGGAGAGGAATATATTGGAAAAAGGAGAATTGGAGAGATAAAAAAGGATAAATTATTTTATACAAAAAAGGCCAGAGAAAACATTTACACTGGAGAAGAATAGGGGGTGGTGAGAGAGAATGAATGAACTGCACTCTCATCACATTTGAATTAAGGAGGGGAAAATATACACACCCAACTGGGTTTCAAAATCTATATTACCATACAGTAAAATGGGGGGAAGGGAATAAGAGACTAGAGGTTAATAGAAGGAAGGGCAAATGGGAGAAGGGGTCACCAGAATCAAAGACTTTAAAGAGGGCCAGTGTCAAAGGAGATAATAGAATCAATGTGGGGGAGAGATAGGATGAAGGGAAAGATAGTTCACCTTTTACAACATGACTGTTATGGATATGTTTTGCATGACTACACATGTATAGCCTATTTCTATTTCTTGTTTTCACAATGAGGGTATGTGGAGAGTTAAGAATGGAAAGAATGTGGAATTCAAATTTTCAAAAATGAATGTTAAAATTGTTTTTACATGCAAATAGGAAATAAGACTTATAGGTAATAGGACATAGAAATGTATCTTGTCATATAGGAAAGTAGAAAGAAAGGAGACAAGAGAAAGAGTAGGGGAGAAAAAGAAAGGGCAGACTGGAGGAAGGGGTAATCAGAATGCCCACTGTCTTGGAGTAGAGGGAGGGAAGAGATAGTGAGAAGACTTGTAACTGAAAATCTTGTGGAAGTGAATGTTGAAAACTAAAAATAAATCAATAAAAATCAGGAAAAAAATTATGAATGATCTTCGGTAAAATATATAACCAGGGAGTTCACTAAGAGCATATCCTGACTTTAAGAGCATTGATATTCTTAATTGAATTTCCTGACCTGTATCACTTTGTAAAATGGCTAATTATTTCTTAAGAAATGAACACAATTTATTGAGTGCTACTTTCACATCCTTGTTTCTCAGAGAGTAGATCATAGGGTTCAAGGCTGGGGTCACTACAGTATAAAAAACTGAAGCTACTTTGGCTTTGTTCAGAGACTGACCAAAAGCAGGAATAATATATACATAAATTATGGTGCTGTAATACATAGTGACCACAATAAGATGGGAGGAACAAGTAGAAAATGCTCTCTTCTTCCCTTCCTTGCTCCTCATCTTCAAGATGCTGGAGATGATAAAACCATAGGATACCAGGACAAGCAGAAAATTCAAAATAGCAAAGAACATGTCTGCCACAACTAACATTATCTTGTTGACATAGGTTGAGGAGCAGGAAAGAGGCAATAATGGAGGAATCTCACAAAAGAAATAATCAATGACATTGGGGCCACAGAAAGACAAGTGAGCAGTTATGATGGTGTGTATTGTTGTATTGATCCAACTGATAGCCCACACTGTAGATGCCATGAGACAGCAAACTGTCTTGCTCATGATAGTGGTATAGTGAAGGGGCTGGCAGATGGCAGCATAACGATCATAGGCCATGGCTGTGAAAAGCAAGTCCTCAGTCCCCAAACACAAAGTTAGGAAATATATCTGAGCTATGCAGCCATCATAAGAAATGGTGCTCTTGGTTATTAGGTTCTGCAGCAACTTAGGCACTACAGTAGAGGAGAAGAAAATATCCAACAAGGCCAAATTTGCAAGAAAAAAGTACATGGGAGTATGGAGGCCTGGATTTAGACTAATCACAGTGATAATGAGTGAGTTACCTGTTAATGCCACTGTATAAACTCCTACAATGAGGCAAAGGGTAATCCTTTGAACCTGAGGATTTTCAGAGAAACTTTGTAAGATGAACTCAGTCACTGAGGAATGATTATTTGAAGCCATATGAGTAGGTTGTCACATTTCCTTTTGTCAGTATGCCACAATATCGAACCCACAGTAGAATATTTTGCTCACTAAAGAGAAGAAAACAGAAATCTGAATTAAATTTGGGCAAACTAAAACACTTCTTTAGTTGAAAACCAAATTTTGACAAAATTATCTAATTTTATTGCGACAAAAACAGGGAAACATTATCTGGTTAGTGAAATCTCTTCTCAGTAAATTTTTCTCCCCCACAAACTGAAGAAAATATACATTCACCCACCCTTCCCTCTCCACCATCATCATCTTCCTTCAGGAAAATTATCCTCCTTTTCATCTGACATTTTCTAACACCTTCAGTGTTTTGTTGAATATTCCTCAGCCATGAGGTGAGCTCAAAGACATTTCATTATATAAATCATTTATCTGATTCTGGGATATCATGAATGTCCATAATTGGGAATTTGCTGAACTGTTACAGGTCAGAACCAAAATTTATGTCCAGTATGTAGACAATGGAAGTGCATACCTGGAAAGTAGTGGAAAGCAATGGTGCATGTGTAATGGAAACTGAATAGGAACCAAGATCACAAACAGAATTGATGGGTCATAAAAAGAGGCTTGACCCAAGATTAAGTAGCTAGGTGATACAGTGGATAAAGTGGTGGACCTGGATTTAGTAATACGTAGGTTCAAATCTAGCATTGGATACTTAGTTGTATAACTTGGATAAGCCATTGAATGTCTGTTTTCTCTTCCAATATCCACTTTCCTTTAAACACTCAGTAACATCATAATTCATTATTCCCTTTCTCAGTTCAATATAAAGGTAAAATGTAATTTCAACACAGATTGCACTTAGTGTTCTACTCAGGTTTTGCTATTTTTATCCCTGTCCATGTGGGACCAGTTCTATTTTTCAGTTTCCTCTAATCTCAATATAGCTGGAGAGCTGCTTGTAAAGCATTCATTGCTATGCATTACAATGGTTCTTTGGAGCGGCAGAAATTTACATTGGAACAAATAAATCAGAATAACCAAAAGGAGTCTTTAAAATATAGTTTATCAACATTCACTCTGAAGTAATTGAAAACATGATCTAGATAAACAAATTCAATTTTACCCCCAAGGACTTCCTTATGCCATTTAAGTTCCAGTTGATTAGCTTTCCTTTTTTCCTACTTCTTCTTGGTGATTTGTTCATTATCTGAGATGATACTGATTAGACACAACATGAAGTTGTTTTTTTTTTTTAACCTGCATAATGGACCTTATTAGATATGAAATATTCACATTTCAATTACCTATCCTTTCGTTATGTAGATAGAACTTCTATACAGACTCTGTTCTAGCAAACCATTAGCTTAAAGAAGGCATCATTTTTTATTTTTCCTGTAACCCAAAGAATAATGAGAATAGGCTTAAATTATTTGAAGGGGAAAATTTGTTGTAAGAAAAAATATGACCAATATAGTTAATTGACCATTGGACAAAAAAACAAAACAAAATTGGAAAACGAGTAGGACCATATCAAAAATCTGCCAGTCTTTATGTAGATTTCAGTGGAGTTATTTCTAGTTCATGGAGCTCATGTAATGACTGATCAGAGTCTTCTCATCCATGCAAGTCTAGAAAATCCTCCCTTTCCATCAATGAAAGGAGACAGACTTCATGAAGGCTTAAACCCATTAATTTTGTGATGATGACAACAAAATTAAGAGAGAATTTTGCCATTCATCAAATATGCTTTCTAAAATTATTACCAAAAACATACTGATCATTTTTTCATAATGCTGTGTAGTCACTTCATAAGATAAGTTTTCATATGGAACGAAGATATGTTAAAGGGCACAGAAGCACACAAACCTAGTGCAAGATTATAATACCAACTATAGCCACTTGGTTCTATCTGTGCAAAAGTTCTAGAAATTAAAAGTTGTGTTTTATTGATGTAGGAAAGTCATGAGTAATGAAATTGCCTCTACTAATACAGTCTAGTGCTCTTCTACATTTAGTCTTTGAAAGTTGCTTAAAATGTTGATTTGCTCAGGCTTATAGCCCCTGTATGTGTCCAAGATAGGACTTAAATTCAGGCCTTCTTAGTTTTAAGTTCAGTCTTTTACCATTATACCATATAGTTGCTCAATGCTGAAGGAAGTAGAAGTATTCACAAAGCTACAGAATGTCAGACCTGGAAGAAACTTGAGAGCTCATTAATTTTTTAATTTCATTTGACAAAGAGAGTATTAGACAGGGGAGGAATTTATCCGAAGTCTCACAAAAGGTTAAGCTGAGTAAGAATTAGAACCCACAGCTCTATATTACTATTCTGCGGTTTTATATACTCCAGCAAATAAATGAAATTTTTAAATGGAGATTTTCAAATTCTGAAACCAGATCTTTTTGAAAGCAAATCTTATTTGTCAGATACTATGTCAACCTTTGAGGACCGTAAATACAAGCAAGAGAGTCCAATTTCTCAAGGAGTTTATAATAGAGAAAACATACAAAGGGATGATGGTGAAAAGGGTGGGTTAAGATAGTCACAAGAGGTCGTAATGTAGAAATAACTGGGAAGTTGTGAGAATGGTCTGAGCCCTGACAAATTAAGGCCAAAGCTCATATAAAAGAACCTTGAGATCCGTGAGTGTAGTACAAATTCTCATCATTGGTAGGATAGGAGGATGTGTACAAAGAATTGGCCTTCCAGTACAAGATTCCTTACTTCAGTCCTTACCCTGATTGTGTAGACTCTGTACAATTCACTAATGTTCTTTGTCCCAAGCAACTCTCACTCTCTAAGACTGTTTGAAGATGGATTGATATTCCTTGGTAAAGGAAGTACTGAATCATGAACTCCTGATGCTAAAGAAACCATATGTGTGATGAGGGGTATGTGTGTGTGGGGGGGAGGGGGGGGGAAAGAGAGAGAGAGAGACAGAGAGAGAGAGAGAGAGAGAGAGAGAGAGAGAGAGAGAGATGCAGACACAGATGTAAGACAGCATCTCCCTCTGAAGTTGTGCCCAGCTCTGCCTCTAGATATTATGTTTATACATAATTATTTGCATGTTACCTGCCTCTTTAGTATCTGAGCTTCCAAAAAGTGAGGGCTATTTTTGCCTTACTTTGAATTCCCAGCACTTAGCACACAGTGCCTGGCACAAAGCAAGTGCATAATATTTGCTGACTGATTCAGGTGAGGATATTTAAAAAATCATTGGCTTGTGAGTATTAAAAAAGTGCTAAATAAAGAAGTATGAAATAGTATTGGGATATCTAGTTTTGGAGCTTGCAGAAATCTCTATTTGAGGCTTGCTTCTTCAATTAACTAGCTATGAGTACATTGGTGAGTGTCTTACTTTTCCTCTATGAATCTCATTGTCCTCATCTACAAAAGAGGGATAAATATCAGTGATGCCTGCTACAGAAGGCTGTTATAAAACTCCTATGAGAAAATGAATGTGAAACGATTTACAATCCTTAAAGTACTATGTAATGTGAGTTATCATTATTATTATTCAGTGGTAATAATGATGAAAGTAAATTTGAGACTTTTGCAAATGAGGATGATAGAAAAAACTGAGGGAAAGAGAGAGATAAGACTATTGAAAAAATAATTCATATCCCATTGTTGCAGTTATTTTGGATGACAATACAATGATATAGACAGGACATATATTATTGTTCTCATTTTGAAGCTTAAGATGCTTGAGAAACATGGTAGCTAACTGACAACTTACTGCTTTTTGACCTTAAGCAAGTCACTTACATTGTTTATTGTCTATCCTCTTCCCCTTCCCATGACTCTTTAAAGAGAGAAGGCTGAATCTATAAGAAGATATAAGATATCAGAATTTTTAAATAATCTATAAACTTCATTGCCACTTCAGATTTGGGACCTCTTACTTATTCAAACCGTCACAGCTCTTTTATGACAGAACTAAGCATAGTTCTAGGTTTCTACACTCCCAACTCTTAATTCAGTGCATTGCAGATGTCCTTGCTGAATGCAATTTAGTATTAAGAAGAGGGTATCTTGTTTCCTTTAGGGTTTTCTACAATAAGACATGCCTGGAGTTTGTGTTTTTCCTTAGGATTTGAGCTTTTTGTTAGCAGGGATTTCTTTTTTTTTTCTACTTGTCTTTTTATTGTTGGCCCTTAGTATAGTGTCTGAGACATCCTAATCCCTTAAGAATGCTTGAAAACTTCACTTGCTGACTTGACTTGCTGTTCTGAGAAAGTACATGAACTATGGTAGCTCCTGTATACCATCAAGAAAACACAAGAACAAATATGTTCATCGTGCTTTTATAAATGAAAATGTTAGTACAGACTATATTCGCATTTGAAAATGACAACTTTCCTGTCCTGAATATGTTTATAAAAGTGTATCAATGTCAATTCCTTGATTACTGACTAGTGAGTTCTCGTTCCCTTCCTCTTCTACCTTAACACCTACATCACTCTCTGTCTTCATTTTCCCTGTTCCCATAGCCCCAAAATGCTAGCAGCCAATTGAGAAGGGAGATTGGATACCTGAGGAAAGATTTGAAAGTGATAAGTCTGATGAGTTTCCAAGACACTGGGATTCTAAAACGAAGGAGCAGGTTGCTTTGGTGTCACTTACCCTCGGTGATGAAGCAATGCCAAGGAGGGTACCAGAAGGTAGACCAGCAGTAATTTTTATTTTTTATCACTTCTCATTTTTTACTCCTCACCCTTCTTTTGTGATCGCTATGTCTGGATCCACCTCTTGCCATTTTTCTCACAAAAGAAGACTCAAGGAATTAGCTAAAAGCAAGAGCTGTAGACATATTAATGCAGAAAGGTCCACTCTATGCTCCTGGCAGTTGCTAGACTGAAACAAATTATATTGGGACTTTATTGAACAATAAGTTAGGAAGGAAAAGTTAATCTGTTTTCTATCACAATATCCTAATAGAATGCAACAGAAAATTCCTGGAGCTCTCAGGTATCTCCATGCTAATAAAAGAATCAAATTTAAAAAAATCTATAAGTCTGTGTAAAGCACAGTTTTATATAGCATTTGTTTTCATTCTCACACAGTCCTGCAAAACAAGGGACAGATGCAATTATCTTCACTTTGGAAATAAGAAATCATGCTTACAGACTTCAACCAATTTGTCTAACAATGAAAATAAGTGGCATACGTAGATCCTTTTGATTCTAATTTCTAATCAGGTCAGTTTCTAATCTCTCTTGTCCCTTTCTCCCTCCCTACCTATTTGCATATCTCTCTTTTGTCCGTCTGACTCTTTCACTGTCTTGTTCTCTTTCTATCTCTCACTCTTACTTTTGATAATTCACAGATAAAAAGAAATCAATCATAAAAAGATAAAACTTAAATATCAAACATGCATTTTTTTCCCTTCCTTCATCTTGTGGTCAGTTTTTTTCTTCTTATAACAAAGGAAGCACTGTTTCTCATTCTTTACCAAACTTACCTTTTTTCTGCTAGAGGGTAATAACTGGAAGATTCTTTTGTTTTCTAGAAACCCTTCCGTGCTCATTAGTTTGTGTGTTCATTGGTCTATAAGTAGGAATTGGACAGGGATCCAATTATGCCTAGTCATTTTCCAAAGGTCAGCTAGGGAGAGCTTTGGGAAATCCTGTCATCTTAGCCCCTAGAGGAACAATTAAACAATGACTTATCTTGGACTACATGGAATCTATGACGCTATAATTTCAAGCAAAAGAAATTGCTAGTAATCAGTTTTTCTTTGTTTTACATGGAACTAAGCAACTGATGTGACTGATGTTTGAGGGTGTATTTCTCCACTATGAATTAACAAAACGAATTGACTATAATGATAGGATGTTGGAGTCTTAAATAGAATAGCCTCTAAGGAGTGCTAACAGAACTAATACATATTGTGACTTCTTTACACCTTAGCAAATAAAACAGAAACATAGTAAAATATAATAGCAAAAATAAAAATCAGAATCTACAGGTTCCCTAAAAACATGATAAGTGAGTAGCACTCACATTGCAAGTGAGCCTTTATAAACTTAGGCAAATCTCCGTGCTACAAATGCAAGCCGCAAGTCATCCTTGAAAATTCAAGAAATCTGTGATGGAAGTGGAGCATAGGTGGAGACAGAAATGTTCCCAACAACTCCTTGAAAATAACTCTAACTTGTAAGGACTCAAGAACAAGATTCTTAACAGGTGCTGTCATATCAGGTATTTGTAATCTCCCAATTATTGGAACAGCAACATTAACCTTTCAAAGCATGGAGATGTCACCTAGAAGAGACTGAAGCCCTATGACAAAAAGGTTATCAACTATTGTTTAGATGCAAGGCTCATGTAATCCTTATAGTCTGTTTAGCCATTTTTCAATGATGTCCAACACTTTATATCTCCTTTGGGGGTTTTCTTGGCAAAGATAATAGAATAATTTGGCATTCCCTTCTTCAGTTTTGTTGAGGGCCAGGGTGGAGTGCAGTTGATGAGATCAGGATAGACCTTCGGGGAAACTGATCTTTGAGACTGTGCTCATTATCATCCAGAATGGCTCTCCATGCCCCCCAGATGTTGTTGCCTCTGTGAGACAAACAAGAGAATTACAGAAAACAAGGGATATGAAAAATAGATTCTCCTAGACTCATGGTCTGATTAATCAGAAGACTGATTTAATCATCCTGATTGATTTAATCACTGGGACAGACTAGCAGAATGTCACGTAGACTTGCAGTACCTTGTCTATATAAACCTGAACCTTCAGATCAATAAACGGAACTGGTCTATCTTTTCCCACCTCCCGTGACTGTTTTCTTTCAACCACATCACGGAGCCATGTAGGGACGCAGGCCATCCGCTACACAGTTTGTTTTACAGTTTAGGGACTGAGTCAAACAGGTTAAATTATTTGCCCAGGGTCACATAGCTAGTAAGTGTCTGAGGCCAGATTTGAACTCATGAAGATGAGTGTTCCTAACTCCAAGTCCAATGCTAGATCCACTTTATCACTTAACTGCCAAAGTGTTATATACATATAGTATAATTGAAATATATCACTGGTAGAGTAGAAAGCTCTCTTTTCCCTAGTGCTGTCTGGATTTTAATTATACTGTAGATAATGAACACATAGGACATCAAAATAAGTAGGAAAAGTACCATCCCATAGAAGGCATCAGTCAAGACAACTGTGGCATAATTTATGAAAGAGGTAGTACATGAGAATAATAAGTGATGGAGTGGTGTCAAGAAACTTCATAGAAAATGAGCAAATGCACTGTGTTAACAATAGGAAAGTTGCATTATCAGAGCAGTACTTACTGAATAAATAAAGCACAGATATAGCACACTATAGACATCAAGACAATAGAGAGTATTTCTTAAAAATCATGTTTTTCCATGACAGGGAAAAGAATCAGTTCAGATGATATAGACTACGTAGAGAAGTAGAGAAATATCATTTATGCTTCACTATGCAAAGTGCTATTGCATATATATGGTGGGGTGTGGATGTGGTTGTGGGTGTGGGAGTTTCTGTTTTTGGTTGTTAGCATGGCTTTATTGGAAATAAAGTTTACTTTGTTTATCTAGACACTTTGTGACCCCAAACAACATAAAAAAAAATGTCAACCACCTATTTCCTAAGTGACCCTGGGCCAATCTCCTTTTCTCGAACTCATTTTTATATTCAGTGAAGGGAGAAAAATATTTTGACTATCTCATGAAATTGTCAGAATTATCAAATAAAAGAAACGAATCGTGGCTTGCCTTTTGACATATATTCCCTTTTTTTTTTCATCAGGCAACCTTTCAACGAAAGTACTCAGTCCCATTTTATCAGTAGAAAAAATGGAGGCAGAGAGATGTTCAGTGCCATTCGTTAAGGTACACTAATTCCATGGAAAAGCCTGGGATCTGAGTTTGGTACAGGATTTGTGTCTCCATATTCAGAAAAATTTCCACTGTCCAAGGCTGTCTCCCTTAAAAAGGAAAAAATGTTTTAGAATAGTACACATTTTGTTCCTTCTATATGAAGGTTTTTTCTAATTTTAATTATTTTTATCTTTTCTAGTTTTATAAAGTAATGCTTTGGTAATTCAGTTGTGAGGGTACAGAATAAGTAAATGAATTGTAGAAAGTATTGCATTTTTGTTATGTTGGCTTGGCCTATTCTTGAACAATGAATATTTCCCAGATTTATTTCTATAAAGAATATTTGGTAGCTATATTTATAAATTCATGTAGGTAGAACTACAGAAGAAATTCAATTTTGATTCTTCGTAAATAAAAAGCCCAAGAATTTTATTTTCTGTAAGTTTCTGTCTCCACCTGCTGGAGTTTGTTGGCAACATGCAAAAATACTGATGATTTATGTAAGTTAATTTTCCAATTCAATAAATATTTTTTCAACACCTATTATGTACTAGCAATTTTACTAAGCACTGGGAGTATAATTCATAAAAAAGAAAGACAGTTCCTACTGTCAAGGAGTTTACAACTAATGGGAAGAGACAACACAAAAGGTGAAAAGGAAAGGTTGTGAGGCACACTGAGAAGTGCCAAGCACAAGGATATCTTTTTCCATGGAGTTCAAAATAAAGCAGAGGAGCAGATGCAAAGTGGAGGGTGCTAAAAATTCTGCTTCTGTCCTCTATAAATGAAGGTAATGGGAAGGGTTTTGCTTTTCCACATTCCAGTCCTCAAGTCATAGAGGAGATAAAACTGAAGGACTGGTGTCAATCACGGTGCAATTTAGCTGCATGGTGAAGAGATTATAGTGATATTATTATCTTAGGAGGAGGATCTAGTTCCATGGAATTGAAAATCAGGGAGACAACAGATGCCAAATGGAGTGTAAATACTGAAACTTTGCTGACATTGTTAATTTTTTCAATTACTTTTTTTAGTTCAGGATTTTCTGAGTAAATATTTCTATCATTTTAAAAATGTGATAATGTTGTTTCCATTTGCTTGTCTTATCCTCTTAATTGAAGGTCAATTGACCTTCATTATTTTTAAGTTACAAATATTGACATGTTATACACAGTCCAGGAGAATTTGATTTGATCAGAATAAAATAAATGAAATTAACCATACAGCAACCTCATAAGAAAGTATTCGCCATTCTGCATCTGCAGCACCTACACCATTTTTTTTAAAGTTGTATTTTAATTAATGGAGATCTAGATGGAAAATGAGAGTAAAGAAAGGAGAGAAAGAGAGAAAGAAAGAGACAGAGACAGAGACAAAGAGACAGACAGACAGAGAGAAGGAGAGAGAGGTAATACTTCTGCCGCACTAGTATCCTAAGTCACAGCAATTACTCTTCCATGGTTCGCAAACTCTTCAACAAGCCACATCCAAGGTCCTAGAATTAAATCTCAAATTTCCTAAGAGTCAATACCTGGACAGTACCCTTCCTCAATGATATAATGTTAGGAATCTCACCAAAGAGATAATGTGTTTCTTTATCGTCTCACTTTTCTTTTTATTTAACTCATTGGTTACCATATATCCCATAACCAAAACAAGGGAGGAAAGGGAAGTCAGTTCCAAACACAGAATCACAGAACCTTTGATTTTGATTGTACTTCAGAGACCATCTAGTCTAATATCTGAATATGAATTCCCTTTATAATATAGCCAACAAGTCCTAATCTGCTTGAGCTTCTCTATCCACTCTCCCAAACTTCATATGGGAGAAAAATTGAGGTTGTAAGAAATACCTTAGCAAACATCTGCTTTGTGAAATATTCTGCATAGCACTAGCCATCTTGCCTCCCTGTCCTTTCAAGGCTGAGGTTGTCAATGATGCTATCCAGGTGCATCTCTGAAATCCTGACTTCTCTGCTGACCTGTAAACTCCATCCTTTCCGGAAAATGATACAGGAAGGTCATCACTAAAATATTGGTTCCATTACTGGATAGAATCAAAATGAGTGGAGATGACTCAGGATGCAGTGGATGACGTGGTTGTCTTCAATGTCAAACCATGCTCTTAGTGCTCCACATTACCTGCTTCAGTTTCCTTCATGGCAGTTGGAACAAATTTTTCTCATCTGCCCATTCCACCAGGGAAAGTCTTCACACACTTGAAATAGACACCTCCCTAACTCCCCAATGGGTTTATGACCCCTTGGTTACTCTGAACCTGGTTTGACCCATCAGCTGAAAAGGTATAATGGGGTGTGGCTGATGCACATGCTACAGCTTCTTGGAGCCACAGGTGGATGCCATAGGTGGAAAAACGCCTTCACACCGACAGTACTGCTTCTCAGTGAACATGCATTCAGACTGTGCTTTGGAGAGTGCAGCTCTGATGGGCCAGCCACATTGCTGAAATGCAAATTGTATGCTTGCCAAAAAGACTATTTTTTATTTTTTTATATATTATTTTATTTTTATTCTTTTCCTTTTAATGTTCTACAATCACTTCCTTAAAAATTAAGATTTTATCCCCCCCATACCTTCCCCCCACTACTCCCCTCCCTCCCTGCAACAGCATACAATTCTGTATAGGTTCTATATATACTTTCCTATTGAGCACATTTTCACTGTAGTCATGCTATGTAGTCGCACTAAAATAAATGGAAGAAATCATATAACAAATCAAAATATAATACACTATAACCCCCACACACACAAACATGATCTGCTACATTCTGCAAATGACTTCCATATTTCTTTCTCTGAGTGTGGAAGGCATTTTGCCTTAGAAAACTGTCATTAGGTTTTTTTTTTTTTTTCAGTGAGTTCTTGTGTTGTTACGAAGTTCCAAGTTTACCAGAAAAAGCTTTCATACACTGTGGTCGTTGCTGTGCACAAAGTTCTCCTGGTTCTGCTCCTTTCGCTCATCATCAGATCATATAAGTCCTTCCAGGCCTCCCTGAAGTCTTCTTGTTCCTCATTTCTTATGGCACAATAGTACTCCATTACATTCATATACCATAATTTATTAAGCCATTCCCCAACTGATGGGCTTCCCCTTGATTTCCAGTTCTTGGCTACCACAGAGTGCTGCTATAAATATTTTTGTACATGTGGGACCCTTTCCCATTGTTGTAATCTCTTGGGGATACAGTCCTAGCAGCAATATTTCTGGGTCAAAGGGTATGCACATTTTTGTAGCCCTTTGGGCATAGTTCCAAACCGTTCTCCAGAAGGGTTGGATGATCTCACAGCTCCACCAACAGTGAATTAGTGTTCCAACTCTGCCACATCCTCTCCAGCATTTATCATTTTCTTGTTCTGTCATGTTTGCCAATCTTACAGGTGTGATGTGGTACCTCAGAGTTGTTTTGATTTGCATCTCTCTAATCAATAGTGATATAGAGCACTTTTTCATATGATTATAGATATCTTTAATTTCTTCCCCTGAAAATTGCCTGTTCATATCCTTTGACCATTTATCAATTGGGGAATGACTTATATGGTTATATATTTGAGTTAGTTCTCTATATATTCTAGAAATGAGGCCTTTATACCCGAGCTTAGTCGTAAAACTTTTTTCCCAATTTACTACATCCCTCCAAATTTTGGATGCATTGAGTTTGGATGTGCAAAAACTTTTCACTTTAAAGTAATCAAAATTATCCATCTTGCATTTCATAATGCTTTCTATCATTTTTTTAGAAAAAAAATTCTTACCATCTCCATGAATCTGAAATACACTATTCCTTGCTTCTCCAGTTTATTCATGGTATCAATATTTATACCTAAATCATGTATCCATTTGGACTTTATTCTTGTGTACAGTGTCAGGCATGGGTCTATACCTAATTTCCACCACACAGTTGACCAGTTTTCCCAGCAATTTTTGTCGAACAGTGAGTTCTTATCCCAGAAGCTGGGGTCTCTGGGTTTATCAAAGAGGAGGTTGCTATATTCCTTGCCTACTGTGTCTTGAGTGCCAAGTCTATTCCATTTATCCACCCCTCTGTTTCCTAGCCAATATCAAGTGGTTTTGATAATTGCTGCTTTATAATACAATTTGAGGTCTGGTAGTGCTAGGCCACCTTTCGAAGCATTTCTTCTCATTAGTCCCTTTGAAATTCTGGACCTTTTGTTTTTCCAAATGAATTTTGATATTATTTTATCCAGTTCTAGAAAATAATTATCTGATAGTTTAATTGGTATGGCACT
The DNA here is from genome assembly GCA_023548195.1 of Bettongia penicillata ogilbyi. Classification (NCBI taxonomy): domain Eukaryota; kingdom Metazoa; phylum Chordata; class Mammalia; order Diprotodontia; family Potoroidae; genus Bettongia; species Bettongia penicillata. Next base: position 637,804 of record JAJHZJ010000582.1, read on the forward strand.
AAATGAGCAAATTAATTTAGGTAGAATTGTCATTTTTATTATATTAGCTCAGCCTGCCCATGAACAACTGATGTTTTTCCACTTACTTAAATCTGACTTTATTTGTGCAAAAAGTGTCTTGTAATTGTGTTCATATAATCCCTGGGTTGGTTTTGGCAGATAAACTCCTAAGTATATTACAGTGTCTACTCTAGCTTTAAATAGGATTTCTCTTTCTATCTCTTGCTGTTGGACTTTGTTGCTAATATATAGGGATGTGGAAGATTTGTGTGGGTTTATTTTGTAACCTGCAACTTTGACAAAGTTGTTTATTATTTCAAGTAGTGTTTTACTTAAATCTCTGGGATTCTCTAAGTATATCATCATATCATCTGCAAAGAGTGATAACTTAGTTTCTCTTTGGCTATGTTTATTCCTTCAATTTCGTTATCTTGTCTAATTGCTACTGCTAACATGTCTAGTACCATATTGAATAATAGTGGTGATAATGAGCATCCTTGTTTCATCCCTGACCTTATTGGAAAAGCATCTTGCTTATCCCCATTGCATATAATGCGTGATGAAGGTTTGAGGTGGATACTACTTATTATTTTATGGAAAGTTCCCTTTATTCCTATGTTCTCCAGTGTTTTTAATAGGAATGGATGTTGTATTTTGTCGAAAGCTTTTTCTACATCTATTGAGATAATCATGTGGTTTTTGTTAGTTTTGTTGTTGATATGATCAATAATGCTAATACTTTTCCTAATATTGAACCAGCCCTGCATTCCTGGTATGAAAACTACCCGATCACAATGTATTATTCTCTTGATAAGATGCTGTATTCGTGTTGCTAAAATCTTCCTAAAAATTTTTGCATCTATATTCATTAGAGAAATTGGTCTATTATTTTCTTCCTCTGTTTTGTCTCTCCCTGGTTAGGGTATCAAAACCATATTTGTATCATAGAAAGAATTTGGGAGGACTCCTTCCTCCCCAATTTTCAAAAACAGTCTATATAGTATTGGAATTAAGTGTTCTTTAAAGGTTTGATAGAATTCACTTGTGAATCCACCTGGTCCTGGAGATTTTTTCCTAGGGAGTTCATTGATGGCTTGTTCAATTTCTTTTTTTGATATGGGGTTGTGTAAGTATTCAATTTCCTCTTCTGTTAATCTGGGCAATTTGTATTTTTTAAAATATTCATCCATCTCATTTAGATTATCGAATGTGTGGGCATTAAGTTGCACAAAGTAATTTCTAATTACTGTTTTAATTTCCTCCTCATTAGAGGTGAGTTCACCATTTTCATTTTTAATATTAGATATTTGATTTTCTTCTTTCTTTTTTTAAATCTAATTGACCAAAGGTTTATCAATTTTATTAGTTTTTTTCTTGAAACCAATTATTGGTTTTATTTATTAACTCAATAATTTTCTTAATTTCAGTTTTATTAATCTCTCCTTTGGTTTTCAGTATTTCTAATTTGGTATTTTCTTGGGGATTTTCAATTTGTTCCTTTTCTAGTTTTTTCAGCTGCATGCCCAAGTCATTGATCTCCTCTTTCTCTATTTTATTTCTGTAGGCATTCAAAGATATAAAACTTCCCCTAAGAACTGCTTTTGCAGTATCCCATAAGATTTGGTAGGTTGTCTCATTATTGCCATTCTTCTGAATGAAGTTGTTGATTGCTTCTATGATTTCTTCTTTAACCCATTCCTTCTTTAGGATTAGATTATTTAGTTTCCAATTATTTTTGCTTCATCTTTCCATGGTCTTTTATTACATGTAATTTTTATTTTTTTCTTTTTTTAAATTTAATTTATTTGTTTTCAGTTTTCAATAATCACTTCCAAAAGTTTTAAATTTTCTCCCCCTCCTCCCCTCTTTCCCCAGGAAGGCAAGCAATCTTATATGGGTTCTACACATACGTTCTTTTTATTCTTTTTTTAATTAATTTATTTGTTTTCATTTTTCTTTCTTTTTCTTTTATTTTTTTAATGTTTTACAATCATTTCCTTAAAGTTAAGATTTTATCCCCCCCACCCTTCCTCCAATACCCCACTCCCTCCCCAAGACAGCATACAATTCTGTTTAGGTTCTATATGTACTTTCCTATTGAGCACATTTTCATGATATTCATGCTACGTAGTCGAACTAAAATAAATGGAAGAAATCATATAACAAATCAACACAATACACTGAAATGCACCCACACACAAACATGATCTGCTACATTCTGCAAATGACTTCCACATTTCTTTCTCTGAGTGTGGAAGGCATTTTGCCTTAGAAGACCGACATTAGGATTTTTTTTTCTCAGTAAGTTCTTGTGTTATTACAAAGTTCCAAGTCTACCAGAAAAAACTCTCACACACTGTGGTCGTTGCTGTGCAAAAAGTTCTCCTGGTTCTGCTCCTTTCGCTCAGATCATATAAGTCCTTCCAGGCCTCCCTGAAGTCTTCTTGTTCATCATTTCTTATGGCACAATGGTACTCCATTACATTCATATACCATAATTTATTCAGCCATTCCCCAATTGATGGGCATCCCCTTGACTTCCAGTTTTTGGCTACCACAAAGAGTGCTGCTATAAATATTTTTGTACACGTGGGACCCTTTCCCGTTTTTATAATATCTTGGGGATACAATCCTAGTAGCGATATTTCTGGGTCAAAGGGTATGCACATTTTTGTAGCCCTTTGAGCATAGTTTCTAACCGTTCTCCAGAAGGGTTGGATGATCTCACAGCTCCACCAACAATGAATTAGTGTTCCAACTCTCCCACATCCTCTCCAGCATGTATCATTTTTTTGTTCTGTCATGTTTGCCAATCTTACAGGTGTGATGTGGTACCTCAGAGTTGTTTTGATTTGCATCTCTCTAATCAATAGTGATTTAGAGCACTTTTTCATATGATTATAGATATCTTTGATTTCTTCTCCTGAAAATTGCTTGTTCATATCCTTTGACCATTTATCAATTGGGGAATTACTTGGATGGTTATATATTTGAGTCAGTTCTCTATATATTCTAGAAATGAGGCCTTTATCCCCGAGCTTAGCTGTAAAAATTTTTTCCCAGTTTACTACATCCCTCCGAATTTTGGTTGCATTGGGTTTGGTTGTGCAAAAGTAATCAAAATTATCCATCCTGCATTTCATAATGCTTTCTATCATTTCTTTAGAAAAAAATTCTTCCCCTCTCCATAAATCTGATAAATACACTATACCTTGCTTCTCCAGTTTATTCATGGTATCAATCTTCATACCTAAATCATGTACCCATTTGGACTTTATTTTTGTGTATGGTGTCAGGCATGGGTCTATGCCTAATTTCCGCCACACAGTTAATAAATTTTCCCAGCAATTTTTGTCAAACAATGAGTTCTTATCCCAGAAGCTGGGATCTTAGGGTTTATCAAACAGGAGGTTGCTATATTCCTTGCCTACTGTGTCTTGAGTGCCAAGCCTATTCCATTTGTCTACCCCTCTGTTTCTTAGGCAATACCAAGTAGTTTTGATAATTGCTGCTTTATAATACAATTTGAGGTCTGGTAGCGCTAGGCCACCTTCCCAAGCATTTCTTTTCATTAGTCCCTTTGATATTCTGGACCTTTTGTTTTTCCAAATGAATTTTGATATTATTTTATCCAGTTCTAGAAATAATTATCTGATAGTTTAATTGGTATGGCACTAAATAAGTAGATTAATTTAGGTAGAATTGTCATTTTTATTATATTAGCTCGGCCTACTCATGAACAACTGATGTTTTTCCACTTACTTAAATCTGACTTTATTTGTGCAAAAAGTGTCTTGTAATTGTGTTCATATAATCCCTGGGTTTGTTTTGGCAGGTAAACTCCTAAGTATTTTATAGTGTCTACTCTAGCTTTAAATGGGATTTCTCTTTCTATCTCTTGCTGTTGGACTTTGTTGCTAATATATAGGACTGCAGAAGATTTGTGTGGGTTTATTTTGTAACCTTCAACTTTGCCAAAGTTGTTTATTATTTCAAGTAGTTTTTTACTTGAATCTCTGGGATTCTCTAAATATATCATCATATCATCTGCAAAGAGTGATAACTTAGTTTCTTCTATTTTTATTCCTTCAATTTCTTTATCTTGTCTAATTGCTACCGCTAACATTTCTAGTTATTTTTATTGGCTATTTTTATTCCTTCAATTTCTTTATCTTGTCTAATTGCTACCGCTAACATTTCTAGTACCATATTGAATAATAATGGTGATAATGGGCATCATTGTTTCACCCCTGACCTTATTGGAAATGCCTCTAGCTTATTTCCATTGCATATAATGTTTGCTGAAGGTTTTAGGTAGATACTGCTTATTATTTTATGGGAAGTTCCCTTTATTCCTATGTTCTCCAGTGTTTTTAATAGGAATGGGTGTTGTATTTTGTCAAAAGCTTTTTCTGCATCAATTGAGATAATGTGGTTTTTGTTGATTTTGTTGTTGATATGATTGATAATGCTAATAGTTTTTGTAGTATTGAACCAGCCCTGCATTCTTGCTATGAAACCGACCTGATCATAATGTATTATTCTCTTGATAAGATGCTGTATTCGTTTTGCTAAAATCTTGTTGAAAATTTTTACATCTATATTCATTAGAGAAATTGGTCTATAATTTTCTTTTTCTGTTTTGTCTCTTCCTGGCTTGGGTATCAAAACCATAGTTGTATCATAGAAAGAATTTGGGAGGACTCCTCCCCCAATTTTCCCAAATAGTCTATATAGTATTGGAATTAACTGTTCTTTAAAGGTTTGATAGAACTCACTTGTGAATCCACCTGGTCCTAGAGATTTTTTCCTAGGGAGTTCATTGATGGCTTGTTCAATTTCTTTTTCTGAGATGGCATTGTCTAAGTATTCAATTTCCTCTTCTGTTAATCTGGGCAATTTGTATTTTTTAAAATATTCATCCATCTCATTTAGATTATCGAATTTGTGGGCATAAAGTTGGGCAAAATAATTTCTAATTATTGTTTTAATTTCCTCCTCATTGGAGGTGAGTTCACCCTTTTCATTTTTAATATTAGTAATATGATTTTCTTCTTTCTTTTTTTTAATCAAATTGACCAAAGGTTTATCAATTTTATTAGTTTTTTCATAAAACCAACTATTGGTTTTATTTATTAATTCAATAGTTTTCTTAATTTCAATTTTATTAATCTCTCCTTTGGTTTTCAGTATTTCTAATTTGGTATTTTCTTCGAGATTTTCAATTTGTTCTTTTTCTAACTTTTTCAGCTGCATACCCAAGTCATTGATCTCCTCTTTCTCTATTTCATTTACATAGGCATTCAAAGATATAAAACTTCCCCTAAGAACTGCTTTTGCAGTATCCCATAAGATTTGGTAGATTGTCTCATTATTGTCATTCTCTTGAATGAAGTTGTTGATTGTTTCTATGATTTCTTCTTTAACCCATTCGTTCTTTAGGATTAAATTATTTAGTTTCCAACTGATATTTGCTTTATCTTTCCATGGCCTTTTATTACATATAATTTTTATTGCATTATTATCTGAGAAGGATGCATTGATTATCTCTGCCTTTCTGCCCTGGATTGTGAGATTTTTATGTCCTAGTACATGGTCAATTTTTGTAAATGTTCCATGTACTGCTGAGAAAAAGGTATATTCCTTTCTATTCCCATTCAATTTTCTCCAGAGATCTATCATATCTACCTTATCTAGAGTTTTATATACCTCCTTAACCTCTTTCTTGTTTATTCTGAGGTTAGATTTATCAAGTTCAGAAAGAGCGAGGTTGATGTCCCCCACTAGTATAGTTTTTCTGTCAATTTCTTCCTTCAACTCCCTCAATCTCTCCTCTAAGGATCTGGATGCTATACCACTTGGAGCTTACATGTTTAGTAATGATATGGCTTCATTGTCTATGGTACCTTTGAGCAGTATTTAGTTTCCATCCTTATCCCTTTTGATTAGATGTATTTGTGCTTTTGCTTTGTCTGAGATTAGGATTGCTACTCTTGCCTTTCTTACATCAGCTGAAGCACAATATATTCTGCTCCATCCTTTGACCTTTATCCTATGTGTATCCCCCCATTTCTAATGTGTGTCTTGTAAGCAGCATATTGTTGGATTATGGCTTTTAATCCATTCTGCTATGCGTCTACGTTTTATGGGAGAATTCATTCCATTCACATTCACAATTAGGATTACAATCTGTATATTTCCCTCCATCTTCTTTCCCACCATTTGTACTTTTAGCTCTGCTGTCTCCCTTCCCCTCCTCAATAGTATTCACTTTTCATCACCTCCATCAGCCGGCTTCCACTCCTTCTTTTAGCCCCCCTCCCTTTTACTCCCCTTTGCTCTTACTGCTTCTTCCCTCCCTTTTATCCTCCCTCCCCTTTCTTCCCCCTTCCTCTCCTACTGCTTATAGAGCTAGTTAGGATTATCCACTTAAGTTTATTGTTCCACCCTGTAAACAAATCCGATGAGAGTACCTCTCACACAATGCTCATCTCCCTCCCCTCTTTCTCTCTACTATGATTTTGTACTTCTTCTTGTGATGTAATTTTTTTTAATATTTATTTATTTAACTTTTTACATTCATTTTCACAAAATAATGGGTTCCAAATTTTCTCCCCTTTTATCCCCACCCCCGCCCCAATACCCCAAGCATCTAATTTTCCCTATCTGCAATCTGCCCTCTCTTCTGTCATTCCCTCCCTTCTCTTGTCTCCATCTTCTCTTTTCTCCTGTAGGGCCAGATGACTTTCTATTCCTCATTAACTGTATGTCTTCTTTCCTAGTAGCAACAGCAATACTAAACAGTTGTTCCTAAAACTTTGAGTTCCAAATTCTCCCCATCCCTCCCTCCCCACCCATTCCCTTTGGGAAGGCAGGCAATTCAATATAGGCCACATATGTGTAATTTTGCAAATGACTTCCCTGATAGTCATGTTGTGTAAGACCAACTGAATTACCCTCCATCCTACCCTGCCTCTCATTGTTTCTCTTCTGTCTTTTGATCCTGTCCCTCCCCAACTGTTGACTTCAAATTGCTCCCTCCTCCCTTTGCCCTCCCTTCCGTCATCCCCCCCCCTTGCATTATCTCCTTCTCCCCCACTTTCCTATACTGTAAGATAGGTTTTCATACCAAAATGAGTGTGCATTTTATTCCTTCCTTTAGTCAAATGTGATGAGGGTAAACTTGTTTTCTTTTTTTCTCAGCTCTCCTCTTTTTCCCTCCACTAAAAATTCTCCTACTTGCCTCTTAAATGACATATAAGTACCCCATTCCATTTCACCCTCTTTCCTCCCACTACATTTCTCTCTCACCATTTACCTGAATTTCTTTTAAGATATGGTCCCATCTTATTCAATTCATTCTGTGCTCTCTGTCTCTCTGTGGGTGTGCATGTGTGTATGTGTGCGTGCGTGCATGCATGTATATGTGTGTGTGTGGTCCCACCAACTACCCAGATACTGAAACGTTTTAAGAGTTACAAATATTGTCTTTCCATGTAGGAATGTAAACAGTTCACTTCTGGTAAGTCCCTTAAGACTTCTCTTTGATGTTTACTTTTCCATGCTTCTTCTCATTCTTGTGTTTGGATGTCAAATTTCCTTTTCAGCTCTGGTCTTTTAATCAAGAATCCTTGAAAGTCCTCTGTTTCATTGAAAGACCATATTTTCCCCTGAAGTATTATACTCAGTTTAGCTGGGTAGGTGATTCTTGGTTTGAGTCCTAGTTCCTTTGACTTCTGGAATATCCTATTCCACTCCCTTCGATCCCTTAATGTAGAAGCTGCTAGATCTTGAGTTATCCTGATTTCCACAGTACTGGAATTGTTTCTTTCTAGCTGCTTGCAAGATTTTTCTCCTTGAGCTGGAAGTTCTGGAATTTGGCCACAATGCTCCTAGGAGTTTCTTTTTTTGGATCTCTTTCAGGTGGTGATCAATGGATTCTTTCAATACTTATTTTGCCCTCTGGTTCTAGAATGTCAGGGCAGTTTTCCTCGATAATTTCATGGAAGATGATGTCTAGGCTCTTTTTTTGATCATGACTTTCAGGTAGTCCCATAATTTTTAAATTGTCTCTCCTGGATCTATTTTCCAGGTCAGTTGTTTTTCCCATGAGATATTTCACATTCTCTTCCATTTTTTCATTCTTTTGGTTTTGTTTGGTGATTTCTTGGTTTCTCGTAAAGTCATTAGACTCCATCTGTTCCATTCTAATTTTGAGAGAACTATTAAATTCAGTGAACTTTTGAGCCTCTCTTTCCATTTGGCTAATTCTGCTTTTGAAAGCATTCTTCTCCTCATTGGCTTCTTGAACCTCTTTTGCCAGTTGAGTGAGCCTATTTTTCAAGGTGTTATTTTCTTCAGCATTTTTTGGGGTCTCCTTAACCAAGGTATTGACCCGTTTTTCATACTTTTCTTGCATCTCTCTCATTTCTCTTTCCAGTTTTTCCTCCACCTGTCTAACTTGCTTTTCAAAATCCTTTTTGAGCTCTTCCAAGGCCTGAGCCCACCCGACATCCCCTTGGGGAATCTGTGGTACTGAGGCCCCGCCCTCCACGTCTTTTCCTGATTGGCAAGAATACGTCCTCGCCATCAGATCTGAAAGTCAGGATCATTTGCATTTGTTGGAAAAAAACTCTCTATAGTCTTATTTTTCTTCCCTTTTCTAGGCATTTTCCCAGCCAGTTACTTGACTTCTGAGATTCCTGTCCACCTCCGCCTAGATCCGCCCAGCTACTGCTTAGGGTCTGAGGTTCAAATGGACTTTCCCCGCTGCCGGCCCCTAATGAATGTGAACTTTAGTTCTGGTGCTGGGCTGGGGGCAGGGCCGCCTCCCAGGCTCAGCTCCCTCAGGGGCTTTATTCAGAGGCTTTCAGAAAAGGAGCGGGGTGGGGCAGGACCGTCTCCCAGGCTCAGCTCCCTCAGTTTGTTTATGCAGAGACTTTCTGTAATGAAGATCCTGCCTGCTGCTTGGGGAGTGCTGTGCGGCCGCAGCCACTGCTGCCTCCGCTGCCGCCCACGCCGCTGCCTCCGCCGCTTCCTGCCCCCGTCTCTTTTTACATTAATTCTATGGGCGGTGAGTTGGAGCTCGTAAACGTGCGTCCTTCTATTCTGCCATCTTGGCTCCGCCCCCTCTTGTGATGTAATTTGCCATTTTCTGCTTCCTCCTTTTCACACCTCCTATTACAATCCCTTCTCATACTTAAATCATGTTTTTTATCATGATATTATTTACTATATACCCGTTCCCCCTATGCATATCCCTTTTATATGTCTTAATAGCTGCACAGTTCTCAAGATTAGCAGGAATCATCTTCCCTTATAGGGAGGTAAACAATTTGCCTTAAATGAGTAACAACTTGTTTCTCCTCCACCCCCCTGCCATTTACCTTTTTATGATTCTCTTGCAACCTGCATTTGAAGATCGAAATGTCTATTAAGCTCTGGCGTTTTGGTCAGGAAGCTCTGGAAATCCCTTTCTTCGCTCAATGACTTTTTCCTTGCCTGAAATGTTATGCTGAACTTTGCTGGGTAGTTGGTCCTTGGTTATAATCCCAACTCCTTTGTCTTACAGAATATTGGGTTCCAGGGGCAGAGCCAAGATGGTGGAGTAGAAAGACACACATTTACGAGCTCCGAAACCAAAGCCCATAGAATTAATGTGAAAAGAGACCCCCATAACTTCTGGACCACTGAAAAGTGTACAGAAACGGAGTGGAAGAGATTTCTGTGCCAGAGAGCCCTGGAGAGCCGTCCCCAGGGTATGTCACGCCCCGGAAAGCGGACCCAACCCCAAAGCTGCCCTGGCCATGGCCCCAGAGAAGCTGACCTGAGCAGGCTTCAGAGACGGAAGCTCCGGCAGCCGGGAAAGTCCCTCCACCCACAGAAGCTACAGGTCAGTGAGAGAGGCTGGGCTGGACGAGGGGGGAGAGGAGTGTCTCCGTGACTTGGGCCCCCTCGGGAGGAAGCGGCAGCGGCAGAGATGGGGGCAGGAAGCAGCGGAGGCAGAGGCGTGGGCGGCGGCTGAGGCAGCAGTGGCAGCAGGCAGGATCTTCATTACTGAAAGTCTCTGTATAAGCGACCTGAGGGAGCTGAGCCTGGGAGATGGCCCTGCCCCACCTTGCTCTATTATTGAAGTCCTCTGCATAAAGCCCCTGAGGGAGCTGAGCCTGGGAGGCGGCCCTGCCCCCAGCCCAGCACCAGAACTAAAGTTCACATTCATTAGGGGCCAGCGGCGGGGAAAGTCCATTTGAACCTCAGACCCTAAGCACTAGCTGGGTGGATCTAGGCGGAGGTGGACAGGAATCTCAGAAGTCAAGTAACTGGCTGGGAAAATGCCTAGAAAAGGGAAGAAAAATAAGACTATAGAGAGTTTTTTCCAACAAATGCAAATGATCCTGACTTCCGGATCTGACGAGGAAATATTCTCGCCATCAGGGAAAGACGTGGAGGGCGGGGCCTCAGTACCCCAGACACCCCAGGGGGATGTCGGGTGGGCTCAGGCCTTGGAAGAGCTCAAAAAGGATTTTGAAAAGCAAGTTAGACAGGTGGAGGAAAAACTGGGAAGAGAAATGAGAGAGATGCAAGAAAAGTATGAAAAACGGGTCAATACCTTGGTAAAGGAGACCCAAAAAAAATGCTGAGGAAATTAATACCTTGAAAAATAGGCTCACTCAATTGGCAAAAGAGGTTCAAAAAGCCAATGAGGAGAAGAATGCTTTCAAAAGCAGAATTAGCCAAATGGAAAGAGAGGCTCAAAAGCTCACTGAATTTAATAGTTCTCTCAAAATTAGAATGGAACAGATGGAGTCTAATGACTTTACGAGAAACCAAGAAATCACCAAACAAAACCAAAAGAATGAAAAAATGGAAGAGAATGTGAAATATCTCATGGGAAAAACAACTGACCTGGAAAATAGATCCAGGAGAGACAATTTAAAAATTATGGGACTACTTGAAAGTCATGATCAAAAAAAGAGCCTAGACATCATCTTGCATGAAATTATCAAGGAAAACTGCTTTGACATTCTAGAACCAGAGGGCAAAATAAGTATTGAAAGAATCCATTGATCACCACCTGAAAGAGATCCAAAAAGAGAAACTCCTAGGAACATTGTGGCCAAATTCCAGAACTTCCAGCTCAAGGAGAAAAATCTTGCAAGCAGCTAGAAAGAAACAATTCCAGTACTGTGGAAATACAATCAGGATAACTCAAGATCTAGCAGCCTCTACATTAAGGGATCGAAGGGAATGGAATAGGATATTCCAGAAGTCAAAGGAACTAGGACTCAAACCAAGAATCACCTACCCAGCTAAACTGAGTGTAATACTTCAGGGGAAAATATGGTCTTTCAATGAAACAGAGGACTTTCAAGGATTCTTGATTAAAAGACCAGAGCTGAAAAGGAAATTTGACTTTCAAACACAAGAATGAGAAGAAGCCTGAAAAAGTAAACAGCAAAGAGAAGTCTTAAGGGACTTACCAGAAGTGAACTGTTTACATTCCTACATGGAAAGACAATATTTGTAACTCTTAAAACTTTTCAGTATCTGGGTAGTTGGTGGGACCACACACACACACATGTACACGCATGCATGCGCACACACATACACACATGCACACACATACAGAGAAAGAGAGCACAGATTGAACTGAATAGGATGGGACCATATCTTAAAAGAAATTAAGGTAAATGGTGAGAGAGATATGTAGTGGGAGGAAAGAAGGTGAAATGGAAGTGCGTAACTATATGTCATTTACGAGGCAAGTAGGAGACTTTTTTAGTTGAGGGAAAAAGAGGAGAGCTGAGAAAAAAAAAAACAAAAAACAGAAAACAAGAAGTTTACCTTCATCACATTTGACTATAGGAAGGAATAAAATGCACATTCATTTTGGTATGAAAACCTATCTTACAGTGTAAGACAGTGGGGGAGGAGATAATGCAAGGGGCGATGATGGAAGGGAGGGCAAAGGGAGGAGGGAGCAATTTGAAGTCAACACTTGGGGAGGGACAGGATCATAAGACAGAATAGAAACAATGAGGGGCAGGTTAGGAGGGATGGTAATTCAATTAGTCTTACACAACACGACTATCAGGGAAATCATTTGCAAAATTACACAGATATGGCCTATATTGAATTGCCTGCCTTCCCAAAGGGAATGGGTGGGGAAGGAGGGATGGGGAGAATCTGGAACTCAAAGTTTTAGGAACAACTGTTTAGTATTGTTGTTGCTACTAGGAAAGAAGACATACAGTTAATGAGGAATAGAAAGTCATCTGGCCCTACAGGAGAATAGAGAAGATGGAGACAAGAGAAGGGAGGGATGACAGAAGAGAGGGCAGATTGGAGATAGGGAAAATTAGATTGCTAGGGGTATTGGGGTGGGGGAAGGGGATAAAAGGGGAGAAAATTTGAAACCCAAAATTTTGTAAAAATGAATGTAAAAAGTTAAATAAAAGTAAATTAAAAAAAAAAGGAATCACCCCCCCCAAAAAAAAAGAATATTTGCTTCCAATTCTTGTGATCTTTTAATGTAGAAGCTGCAAGGTCCTGTGTAATCCTGACTGTAGCTCCTTGATATTTACATTGTTTCTTTCTGTCTGCTTGTAATATTTTCCCCTTCACTTGATAGCTCTGGAATTTGGCAACTATATTTCTTGGGGTTTTGAGTTTGGGATCCCTTTCAGGAAGGTAACGGTGGATTATTTCGATGACAATTTTGCCCTCTGAATCTAGCACTTCTGGGCAGTTTTCCTTGATGATTTCCTGGAAGATATTGTCCAGGCTCTTTTCTTCATCATGGGTTTTTGGCAGGCCAATAATTCTTAAGTTTTCTCTTCTGGATCTCTTTTCCAGGTCAGTTGTTTTTCCCATTAGGTATTTTACATTTTCTTCTATCTTTTCATTTTTTAGATTTTGTTTGACTGATTCTTGCTGTCTCATTGAGTCATTAGTTTCTACTTCCCCAATTCTAATCTTTATCAAATTGTTTTCTTCCATTAACTTTTGCAACTCCTTTTCTACCTGCTCATTTTTTCCTTTTAAGAAGCTATTTTCTCCAGTTAATATTTGAACTTCTTTTTCAATTTGTTCAATTTTCCTTTTCAAATACATGTTCTCATCAGTGAATTCTTTCTTAATAATTTTAAACTCATTGGCCAGTTTATCCTCTATTTCCTTCTTCAGCTGTTCTAGGAGAGCTGCTTGTGCTTGCGAGCAGTTCATAGTCCCTTCTGAAGTTTCAGATGGAAGTGCAGTCTCAGCTCTGAACTCTTTGGTGTTTGTGTTTTGGTCTTTATCCCCATAGAAAGATTCTATGGTTCTTTTGGCCCTCTGCTTTTTCCTGTTCATGATGTTGATTGAGTGTTGTGACTTCTGGTTCTTTCAGTCAGAAGCTAGAGAACTTTTTGCTGAGCTGATGTGCGAAAAAACTAAAAGCAGGTTTTTGTTTGGTGTTTCCCTGATCAGCCCTGGGTTTATTCTTGTTAAGTGTGGGAGAGGGGTGGTCTGGTCACAGGAGATCTCCTCAGCTGAACTGAGACAAAGGGAAGCTCAGGGGCTGGTAATCCCAACTGCCCTATTGTCTTTCTGATTCCCCTGGACAACTGAGGCATGCCTAGATGCTAATTAGTGTTCCCACCCCCCTCCTGAGGCTCCCCTCCTGGCGTTGAGGCTTTCCTGGGTCATAGTGCAAGTTTTCTCTACCTGGGTCCTCTGCTCTTTCGGTTTGCCTCTGCCACCATAGGAGGAATCCCCCTTAGCTATTTTCCTCGTCTCAGGTGTTATGAGACTATTGTTCTCCTTCTTCTATTTGTACTGATCTGGGATTTTTCTGGGGAAGTATTTTATGGTTCTTTCATGGTCATCAAGGGGGGAGGAGAAAGCATTTACTGATCACTCTGCCATCCTGGCTCCCAGAAGTTCAAGTAAGTGACTTACCGAGGTTTGATCTTCAGACTGAAGATCTCGAGAGCTGCTGTGCTTGTATCTGGCACTGGGCAGCTCTTACTGACTCGGTTCAGCTTGCCTCCCACCCTTGGTGCCGCTCCTCTGGTTCTGCCCACCACTCAGGTTTCTTGGGTCCCTTCTGCTCCACTGTGCTGGCCGCTCTGTGCTGTGGGCTCACCCCAGCGGAACAGAACCTTCCTGTGGACCTTCCAGTCCAACCTGAGCTCTGAATCCATCACCGTCTGTCTCCTACTGGATTCCGCACCTCCAAAATTTGGTCAGATTCTCCTTTCAGAGATACCTGAAGGAGTTTGTCTGAAAGCTTAGGTGAGTCATTGCTCTCACTCCGCCATCTTGGCTCCACCCTCCCCAAAAGACTATTTTATGCAGAACTTGAATGGGGCAGGTGATCAAGTGATACAACCACTCTCTCGAGGTCACTCTCAAAAACTTTGTAATTGGTTGTGCAACATGGGAGACATTGGAACATAACTACTCAACATGGCTTTCCCACATCAGAAAGGATGCTGTGCTCTGTGTGCAAAGAAGAATTGAAACAGCACAAAGAAAACATAGGATGTGTAATTTTGAGGTATCCACCCCTATGTTCACATGGACTATCTCTGCTCACTCTATGGTAGAGCATTGTGAGCTCATATTGGTCTGATCAGTCACAATTGTACACATTGAAATTTCACTTTATCATGGGGATGCCATTTTGGCCTTCTTCAAGAAAGATGACACCAACCAGAACCAGACCAGAACCAGGTTCCATCAATAAAGTAGGGAGAAATTAATTTTCTACCACAGGAACCCCAGAACTTAGCTGTGGAACTTTCTCTGAATATCCATATCTTCATCTGTATTGATGTGGTTGTACTAGTCACACTCTAAGATCTCTTATAGTTCCAGTATTCCTGGATTCTACCGTAAACATGTGGGACAACTATTTTGCTAAGGACTCAAATGAAAAAAAATAGCTACTGCACAATATTAGAAACAGTCTCATTTTTTCCTTGCATTCAGCTATGATTTTTCATATATGGAAAAATGGTTGCTAGGGCAGTTACTGAACAGTAATCTTTAAGTTTTTGAAGTGCTGTCAAATATTAGCAGAATTAGATATTTTTTTCTAATTGGCAGTGATGGGGTGCTTGAGTGCATGTGCTTGGTCCCTAAATCCAAAATCACATTTCTCTTTAAAAATCATATTTCTCCCAAGGCAGTTTCACTCTGATCCAAGCACACAGCCTGCCCCTTATCTCCCTTCCTGTTATAGCAGTCAGCTGCACCTATAGAACTTATTAGTCTGAATGAACTATGTACTGACTGAACTGGCTGTGCACTGGGTTGCAATGATATTTACTGCTCACAGACCAATCATATATGTCCTAGGGGCTTAGGTATACATTTACTCCCTTGCATTTATCTTGTCTAACAAGACATTGTTGAGAGCAACCTGGTATTTCTGAGCCAGCCTTGACTGCTAATTGACTCATTGATGTTTCAGGTATAAAACCACACCTTGGGTAGATCCCTTTGGGTTATTTTCTGATGAATTTTGGGTAAAATAACTGCACAGTAGATACCAAAAGTACATGTTCTTTTAAGAACTAACCACTTCTTAACTTCTTAACCACTCCCTAGTCCCTCCCCAAAACATGTAATTAGACATTTGGCATATGATTCCTCTAGAATATCCTATATAAACTTTACCTTTACCCCTCTAAAGTTGCAGGTTCCCTAAGATTTCTTGCAGGCTGAAAAGCATGATAAATCTTTGCCTTGACTTCAACAACACTTCAACCTGGGAATTCCTTCAAGATCATCTGTTCCTGGTCTTTGTGGGAGTCTCACATCCCCCTTCCAGGCCTCGTCATAATTTGACATCCAACGTGAGGCTCAGCCTGAGGGCTCAAGCTTTCTTTAAATCAAGGTAAGATTCCACTCTCTTTCCCTTTCCCTTAAACTCCCCAGGCTTCTCTCCCTCTCCATACCCTATAGTTCAGGTTCACCCATTAAGCCCCTAGGAAGGCTTACTGAGGTTCAGGTGACACCTTTGACAGGCTCAGGCATTTTCCCTTAGTGACAATGGACACATTGTGGGGATATGTATGGGATTACTTGCTCTTGTGATGCCTTGAAGTGAGCATGTAAACTATAGGCTCTGTATTGGTACCCTTTCCCCCTCTAAACCCATTTGTTAATCTCAGAGGCTTCCACTACATGGTCTGGAGAGTCAAGCCAATGGTATGATTTGTGAAGAGGATAGCTGACAGTCCTCTCTGAGTTTTTGGATTCTTCTTTTCATTGTCTATATGTGTGTTCTGTCTCTATACATTCTGTATCTGTGTGTGAATGAGAGTGTGCTAACCCAATCAGCTCCACTGCAACTGGAGTTTGGAATGCAGTTATCTCTTTCCTTCTCCCTCTCCCCTCCCTCTGCTTGCTGCAGCATCAAAGGGGCAGCTGAATGGGTGAGAGAATGAGAGGAATAAATCTTATGCCATTTAGTTTATAGGATTGCTAAAAGCAGTTTCAGGTCAAAAATAGAAACAAGATATTTTCAGTTTTTAAGGGGCTTTAATCAAACTCCCCCAGAAGGAGAAGAATGAAGCAAGATAATAGAATGGGCAGAAAGTTTAAGGAAAGCATGAAAGGTCTGGAAATTGCTGGAAAGTTCTTGATAAAATTGTCTCTCTTTCTACCTTCTAACCCTGGTCAGGTGGTGAAGGGGAGGGGAAAGACAGTACAGAAATCAGGGGAACTTTTCTCCTCATATCAGAGAGACAGACCGACTAGCATTTAATCATTTCATGCCTCAACTAAAAGAGAAAAGCTTTTTTGTATAGGTAAACAACCAAAAGACAGTTAAATGTATTTTGGTCATATTGTAATTGAAATGTATCACTCTTAATCTGATGTTTAAGGTAGTCAGTATTTATTATACTATTTGACACTAAGGCAAATGAGGAAAATGCATAGATCTGAAAAAGAGACACCTCAAAGACAAAGCTTAGAACTCTCTCATAAGGAGCAGGAGACTAGGCACCACAGGATCTTTTTTCCTAGTCCTCCTCACCTTGACTGGCAGATTCAGAGCCCTCTCTTTCAAAGAAATTTTTAAGGAATGGACACATAAGTGACGTTTACTTGAGTAAAATTAGAATCATTAAGATTCTTTACCTGGTACACCTGACTCGGACCACCAAGTTAAGGCTACAGTGGATAGTTAGGACAGCTAAAAACA